>CM042172.1:48044029-48049029 GCA_023376005.1 Doryteuthis pealeii
ACAGAGTGTGCATGCCTAAAACCAAACCAGAAAAATATATATACAGTCTAACCTCTGATCAACGGACCCCCTATCCACGGACTTTCGATACAACGGAGAAAATCTACCGGCAAAAAAAAAAAAATTCGAAATAGTCAGCGATGTATTTAAATAGTTCGCAAAGTGACTATACTTAGTAACTTATCATTCCAACAAAAAAAAAAAAAGATCCATTTCCACTACATATGCAAGGTAAATAGATTTTAACAAGATGTATTGACCTTTTAATCTTATCATAATTGAGATTGTGTGTTTGTCTTAATTTCCTTATTCACATTCTCCATGATTTTATTCTTATTAAATTTACCTCAATTATTAATAAAATTACATTATATTAACCATATCTACATACTAGGTATTTACCACGTATCCTACGTAAACGGGTCAGGCACAAGGCCCTATTAATATGGGACCACCCACAAGCCGTGACTCATGGGTAGCGGGTGCAAAAATGCGTTGATCGCGTCGGCATCCCCCCAAGGGTAGCGCCTCAGGCATTATGCAATAAACCCAGCCATGCCCCTTTAAATTAAGGGGGCAGGTATTGCCTGGGGGGATAGCTCCCTGGGATCAACGATGTCAGCTTGTCAGGTCCAGTACCGAAGCCACTGATCCAGTGGCTTTGGCCCTGGACCCTACAAGCTGACATCGTTGATCCCAGGGGGCTATTCCCCCCAGGCAATACCTGCCAGGTCAAAACCGGAGTTAGATATATTGAACGTATCTACATCCAAGTAACATGCAGTTGTATTTATATATTTATAACAAAATAGAAGTTTAAAGTGTCAATTGACCCCGAAATGTTACAGTTGTATTCTTACCTTTCCGCTATGTGAAATGCAAACAGCCGCGTCCAGGTTTTGAACTCTTTTCGCCGTGTCCATTTCCTACGACGGTTACCATTACATCACGTGCATTCTCTACACTTTAGCCACAACGCAAAACGAACCCCCCCCCCCGGGTTGGGGGACCCCTGGGTTGGTTTTGTTTTAAAAGAAAAAGTTAATAGGTTCGCTAAATGGTAATATTTGTTCTAAGGAAATAGCTAAGCATGAGAGAAATGTTATCATTCACCTGACTTATCAACAGTTCTCTTTGTTTACGGTGATTGTTTATAACAATTAAACTGTGTATTGGCAGATGGTGAAGAAGTATCGTTTTTTGGCATTGCCTACAACTTCATTTCAACAAAACGAGATGATTTGCTCTCGGCGAAGTCACGTTGAAAGCCCATCTTCCCGCCAGGCCACCAAAAGTTAAGCAGTCATCAACTTGGTCAGTCGTCATTTCGCTCTTAACAAAACTAAGTAACTTTTTGGCCCATGCACCAGTCTAAGCAATGCTTAGTAAATAACAACCTTCAAATTCATCTTTCATTGAAGTTAAGCAGGGATTAGCCCGTTCAATACTTAACTGGATGACCTGTGATTCTTAAGGATGGAATCATAGTGGCTGAACAGTCCATGATATGCAAAACTCCACCTTGTCCCTTACATAGACTCGACGAGTAGTTAGAGAGGCCCTCTCCGATCAATCAACTGGTCACGTCAAGTACTTGCATCTATATGATTGCCCCAACCCTCTTGCTCGGATGGCAACCCCCCCCCAACCCTTTTTTTAATCATTTGTGTCCTAGAAGTTGGTGGTTGAGGGTCTTTAGTATCCTGAGTATAACATTAAACGGCATTTCGTGGTGAAGTTTCAATTCTGGAGTTCTGGGGAATGTAGAGTACCCCTTCATCGCAATTAATCCCATGTCCACCTTGACCCGGAGTGGTAGTAACTGGTAGAATTCTATCTACGGGTTAAATAGAAGAAAATTAGTTACGAAAAAATGTGTTTAAAAAAGTTTTAAAGAGTTTTAAAAATGTTCAGGGACCATCAAGAATGAATAGAAGAAAACGTACTCGGCATAAATAAAAAGTAAAGTCGTCGGGGTGGCCTAATGTCGGTACCAGCCAGACAGCGAGGGAGTCTATCCCCATTTCACTAGCGCTATACCAAGGAGATTGTTTTGGCATCTGAGGTGGAGCGCCACACCTACCATCATCTCCTCATTTTACCGCACAGATCCCAATGCTACTCACACGCTTTGGTGAGAGCCGGTATCGAACCCAGAAACTTGTGGTTCCCTACGCTCTACTGACTGAAGTAAACCGGCCAATAAACCCCCAAAATCCAATCATTTCATGTGTAGCACCTCCTTGATTTACATTAGTAATATCCATGAGAAAATCTTTTAATATTAATTGACTGATGCAATTCTACAAAAATGTTAAATGGTACTACTACTTTTCTTAGTTGAGAACAACTTGAAAAAGTTGTTGCTTTGTACATCAAGTGTAGTTGGATGAATCCTCTTCAACCGTTTTCACTCTTAATCTATATAGATATATATATATATATATATATATTTCAACGTTCTTTTTCTCAGACTTCAAATTTTAAACACCGATAAACAAGGACTACTACTCGCCTTTCTTCTTATTCTGAGCTAAAAAAATTTTCATCACCTTCCACATACCAACAAAAGCCCTGAAGATGATCTAATTAATAGATCGAAACACTGCAGCGTCGGCCAATAAATTCACCACTTAACTCATTTAAACCTGTGTTTTTTTTCCATTTTTTATTATACTACATACCGTCGGATTCAGTTCCTTTTATTCACACACACACACACACACACACACACACACATATATATATATATATATATATATATATATATATATATATATATATATATATATATATATATATATATACCAACCCCCCGCACGAGCAGGATGCGACACAAAGTCAATTTCTTAAGCGGAGTTCAGCAGGTTTGAATTCAGAGTTTTCCTTCTTCAAGACCGGTTGCCTAACCAAGGTTAAAGAGCCCAGTTTGCCCTACTATTTACCCATAGCTGGTGGGAGAGTAGGATTCATACCTTTCCCAAGGGTATTAGCGCTAAGTGAAATGCAATTACCATGTCCAGGATTTGAACTCGGAGCGACGAGTCCATTTCCCATGACTTTAACCATTACACCACACGCTTCCTACATATAAATATATGTATGCTCTTGGGTGATGCATTCTGTGCCAGGTTATCAGTTTCTTAATTTTAGTATATTTAGTATTTTTTTATTTCAATAAACACCCAGTTTATTATATTAACATTGTTTGTCCCAACTGGAATTTCCAGGTCGTTAATTACTATCACTTTATTTGTCATATTCAATTCTCTTCTCAATATGGCCGATATTCTTCAATAGATTTATTTATTTATTTTTCTTTTCATTCCTTAATATTCCGAGGTTTTATTTCTCATGAGTGCCGTTACCTCAGCTAAATAATTTACAATTTCTTTCGGTGTGAGGTCAAATTGTTTAGCTATTTTCATTTTCTTTTGCTTTCTTTTCTAATTGAATATTATCTAATTTCTTATTATTTCTTTTGCTTCTTATGAAATGCAAACATGTAAATCCTGATTATCTGGTATTGCTTATCCGCCGAATTCTTATTTCTCATGAGTGCCGTTACCTCAGCTAAATAATTTACAATTCAGTTTTTATTATAAAGAAAGAGATGAAAAAGGACGTACTACACAGAAAAAATATAATAAGAAAGAAAAGAAAGAAAGAAAGAAAGCGAGTAGGGTGATATAGAGAGAGGGGTGAGCATGCGGAAGCGATATCGCTAATCTGTTTTAATTGAACATAATGAAAAGAGAAAAAGAAGGAAAGTAAAAAATGAGAGAGTTAACTCAAGATTATTATACTTTTTACATATTTAGTAATAGCTCTTAAGTAAACATATGAAACGTTGTGATAATTAAATTATCGTACAGTTGCATATCCACAGGTCTTGCTAGACAGATATTATTTTCTGTCGAATACGTAACTTTAGCTCAATCAGCTTTCTATTTTGTTCCCGCTCTTTTTTGGGTGGAAATCCCCGTGGCGAAATGGTCAAAGGTTTTATTATATCAATATCGACATTTATATTGTTTGTTTGCATCGTCCATGTTGGGTATTTTTTTGTTCCCTGGTATTTTTAACTTCATCTCGACTTTGTGATTTGTTTATTTCTTTATCTTTTTCTTGTCTCAATTACTTTTATCTTTTATTTCGAATTTCTTTCGGTGTGAGGTCAAATTGTTTAACTGTTTCTTTTTTTGGCTTTCTTTTCTAATTGAATATTACTTAATTTTCTTATTATTTCTTTTGCTTCTTGTGTGCATCTAAATGTAGCATCCAATCTGTTCTAGTGTCTAAGTATTTCTTTAATCCTATAGTTTTTTTTGTTTTTTTTGCATACCAATTGAAAGTGGATGAAGCTTCTTCCACCATTTTCTCTGTTGATGTAGAAACGATTTATATCTACTCTTTGGTGATGCATTCAATGACAGATTATTAGTTTCCTAACTTTAGTATCCATCTTTTTTTTTCAGTAAACACCCAGTTTATTATATTAACATTGTTTGTCCCAACAGGAATTTCCAGGGCGTTAATTACTATCACTTTATTTGTTATATTCAATTCTCTTCTCAATATGGCCGATATTTTTCTATAGATTTATTTATTTATTTTTCTTTATATGATAATTGATGTCATTTGCTTCATTCCTTAATATTCCGAGGTTTTATAATATTTTAAATTTGTAATTTCCGTGTTTGTATTTAGACTGATGTTTTTTAGACATTACTAGCGAGCCTTTCTTAAACGCGACTTTTTCACAATGTGTAAAATAGGGTCATTACTGTTCTTCTACAAGGATGGCTTTGGCATTAAATAACCCAGAAAGATTGATATGACATTAAACAATAAAACCAAAAACAAAACAGAAACCTCTCTTTTTTTATCAGTTCTTTTTTTGTGTTGTTTGTGAGCGCATTTGAACTCAAATGGAATTCATGGTTAGTCCATTATAAATAAACTTCATATTGATTTCTTTTAGCCTAATCTATACACAT
>CM042172.1:48054029-48099029 GCA_023376005.1 Doryteuthis pealeii
CGCTTTTGGTTTATTGAAATTGACTGAATATCGCCAAAACATTCTCAAAGAAACACTAAAAATTGATTATTTACATAGTACTAGAAACGGCTACCCGACGTCGCCAGGGTAGAGGGGGGATAAAAAGTTAGTCTCACAGATCCATTATTACTTATTGCGAGTTTGATTCTCGTTGGATGCCCCATAAACATTCCCACAAAAAAAAAGACAGGTGAGACGTCATGAATTCTTTTCACCTGGAATGACATCACATATAAAAATAGAGTAAGAAATTTTAATTCAATAATTCACAATTTTAAAAAAAAGACATAAATGGGGTGATTAATTTAATCAATCAATATTATGTTTCAAAGCGAAAAAAATGCCAAAAAAAAAAAAGATAAAAAATAACACGCTAATGATTTTCCTTTCTGTTATTTTTCAAATTTGAATTTTTAGATATCTTAATAAATATGAATAAAATGTTCATTATTTTGCACAAAAATCAAGCTCTGGTGATAGTGAATGTATATATATAAATTTACTTTGTCATTAACTGTTTTATTTTCATAGTTTCCTCCGGACATACATACACACAACTTCACTTTATATATTTATTGATTATAATCGATATATTAATACGTTATTTCCTTCCTACGTGTGTCACACGAGTGAGAGAGAGAAGAGAGAGAGAGAGAGAGAGAGAGAGAGAGAGATTATTGTACTTTTTACATATTGAACTTTGAAATAGCTCTCATACATATCAAACATCAGAATAGTTAAAATATCATACTGTGTCATATCCACAATTTCCGCAAGTTATGTAATAATACGAGATTTTGTTTAACTGTTAAATCAGTCTCATTTGAAAGTCGTTAGCTCAGTCGGTAGAGTATCCACAAGGTCCCGGTTTCGATTTCACAGGTGATACAAAAAATGTTAACACTTCTATGAAAATATAAACTGATATTAAAGAAAACACCTGCGTAATATTCCAAAAATATGTTGACAGGATAGGTAAACAGGTGGAAGTTTTGAAATCAAAATATCATAAAGCCGCTACCATAAAAAATGCTAATGTTTTCGGAGTCCAGTTTAGAGCATCAAGGTTCGGGGTTCGACACCGGTCCCTGCCAACTCAGCGCATGAGTAGCATACCTTGCGTAACCTCATCTGTGCGGTAAAACATCTGGGACGTTAGGTGCTGTGCTCAATCTCAGATACAAGACAATCTCCCTGGTCTAACGCTAGTAAAAAGGGGATAGATCCCACTCGCCACTGTCCAGCTGATACCTACAATAGGCCACACCACCGCCTTTACTAACTACTTAGCTCATTATCCCCAAGGTTACGGGTTCGATTTCACAAGTGATTCAGAAAATGTTAACTCCTCTATGAAAATATAAACTGATATTATAGAAAACACCTGTGTACGGTTCCAAAAATATGCTGACAGGATAGGTAAAACAGGTGGAAGTTATGAAATCAAAATATCCTAAAGCCGTTACCATTAAGAGTTTTAATCTTTTTAGAGCCGGTTTAGCTCAGTCGGTAGAACATCCGATTACGAATCACAAGGTTCCAGGTTCGGTACCGATCCTCGCCAAGTCAGAGTATAAGTAGCATACATTGGATCTGTGCCGTAAATTGTAGAGCTGATGGTAGATGTGGTACTACCCCAGATGCAAAATAATTTCCCTGAACAGGCGCTCACCTGATACTCTCTGAGTGCTGCTTACCACATTTTTTTCATTGTCATGGAACACGGCCTTGGAATCTACGCTTTTAGGCCGACATGACTTTATCTGGTCGTGTCCTGGGTATAACTTTAAATTGAATCTAATAGTGAAGTTTCAATTCTGGATCTTTGGGGAGCGTGGAGTACCCCTTCATTACCATTACTTTTATGTCCACTCTGATCCGGAGTGATATTTGCTTTTAGGGTTCCATCTGTGGGTTAAATAGAAAAAGATTTGGTCGCTCAAGATACTTTTACAGGGGACATGAAGGTGATGAATTACACTGGAATGTGAGATACCAATCTCACCTGATACTCTCTGAGTGCTCCCTTTCGTTATTACTTTCATGTCCACTCTGACCCGAAGTGGTAGTACCTGTTAGGGTTCCATCTATGGGTCAAATAGATAAAAAAAATGAGTTCTAAAATTGTGTTTAAAAATGAGTTTTAAAAATGTTGTCTACCCATCAATAATTTATCAAACAAAACGTCTTCGGCATAAAATAACCCAACAAGGGTTGACATGCCGTAAAATTTAACCAACCAACCAACCAACCAACCAACCAACCAACCAACTTTGACTGATCGTTGAAGTTCCCGCAAGCTGATCAAAATTGTCTTGAACCATCTGGTTACCACACTGGGATCAACATCACCTTCACATTTCGCCTAACAAATGTTTGTTGTTTACTTCCATGGCGTTATCGCCCAGTCTGAAACCGGTAAAGCATAAATTTCCCTATTGGACTACGTTGCATCGTTCATTAGTGAGGCGGTCGTTTTTCAAATCAAACACACGGCGGAGTGATACAATGCACAACGTGTCAGCCCATCAACACTGATACTACCAACGCACAGCTGGTACATATCGTGGCTTCAACTGGTTCAGTCACGTGATATAATACGCACCGCAAAAACAAGCACGTAACAAAATATTGTAAAAGTTGTGATTCTAACTAGTGCTTCTAACTTAGATCTACATATGGTTTATCACCAATATTGAACACTCTTTATTTATAAAAAAATATGACAAAGTCGGACTATATATATATATATATATATATATATATATATATATATATATATATATATATATATATATTAGAAAGATTGAAAAAACACAGGTTTAAATGAGTAAAGTGCTGAGTTTATTGGCCGGCGCTGCAGTGTTCGATCTATTAATAAGATCATCTTCAGGGTATTTCTTGGTGTATGGAAGGTAATAAGAAATTTTTTATCACAGAATAACGAGAAAAGATTCCATATACCAACAAATGCCCTGAAGATGATCTAATTAATCGATCGAAACACTGCAGCGTCGGCCAATAAACTCACCTCTTAACTCATTTAAACCTGTGTTTTTTCAATCTTTCTTAATATACTACATACCGTCGGATTCACTTCCTTTTCTTCATATATATATATATGTATATATAGATATAGATATAGATAGATAGATAGATAGATACAACACACACACACACACACACATATATATATATATATATATATATATATATATATATAAACCTGCTCTTCTAATTTTTTGCACTTCTGTATGCAGATTTTTCTTATTTGGTCTATTATCCTCATTTTTACTGTTATTTGTACAACGTTTCGGCCTTCTTCAGGTATTTCTTGTCGGATTCGGGAACCTTCTCTTCGAACTTAACCCTTTATTTAACCCATAGGGGTAGACTGTCCTGATTCCGTTAACCATTAACCGTTAACCTGGGTACAAGTGTTAAGCTGTATTAATTATTCTATGTTACTGTCGCCCTTGATCAGGATTGAACATGCAACCTAGAATTTATATTTAAATAGATTTTTTAAAAACTGACTTCTAAAAATGAGTTAAAATTGAATTAAAAACAATTTGAATACCCAATAAAATAATACCCAATGTTGTATACAGTGAAATCTCACCAGTTCCTGTCAAACGTGACTTGTTATACATTTAAATATCCCATTATCTTTGCATTAGTCATTTACTACACTTAGTATGGCTCAAGGCCAGAATTATAGTGCTCCCAGTGAAAATCCAATAATGGTCTGTTAGCTAGCCTAGCTCACTAACCATTATATAGCATAAGGTACTCATCTTTATATTTAAGTATTTACCCACCGCGTTCACCATGGGTAAGATGTGACAAGATTGCAAGTATGGGGCATCAGACTCACTATTCAGTAGTAATGGATCTGCGAGACTAGCTTGCTAACTATTCTTAAAAAAATTAAAATTTACATAATGTTTAAATAACGTTTTAATATATTTGTGCTTTCTTTCTGATTTGTAGGTGATTATATTCTGTAGATATTAGATTTTACAAGTTCTTAATAAAGATAAGAATGTTTTTTGCTTGAAATCACTTTACCATGTTTGACATAAATTTATGACATTGAGTCAGATTCTGTTTTTTCCAATATTCACCAATGCCAGATGTCAACAGGGCCAGTTTAGTTTGGTCAGTAGAGTGTCGAACTAGGAACCACAAGATTCAGGGTTCAATACTGGCCCTCGACAACTCAGTGTATGAGTAGCACAGGGATCTGTGCATTAAAGTGTAGTGAATACCCAATAAATAAAACAAGCGTTTTTAGCATAAATAACCCAAGGGTTGACATACCGTGAAATACAATCACCCAATCAATATACAGACTATAAGTGATGAGGATAATGTTTTGACATTTTGTCATCATCAGGTCGTGCTAGCAACGCGGATATCCATGACCATCTCTTTCCAACCGTCCCTGTCGCAGCACCCAGTATACACACAGAGTTAATTGATATAGGTCTTACAGTACGGCTAATACTAGAGCATCTATGTGTAGGTGTCTACAGGAGAACGTCACTTATGAGTTCGTTCTTACTAACCAACAGTATCCACCATGTTTTGCTTGTCTTACTCAGATGGTTTGTGTGATAGGGGCCAATTGGCCGTACAGTAGATTTTTTGTAGGGTGCCACTCATCTAACCTTTTTTTCACAAGGGATTTCTTAGAGTCCAAGTGGTGTAGCCGTACAGTAGTATAGATACAGCTAGGGTTCAGAATAAGTTAGAATACTCTTATTGCTAGTCACTATCTTTTTTATAGAAGCCTTGAGGTGTCAATGATACTCATTGACAAGGTAATTTCGCAGGGATTGTTCGCAACGGATATGGTCTCTGACTATGCCTGTGAAATTCCTGTATAGTCGCTGAAGGTATGCATAGATTTACTTGTCTATCGAATTTTATGCGATACATGCATTTATAATTGCCTTCAAGCAAAAATATAAATAATAATAATAAATATATATATATATATATATATATATAAATGGTCTCTCTCGTCGATTTTCGATGCTCATTCGGTGAACTCCTTGTGTATTACAGTCGATTTGGTGCATCAAGGAATTCAACGACTGACCTCTCAGAGTTATCCCTCTCCTAGACTGGGGTGAAAGAGCCCAGTCTGCATAGCTGGAGGAAGAATATATTTAGCTTGAAAAAACTGGTCAATCCACTTCGAAGTTACTTGGATCTAATACGGATTATAATCTATGTCTTTTTTTATTTTACATGTTTAATTATCTATATATATATATATATATATATATATATATATATATATATATATATATAAGTGTATTTAGGCAGCATTTTTTTTTTTATACAGGTTCGTTGAATTGAACAGACAATTCCTGTCTGACAAGTCTTTCATTGATCCGTTCTAATCTTCGGGCCATCCTTCTGGTGTCAGGGTGGAACTGGTATAACAGTCCACCAAAGGGTTTCAACATTAGCGCTTTCGGCAATACACTTTGCCATCCTCAGGTGGGAAACGATGGAATAGTTTTCATGTCTCGTTTTTAACGAAAACGAGTAGAAGCAAGGAATTAGTGGGAGGTAATATCAAATCGTTTCCCACCTGAGGATGGCAAAGTGTATTGCCGAAAGCGCTAGTGTTGAAACATTCGGTGGACTGGTATACCAGTTCCACCCTGACACCAGAAGGATGGCCCGAAGATTAGAACGGATCAATGAAAGACTTGTCAGACAGGAATTGTCTGTTCAATTCAACGAAACCTATATATATATATATATATATATATATATATATATATATATATATATATATATCTTTCTCAGCCTGTTCATATCTATATATTTATCTCTCTATCTGTTTATCTATGTCATTCTGTTCATATCTATGTATCTATGTATTGATACCCATCTTTCTTGAGGCGTGTTGTTTCTAAAAATTTATTCAAGATGGCACGCAATATTCCTGTGTAGTTCCCACCTATCTTTATCTCCAAGCGTTCATTAGAGTCTAAGTGGTGCAGGCATACACTAGCACTGATACGGCTAATGTACAGAATGTATTATTCAAACACCTGATAAAAGGAAGACAAAAAGGAAAAATATGACTATCAAATCACGGAGCCTTTCAGTAAGACTAAATCTCTTGTGGTATTTCTAAAATTGTATACTTTTTCAGCAAACAAGTTACATATAGAGAAATGTTCTAGTTTGCGTTACATCCTTGTATCCTAGAGTGTAAAGAACCCTGATTGGTGCTTTTAGAATGACGTCATCCCTTTTGGTGATTTCAGATTGGTGTTTTTAGAATGACGTCATCATATTTGGTAACTAGTAATACGAATATGGAAGTTCTATTTGACTCTTTAGAAATGGCTTATTGTTTTTATTCGTCTAAATATCTGTGTCTGTTTATTTGCTTTAGAATAAAGTCGTATCCATGCAAGATTTCATTCATTGTTCATTTCTGCTTTCTCTATCCCCCCCTCTCTCTCTCTCTCTCTCTGTCTCTCTCTTTCTCTCCCCCCCCCTCTCTCTCTCTCTCGATATATATATATATATAATGGTTTGAATCGTAGGAAATGGACTCATCCACCCGATTTCAAATCCTAGACAAGGCTGTATAAAATTTCACATAGTGCTAATACCCTTGGGAAAAGTATGAATCCATATATTCTCCCTCTAGCTATGAGTAAAATAGTAGGGGAAACTGGTCTCTGGTCGGTGATTGATTGGATTTGTGGCATTCCTTGTGCGCCAATTCTTTCCTATCGACTGTGCCAAAAAGTGCGGATAGTCCAACACAAGCATTCACCATTATAAATAAAACACTGTGTAGGTTGTTCACAATCACACCTAACATCAGCTCCTTACTTTACTGCGCAAATCCCTGAGCACCTCATATATATATATATATATATATATATATATATATATATATACCTTTGAAAGAAAGGAAAAACTCAATAAACCGTCATTCTGTAATAAATTTATTTCGACCAAAACTTAAAAGGCTTTAAGAAATTTAAAGAAATTTATATAACTCCTTATAAGTTTAATCTCATCAGACAGGAGCCACAGATGAAATGGAAAAAAAGGAGTTTTAGACATTTCTTTAAATTAAAAAAAGCCTTTTCAGTTTTGGTCGAAATAAATTTATTACAGAATGACGGTTTACTGAGTTTTTCCTTCCTTTCAAAAGTAAATATTGCTCTGTATTTAATCTAAAATAGATTATTATGCATTGAGCTCTCTCTAGGGATTTATAAAAATCCTTGTATTTACACCTACTAAAACATGAAATATTATTATACAGTGAGATTTTGAAGATCCCGTGTAGAATCATCCCTTACTACTAGTTTTGGATACCTTACACACACACACACACACACACACACACATATATATATATATATATATATAGATAGATAGATAGATATATTGGTAATTTTTCTGAGATGAAATAAGGAAAATAAAGTGCTCAATTACAAATGTAAGAGCTTTATAAACAATCAAAGGGAGATAACTTTGTGAGCCTATATATTTTTGGATTTATATTTTTGGATTTATCAGCGTCCATGAACTCAACCGAAATAATTGCAGTCATTCACAAAAACATAACCGCAAAAAATGATTTTGCAGACACACCAGAGGGATTAAAGGTATCCTGACGAAAGCAAAAAACTTGAAACCTTTGGTAGATGCCTACTAAAACCTTTGTATAAACAGTTATATATTAATTTAAATATATATATATATATATATATATATATATATATATATATATATATATATATATATATATATATATAACACTGTAACTGGTCTTCTGATACCAAGCGTTTCACAAATCCAAGGATCTACTGATACCTTCTGGTACACTACGGCAGTACCAAGCAAATAATCCATGTATGAAACGCATCACCATATAGGATTGGTGCAGTAATATCACACATCAGGGACAACAGTGATAAGAAATCCATTGCATAACCTTCCAACACCTTAACAGCAACAACAAAAATCCCCACAAATTGATAAATTGATCATATGACGTGATTGATTGGAGAGTTATTAGAATATTCTTGCATTTTACATGTCTGATGATCAAGGCCGATCGATAATCTGATCGATAGCAGTTCATGTCTTTCCTATGAGTATATTGACATTGCTTTTTAGGAACGTGTGAAAAAAATGTCCAAGCAGCGTTGCCATACAGTAGATCTGACAGAGCTACTGCTTTGAGGAATTCTCACTTTTATTTCATCAGAGATCAGATTTTCTGTTGGAATTTTAGTATATAAGGCGTGTGATAAATGCCTACTTGTACTTATAGTCTCGCCGACTACCATGTGACCAACCTATTGTCCAATCACTGGCAGTGCTCTGCTGCTGATATAATTATTTATACTGACCTTTTCTGGTCATACTAGCATTACTACTTGGATCTTCTTGGACGCCGGAACGTAGTATTATATCACAGGACTTATTCACTTGCCGAGGGATTCTATATCACAGGACTTATTCACTTACCAAAGGATTCTATATCACAGGACTTATTCACTTACCAAAGGATTCTATAACTCGGGACTTACTTACCTATTTACTTTAAATTCTTTACAACTGGCCAAAGATGGCGGCCAGATACTTAACATTTTCCTGGTCCAACATCATTTTCATATGATCGATAATCTGATCGATAGCAGGCCATGCCTTTCCTCTGCTCTATTGACAATACTTTCTAGGACCGTGTGCAAAGCCAATTGCACACGCTTACCGTACCTTAACAAAAACCAAAAAGAAAATTAAAACATTAAAAAAACTCCCCACAAATTGATAAAGAAGGTATTGCGGTGACAAATGTCAGAATGTTTGATAAGGGTCATTCAATAAATAAGGGGGTTTTTTGAAAATAAGCAAATAGATTTTTTTCCAGATTTTTCCCCCATAAATGTAAACTCTGCATTGTTTAGAATTGGTTTATAACAAGAATTATTCTAATTTCGCAAAAATATTTGTTTTGATGCTATTCAAAATGGTAGCAAATCAAGTTCCTCCAGATTGAACATCAAATATTTGGTGGCTGAGAAGTGAAAAACATGCGAAATTTATTGAATAATATGCGATGAATAGTCAAGGTTTAGTTTCTTTGTTTAACCTATCTGGGTTATTTGATTCCAAAAACCCCCTTGTAGAAGAACAGTCAGTGGTAAAGTAAAGTGGACGGAGTGACCTATTGTCGATATGACCGAACACTAGACCAAATCTTCACGAATATAATTCAAACCTTCATTATCTTTGCTCAAAAACCAAGCCCTGGTTATATTTAATGTGTATATATATATTTACTTTGTTGTTAATTGTTTTATTTTCTAAGTTTCCTCTGGACATACAGATTCACACAACTGCCATTTATATATGTATAGAAGATTATCTCTATAGAGGCATTCATAATGTAAGGTTATCTTCATATGAAATGGACATGGTAAACCGAGTACAAATGCTGGACAAAGCTGGTAGCATTTTAAATAGTGCTAATAGCATTGGGAAAGGTATGCCTTCAAATCTCCTCCCTCTGGATATGGGTAAATAATAGGATAGACTGGGTTCTTTTTTGCTAATTTTTGCTAAGGTGGAAAGCTACAACTTCTATCAACTCTCAGATGTTTTACTGCACAGATCAGATAACCTGAGCTTAGCTGAGTTGGTGAGGACCGGTATTGAACCCGAAACCTTGCGACTCCTAGCCGGATGTGCTACTGACTGAGCTAAAACAGTAGTGGTACTCTTTAACTAAGGAATACAAATCTGAAATCAAATAACAGGTTTAAGGCATTTGGGGTCTTTTCAAAAGCTAGAAATTTGAGGATTTTATAAACAAACTTTATTCATCTGAGAAACTGGCGGAACATAATCTTCCATAACCCTTAGTACTAAGCAAATATATGTATATACATATATTTACCCTTGTTTCACCGAAAAGTATCTTCAGGATAAGCCTGTTAGATTTATCCTGAAGATCTTTCTCGGTGAAACCTGGGTAGGTAGCTTCTAACACTGATTCGGTTCCCTAAACCGGGTGTACAGTTTGTATTTGAACACGTTAAGATTGATAGATAGATTTTTAAGTTAAAACGCAGATGAACCAATATATATATATATATATATATATATATATATATATATATATATATATAATATATTATATGCTCCCGTAACCCAGTAGAGCTCTTTAGTGATTGTAAAGTCTATACACAGATGTGTGTATTTAAAACAGTTAAAACACCGCTCCTTAAACGGCAGCTGACAATGGCCAAGAGGCTAACGGATCGGACAGGCGTAAAAATCAGTCGGGTTCACTTCTGGTCGGAGTTAGTTGTTGCGTCTAGCCACACTGATGAGACGTGAAACGTCGAAACAACGGTGTCTGTGGATGACTTATATATATATATATATATATATATATATATATATATATAGAGAGAGAGAGAGAGAGAGAGAGAAAGAGATATAGAGAGGGGGGATAGAGAGAGAGTGAGAGACAAACAATTTGGTAGATGTTTAGTTGATATATTGGAGATACTGTGGAGAGAGAGAGAGAGAGAGAGAGAGAGGGGGGGGAGAGAGAGAGAGAGAGAGATGAACAGAAAGAGTTGATAGAAAGAACAGATTGAATAGATTGAGAGTAAGGAAGATGGAATAGATCAAAATATACTCATATAGTAGATATGAATACGGCAGTGAGATATGGTAAAAGATTTGAACTCGATAGATAGATAGATAGATATCTGTTGAACATGTGCACGGTTATTCAAGTGAACAACCATCAAGATTGTACCTTTCAAGTAGTTGTTTGTTAACATGACCAGTGGGGCGGCGTACGTACAGCGCCCCCTGCCCCCCGCCCCCGCCGTGTACTTGGGGACTCGACCATTCCAGCATCTGGTGGATAGGTAGGGGGGTGGTGGTGGCGGTGGGGGTGACGATGTCGCGCTTTTTCAAACAAGAAATATGAGGAAGGGGTGGCCATATCTTTCACCCGACTAGGTCTGTAGAGATAGAGGGGAGTAAGGTAGAAAGAGAGCAAGAGTGAGTGAGAGAGAGAGAGAGAGAGAGAGAGAGGGTGATGATAGAGACTGTTGTGGAGCAAAGGGTTGAGAAAAATGAAAAGGAGAAAAATAGATAAAAACAAACTGAGATAGACATATATGAATAGATAGATAGATAGATATGAATAGAGATATATAGATAGATAGATTAACAGACTGAGATAGATAGATAGATAGATAGATAGATGAACAGACTGAGATAGATAGATACATAAATAGATAAATAGATGAACAGACTGAGAGATAGACAGACAGACAGATAAATAGATAGATAGGTAGATAGATAGATATGTACAGACTGAGACAGACAGACAGACAGATAGATAGATAGATAGATAGATAGATAGATGGGTAGATAGATAGATTTATACAGACTGAGACAGATAGATAGATAGGTAGATAGATAGATATGTACAGACTGAGATAGATAGATAGGTAGATAGATAGATATGTACAGACTGAGACAGTCAGATAGATAGATAGATAGATAGATATGTATAGACTGAGAAAATTGAAAAGGAGAAAAAAAAAGAAAAAAAAAAGATGGCGGTGGGCGTCGACAGGAAATGGCGGTAATGCAAATGTTGGCCATGTGTGAAAGACACTTGCTCGCCAATTGCCGTGAAACTAAGAGCAGGAAAAGCAAACAATGTGTTTTCATCGACCATAAAAAAATAGCCTCTCGCATGCGAGAGAACACAGGCACTGACAAAAACATACACACAGTGAGTGAGTGAGAGAGAGAGAGAGAGAGAGAGAGAGAGAGAGAGAGACGAAACCCTCACACACGAACTAATTATAATTCATTTTTAGGTGATATAAATATATTTACACTGAGAAAAGAGGCTTTCGTTTGTTATGGTTATCGTCGTAGTAAAAGTAAGTTTGGCGGAGTGGCCCATTGTCGGTATCATCCAGAGAGCGAGGGAGTCTATCCCCTTTCTGATATCGTTAGACCAAGGAGATTGTTATTGCTTTACCGCATAGATCAGATTGCCCAAACTGTGCTACTCATGCGCTGAGTTGGCAGGTACCGTTATCGATCCCGGAACCTTGCGATTCCGAAACACAGCTAAATTCACTCACGCATTTACACACAAGCATATACCCATATGCATATCACACATGAACATTATAATGTTTCACTACTTATTAGGGCCATGTAAATATATTTACACAGAAAATTGGGGTGTTTGTTATGAAACGGTTATCGTCGTTGCTCACGGTGACCCGAGTTCAAATCCTGGACAAGGCTGTTTTTTATTTCAGATTGCGTATACATCCAACTATTCCATTCACATAAAAATAACAAATACACACATACATACACATACATACACACAAAAAAACATACATAAATGGAACTCTTCTCATAAACGAACACATTATAATGTATCACTAGATGTTAAGGCCATATGAATATATTCACGCCGTGATGAGAGGCGCTCATATGTAACGGTTATAAGCGCTAAGAAACGTATGCATC
The DNA here is from genome assembly GCA_023376005.1 of Doryteuthis pealeii. NCBI lineage: Eukaryota > Metazoa > Mollusca > Cephalopoda > Myopsida > Loliginidae > Doryteuthis > Doryteuthis pealeii. Next base: position 48,066,645 of record CM042172.1, read on the forward strand.
CAACTATTCTCCCTCCATCTCTGAGTAAATAGTAGGGCTGACCGGAGTATTCAACCTATGTATCGGAATGAAAACTCTGAATTCAAATCTGTTAAATTCCACCTTAAAAGTGGCTAAATACACACAGAGTTAAGAGACACACCTTTTTCTACTCTTAACACACTTTACTAAATAGACATACACAGGGTATGAGTATATATAAAAAGATAGGAAAACACCACAAATGCTGTTAAAGTGAAAATATTTTATAACATAGCTGATATTGAACAATATTTCGATTTTTATGAAAATCATCATCAGAGCTTGTTTATACTTCGTGTTATTAAGAGCGGAGACAAAAGTCATATGAGTTCAAAACAAAAACCTTGATGTTGCAAAAAAGAAAAAAGTTATACAATAGTTTCGAATGTGAGCACTTCCGACGCATTTTTCTCGGTCATCAGATTATGTATATCTTATTGTAACAGTTTTTAAAAAAGAAGACATATTAACAATTTTGACACTAGACGAATTCTCTTATTCAAAACGGGATGAGTATTAGCCTGTTGACGGTTAGTCTTCAACAGGTTTTATTTTTATTTTTTGGATAATGTGAAAACTTAAAATTTGTTCGGAAGTATATAACGGAAAATGTCATGTGAAGGGGATTTTATGGTATATACACAGGGTATATGTATAGGTTGATACTTATGTAATAAGTTTATTACGTCACAACATCAGAAGTATTGGTCATCACGCGGGAAATGAATTTATGGCCGTATTGATATAAAGGAAACGGTTTAGATAAGTCAGTTGACCCTACGCCCAGGTATCCCAAGGTTCCGGGTTCGATACCTGTTCCTGCCAACTCAGCGCATGAGTAGCACAGCTTACGTAATCTGATCTGTGCATTAAAGCATCAGGGAGCTGACAGTAGGTATTGCGCTCCACATCAGCAAAACAACCTCCCCGGTCCAGCACTAGCGAAAAGGGGGATAGGCTCCCTCACTGTTCGGTTGATAATCGACCTCTCCGCATTCTTAGTACTAATATATCCTGGAAATGCCAACAAAAAATTCGAAATATTGATATTTCAAAGGGATGGACTAAAATAAGTAGAAACTTTCCGATTTCTTCCATCGTCACCTTGAGCAAGGTTTTCTATTCTTTTTCTCACTGAAAAAAAAAAATCAAACCAATGCTATCACCACATAAATTCTAGCCAATAATGAATATCACTTTGAATATTTACTTTCGTATGCCAATACTAACAATAGATAGAGAAGCCTTTTCAAATAACATGGACCAGTCTACGAATTGCATATCTAGGTAGTAATATCTCATCAACAGAAAGCGACGACAATCTGCGCTTAGGAAAGGCATTGATTGCTAAAGACAGGTTATCGATAATATGGAAATCTGATGGACAGCGCTAAGTGAAATGCAATTACCACGGAGGGTACTGTATAGACCCCACTCTTACGGCTGGGATTTGAAGATAGATTAACAGACAGACGGTCGGACGTTAGAGGCATTTTCGCGTCATCCTCTATGCCAAATGAAAGGTTGTGTATATAACAATAAAGATAAAGTCAGTAAAATCTAAATGATACAAATTATCACACTGTTGGCCACTAAAATTCTACTCTTGGCCTATATACCCACTCATGGGCTCGAACTTCAACATATCCTGTTCGGTTTGCATGCGTGCTAAGAGAAAATCTTGAGCCAACCACGTTTATCCACAAATATCGACAACAACTTTACGGTAAAGACGAGGGAGGGTACACACATCGGCTGGTGTAGGTTGGAAACCTGGGCGGCCCACTCCTTCACGACGTCGATGGGCGTTCATTTCCAGTCGAGGCACTTGTCTTCACACGTGGACGCACAAGGCTGTGTTGGACGTTTCCATCTGGTAATGCCACCTAGCGAGAACTTAAGAAAACACATGTTGGCGAAACGTTCGACAGCCTCGTTGCTATCAAATACGAACAGGCCAGCATTGGCTGCCTGCCCATTTGTAAAAGGAAAATATACGAGAATAATATTAAGCACTTACGGCTGGGGGTTTAAAGATAGAGTAACGGACTGGCGGGCGGACATCAGATGTATTTCCGTGTTATCCTATATGCTGATGTGGTAAGACTCCGTATTGTACCATCGAATAACAATCTATGATACCAGTCGGAAATACGCACCTATTTCTTCTTCTTCTTCTTTCTTCTTCTTCTTATTATTATTATTATTATTATATTATTATTATTATTAGTAGTAGTAGTAGTAGTAGTAGCATTATATCATTATCATTAGTATTACAAGCACTATTATTATAATTATTTCTACTATTATAATTATTATCATTATCATCCTTATCATCTATTATTATTATTATTGTTGTTGTTGTTTTGTTGTTGTTGTTGTTGTTCTATTTAGTTGTCAGCTTTACTTTCACTTTCTTACAATCCTGCATCATGTTTTTACCCGAGACCTAGCGCGAGGGAAGCGAGATATCATATGCATTTTATGAATTTATGTTTTTTCTTCTTTTTTTTCTCTCTTTACTTTTGTTGCCCCTTTTGGTTATTACTTTCCCATTCCCATTGATAATCCTCTCCTCCTCAGGATATGAGAAGTTTCGCAAAGTGCATTTTTATTTGTATTTCCTATTGGCTGAGACTGTCAGATATCTTGTTAATGTGTTTATCTGTCCCTTTCTTGATCATACTGTAGTGCCTATAACAGTGGGAGCACTAGGTATGATCAAGAAAGGGACAGATAAACACATTAAATGGTAGTTTTAATGTGCCACATTTTTCAATTTCTTTTTCCAGATATTTGGTTCGTTGGTTGTTTTTTTTTTATTTTTACGGCATACCAAACTCAGTAGGCCATTTTATACCGATAAAGTTCTGAAATAAATTTATTCTTAATGGATAATTAGTTTTGATTATAAACATGTTTTACTAATTAATTAGATGGGATCCTAGCAGGTGGTACCACTCCGAGTCAGAGTGGACCAGGGAGCAATGGTGATGAAGGGGTGCTCCACATTCCCCAGACCTCCAGAACTGGAACATTGTCATCTAAGGTAGCGAGAATGCAAAGGGCCCCAGTGGAAAAATACCAGACCGTTTGGGAACCTTGACACCAAAAGTCGGGAATGTTGCGAGTCACGTGAGAACTAGTTAAGTAATCAGTTTACAACCAGACTTCAAGCAGAACAGACGTGTGACTGCCGAGGTTGTGACTCCACTCTCTCTCTCTCTCTCTCTCTCTCTCTCTCTCTCTCTCTCTCTCTCTCTCTCTCTCTCTCTATCATGCGAAGAACATTATTGTTTATATATCCCCATCATGAGTATATAACATATGGTGTGAAACTTTGAGTCACTATGTTAGCAGTTTGAGTTAATAATATTGCTCTATCACGGGATAATGAGGACTTGTAGTTTTTAAAATTTTGTTGCTCTCCTTGTAAAACGTTTAAGCGGCCATACTTCTAAAAAGTGAGAACAAATGCCCATTCGTTGCTTAATTTTGGCCGATCTGATAGGAATCGATACTTTCGGGGTGATTTGACCACGTGACACTTTTGGCTCGGCATCTGCTTCTTTGGGATGAATTGGTGAGAGTTGGCAAGTGTTAAGGTGATGTATGAGGAGTCAAAAGAATTCGCTACAATATTACTCTCTTTTTCTGTCTGATGATTGGCCCAACGATGAGCTCAGCATTTCCCCAACATTTTACAGGGTGTGGGGGCGGATGCGACGGTGGGTGCAGCGGTGGTACTGATTCTCTCAATCGCTATTGGTGTGCAACAGGATGCTTACTGATACGGGAGTGCCAAACTGAGCCAGTTCAGATCATTTCATATTTAATGCTGCTGAAAATCCTTCTGTCGAAATTAATACTCTTGTCTAACACACGCACACACACACACACACACACACACACACACACATATATATATATATATATATATATATATATGGGAATAAAAGGCCTTAAAATACCATGGGTATCGTGGTTATGGACCATTTCCACTCGCGAGTATGCTCGCGAGCTTCTTCAGACCACTGATATATTTTAAAAGAAAAATAAAATATATCAGTGGTCTGAAGAAGCTCGTGAGCATACTCGCGAGTGGAAATGGTCCATAACCACGATACCCATAGTATTTAAGGCCTTTTATTCCCAAATAACTTTGCTCTGTTTACAATAATTAAACATTGAGCTCTCATACGGAACCTGAACTCTACAACAAACTACTGGTAGAGAATTAGGACCCACCTAGAATCACCTTGTACCAAGAAACTTGGTATTGCACCAAAGTATATATATATATATATATATATATATATATATATATATATACAGGCGCAAGACTCTGCCATCGGTGATCACCTGTGTAGTATAAATAGTTGCAAAACCAACTATAGTGATCATCAATTTTCTGTTCTATACAAGGCCAGGACGAACCACCATCTTAATGTCCTCGAGGCAGTCACCATTCTTTTTTCACTGCCCGACCTTGTGTAGACAGTGGTTGCACCACTTGGATACTAATGAAACAATTAGAGAAAAGGCTACATGGGAACTGTACAATATATATATATATTTACACAATTTCTGTCATTTTCAAAGGAACCGTTTCGTCTTACCTGATGAATGCTTTCAGCAAGAAACCGCTGGTTGTAATACCGTTCCCGTAATTAAATAAATAAAAGCAAAAACTTTTATTTGTTTTGATTTCTCATTGAACTATATATATATAATATATATATATATATATATATATATATATATATATATATATATATACCAACTCTTTCACCCGATGTGTGTGCAGCAATAGGTCAATTTCTCAATCGGAGTTTAATGGTTTTAAAGTCAAAGGAACAATGCATGCTGGACATTGCTGAAGAAGCTGACGAATTTATAACTGACGTTCTCCACTGAACTTCTATACATCACTGTTGACTAACCAACAATAACTGAATTTTTTTTAGCTCTGTACGGACACTGTATGTTGAACGGAGAACTTTAGATTAATTGATGTTATCTAAAATGGCTTCTCTATCCATTGGGAGTATTGACATACGAAAGTAAATATTCAAAGTGATTTATATTATTATTTAAATTCTACACATTTAGCTGTGATTATCTGAAATTTCTTTGGTGGGGGCGTTGGTCAAGGGACTTTAGTTATCTTGTGTAGCAAATTGTCAAAATTATTTCTTTGTCGTTTATGTGAATGAGAAATTATCCATAAAGAAAACAAAGAAAGAAGTAGAAAGAGAGAAATAATATTTTTGTAAAAGAAAAATTGAAGAAATAAAAAAATTACAAGAAGGAAGAAATGGGACTAAAAAAGAAAGATAAAGAAAAAACGGGAATAAAAACGAAAAAAAAAAAAGAAAAGAAAAGAAAATCTAAATGAAAAGAAATAAAAGAAAAGAAAAAAAAAGAAAGAAGAAAACGATTCTGAAGATAAAATAAAGGGAAAATGGAGAAAAGAGAGAAAGAAAGAAAAAATAAGAAAAAAGAAAAAGAAAGAAAAGAAGAAAAAAATATTAAGAAAGAAAAGAAAGTAAAAATGAGAAAAAAATAAGTAGAAAGCAAAAAGAAAGAAAATAAAAGAAAAAAGAAAGAAAATAAAATTGTAGAAAAGAAATAAAGAAAGAAAATAAAGGAAACACGGAGAAAAAAGAAAAAGATAAAAAGAAAAAATACGCATAAAGAAAAAGGAATAGCATAGATAAAAGAAATGAGAAAAGAAAAATTGAGAAAAAAGTCAAGAAAAAGGAAGAAAGAAAAAGATAAAGAAAAGAAAGAAAAAGAAAAATGAAATAAGCAAAAAGAAAAAAAAAAAATCACGAAAAAGAAGTAAGAAAGAAAAAAGGAAGAATGAGTGTAAAATGTTGAAATGAGAGAATGAAAAAGAAAAAGAAGAAAAAGAAAAAAGTGTGGAATCTTCATGGAAGAAGTCGGCCGTCATTTGAGCGGGAAAAATCTTGGCCAACTAAAATGGCGGATAATTTTTATTCGGCACAGATGACAAAACAAAAACCTGATGTTGCACACATGTGAGTCTGAGTCTGTGTGTCCCTGGGATACTCGAATGATGCGTAAGTCGATATATGTACATTTTCAAATGCCCCCTCCCCCAATTTCTCTCTCTTTCTCTCCACCCTTCTCTCTCTCTCTCTCTCTCTCTCTCTCTTCTCTCTCTCTCTCTCTCTCTCTCTCTGCTAATGCCTGCTTTTTAGGAGTGCGCGTCGACCACGAGATCCTTGAAGATTTTTTTCGCCTTCCTTTACTGTCACGTGACCAACTATTACCTGAAAATGTGTCGATACGATTAATCTTTTCTCTCTCTCTCTCTCTCTCTCTCTCTCTCTCTATATATATATATATATATATATATATATATATATATATATATATATATATATATATATATCGTACTGGTGGCCGTGTTTATAGTTATTTACGAAACTTAACTTTGTTTGGCATAAAGCCACCGCTGGTAGGGCCCCCTGGGAAGCTCGAACTACACTAGAGCGAGCTAATTCACGATCGACGGTATTTGCTTTGATATATATATATATATATATATATATATATATATATATATATATAACATACTTTAATCTGGCAAATGACCTATTAGGGAGCACCGAAGTTTAGGAAAAAATGTGTTTTGTATTGCTCACATCATCCGAGTGGGAATAGCCTATTCGCTTTGAAAATCAGCATTCAATTCCCTTTGATTTGAACACCGACTGTCTGCATCGAATTTGTATTACAATGGTATATACAGGAATAACGTACTCGAGTTTCACCATATGGATCTTCAGGGTTAAATCCACTGAATTAATCAAGATATTGATAAATTGCAGTGTATTATGTAGTTGATTTTATTTGTGTGTGTTTATCGTTTTGCAAGGCCCGGTTTAGCTCAGTCGGTAGAATGTCCGGTTGTGAACCTCGATGTTCCTGGTTCGGTTCCGAACCTCGCCAAATCAGCGTATGAGTTGCACATAGATATATGCCGTAAAGTGAGAAGTTGAAGGTAGGAGTGGTGCTTCGCCTGAGACGCCCCCCCCCCAAATTCTTTGTCTAGTGCTATTGAAAAGGGGATAGACTCCCTCGCTGTCTAGGTGATACCAACTTTAGTCCACCTCGATGACTTTATATATATATATATATATATATGAAGAGTTAAAATTGGCGGAGTGGAATATTTTCGGTATTACCGAACAGCGAAGGAATCTATCCCCTTTTCACTAGCGCTAGACCAGGGAGATTTTGTTTGCTGGGTTAGAGTCCGACACCTACCATTAGTTTCAACTTTACCAATAAGATTGGTATACATAACCTGTGCCACTCATGCGCTGGGTTGGCGGGAACCGTTATCGAACCCGAAACCTTGTGATTTCTATGCAGGTGCTCTACCAACTCAGTTACACCTGCTCCTTAATAAACCGACCCCTATATATATATATATGTATATATATATGTATATATATATATAAGTGTGTGTGTGTGTGTGTGTGTGTGTGGAGAAAAGTAGATAAACACGGGATGTTATGGAAACTGGATGTTTATTGTCGACGTTGCAACGTTTTGGTCCTGATGATGGTCTACATCATCAGGACCAAAAGCCCAGTTCTAGCTTCAATGAAGGACATTTTCAGAATGGTGAGAAACAGTAGGTTGTCAGTAGGGGCAGGGGTGGCTGGGAGGGATGGGTAGTGGATTTTCTTCCCTCTAAATGGGGAGTGTTATATGAAGATGAAGGTGTTTGGTCAGAATGTTTGGATGATAAGGGATGTGTCAAAAATGAATGAGTATGTGTATGTGAGTTTGGGAGCTGGATTTGTCATTAGTTGTGTAGGTGTAAGTTTTATTTTTATAAATATGTGTGTGTGTGTGTGTGTGTGTGTGTTGAAGAATTATGTGTATTAGCGAAAAAGAGGAAATGTGAAGATGATATATATGAAATATATATATATATATATATATATATATATGTGTGTGTGTGTGTGTGTGTGTGTGTGTAAAATAAAACTGGAAGTGAATCCGACGGTATGTTGAAAGAATGAATAAAGGAAAGAAAGTATAGAATGGATAATATAGGATATTTTAATCAATTTTACTTACACGTGTTTCGGTCAGGAGTTTATCCATGTGTACATTATTCAAACTATTATTATTTTTAGATAACCAAATGAAATGAAATGATAATAATAGAAAAAATAGAAATGTTCCGCATACAAAGAAAATTCGACCTTCATCAGAGTAAATCCTTATTTCCTTTATTCATTCTTTCAACATATATATATATATATATATATATATATGTGTGTGTTGTGTGTGTGTGTGTGTGTGTGTGTGTGTGTGTGTGTGAATATATATACATATACATACATATATATATTACAATGGTATATACAGGAATAACCTACTTGAGTTTCACCATAAGAATCTTCTGGGTTAAATCCACTGAATTAATCAAGATATTGATTAATTGCAGTTAATTGCACGAGTTTATTTTTTTGACTACTAAGACACAGACAGACAGACAGACAGACAAACAGACATATATATATATATATATATATATATATATATATATATATATATATATATGTGGGGGGGGAGTGAGTGTGTGTTTTTGTGTGTTGAAAGATAAATAGAAAGAAAATGTATGGATAAAAAGTATTTATTCATTTTCGATCAAGGGTTTGTCCTTGTATGAATCCTATTTAGTATTATTTTAAATACAAAATAAAACAAAACACTAATGATCGAAAACATAGACTTTAAGTTTACAAAAAACGGTTTTCTTCAAGGCAAGATATTTTGATAAATATCAACATTTTCCTAACATTTATCTTTCAACATAATTGTCAGATTCACTTCCATTTTTTCTCATTTACACACACACACACACACACACACACCACATATATATATATATATATATATATATATATTATATATATATATATGTGTGTATATATATATATATATTTAAGAAATTGATATAAAGTAACCTATTCGAGTTTCCTCATCTGAATCGTCAGGGTACATCCGTTGAATTAATCGAGTCTTATCGTTATAAGATAAGACCCGTTTCAATAGACATACGTGGTACCAACTGATATTAATCGAAAACTCGATTAATTCAACGGATATAACCCCGACGATTCACATGATGAAACTCGAGTAGGTTACTTTATATTCGTTTCTTAAATAAATTTTGCTCTACATTGTATTGAGCACTTTGTATTTGTTTATTCACGGTCTGGATACTGTGCGCTCACAATGATCGTTCTCGTACCCACCGGTAAGCCACTACTCATACATATATATATATATATATGAATTAAGAGTAAGGAAATGAATCCGACGGTATATGTATAGATAAAATGGTATGAAAACACACAATGTTGTTAAAATGATGCTTCTCTCTTGATGGGTCCGGATTAAAAACATTTACATCTAAAAACGGATCTAATTATCATTATGCTCTGATGATGATTTTTTATAAATTGAAATATTGTCAATATCAGCAATGAAAAGGATATAAAAATATATTCATTTTAACATGTTATATTGTATTATAGAAGATAGAACATTTGGTCAGAGGGTTTCTTCTGAGTCAAGATTTATAATATTTTGGTACGCGCTAGTTTGCGGCACGTATGTTAAGTGACCGAAGCAATTCAAAGTGTGAAAAGGTTTCCACTGTAGTTTGATAGTATCGTGTTAATTGCTGAGCTGACACATTGGACATTGTTTCCCACCGTGTGCCTCGTCGAATTAATGTGCAACATTGTCTAAATCGGCAACTTTTGCTTTACACATCCGAACTGGTCCATCACGCCGCGAAAGCAACAAAAACATTTGTTGCGCTAAAGGTGAAGTGTCTCCTGATCACAGTATAGCAGATGATTCAAGAAATGCAGAGTCGAGGAAATTATAATTTATTTTGGACTGGACGTTAAACTATTCCCCAAGTTAGTGCATGTTATTACCAATTCCTCCGCGCGAGCAGGATGTGACACATTTCTAAACACTACACGACGAAGGGATACCTCCAATATTAATTCCTTGCCTACCACATTTGAATTCAGAATTTTGGGTTGCAAGAATATCGACGATCAGACAAAATTTGATAGGCCTAAAACCGTAAATTCCGAGGCAGTGCTCCAAGTCATAAAATCAGTTTTGAATTTCATTTCATCTAACATTGTAAAGTAAAGTATGCAGAGTGACCTATTGTTGGTATCAGCCGAACTGTGTGGTAGTCTATTTACTTTTCACTATCGCTAGACCAGGGAGATTGGTTTTGCATCTGGGATGGATCGCCCCACCTACCATCACCTACCCACTTTACCGCACAGGGTCAAGCTGTTCATGTGCTAAGTTGGCGATGGCTGGTATCGAAACCGGGACCTTGTGGTTACTAGACACATGCTCTGTAGACTGAGCTAAAGGCTATAGAACTCTTTGATCTTAGTGAAAGCTTGAAGAATACATTTTTTTATCAACCAAAACGAAGACTCTTCGCCATTTTGGACAGCAATTAAAGCAATCCGGACATTTATCCATCTGGTATTATATATATATATATATATATATATATATATATATATATATATATATATATATATATATACCAACCCCTCCACACAAGCACGATGCGACACAAGGTCAATTTCTTAAGCAGAGTTTGACGGGTTTGAATGCAGAGTTTTCCTTCTCCTAGACTGGTTACCTAGCCATGATTAAAGATCCCAGTCTGCCCTACTATTTACCCATAGCTGGAGGGAGAGTAGTTGGATGCATTCATTTCCTCAATGTATTAGCATTATGTGAAATGCAAACAACCTCGTCCAGGATTTGAACTCTGGTCAACGTGTCCATTTCCTACGACTTTAGCCATTACACCACGCGCCTCCAACCAAGAACGATCATTGGTTGAATTGTAAAAATTCGGATCAAAATATTTTACATTTTTGGCCTTTTTACAATGATTGTTCTCACATGAAAATAAGTAAGTAAGTAAAGTCGGCGGGGCGGCCTAAAGTCGGTATCAGCCAGTCAGCGAGGGAGCCTATCCCCTTTTCAATAGAGCTAGACCAAGGAGATTGTTTTGGCATCTGAGGTAAGGAGCGCCACACCTACCATCAGCTCCTTACTTTACCGCACACATCCCTGTGCTACTCATACGCTGAGTTGGTGAGGACCGGTATCGAACTAGGAACCTTGTGGTTTCTAGCCGAACGCTCTACCGACTGAGCTGAGTAAATATGGAAATAAATCCGACCGAAGTGTAGAAAATAGAAAAATACGAAGTGTTCCAAAGTATTTCAAAGTGATGAATTTATTCTTGATAGTGAAGTCGAGGTTATAACTTCACACCAGGACTTGAGATGGAAGAATGTTGTGTTGAGTAAGTGTCGATGACTTTCAAACGATGGGAGAACGGTGGTGGGTGAAGTAAAGTCTGTAACCGAGTCCGGCATTGCACTTCATTTCAGGTCCATGTGAAGACTTCACAAGAAACGGTGAAAAGTGTGGCGTGTTTCATTGGGACACTTTGGGATATAAGACGAGAAAAATCTATATTGATTGGAAATAGTTTCAGTAAACTATAGTGAGAGAGATTTAGGGTAAAAGTTTGTTGGAGACATCTAATCTGTTTCATGTGTTGCTAATAAAATATGTTGTTATAACACACACACACACACACACACACATATATACGGACAAATATGTGGACAAACAATATGTTTGAAATGGCGATAGCCGACAGTTTTTTGGGATATTATGTGCTTAATTAAAATCATACCTAATTTGAGAATTAATTAGTTATAATTAAATGAATTAGGCGTGCATATCCGTTTAAATGTAAGGCGTAAACAAATCGAGAAAAAGTCAATTTCTGTATGTACATTTCAGCCTATTAGGCCTCATCAGCAGAGTTATAGACAGGACAGTGCTCCGAGCGTGATTCGAACCCTACCTGCCAGGCTGACAGGCGGGGATTCTAACCGTTACACTAGCTGGCTTTCCAGATTATCTCGTTTATTTTAAACTGATATATATATATCGCACTTTTTGGTTAACTTACAGCACGACAGTATGAAGTGGACAAACAATCTGTTTGAGATGGCGATAGCCGACAATTTGAAAGCCAGCTAGTGTAATGGTTAGAGTCCCCGCCTGTCAGCCAGGTAAATGAACATCATTTTCATCACCTATTGTTCTTCCAATTGCATTGTCATAGCCTTCTAATTTTCTATTATATATATATTATATATATATAATATATATTTTGGGAGAATATGTGCTTAAATGAAGTCGAACCTATTTTTTGAAATTTAATTCATTAATAATTATTAGGCGGGATTAAACTATTTAAATGTAAGGCTAACAAATCGAGAAAAATCAATCTCTGTATGTACATTTCGGCCTATTAGGCTCATCAGCAGAGCTATAGATACGAAGACGCCGTGTGTGATTCGAAACCTGTCTGTCAAATTAGCGGCAAGTGTCTTACTCCAAACGGGACTTAGCAGGATTTTCTTCGCTTTGTTAAGTAGTAGTATTTATATTCCTCTTAAGTGACTCTAGACGAACTTACGAGACGTAAAACAACAGACGATGTTTGTGATATGGCTATTGTGGCTGAAAATAGCCATATATCGTCTGTTTGTTTACGTCTCTATATATATATATATATATATATGTGTGTGTGTGTGTGTGTGTGTGTGTGTGTGTGTTTTGTTAAACTCCTCTGACAATTCTTATCGGACGAGTTTTTGTTCGATCCTTTGTAACTGTCTGGCCATCTTTTTAATATCCGGGTGGAATTGGTGTAGCAATCCACCTAAGGTTTCATCACGAGCGCTTTCTGTACGACTTTGTGCCATCATCAGATGTGAAACTGATGGAATGTTTCCGCAGTCTCGCTTTTAAGACGGAACTTGCGAGCCCCACCTACTACTAATTTACTGCTACTGCTTGTTTTAAAAGAGAGACAACGAGGCGGATGCTATACTGACTGAGCTAAAACGGACCCTTTTGCTTTCAATACGTTTGAGAATAAAACAACCTTAGAAATCAATAACACCAAGTAATTGTTTATCAAACGCGTTTTTTAAACTAGTATGCAAATTATCTACACCATATCCTATGCAAATTTCTTTATTTCTTGGTGATATTTAACATACACAGCAGGATTTTAAACGCATTTAATCACACGTTTTTAAAACAAATTTGACTCAATTAAATTTTGATGCTAATAAATAAGATGCTAATTAAGTTTAAATAATGATTATTTACTAATCATTGAGAACGCAAATAAATAAAGGAATTGAGACGTCGGTAGTAACATAGTTTTGGTTACAGACAGACATATAGTCTTCATTATAAGATATTCTCTACCCTTTCATGATATAGTTTTTTTTTCAGGATCACTAATTAGGATTGAGTATGTTCTAGTAGTGACCACCCAAGCAGATTTAGCAGGTTTGAATTCAGAGTTTTCCTTCTCCTAGACTGGTTCCATAATCAGGGTTAAATAGCCCAGTCTGCCCATAGCTGGAGGGATAGTAGTTGGATTCATACCTTTCCCAATGGTATTAGCGCTACGTGAACTGTAGCTTCGTCCCGGATTTGAACTCGTGTCGACGAGTCCAACAACTTTAACCATTACACCACGCAACTAAAAGATCTATTTATTCTATTTCATTGGCCATAAAACATATTTTTTATTTCGTGCACTGACGTCACAACGTGTGGATAACATCGAAATTAGACCGACAAATATTTTCGGGATATGAGAGGTTGTAAAAAACATTACCGTCGTCGTTTTCTTTCGTTTTTGCAGCTGCGTCAGTCTTAACGATCGGGCTGTTCTTGGTGTGGCGATCTGCCACACAGCATGCGACGTTGGCGGCGGCGGTGGCGGGCGGCGGTGGAGGGCGGCGGCGGCGTCCGTCCGTTGCCTCCCAGCCCCCCCCCTCCCCCCTCGACACTTTAGCCCCCGCGCCCTCCACCCTCCACCCCCCCCCAGTCTGCATGACAATTCCCCGTCGCACGTGTTTCATTTTGGGCACCTGTTCCTTTCTTGACTGCTGGCACGGGCTTCAAGAAAAAACGGGGGCGCGGGGGGGGGGACAGCCCTCGGAATGATGTTTGGCGGAGGGTGCGGCGGCGGCAAGGCGGCGGCGGCGGCAGGGCGGCAAGGCGGCAGGTGACGGGGAGACGGCGGCGGCGGCGGCGGCGGACAAGGCGGGTGCCGACGAGGCCCGGTTTTCTTGAATCCATTTTCCACTCAGGTTTTCAACATGTATTTGGCGCGTGTGTCTTCTTGGCCGGCATGTGCGCCGCCATGAACCACTGTTGTTTCCTCTCTCTCTCTCTCTCTCTCTCTCTCTCTCTCTCTTACTCTTTCTGTCCACCTCTCGCTTTCTCTCACTCCCTATGTGTATATATATATATATATATATATATATACTTTTATGAGAAGTAAATACACAAACGATGTGTTTTGATATGGCTTTTTTTAGCCGACAATTTTTGGGAGAATATGTGCTTAATTGAAGTCGTACCTAATTTTGATCAGCAGATGAGGCCTAATAGGCCGAAATGTACATACAGAGATTGATTTTTCTCTATTTGTTTAGCCTTACATTTAAATAGGTATGCCCGCCTAATTAATTAGTTATCAATTAATTAACTTTCAAAATTAGGTACAACTTCAATTAAGCACATATTCTCCCAAATCTCTCTCTCTCTCTCTCTCTCTCTCTATATATATATATATATATATATATATATATATATATATATATGGGTACTACTATTGAACATAGCGTAAGTAGTTAATCCAATAGGGCTCAATATATTGTGAATATAGAGCATTAATAGCCCCCTGATGAAGGTGTTAAAGTAACATCGAAACCGCGGTCGGGAAATAACTCCTTCTACGACTATATATATATATATTATTATATTATTTATATATTATATATATGGTTCAACTTCCTTCTTCCATCTCCGAGTCTGTCTGTCTGTCTGTCTGTCTCTATCTTTTGTCTTTATCTGTATCTCACTGTTCCCTCTCCCCCCCCTCTCTCTCTCTCTCTCTCTCTCTCTCTCTCTGTATCTTTCTGAATCTCTCTTTCCTCTCTCCATGTCTCCTTCTCCCTCTACCCTCCTCTGTCTCTCTTTCTGTCTCTTTCTTGTGTCTTCCTCTCTCTTTGCCTACATTTGTCTCTTTCTTCATCTCTATCTCATTACCTCGCTCTGTCTGTCTATCTCTGTCTGTATTCTTTTTGAATCTCTCTTTATCTCTCAATCTCTCTCTAATGTATCAGTCTATTTCTCTCTCTCTCTCTCTCTCTCTCTCTCTCTCTCTCTCTCTCTCTCTCTCTCTCTCTCTCTTGTGTCTTCCTCTATATTTGTCTGTCTGTCTGCTCTTTTCCCTCTTTGTCTATATTTGACTCTTTTTTTATCTCTATCTCATTGCCCCGCTATGTCCGTCTGTCCCTGTCTATCCTTCTGAATCTCTCTCTCCCCCATATCTCTCTATCTCTCTCTCTCCATGTCTCTTGCTCTGTTTCTGTTTCTCTCTTGCGTCTTCCCCACCGTATGTCTATCTGTCATTCTCTCTCTCTCTCTCCTCTCTCTCTCTCTCTCTCTCTCTCTCTCTCTCTCTCTCTTTATCTACCTATCTGTCTATCTATCTATCTCAATATCTATATCTTTGGGTTTTTTTTATCTCTCATTACCTTTCTCTGTCTGTCTATGTTTCTCTGTGTTTGTCTGTTTGTCTCTTATTTTATCAAATGATTTTTATTCCATAGGACATTTCCCTTAATTCAAGTGGAGGGTAGAGGTGGGGGGTGGATGACAAGCCAACCATCCCCCACCCACACAAACAAATCCCCTCGGAAAATTTTACAAATACTGAATTGATTGAAAAGTTTGAACTCTCATAAATATTTTATTAAGTATTCCCGACAGACTCCCCCGTAAACTATTTTACAATGAACTCACAGATGGCACGCGGAGGACAGAAGCCCCCCTTCAAAAAAAAAAGCGGTTCAAAGACCATATTAAGACAACGCTGAAGAAATGTAACATCACACCTTCAAGCGTGGATGATCTGGCCTCCAGCAGACAGGGTTGGCGAGACACCTGCCACACAGGAACTAAGCAGCTCAATAATGAGATAAACAGGACTGCAGAGCGGTGACGTCCTCGTCGTCATGAACAACCAAATATAGATGGGAATTTCCCCTGCAATGTGTGTGACCGCATCTGCAAGTCCAGAATTGGACTAATGGGTCACCATAGGGTGAAGACAAGTGAAGACATGGAGGGATGTCAGACGGACTTCGAAAAGAAAGAAAGAAAGAAAGAAAGAAAGAAAGAAAGAAAGAAAGAAAGAAAGAGAACAGAATAGAAAGAAAGAAAGAAAGAAAGAAAGAAAGAAAGAAAGAAAGAGAACAGAATAGAAAGAAAGAAAGAAAGAAAGAAAGAGAAAGAATAGAAAAGAAAGAAAGAAAGAAAGAAAGAAAGAAAGAAAGAGAAAAGAAAGAAAGAAAGAAAGAAGAGAAGAAAAGAAAGAAAGAAAGAAAGAAAGAAAGAAAGAAAGAGAAAGAAAGAAAAGAAAGAAAGAAAGAAAGAAAGAAGAAAGAGAACAGAATAGAAAGAAAGAAAGAAAGAAAGAAAGAAGATGCATTATTTCACCAGATTTTTCATTTCAAAAGTCATTTGTCTGAATTCTTTTTTAGATGAGGCTTGATAATTTGTATTATTTAGATATTTCGGACTGTTGTCCTCATCTTTATTGTTATATACTAAACGTTTTGACCGATGTGTCCTCTGACCTTCTTCAGGTATTTATTGTCAAACACGGGGACCTTCTAGTTGAACACTGGATCATTCATGTTGTAATCTGGAGACTTCATAGAACTTCGAACCGAACCCTTTATTTAATCCATTGGGGCAGATTGTTCTCATTCCATTAAACATGACCGGGTATAAGTGTTAAGCTATGTTAAGTATTCGATGTTATTTTTTTTGTCTTTAGTCAGAATTGAAACTGCAACCTCATGATAATTGTCTCTTAGAACTGTATTAACTCAACTATTATATCCGTTACACCATCTGTTCAAATCTACCGCGTTCGTCAGAAGGTTTCCGAGTTGGACAAAAAACACCCGAAGAAGGCTGGAGTGCACATCGGCTGAAATGTTGTGTATCTAACAATAAAGATAAGGACAACACTCCAAAGAGTAATAAGAAAGTTAGGAGTCAGTATTATACATGCGAACTTTTCCCCCACAAAGTGCCTCATAATATTCGAAACGAGATGACCAAAATTTAGTTATATCTATAATTGAAACTAACGAGTCTCATACCATTACAGAGTCCCCCCCCTCTCTCTCTCTCTCTCTCTCTCTCTCTTCTCTCTCTCTCTCTCTCTCTCTCTCTCTCTCTCTCTTCCCTAATGTTGTCTGTTTTATTCTATTTCATTGCCCTCTCCAGAATGTTTGATGTTCCTCAGTGTGCTTCTAAGGGGACAAAACAATGGCTCGGCGCTGCAATTCTTCCCCTTCAGTCTGTAATCCTCCAGAGAGACAGACATACAGGAAAAAGAAGTGACATTCATTGATATCCGTGCTCTCGGCAGAATCTGATGATGATGATGATGATGACGATGATGATTTACGCAACCCCACCGCATAGGATGGTAGTCTTTGGTAGTCTTTTTATAAGTCATTTGTTAACTATTTTTCAGTTGGTGCCAACTGATGATGAGGATGATTTTGATGATGATTATTATTATGATTAGGAAACATAACTGAAATGCACAACTTGCAATCGATTGAAAGTAGAAGGGCAAACCAAATGCAGAAGTTCCATAAAGTATTTTTCTTCCTTCGTAATTTTCCAAAGATTTATGGATACAAGTCGTGAAAATAGGTTATTTTAAACTCTAAAGAACACCAGAAAGATGGAGGCAGAAAAAACAAAACCACAATTCTTGACAAATCCATACACCACACACCCACCCTACCCCCAAAAAGAAACAAGTGACAAAAAAAAAACGAAAAGAAAAAAAATTATTTATGATGACAACTTTAAGTGTGAGATAATTCCATTTCCTGTCACCCGAATATGTCACTAGTTACCGCCAAATGGAAGGTCCTCTGCACAACATCCAGTATCCACGTAAGAACTGATCGATGTATGCTTTTGCTGGCGAACCCATACTGGAGTGTCCATGTGTAACTGACCACAGAAAAATGTCATTCATATGGTTGACCCTCCAGCAATGTCCAGTATGTTTTGTTTGTCGTACTCAGATGGTTTGTGGGGTACTGCTTCCAAGATTTGTTCAAGACAGCACGCGGTTTCCTTGTACAGTTCCCATCATTATATTTAATACCCTACCGTATCATATTATATCATTCAATGTAAAATAGTATAACCCACCCCACCCACCCCAAAAAGAAAGAAATAAAAGAAAAAAAGAAAATGAGTTGTTTATGATGACAACTTTAAGTGTGACGGTCATAATTCCTTTCTTGTCACTCGAATATGTCACCGTCAAATGGAATGACATTATTTTATTGCATCAATGCCATAAAAAGAGCAGCTCATGTTTAAGATGCTCAAGTTTAAAATGTTTACCCCATCAATTCAGCGGATATTTATTCGCTTCTTCACAAGGGCAAGTACGGCACAAGGCCAATGCAAATATCCCCAGTGGTTCAAAGATTATGAGAAGTCCCGAAATTGAGGGTACAAAAGTGGACATGATTTTATTTTTTTTTAAATGTCAAATGACAGGCCAATATAAATTTAAAAAATCAGTAATTTCTTCAACATTTCTTTATTTTTGGAGCAATCTTAATAAAACTTGGTATTCTTGTGTAAAATCGTATGTTCTTTCACATTCTGCACTCAAATTGTATGTATTTCTATGTTGTAACACATTATTTAGAAAATAAGTGGTACGAATATCAGTGGGTTTTTTTGTTGTTGTTTTCTTGCTTGTTTGTTTGTTTATTTGTTTGTTTGTTTTTTGTTTATTTCAAGATAATTGAACATTTACACATAAAGGTATTAATTTAAATAAATAACATCGCATTGAACTTAAAAGTACCTATTAAAATACCTACTAAGTCATATTACATATAAAAAATAGAATTTTTACATCATTTTTCAAGCAAAACCAACGTGTCCTTGTTGAACAGTTTTGTTAACTTTTTAAAAAGCGAAAAGATTTAAGTTTTTTTTCTTCCAAAATTGAATGATTGACAAAAACGTCAAAGCATTATCAAAAATTTCCACAACTATATATCAAAATTATTCTGAGACAATATTCTATTTATGATATTGTGCTCTTTTTTATTGATAGAAATTGGCCACTTGGATTTTGCAAAACAAAATAACGTGTAAGATTCAGTCTCGGAAAAAAATCATATTTCGCATATTTGGCTGTTGGAAGCAAAATACCGTTTTAACTCGCTGTAATAAATAATCCAATGGAGAAAAGAATACATACAAATTCATTTTCTTTCGAACTATATTATTATTGTTAAGATTGGACCTGAAAATAAGGTGCGTATTGAGACGTGTGTTGAGAGCGAATTACTTTAATTTGTTCCAAAATTGAAAGGTGACAAAAAACCCTGATGTTAAAGCATTATCAATATTTTCCACAAACATATATAAAAAATATTCTAAAATTATCTTCTATTAATTATATAGTGCTCTTTTTTGCTTCCTTTATACTTTTTGGAGACATTTCCGTGAAATTTAGTCGGTTATATGTTCGATTCCACGGGTCGGAGGAGAAAACAACAACTTCATGGTACAAGTTTAATGAGTTTTCTGATTGAGTGAACAATTTTAAGAATATTGATAAAGATTAACCACTTTGATTTTATACACCAGCTGATGGTCTCTCACTGGAGTGACAACAAGTCGTCTGAGTATTCTAGCCGATCTCAACAATGCTGTTGTATAGATGGTCTCAGTTGTTCATCTGATTTCCAGTTCCTCTAGTCTATTTTCTAAACTTTTGGGGATCGTTCAAAGCGCACCAACTAAAATTGGTATAACTTTGACCCACATATTCCACAGATTTTTCAATTCTCCAGCAAAGTCCAAGTACTTGTCTATCTTTCCATTTTCTTTTATCTTCACTCTTTGATCGCGTAGGACTGCAAAATCTACCAGTTAACAAGTTCTCTTTTTCTTGTTAATCAATTCTGGCTCTGGGCTTTAGGCTGGGATATGGGGATCCGTCTTTATCTCAAAGTCCCGAAAATTCTATGTTTCATTATCAAGAATAGAATATTATTATTATTATTATTATTAGTAGTAGTAGTAGTAGTAGTAGTAGTAGTTTCTTGTTATTGTTGTTGTATTAACAGGCGTATCTTATAGGTGTAAAACGTTCATATATGCAAGTGCACACACTTCAGCAAAATAAACAATCTAATAACAAAACAATACTTAGAGTTAATAGAGACAGCACTACTACTACCATACTACTACTACTACTACTACTACTACTACTAATAATAATAATAATAATAATAATAATAATAATAATAATAATCTTTTCTTGAATAGTTAAATAGAAAAGATGAGTTTAAAAATGTGTAAAAAAATTGAGTGCCCATCAAAAATGAATAAAATAAAATGTCTTCGACGTGAAATAACCCAATTTCGGTTGACACTACAAAATCCATCAATCATCATCATCATCATTATTATTATCATTATTATTATTATTATTATTATTAGTAGTAGTAGTAGTAGTAGTAGTAATAGTATTGGTGGTAGTTGTAACATTATTATTATTATTATTATTATTAATCGCACTGGCCGCATTTTATTGCACATTGTCTCTTGGCTGAGTTTGTTAGGACTTGCTCCTGTATGCGGCGCGTGTGCTGTCAGTCCTTAACCAAATGCACCCTCCCCCTCAACGCACACTTAAAATTCTTCCCACTTTTTTTTTATCCAATTCTTCCTCCTCTTAATCACTTCCCCGATTGCCTCCCCATCCAATAGCACGCCCTCCCCCCCTATCCACAAACATTCACCCTCCGGCCGGTCCCACCCCCTAAAGGATAACTTGCTCGTCTTATCCCTGCCACCTGTGAGCCGTCGAAAAGAACTTTCTCCACATCTGGTCTGGAGTCAGCTTTCGGGTTAGACAGCAAAAATAAACAGATTGAATATCAGAACGGAAACCATTACATCAGAGTGAAACGAACGGCGGGTAACGCTGGGTGTGTCGGGATTTGCCGTTGCCCCCCCCCACCTCACCACCCCCGACACATCTGTCGACATCGAGGTAAGTAGACAGAATATCTAGAAAGGTCTTCTGCGTATGTGTTGGGTCTTGATTTCTTACTATATAGAATAAGATAATTCAAGAGCAGCAAATACTTACTCGGCCCTCAGGCCCCGTGTGTCCAGTGGCTTCGGCCCCTTTCGACCAGTAAGGATTATAAGATCAGCAGGAATAACACAGAGTCATCCCCCCAGGCAACACCTATCACCTCGATTTAAAGGGGCGGGGCTGGGTTTATTGCAAAGTGCCTGAGGCGCCTCAAAAGAGGATTGACGAAGGAATACACACACGCACTGACCACTGCATGAGCTTCAGTTTGTGCATGGCTCCCTACAATAATCTGACTTTGTGTTTATCTGACATGGTCGGATGTCAAAAAATAAGGTTATTTCCTATAAGTCCAACATAAACAAAGGGGGATCACTCTTGACTGATAAATCATATATTTATATATTGATCTACTAGGAAAAAAGAAGACGGGGTTAGGGTTCGGGTTATAGTTTAGGGTTAGGGTTTAGGGTTAGGGTTAGTGTTAGGGGTTAGGGTTAGGGTTAGGGTTTAGGGTTAGTTTAATGGGAAAATGAATAATTTATAAGTCAAGAGTGGTTCCCCTTTGTTTATTTTGGACTTATTGGAAATAAGCAAAAATAATCACTACATGGAATAATGATTTTGTTTTATTATTCTCATAATGATCGTTGTAAAGCGAACAACACACGACTTGGCTCGACTGCACAATACTAACATTTACATTGGCAGTTTAGAGAACATTTGCCAAGGAATCGACAGGTCCCGGGTTCAATACCGGTCCTCGTCAACGCAGCTCGAGTAACACTGCTTGGGTAATCTGATCTTTGCTGTAAAGTATCTGGGTATCTCGACCTTCGCCATTTCAAACACATTGTTTGACCACTTCATATATATATGGGGGTGTTGTTGTCCAGTTATCTAGATTTTATGTTTATATCTCATGGATATATATAGGTATTGACCAACCCCTTCGCAGAAGCAGGATCTGACACAAGTTCATTTTTTATCGGATTTATTTGTGAGTGTGTCTAAGCTAAATTTACTTTGGTGCAGGATATAAAATATGTCTTTATTCCTGTTAGTATCTAAATTGAACTTTTATTTGACCCAGTACAAAACGTCTGCCGTTATTCGTGATTGTATCTAAATTGACGTTTGATTTCATTCTTTGAAAGTGTCTAAGCTCGGCTTACATTGGCCCAGAACAAGGTGTCCTAAGCTGGGCTTACATTGGCCCAGGACAAAGTGTCTAAGCTTGGCTTACGTTGGCCCAGGACAGAGTGTCTAAGCTGAGCATACATAGGCGCAGGACAAAGTGTCTAAGCTGGGCTTACATTGGCTCAGGACAAGGTGTCCTAAGTTGGGCTTACATTAGCCCAGGAGAAGGTGTTATAAGCTGGGCTTACATTGGCCCAGAACAAGGTGTCTAAACTGGGTTTAATATTGACCAAGGACAAAGTGTCTAAGCTGGGCTTACATTGGCACAGGACAAAGTGTTTAAGCTGGGCTTACATTGGAACAGGACAAAGTGTCTAAGCTGGGCTTACATTGGCCGAGGGCAAAGGGTCTAAGCTGAGCATACATTGGCACATGACAACGTATCTAAGCTGGGCTTACATTGGCCCAGGACAAGGTGTCCTAAGCTGGGCGTACATTGGTCCAGGACAGAGTCTCTAAGCTTAGCATACATGGACCCTGGACAAGGTGTCCAAGCTGGACTTATATTGGCCCAGGACAGTGTCTAAGCTGGACTTACATTGGCCCAGGACAAAATGTCCTACGCTAGGATTACATATGCCCAGGACAGAGTGTCTGAGCTGGGCATACATGGGCCCAGGACAAAGTGTCTAAGCTGAGTTTACATTGGCCTAGGACAAAACGTCTTTGCTGGGCTTACATTAGGCCAGGACAAAGGGTCTAAGCTGGGCTTACATTGGTACAGGACAGGGCGTCCTAAGCTGGGCTAACTTTGGTCCCGGACAAAGTGTCTAAGCTGGGCTTACATTGGCCCAGGACAAAGTGTCTAAGTTGGCCTTACATTGACTCAGGACAATGTGTCTGCCTTTATTTGTGAGAGTTTTAACTATAATTTTGTTCACAAATTATTGTTGAGTTATTAAACTTTTATTTATAAATCTCTTCTATCAAAGCATTTCCCTGTAGATTGAAAACTCAATATACAGCAAACCTTATCTCTCTTGAAGGAACTTCTTAAATAATAAGATTTTAAAAAATGTATATACATTTGAACGCTTAAAATAATTTTTTTTCAGATTGTTTTGTCTTCTGTTAAATTTTGCTTTTCTCTCTCTCTCTCTCTCTCTCTCTCTCTCTCTCTCTCTTCTCTCTATATATATATATATATATATATATATATATATATATATATATATATATATGTATTCAGTAAGTCGAATGATAGCTTGATCTCACGTCTCTGAACATTTTCAAACAAATTTTACCTTGTTCTAAGTACAATGACATTGCCTGAGCACAAGAGATAAAATGAAAATACATAAAAAGTGGTAAGACGCTAAACATCACTCTTTTCAGTTAAGGTGAAGCAATAGCGATGGTTGATGTGAGAGGCACCAAGGGATTTTTTTTCAAGCAGTACTTGTATCGCCCCTTTTGGTGCTCCACTGTCACGATGGCCAGTAGACATTGATCTTAACTTTGGTTAATTATGATATAGATTTAATGAATAAGACTTAACATCAAACCAAATTTGGCCTAAGTAACTTTATATAATAAGACTGGCAAATTAAACTCACATGTCATATATTATTATATCTCTGTATATCAATCTGCCAATTTTGGCTCTGATACTGGTTTCTTTTACTTGTAAGTGGATGTTCATTTTAAGATCAGTGGTAATTTACATTTGGCAGGACACGTCTCTAAGATGTTTTAAAGCAGGATCAGCTTAAATGTCCCGGCCTTCATCAGGAGTTTCTTGTCCGTCTCAGTTAATTGATATCTTTTTTCTTTCTTTTGTTTTTTGTTTTTTTGTTTTTTTTCATCATTTTACACTTTTTAGTGGCTTTTTGCCTTGCTTATTGTAAAATTAGGGGCCGGGTTAGCTCAGTCGGTAGAGCGTTCGGCTAGAAACCACAAAGTTCCTAGTTCGATACCGGTCCTCGCCAACTCAGCGTATGAGTAGCACAGAGATGTGTACGGTAAAGTAAGGAGCTGATCGTAGGTGTGGCACTCCACATCAGATGCTAAAAACAATCTCCTTGGTCTAGCGCTATTGAAAAGGGGATAGACTCCCTCGCTGACTGGCTGATACCGACTTTAGGCCGCCCCGACGTCTTTACTTACTTACTTTATTGTAAAATGATTTAAAAACAAAAGAATAAAAGGTATCAATTAACCGAGACGGACAAGAAACTCCTGAAGAAGGCCGGGGGATTTAAGATGATCCCACTTTGGAACATCCTAGACGTGTCCTGCCCAACGGAGCTTTGATTTTAGTTGAAACATTTTAGTAGAATAATAACCTACCTAAGATCACTGTCTATTAGCCATCGTGACAAAGGGGCAACAAAGAGCCGATGCAAGGACTGTTTGAAACAAATCCTTGATGCCTGTCGCATTGCCATTGGTCTACCAAAATGTCGGTAAGACTCGTCTTCAGGATGAGAAATCATCGTCCGCTAAAGGTCACACTCTACGGGTAACTCTCTCCTGACCATAGTGATACAGGGGTACCAAAGGGGGCGATAGAAGGACAGTTTGAAAAATCCTTTGGTGTCTGTCACCATCAACCATCACCCATTGGTCCACTCTAGCTGAGAACAGTGATGCTTATCATCTTTGCTGTCTTTGAAACCTTCAACAGGGCCGGCATCAAGGACAAAATCAAAGACGAACCACAACATGATGCTATCAAACCCTAACTAAACTTAACTAAGTGAGCACTTAAGTAACAGCAGATACTGTAAGCAATCTGATTATCAATATTTATATCAATGTTTATCAAGATGCATTGAATAAGTCGAAAAGGGTTGATATGCCACAAAGTAACTGACGAACCAAACTAGTATTTTATGAGAGTTATGTCTCGAGTCTGAATGCGGACAATGAACAATTGGATGTTAAGAACAGACAAGTACCTACTTTTTGTGTTGGAAACTAATTGGCACTGAAATATAATTTTGGAAGGTACATTTTAAATACTTAACGGTATTGGTGTATTGTGTCGTGCATGCTATATTAAGGAATTATGAGTAACGCATAGCCTATGTAGATTTTTTTTATTGCGCGGTAAAATTGTTGTTGTTTCTGCATGCATGTAATTTTTATTGTTTTTGTAAATTGTATTGTTTTATGCATGTATGAATAACATACCGCGCGGAGCAATAGATAGTAGAAAAAATAGTGCTTCACATTAAGGAAGCGAGTAAAAAGAAATTAATGACTGGTTAATCTAACCAGTCATGAATTTGAAAAATTAGAAAGGATGGTATGTTACATAATCTATGCGGTTGCATAAGATTATTGTCAATCCCCTGTAATTCTGAGGGGATGACCCCTTTCATACCATGGCCGGGTCCTTCTATGGAAAATTACAGAAGCCCGCCAAATATGTGAAGTCACGTGGGACCTTTTTCAGAGTCCCCAGTTTGCAGTTAGACATCAGACAGAGCAGTTGGCCATGATGCTCTGTAACTCTGCATACGCGCGCTATGTTATGTATGGGTTGGGGATTTACCGAATAAAGTAACATTAAAAGAAAATCGAAGTCTTGTGTTTACTAAAAACTAACAATGACACAGGGCTTCTGATAAGGAGAAATCCCCAATAGAAGACCAGACCGGAATCCCCAAGTCAACACCAGACGCTAGACCAGACCAAGATGATAGACGATCAGAATAGCAAAGCCAGCCAGAAGAATAGATGTCCAAGATATAGAAGCAAATAAGAAGTAAAAGAATTAAGAAAAGGGTATACAACATTATATCGATTTGGTACTGAGAAAACATCAGTATATAACAGTTATGCATATTTCATCACTTGGATTACTATACACAAGCAAAGTAATTGCACTTGGAACGAGGTAAAGTCTCTTTGAAAATGTTCAGAGACGTGAGATAAAGCTAGTATCTTATTTACTGGACTCACACACACACACACACACACACACACACAATTATATATATATATATATATATATATATATATATATATATTATATATATATATATTTGCCAAACATCTCCACGAGCACTATGTGACACAAGGTCAATTTTTCAGGCGGTGTTCAACAGGTTTGAATTAAGACTTTTCCTTTTTCTAGACTGGTTGCCTAGCAAAGGTTAAAGTGCCCAGTCTATTAACCTACTATTTACCTATAGTTGGAGGGAGAATAGCTGGATTCATACCTTTCCAAAGGGTATAACCACTATGTGAAATGCAAACAGCCACGTCCAGGATTTGAACTCGCTTCTTCGTATCCATTTCCTACGACGGTAACCATTACACCACGCACCTCCACATTTACTGACGTTATGAGAACAGGTTTAAAGAATTAGGATTAACGACTCAAAAACGTAGAAAGTTTGAAGTTTTCAGGGGTTTGATTCAGACGGCCATCTTTAATTCTTTTTAGTCGAAGAAGCTACTGTGATTGGGAAATTGCGAATAGGTTGTTAAAGTTGGTTGGTTTATTGGTTGGATTTTATGGCGTGTCAACCCCTGTTGGGTTATTTTATGCCAAAGACGTTTTGTTTTATTTATTCTTGTTGGGTATTCCTATTTAATAGACATATCTAAACCTCATTATTGATCTATTTAACCCATAGATGGGATCCCAACATGTACTACCACTCCGGATCAGAGTGGACCTATGATTAATGGGGTATGGGGTACTCCAAACTCCCCAGAGCACCACAATTGGAACTTCATCACTAGATGCAGTTTAAAGTCATACCCATGACTTCTAGCACATATATGTTAAAAGGATTGGAAGGGTTTCCATAAGGGCAATGGGGTCAGGAAAATTATATGAGGTGACCAGTCGATTGATCGGAGGGCGCCTCTCTGACCGCCCGTCTATTTTAAAAAAGGGCTAAAATGGAGTGTTTCATATCATGGATTGTCCAGCCATTAGGATTCCCTCCTTACCTCTTTGCCTACTTTAAACCGCTCACAACTGTTTCTAAACATGCCACACCCAAGCAAAAAAAAAACAAACTGTTATTTAGCAGAAGGACTCAGATTACACTAATAGTAGATTTTATTTGAATAGGTTGTTAAAGTTGCTTGGTTGGTTGGTTGGTTGGAGTTCTGAGGTGAGTAGATAGGCAACTTAGAAATGTCCTATAATACAGGTAAAGAATACCGAGAGAATTTGGTACAGCCGGGAGTAGGGATTTAGCAGGCTAAGCATTACGAGTCGCTACCCACGGCCAACACAGATTTTACCCATCTGTAGAAGTGCACTCTGCGTATTCTATAGTTAAAGAGAGTTGTGAACGTCTGGAATAGTTTACCATGTGCTTCTCACATGTGGAATGGATAATTTGCAGATGAATTATGATTTTTGTTGTAACACTACAAGAAATTAATGGTTTTAGAATGGAAGGAAACTAGGTTTTATTTTATGGGTGCTTGTGTAAAATAATGAGCGTGTGGAAATCAGTGTATGGCGTCAGCAGTGATTTGACGTGTGATGTGGAAATTGAAAGATTTTAGAAATAGAAAAACATCAGGATTAAGAGACGTGGATGTGATACGTGTAAATATATGATCTAGGATTCTGATTGGACCGAACAAGACGAGAACGAGAATGAGAGTGAGTGAGATAGAAAGAAAGTGGTGTCTTGCTTAGGTGTTTAAAGGAAACGGACACAAGAGAAGAGAATCGGCTGGTTGTTTGAAGGGGATAGACCCAAGATGCGGTCTGTCCTCCGATGCTATTCCTCGATGTTTAACTTGAGATTGGAAAATAAAGAGTTCTGAAAAAAGACGTGAAGTCTTGTGTTCGTTACTAAAAACTAAGAACGAACCCAAGGACAGAATGAAACCTAGAAGATTCCAAGAGATTTGATTGGTTGGTTGGTTTATTGATTTTAACGGCTCATAAACCCGTCTGGGGTTATGTCATACCTAACGGTTAGGAAGTAATATGTATTGTGAATTTATATTCATACTTTTGTAGTAATTGGTTTTAACAGTGTATTAGCACCATTGGGGATCATGTTGTATGGTATTGATTAGGTTCATATCTATATTCTATGGTATAAGTTTATTTCCTTCAAAAAGGACAGAATGTCTTCTATGTTAACATTTTCAAATAGATCTTTCATATTGTTTGCATTAGAATAACAGTTTCTGATGTGAGCAAAAAAAAAAATGTATTCTAGGAATAAATGTTTAACAGTCAAAGGTATTTGACATGTTTCACATTGTGGTTGTTTCTGACCCCGCACCCCCGCAGATTAGCCAGCTACCTCAACAGACCCAGCTAACCAGATGGAGAATAGCAGAGACCACCGATCCAACTCAGCAGATAAGTAGAATAATAATAAGAGAATCATACTAATGAATATACCAAAAGTAGGGTTACAGTTATTTTATTAAGTTTAAGTGTTAACTGTAACACTACTTTAGGCCCACTTTGTATATTCCCCTTAAATTTGCACAGATTTTTAGGAATAATTATATGTCCGTCTAGGAACCACCAGGTTCCGGGTTCGATACCAGTCCTCAGGAACTGTGCGGTAAAATGAAAAGCTTGTGTGACGGTCCGCCTCAGAAAAAAAAATCCCCTTGGTCAAATGCTAGTGAAAAGGCTGATAACAGCAATAGGTCGCCTTGTCCTCTTTACTTATTTAAACGTAACTAGAAGCGGCTACCCGGCGTCACCTGTGTAGAGAGGGGAGGTAGTCTTGCAAATCCATTATTATTGAATCACGAACTGGATCTTTACAGGATGCCCCATTAAGATCCCTATTTAAAAAAAAGACCTTGCATTGTCCATCCACTCTGAACAAAAATTTCTACTATTTAAAATATTAAATGCCAAAAGAATTCCATGCTGCTATCATTTAAATTTCATTAATTATCTTCATGAAAATAAAACAAATCTTCATTATTTTTTGTTCAAAAAGCAAGATCTGTTGATATTGAACCAACTTGTTCGAAAATTCTGCCTCGGAGACAGTCCTCAGTGAACAACAAGTGGAGTTTTTTTTTAAATTATCATTTCTCTATCTATCTATCTATCCTTCTATCTATCTATATATATATCTACCTTTCCAAAACACTTCATACCTGTCTGTCTATCTACCTTTCCAAAACACTTCATATCTGTCTGTCTATCTATCTATCTACCTTTCCAAAACACTTCATATCTGTATGTCTATCTATCTATCTATCTATCTATCTACCTTTCCAAAACACTTCATATCTGTCTGTCTATCTATCTATCTATCTATCTATCTATCTATCTATCTATCTACCTTTCCAAAACAATATCTACTTCATATCTGTCTGTCTATCTATCTATCTATCTATCTATCTATCTACCTTTCCAAAACACTTCATATCTGTCTGTCTATCTATCTACCTTTCCAAAACAGTCTGTCTATCTATCTATCTATCTATCTATCTACCTTTCAAAACACTTCATATCTGTCTTCTATCTATCTACCTTACTTCTCTATCTATCTAAAATAAGAGACAGTGAACAACAACTGGAGTTTTTTTTTTAATTATTATTTTTCTTTCTTCATCTTTTTGTATAGTGAGTATCCAAGGTATTTTTCTTCGTTCACACGGCCAACTTTGTCGGCGTGGACGAGAATATTCCGACTGTATCCTCTGCGGAAGGAGCCTCTTCTTCCTCCCAAAAATATAACCAGTGAGGATCAAACTCGCTATTCAGTAGTAGGCTCCCATCTATTGGTCAATTACGTATTTTTAGAAATTATTAATACTGCTAAATATATGCACCCTCCGCCGGGTGCAAGTATCTAAGTTTTAATGTGTAATTAAATAGAATATATTAAATCAGAAAGGCTAATTAAACTAAATTAGAATGCAGATAAAAAGATTTGAAACAGAGGAAGTTATAATCGAAAAGAAGAACAACTGAAACTACCGTTTATCAATCCTTTTAGACATTTTGGTATCCGGTTGCTTACAGCAGTGATTCTCAACGAGGTCCATCTGGACCATCTGTGGTCCACTGAACATTTCTAATGGTTCACAGAGAGTTCGAAGCCACAAAAATGTTTTAGCCATTTCCCCAAAAATTTAACTAATTTAACGCTTCTTATAATGACCCTCCCCAGTTGAAAATCTCTATTTAAGCGCACGTCGATGATCGACAGAAACTGAATTGTCTTGTCTTACTTTAACACGTGTGCTAACCGCTCGCAGCAACATTCAAGAAAAGTAGGATTGGCACATGGGAATTTTTTGAATAAAAAACTGTCCATAAGCCGAAAAAGGTAGAGAAGCACTGGCTTACAGTACCTGCTGTTGCGTAAATGGTCCCACTCTTAAGTGTTGAACAAGCGCATCACTGCTCAACGTCGGTCATCAAGCGGGAACCGATGCTTTCAACATGACTTGACCGCAATACTGGCAATATGTACTGATTGACCCTGCTTGGATTTATTTAAGTTTGTGTAAATCTGCTATGTTTTTAGATTGTTTTTCTTTTCAACATAGCAGTCTCCTTTCTCTCAAGTTGGTGGCGATTTTAGAGCTTGTTGACTTGTCATCTTGAGACGCAGTATAAACGGCAATGTAGGAATCTATAGGAGAACATCGCTTATGAGTTCGTCCCGACTTCCCCAGCAATATGCAGCATGTCTTGCTCGTCTTACTTGGATGGTAAGTGATATTCAGTCAATATATACAACTGAAAACCTAATTATTTATTGGAATATTGATGGTTTGTTTGGTTTGTTTTACGGCATATCAACATCAGTGGGTCATTTAATGTCGACAAAGTGTCGAAATAAATTTATTCTTAATGGATACTAAATTTTTTTATAAACATATTTTACTATTTAACCCATAGATGGGTCCCTAATAGGTACTACCAATCCAGATCAGAGTGGACCAGGGAGCAATGAAGGAGTGCTTCACATTCCCCAGACCTCCAAAACTGGAACCTCACCATGAGATAGAGTTTAACGACATGAAGACCCTCAGCCACCGCCTTCTAGCACCCATATGATAAAAAGGGTTGGGGCTTGCCATAAGAGTAATAGGGTTAGGACAATCATGTAGGTGCTAGGGCTTGACATGACCAGTCGATTGATCGGAGTGGGCCTCTCCGACCGCCCGTCTAAGCCTAAGTGGATTGTTACATGACATGGACTGGGTTCCATCCTTAAGCATCACGGATTGCCACCCACGGCCAACTTGGAATACTGAGTCAGAGAATTGTGTTGAATCGGATTTAATTCTCTGCCTGGTTTTACTTTTTCTTCTTTCAACATATTAACGTTTTTGCTGCCATCTTGTTTTTATTTGCACCCATTCACGAATTAAATCAGAATTCCCAAATAAAAAAGAATCCAATGAAATAAAATAAACGTCTGTCATTTATTTGAGCTCTCTTAAAAGAAAAAAAAACTAGTCGATCCAAAATCCTGATAATAACTTTTCTTACAAAATAACCGATGAATCTGCTGTCTTTTATGGTCGTTCGTAATTTCAGTCCCGCCCAAATCCATAAACTCACTTCCATTTTTGATCGACAAAACACAATATTTGTTAACGAGTGAAACCCGATTCTGTTGTTCGCTGTTTGGCCAGCACCCATTGGCTTTTGGCTTTCAACATTTCAACTCGAGTCGTGATTGTCAATTAATACGGCCAGTCTTACCTCCACCCCCAACCGCAAGTTTTGACGAATTTTCCATGACTTTTCACATTACGAGAAATGCTTGTTTTAACTTCAAGACCCACTTTAACTCTTTTTCACACCCCTTCTCCCA
>CM042172.1:48104029-48129029 GCA_023376005.1 Doryteuthis pealeii
TCACTCCACTAATTTGTCTTAAAACTGTCAAATGTGCCTAAAAGAATGTTCACCGTGGCGGAGGCGAAAACGGTCGGAATATGGTGCGGGGGAGGGGGGAAGGGCCAGGGAATAAATGTTACTGAATCAAATTGCATTGTTTGCAAAGAGAGGGGTCAATGCTTGGAAAAAGGGCGGAGTTAAAATTCTTGGAAAGAGGCGTGGCTAATAGGCTTATGGGCGTGGCTAATAGGAGACAGGGCAACAGGATAAAAGTAGGTGAGGGTTAGGGAGAGGGCAAAAAGTAGGTGAGGGAGACAAAAGGATTATGAAAAGAAAAACTGTCAATAAAATTTGAAGTGAGGAATGGGTTGATTTATTGGAAGTGGGGAGGGGAAGAATCCGAGGAGGTGAAATCAAAAAAGGGGGGGGCGGTTACGATGGGAGGGGCAAATATATTCATCAGTTTAGAAAGGTATCGATCAGTTAATTGAAGATAATGATATTGATGCTTCTATTTAGGAAGAAGTGAAGGATTCTAATTAGCATTTCATGTTTATCAGCTGACCATGATGATATTGATGCTTCTATTTAGGAAGAAGTGAAGGATTCTAATTAGCATTTCATGTTTAACAGCTGTCCATGATGATATTGATGCTTCTATTTAGGAAGAAGTAAAGGATTCTAATTAGTATTTAATATTTATCCCGTTTATAATAATTTAGATGATTGATAAATAATATTTAATTAAAGCACTTTAAGTGGATTTCTCCAATAAAAATGTAAATATGATATGACCCCCCCCCCAAAAAAAAAATATTCTGAAAATCGATGTCCATTTAATTAGGCGTGTTCAGAAACACAACTTCTAAAAACCACATTTTTTGTCTTTCGTTCTTTTTCCCCCAAATTACCGGAGTTTAACAGATTCAAATTCAGTGTTTTCCTTCTCCTAAGTATGTTGCCATATCGATATTAAAGAGCCCAATCTATTCTACTATTTACCCATTGCTGGAGGGAGAATTGTTGGATGCATATATTTTCCAACAATGCAAACAGCATCATCCATGATTTGAACTCGTGTCACCGGGTCTATTTCCTACTACAATAACCATTACACCACAGGCACATCCACATACATGATTGTAGACAAAGTCATTTTTCAATACAATGGAACATTCAAAATATTGTTACAATTACAATCAAACATTTAAGAATAAATCCAATTCTGAAATAACTAACCCATATGGAGTTGATGTGCCCAACTAAACCAAATATATACTTATGCTATCATTAAACATTTTGAAATAATCAAATTTCGGCATTAAATAATCTACAAGAGTTGATATGCCTTTAAACAAATAAAATCGTTGGTACTTAAGTAATAAAGACAAGTTTTTTTAAATAATTTTTTACTCGAAATCATAATGGTTCTCTCTCTCTCTCTCTCTCTCTCTCTCTCTCTCTCTCTCTCTCTCTCTCTCTCTCTCTCTCTCTCTGTGTTTTGTGCTTGTGTTTTGTTATGATCAAGCAAACCCAGGTCTTGTTGTGTTTATTAAATTGAGACAATGACCAGCTTAGCCCAGCCCAAGAAGAATTAGCAAAGAAGAAGAATCCAGCAGAGAAGTCAACTAGACAAGAACATGGCGACCAAAATAGAAGCAGTCTGCAACAAGCAGAGTACCAAGTA
This sequence comes from Doryteuthis pealeii, assembly GCA_023376005.1. Classification (NCBI taxonomy): domain Eukaryota; kingdom Metazoa; phylum Mollusca; class Cephalopoda; order Myopsida; family Loliginidae; genus Doryteuthis; species Doryteuthis pealeii. Next base: position 48,105,699 of record CM042172.1, read on the forward strand.
AGACCATCATCTCCTCTCTAATCCAATAAGTCTCTGACTCTCTATTATATACCCGATGGAAGCACGTGGTAAGTCATGGGAAATGGACTCGTCGCCCCGAGTTCAAATCCTGGATGTGGTAATTGCATTTCACTTAGCGCTAATACCCTTGGGAAAGGTATGAATCCTACTCTCCCTCCAGCTATGGACAAATAGTAAGACAGACTGGGCTCTTTAACCTTGGTTAGGCAACCGGTCTAGGAGAAGGAAAACACTGAAATCAAACCTATTGAACTCCGCTTAAGAAATTGACCTTGTCACATCCTGCTCGTGCGGAGGGTTTCATATATATATATATATATATATATATATATATATATATATATATATATAAATTTAAAAAAAATAATATATATAATATAATATATATATATATATATATGATTTTAAAAAACTCTCTGCTTTTTCCAACGAATTTCATTTCAAATAAGGATTTACTCTGATGAAGGTCGAATTTTCTTTGTGTGCGGAACATTTCTACATTTTTCTATTATCATTATTTCATTTCATTTGATTATTCAAAAATAATAATAGTTTGAATAATGTACACATGGATAAACACGTGTAAGTAATATTGATTAAAATATCCTATTATTATCCATTCTATACTTTCTTTTCTTTAGCCATTCTTTCAACATACCGTCGGATTCACTTCCAGTTTCATTTTACATATATATTTTTTTACATTTTACATATATATATATATATATATATATATATATATTGGGAGATTATGTGCTTAATTAAAGTCATACCTAATTTGTTAATTAATTAATTATAATTGAATGAATTAGGTGTGCGTATCGGTTTAAATGTAAAGCATAAACAAATTGAGGAAAAAAGTCGATCTCTGTATGTACATTTCAGCCTATTAGGCCTCATCAAAAAATTGTCGGCCTTCGCCATTTCAAACACATTGTTTGACCACTTCATACTGTCGTGCCATAAGTCACCCAAAAAGTGCGATATCCACATCAGTTTAAAATAAACGAGAAATTCTGGAGAAGCCTGCTAGTGTAATGGTTCGAGCGTCCGCCTGACAGGTAGGGTTCGAATCACGCACAAAGCACTGCCCTGTCTATAACTCTGCTCATGGGGCCTAATAGGCTGAAATGTACATACAGAGATCGACTTTTTTCTCGATTTGTTTACGCTTTACATTTAAACCGATATGCACGCCTAATTCATTTAATTATAATTAATTAACAAATTAGGTATGACTTTAATTAAGCACATAATCTCCCCCAAAATTGTCGGCCTTCGCCATTTCAAACACATCGTTTGACCACTTCATATATATATATATATATATATATATTATATATATAAGATTTTGGATGTTTGTTTTAGAAGCAATGTTGAATAAATTATTATTTATATTTTGCTTGAAGGCAATTATAAATGCATGTATCGTATAAAAATTCGATAATTATAGAAAATAAACTTGACAAGTAAATCCGCAAAATGGCTCGCCATGCAGAACACCGTACAGACTGTTTCGACTTTATTAAGTCTCTTCAGCGATGTATACTAACGACTCCCCTCGACAGGAATCGAAATCACAGGCATAGTCAGAGACCATATACATAGCGAACAATCCCTGCGAAATTAACCTTGTCAAGGGAAACTATTACACGCCCCTGCCATAGTAGACGCTTATTTAGTAACAAACCCGGCCGTTAAGCTCTTCGGCGAAGTGAATAAGATTTTTGGATGTTTGTTTTAGAAGCATATACCCGATGTTTAGAAGGGTATATAACACATAGAAGACGAATTATTTAATTTCTGTTAATTCTTTAATGAATTACGCTAATTTAATTTGTTTCCATTTTCATGTTGGATTAAAGAAAATGTTCGTCGAAACACTTTACATTTCGCAAATTTGAAATCAGCAAAAATACAATATTTCTTATCAAATATTGGAAGTATTTTTTTTTTTTTTTTCACAAAAACATTTTTCCTGACGATGAAATAAGGTTGTTAGGGTAGCGAAGACATCAAATCAACGGCACTTGGGTTTCGCACCGATTTTAACACTAAATGAATTGTGTTCGAATTTTTTCTTATTTACTGTTGCTATACTGTATCATGGAAAGGGTGGTCTGGCAATAATTATTATTATTATTATTATTATTATTATTATTATTATTATTATTATCATCATCATCATATCATCATTATTATTATTATTATTATTATTATTATAATATAATAATAATAATAATAATAATAATAATAATATAATAATAAAAAAATAAAAAAAAAGAACTCAAACAGATTGACCAAAGGACTAGAAAATTAATGACCATGCACAAGGCTCTCCCCCCTAGAGATGATAGAGTTACACTATATGTATCAAGAAAGGAAGGTCTTGCCCACACAGAGGACTGCGCAGAGGCCAGAAGCCAACAACCCGAAGAATACACAAAAAGAGCAAAGACAGATTACTTATGGCAGCCAACAATAGCAGGTGTAATATATGGACAAACAGAAAAACAACAAAAACTAGAAAACAAAAATGTGAAGAAAAACAATTATATGGACACTTCAAACGACAAATCGCAGAGGTTGCACATGAAAAGACTTGGGTATGGTTAAGAAGAGGAAACTTCAAAAGAGAAACTGAATTACTAATAATTGCTGCACAAAATAATGCCATAAAGACAAACTATATCGAAGCAAAAATTGATAAGACCCAACAAAATAGTAAATGTAGACTTATGTGGGACTTACGCTTGTGTTAAACGTTATTTCCATCACGGAACTTTGGACCCTTTATTTAATCCACGGGGGTATCCTGTTCTTATTCCGTTAATAACCATAATTGGACACATGGTCTAGTGAATAAAGAAGATGGGCTAAGACAGTTCTAAGTGACAGTTATCTCTGGACTGCAGATTCAATCCTGGTCAAGGGCAGCAGTAACATAGAATAATAATTAACACAGCTTAATACCTCTACCCGAGCACATCGACGGAAACGTTGTACAGATAACAATGAAGATTATGACAATAGTCCGAATAACGCAGATAATACTCAAATGAACATTTGTTTAGAAAAGACCGAAACATAGATTTAAGGGTCGACGGAAAGGTTCATAGTCTGATCAAGATGAAATGGGAGCATAAACCGCTAAATCACCAGTTAAGCAGCGATGAGCCTGTTCAATACTTAAATGGGGGATCACTTAGGCAGCGGCTGGTACTTTAAGCAACCCGCGTTTTTGGTTTATCAAAGTGACCTGATTCGGTATTAAATGACCAGAAAAGGGTTGATATGCCATAAAATAAACCAACCAACCGGAGTTAAGCAACGATGAGTCTGGTTGGATGCTGACCCAGAGACGGATGTTAAGTTCATCCAATGAGATCCACCTTCATCTAAGGGCTCTCTGCTATAGCCTTTTGCCAAACTTAACTTACTTAAGATTCTCACATTTGTCTGGATTCCTTTATCCAACGAGAGTGGCGAGCGGGGCGTTTAGATAGAAGAGAGAGAAAGAGAGAGACCGAGTGAGACAGAGAGGCAGAGAGAGAGAGAGAGCGAGAGACAGACAGAGAGGCAGTGAGAGAGACAGAGAGAGAGAGAAAGACAGAAAGAGAGAGAGAGAGAGAGATAGAAAGGGGGAGAGAGAGAGAAAGAGAGAGACAATAAAATGCCAGAAAGCGAAGAATTGTTGGTGAAAATCTTTGACTTGTGAGCCATGAAATGGATCAGCGGTGAAGAAGCAGATGGAGAGACACAAGCACCACAAAAATAACACGAAAGTCTCGTGAAACCTTTTTTTCCCAGGGTCTTAAAATGAAACAACCATTCAGATAATATGAAGCCAAGAGAAAGAAAGAAATAAGAGTACTTTTTAATTATGTTCATGTGAAGCAAAACTCGCACGCACGCACGCATGCACACATAAAGATACTTTTTATATATATATATATATATATATATATATATATATATATATATATATATATATTTGTCCTGTAACGGATAGGTTAATGGATAGATAGATATTAATAGAATAGATAGATAGATAGATAGATAGATAGATTTGAACAGACAGACACACACACACACACAGATAGAGAGAAACGAGAAGAGAGAGAGAGAGAGAGAGAGAGAGAGAGAGAGAGAGAGAGAGGATAAACATCCATAGATATATAGAGACAGATGGATAGATATGAACAGATTAAAATAGATTGATATATAAATTGATAGATAGATAAATATGAATAGACTGCAATAGTTATATATATATATATATATATATATATATATATAATATATATAATATACATATGTGTATATATATATATATATATATATATATATATAACAAATTGATACATTTATATGATATATATATGTATGTGTGTATATATACATACATACATATATATGTATGTATGTGTGTGTGTATGTGTGTGGAGAGAGAGAGAAAGATAGACATACACACAGACAGAGATAGATATAGAGATAGATGAAAGAGAATGTAAACAGTTTGAAATACACACATACACACACACACACACACACACACACGCACACACACATATATATATAATATATATATATATATATATAGATAGATAGATAGATAGATAGAAACTATTCGTAATTATGTCCATGACATTTAACATTGGTGTTTATGTGGAGTCTATGTACTAAGAGTCGCTCACAAAATGCCCCATAAATACACCTTTATGGACGGACGAACGTTACATAAAAGGAGTCATGATGGATAGTCGTACCTAAAGGCAAATTAGGTTTATGCCTCTCCCCCCCCCCCGCCACGAAAGGAAGGGAAAGTGAAATTTTGAAGCGCTCCACTGATCTAGTTTTTCAATGTCCTTCCATTTTGGTCATTTCACACACCAACGCTAAACATTTCTCAGTTTTCTCTTTTTTATTATTAAACTCAACTTAGATTGGCACAACACCATTAGAATTTGTGAGCCTCTTACTACTCTTCTTTTTTATTACCAAGAATCTTCATAACCATTTGCATGGATTTTAACTTAAACCCATCTTGTAAATAGTGATCAATATCGTTGATAGAATTTCTATATCCAAGTATTCTAGTATCCAAGTAAAATTTCTATATCCAGCAATAAATAATATATGAGAGTCTCAAATTAAGAAAGAAAGGACATTAGGCTAAAAAAACTTCTACAACAAAATTATATTATAAATAGTACAAAGTATATACTGTTGTTCAAGTGCGCAGGTCCATTACTAGGGAATAGCGAGTTGGATCCTCTCTTATTTTATTTCAGTGATTCTTTTAAATAATTAATAGGTAACCTATTAATTATGTACGGTATTGTAGCTTAGATTCAAAACTAACGGTTTAGTGGAAAACACAGGAAAGATGATTGACACTTTTTAACCCTGTTTTAACCTCTTCTTCCCGTCCGCCAACGCAAACGTGAGAAAGAGTTGAGAAAAGTCATATTTTAATTGGGCGCTGAACAGAATGGTTGCAATGGCGATCTGTCTGTTTAAACTAAATTCTCACACGCGTATTTGATTTGAAATAAGAGCTCTAAACAAATTGAAGTTTTGTTTTCGTTAACCAAAATCAAATAACAACACAAGACGTCCTAGTATCGAGTAGAGATGATCCAGAGCAGATTAAAAAAGAACATCTACCAGCCCAGAGAATCCCAGATAGCAAGATAGAAGATTACAGATAGAGGAAGCTATCTACACAGAACTATGGAAGAAGGTACGCAAGATAACTATAAAGAAGATAAGTATGTCTGTATACAACCACGGGTATGCATGTATACTTTGCTATATTATGCTATACATAAGATACGACTCAAGATGAGCATGTTATGCAACAATTCCAGTCGATGCCAAATGAATAATGTCCTACCCCTGGTCAAATCTAAGATACTTGAGTCAACTGTCTACATTCAAACAGAATTGTCGCTCAAAATATGGCTCAATTTTTATTGGTTAAGACCCATACCAGTGGCGACTTCTACTGGAAAGCCACAGAGAACTAAGGGGAGATAACAGATATATATAGGAGGTATAATGTTTACTGTCGTAGGAAATTGATACGGCGAGATGAGTTCAAATTCTGGACGAGGCTTTTTGCTTTTCACATAGGGCTAATACCCTTCGGAAAGGTATGTATCCAACAAAAAAAATAAAAACATTCTTATATTTTATACATTTATTTAAAAATATTAAAATTATACAAATTGGAAAGTGGTTCATCAGCTAAACTGTATCCAATGGTGAAATTTCTATTTTAGAGCTCTGGGTAGAGTGGAGTAACCCTTAATCACCATAACTCCCAGGTCCACCCTGGCCCGGAGCTGTAGTACCTGGTAAGGTCTCATCTTTAAATATATCAAAATCAGTTTGAAATATGTGGGTTTTTTTAACTAAATATCCGACAAGATTGAAACAAACAAAATATATTTGGCATAAAATAACTCAAACGTTGACATGCCGTATAATCCAACCGAGCAACCTCTACAGGAGACAGAGACATTGCTTATAGGTTTTCTCTCTCATCATCGTCGGTACGAGGGTAATCCCAAAGGTAACGTCTTCAAAATATCTAGAAACTACAGAACCCCTTACGGACCTCTTGATGGCCTCAACGCATTCAAAGCGGGAGAGAGAGCCCTTGGAATCAAAATCCCAAAGGTAACGTATTCAAAGTATTTAGAAACTATAGAACCCCTTACGGACCTCTTGATGGCCTCAAGGCATTCAAAACGGGAGACAAAGTGTAGCAAGACTCATTTGGCAAGGACTATTAATGAAGGGGGGAGGAAGAAAGAAATAAGTGAGAGGGTAAAGGTTTAAAAAATAGTGATGAGCACAAAACAGGATGAACGATGATTTGACCGGGGCCTGACCCCCGAATAGAGAATTGAGTGTCAACCGGAAGTCACGTGGTGACGTGGAACAACGAAGAAAGGTACCGGTTCCTTTTCGATTTGGGACAGCGTAGGGTTAAGACCTGCCCTTGGTCCCGTGGGGGATTACGGTAGTTTAATAGTTCTCTCTCCCTATCTCTCTGCACTTTCTCCTGTCTGATACGAACCCACGAGACGAACACGATCATAAAGGCTAGCAGTTGTGACTACATATTTCTCGCGTTGTAATTTTTATCAGCAAGATGACCGCCACGTGCCGAAGACATTTTTAGTACGGTGAATATATACGCGTGTGTGATGTTGATGTACTTGGTTGAGTCAAGACTTCAAACACTTAAACTGAAAATCCATTAGGGTTTCAGACTCTCTAACGAAACAATTTCTTAAAACCGATACAGGTGTACGCTTGTTCTTGTAATAACTGTAACCATTTGGCTGGATCTCTGTTGGATAAAGTGCTCAAGTTCAACATCGGAGTAAGCGAGTTCGAACTCCAGTCTCGCTATTACCTTCACTAATACCCTTGGGAAAGGTATGAATCCCCTTATCCCCTCGTCAATGGATTAAATAGTACCATTACTGTTTTTCTACAAGAATCAAATGAATTTATGTAGAATGACTTACGAGTTTAATTATTTCTGTTCGTAACTCCTCGTATATTAAATCAATTTTCCTCATTGAAATAAACTGAAATGCCATTAATTCGTTCCAGCTCCTAAAAAAAAAATTTAAAAAAATAAAAAATAAATAAAAAGCACCCCAATTTCTTGTATCGTTTTATTAGATTAGAAAAATAGTAATGTACTATATAAAAACATATGTACGATGTTCTACACACTGAGCAATCCTTTGCCGGGATTCACTTGTCAAGATTATTTTCTATAAGTATCGAATTTCATGCGATACATGCATTGTAATTGCCTTCAAGCAAAATAAATAAATAATAATATATACTTTATTCAACAATGCTTCTAAAAAAACAAACATCCAAAACTCTTATAAAACATAATGTAATGTATTATATACTGCAATATACTTCAATGTTTATTTTTCAATAAATAATATTTTTCTTTGGCGTAATAAATTTGAAAATTTAAATGTTTTAGTGAAATTATTAACATAAACATATATGAATCTTGCTGGTACCTATAGTTTTAACTCTCAACGCAAAGCAAAAACTCGACTGAGTAATACCACGTAACTCAGAAAATTCTTAAGTTGGCGCACTCGTAAATCAGGGTACCACTTTATCATAATTAGAATACTAAAAATCCCTGATGTCTGTTAGATAAATTCATAACGATACTCGGTTTCTGTGGAAGTAGACGCCCCAATAGATTTCTCTATATTTTTAAGACTTGAAGCTTTAGAATCAAATATCTGATAGATAGATAGATAGATAGGGACTGATAGCGAGGGGAGTCAAGGGAATCCGTGCTGTCGGCACACCTTGATGATACTGATGATGATGATTATGATGATGATGATGACGATGATGATAAAGTTGGAAGCGCATAGACTAATGGTTAGGGTCGTGGGGAATAGACTCGTCCACCCGAGTTCAAATCCTGGACGAAGCTACAGCACTAATACCCTTGGGAAAGGTATGAATCCAACTCCCTCTCTCTCTCTCTCTCTCTCTCTCTCTCTCTCTCTCTCTCCAGCTATGGGTAAATAGTAGGGCAGACTGGGCTCTTTAACCTTGGTTAGGCAACCAGTCTAGGAGAAGGAAAACTCCGAATTCAAACCTGTTAAACTCCACTTGGAGTGGTCACTTCTAGAATAGGCTCAGGCATAATTAGTGATCTTTACTAAAAAAAAAAATTGTCTTATTGATCGATTGATTTTAACGGCATATCAACTGGTCAAGGTTTATTTTAGGTTAAGGGATTAGGGAATCACGATCATTATATGCTTATAATTACATTTTTGTGTAATTGTTTCTTAAGAATATTTTTTACGTGGTCCAATAAAACACATTTTTCAAGTAGATCTATTTGACCCATATACAGAGGGGGGTCCTGGCTATAACACTAAACTACATACAATGATGAGGATTCTGTTCTAGAGATCTGGATAGAGTGGAGTACCCCTTCATTGCCATTGCTCCCAGGTCGACTCTGAATCGGAGTAGTAGAACCTGTTACGGTCTCATCTATGAATGAAATAGATTTTTTAAATGGTTCGTATTCATTAGGACCATTAAGAAACAACTACATGAGAAATGGAAATATGGACGTACAATTAACAATTAACCATAGATAGCGTTTCTTTTGAAAAGTAGAGACTAAATAAACAGTAGAAAAATATTCATATATATATATATATATATATATATATATGGTGATTGCCACTTCTTCCCAAAAGAAGGTAATTTCTACAAAGTTTGTTTGTGAGCACGCACGTGGCTCAGAAGTCCAGCTTTGCTTTTACACGTCCTGTCAGATAAAAGACACGTAAGACCCCCGGTTTTCACTCGTACACACACGTTTTTCACGTGGTCGTCTGTCAACATGGGACCGCATATGACCCAAGAGTCCAGTCCGTGACAGGCAAGCCCTGCCACACATACTACATATATGGTCAGGCTTGAATGGAGGAAAGACCTCCGACTTGTGCCACTTTTGTAGAGCCAGCTTATATCTTATTATAATGGAGATTGTGTGTTTTTCTGTCTGTAACCGAAACTATATTCCTACTGAAGTCACAATTCTCTTAGTTATTGACATCAAATTCTCCATGATTTTATTTTTATCTAAACCTCAATTATTAATAAAATTGTCTTACATTATTAATACTGTTAACTATGTCTACATACTGACAACATGCAATTATATTTATATATACAACAAAATAGCGGTTTACAGTGTGAACGGGAAGGCTAATTTGCATATTAATATTAAAAAATCGAATTTAATAAATATGTGCTTAGTATTATTGATTTCTAACTGTTTGGTTTTATTTTAATGAATATAAGCAAAAATCTCTTCAATGAATCTTAAATGAAATCCATTAACAAGATAGAATAACTGTCATTTTATTCTTTACTTCCTCTTATAACTAAATACTTAAATTAGAAAAAATAACAATGAAAGACGGAGTGATGGAAGAGTAAGTTTCAGTTGTTCCATTTTTTATTATACTCCCTCTGTTTCAAATCTTTTATTATACTCCCTCTGTTTCAAATCTTTTTATCTGCATTCTTATTTAGTTTCATTAGCCTTTCTAATTTAATCTAATATTTTATTATATTAAAACTTAAATACTTGCACCCGGAGGGTGCATATATTTGCTAGTATATATATATATATATATAATATATATATATATATATGTGTGTGTGTGTGTGTGTGTGTGTGTGTGTGTTAGTATACATGAATATATAGATGAAACCCGATATATATGCATAAGTTTGTATGTGTGTGTCTGTGTGCGCGTTAGGAAGAGTGAGTGAGGCGGAGATATGTACGTATCTAGGGACGAGTGAGCGAGAGATACAAAGAGAAAGAGGGGGGTAAATGAAGGCTGACACAAGCACAAACTTATACGCACACACACACACACACACACACATTTGCACACACACACACACACACCGTTGATCATTTATTCAGTTTCGCATCTCTAGAAATGAGAACATCAAGAACTGGGTTTACCTCGTTAAGTCGGTCGAAGTTTTTCAAAAATAAAACTTTGATTAATCGCGTCATTCTCTGCATCTCTCTCTCTCTCTCTCTCTCTCTCTCTCTCTCTCTCTCTCTCTCTCTCTCTCTCTCTCTACGCTCGTCTGTCTCTATCTATCTATCTGTCTGTCTCAGCCCCTTCATATCTATCTATATCGTTCTGTTCTTATCTATCTATCTAACCTATCTATCTATCTATTCACATCTTTCTGTTTCACTCCACTACTCTCCCTCTCTCTCTCTTTCTCTCACACACACTCTCTCTCTTCTCTCTCTCTCTCTCTCTCTCTCTCTCTCTCTCTCTCTCTCTCTCTCTATCTATCTATCTATCTTTGATAGCCTAACTTTCTTCATGTTTATCTATTATATCTTTCTATTCACATCTTTCTGTTTCCCCCCACACGACTCTCTCTTTCTCTCTTTCTTTCTATCTCTCTCTCCCTCTCTCTGTGTACGTCTGTCTATCTATCTATCTTTCTTTCTATTATCTATCTCTTTCGTTTACTCTGTTTATATATTGATATATGCGCAAAGTGATCATTGTATTTCTTGTTAGCAACAAATATGTTTATGTTTCAAAACTGAAAATCAGAATATCCTCAGTATAATGATAAACAGCAGCCGATGGTGATGATGTCATTACTCCCAGGTCCACTCTGACTCAGAATAGTTGTACCTGTTAAGATTCAATCTATGTGTCAGATATATATTATTATTTGGCATAATGTTTAAAATAATTATGAACTATATATATATTAACGCAATTGCTGTTAAGATAATGATATTACAATTAAACCTGAAATGTCTACATGTTCAAAATGATTCTAAAGATACATTTGAGTTGACATGATACATTTTTGTACCGTATAGAATTGTAGTCCATAATTGTTAAACTGACTTTTGTATAGAATAACCCAACAAGAATTGACATGATGCATATTTGTACGTGTAGAATTGTAGTCCATAATTGTTAAACTGACTTTTGTATAGAATAACCCAACAAGAATGACATGATACATATTTGTACCGTGTAGAATTGGAGTCCATAATTGTTAAAACTGACTTTGTATAGAATAACCCAACAAGAATTGACATGATACATATTTTGTACCGTGTAGAATTGGAGTCCATAATTGTTAAACTGACTTTTGTATAGAATAACCCAACAAGAATTGACATGATACATATTTGTAACGTATAGAATTGTAGTCCATTATTGTTAAACTGACTTTGGTATAGAATAACCCAACAAGAATTGACATGATACATTTTGTACCGTATAGAATGTAGTCCATAATGTTAAACTGACTTTGGTATAGAATAACCCAACAAGAATTGACATGATACATTTTGTACCGTATAGAATTGTAGTCCAATTGTTAAACTTGGTATAGATTGACATATACATTTTGTACCGTATAGAAATTGTAGTCCATAATTGTTAAACTGTAATAGAATAATCCAACAAGAATTGACATGATACTTATTTGTACCGTGTAGAATTGGAGCCATATTGTTAAACTGACTTTGGTATAGAATAACCAACAAGTGTTGACATGATACATTTTTGTACCGTGTAGAATTGGAGGCCATTATTGTTAAACTGACTATGGTATATAATAACCCAAAAGTTCTCGAATTAATTGCATTCTTCGAAAAAATAATTTATTCAGACCATTCACAATAAATTTTAGAATTTAAAACAAAAATGGATTATATGGGAGTGCTAAAATAAACTTCTTAAGAAAAAAACTACACTCACAATTTTAACATTAATACACAACGAAGGCGCTTCCTGAACCTCTAGACAGAAAATTACCCGGGTTGACACGCTGTTAATATCAACTAATCAGACAATAGAAATAATTTATTGATTTTAGCGGCATTTCAACATATCTGAGGTTATTTTATGCCCAGGGGTTAGAGAATTGCATTGCTATCTTATACGAATAATTTTCAAAAAGATCTATATGACGCTAACAGGTACTAATACTCTTGGGAAAGGTATGCATCCAATTATTCTCCCTGTGGGTAAATATTAAACCTGACTGGGCTATTTAACCTTGGTATGGCAACCAGTCTAGGAAAAGCAACACTGAATCCAAGTCTGTTAAACACCGCTTAACAATTGACTTTGTGTCACATCCTACTTGTGCGTGGAGGGTTGGTTAAATACATACTACTCTTATTTAGAGTGGACCTAGGAGTAATTGAAATGAAAGGGTACACCACACTTCCCAGGTTACCAAAACTGACCCTCACCATTATATGGAATTCAATTTCATAGCCATTACACCCTTTACAGTCATATTTTAAGGGCGACAATAGAACTGAATGTTTGGAGATGTTTCTGTTAAATGAAACTTATTACCAGACTTTATTATGTACTAGCAAAGCTACCCGGCGTTGCCTGAGATTTAAAAGTTAGAAATATATTTCTTATCTATATTTATATATAGATTAATAAAAATTATTTTCTATATAATTGTTTTGTAATCTTTTATTCTTTATATATTATTGTTTTTAACTCTTTGCCTACAAAATCTTCGTTCAGCTGGTTCCCTATTGCAAAAATAAAGTAAGCCTAATGAGTCAGAGAATATCTACCTCGGTTTCTCCTAACGGATCATCAGGATCTACTTTTTGCCTTGAGCACCATAGAATATCTAACTTAGGCAACTCTTACAGTATTTTTTCTTTTGACCATTGTAATAGTACCATCTGATTATTTTCAGGGGTGTATGTGATTTGGTCTTTGCTTTTTTAAAAAAATAATTTTATTCTCCAGGAAAAAATTTATTGTGTAATTACAGACTCTAAAACCGAGGTTTTTTTAAGACTTTCGGAGTTTAGAAATAAGAATATATATATATATATATATATATATATATATATATTATATATATATTGAGACAAACAGAGAGAGAGAGAGAGAGAGACAAACAGACAGAGAGAGACAGAGAGAGAGAGAGAGACAAAGAGAGAGACAGAGACAGACAGACAGAGAGAGACAGAGAGAGAGAGAGACCACAGAGAGAAGAGAGACAGACAGACAGACAGACAGACAGACAGAGACAGAGACAGAGACAGTGACAGAGAGATTGATTGATAGATAGATAGATAATACACTTCAACAGTCAAAATTTGATGAATTTGCTTGAAACTAATTGAGAATTCTACTTTTCAGTACTAAATGACTTAAATGTCTTAAAAAGTAGAAGATAATTTTAGTATTTATATGATGATGTTGGAGGATTCATTTTTATTTGTAATGCTATCACCAACTGAAAAAAAAAAACAAACATACGTATTGTATGCCGAGATTTTCACCCTTTCGCAATACATGTATGATAATTCTCAAATGAACGTCTACTCCATATCTATCATAACCACGTTTCTGAATGGACTCTTAAACTTTAGAATTTACTCTCTATTCCAGCTACAGATGGGTTTCAGTTGATTAACTTGTCCACCCTTAAACTAGTTTAATAAAAGCTTTCATGGTTGATTGATTTCTCGAGATGAATCAATACTATAACGATCATCACATTCTTATGATCATAAAAACATTCCAAAATATCTGTGTATCGACGATGTTATTTTACCTACGTATACCTACCTACCCTACTCCTATGGGTCCTATCATAAGTCTGTTCATATATCCTACTCAGTCACCTATCTATCAATATCCTAAAATAATCAATTCAAGTATCTATATCTAGTGGGTAATCTATCTATCCTATCTATCTATCTAATGTCTGTTCTATCTATGTTTCATAATCTATCTATTATCTTATCTATCTATCTATCCTATCTATGTTTTGTTCCATAATCTATCTATCCTATCTAATCTAATTCTATCTATGGTTCTCATGCATATGTATCTAATTCTATGTTCATATCTAATTATCTATCTATCTAGATCTAACTATCTATCTATCTATATCATATCTATGCTATCTATCTATCTGTCTGTCTATCATATATCTATACTATAGTTATCTAATCTATCTATGTATTATCTATTCCTATCATATCTATTACTCTATCATTAATCTGATCTATCTACATATCTATCTATCTATCTACCTATCTATCTATCATCTATCTCTATCTAGTTCATGGGTCTGTTCATATCTATCTTATCTATCTATCTATCTATGGTTTGTATCATACTATTACTATCTATCTATCCTATCTATCTAAGTCTGTTTCAATAATAATCTATATTGTCTATACCCTATCTATCTATCTATCTATCTATCTATCTATCTATGTTCTATGTTCACCATAATCTAATCTATCCTATCTATTTGATCTATCTTATCTATCTATGTTCTATCTATTTAATCTATCTATCTATCTATCTACTATCTTATCTATGTCTGTTTTATAATCTATCTAACTATCTATCTATGCTATATTGTTCATATCTATCTATCTATCTATGTTTGTTTCATAATCATCTATTACTATCTCGCTATCTATCTATCTAGTCCTGTGTTTCATATCAATCTATAAATGACTATACCTATCTATCTAGCTATCTATCTATCTATCATATCTATATATCTATCTAGTCTATCTAACCTGTCTGGTTCTATCTATCTATCTATCATCTATGTTCTATCTCTATCTATCTTCATCCTTATCTATCTATGTATCTGTTCATAATCTATCTATCTATCTATCTATCTCTATCTATCTATGTATTGTTCATATCTTATCTATCTATCTATCTATCTATCTATCTATCAATGCTATATGTCTATATCTATCTATCTATCTATGTAATGTTTATATCTATCTATCTATCTATCTATCTATCTAGTGTCATATCAATCTATATGTCTATACCTCTATCTATCTATCTATCTATGTTCTATCTATCTATCTATCTATCTAATCTATCTATTATTCTGTCATATCTAATCTATCTTATCTATCTATCTATCCTATGTCTATCATATCTATCTATCTATCCTATCTATCTTTCATATTTTCTATCTCCTAATCTATCTAAATCTAATCTGATCTATCTATTCTATGTCTGTTTAATTCTATCTACACTATCTATCTATCTATATCTCATATCTATTATCTATTATGTTTGTTCATATCTATCTCATCTATCTATCT
Organism: Doryteuthis pealeii; assembly: GCA_023376005.1. Taxonomy (NCBI): domain Eukaryota; kingdom Metazoa; phylum Mollusca; class Cephalopoda; order Myopsida; family Loliginidae; genus Doryteuthis; species Doryteuthis pealeii. The sequence continues at coordinate 48,121,465 of CM042172.1, forward strand.
TCTATCTATCTAAGTCTGTTCATATCAATCTATATGTCCTATACCTATCATATCTATGATCTATCTATGTCATATCTATTATCTATCTATCTAATCTATCTAAATGTCTGTCATCTATCCATTGCTATCTATCTATTTAATCTATCTATCATTATCTATGTCTGTTTATATCTATTTATCTATCACTCCTTGCTTCAGTAAATAACTAATCAAACAAACGCTAAAATAAATATGTAAAGGTATCCGGGGGTGCGCGGGGGGGGGTCAGACAAGGGAGATTGGTATCTAGGGATTGGCTAATATTACAATCCCTCATTTATCACTAATCTCCAAATGGAGAAAGTCGGCCGGTCGTGGATCTTGAGTCAAAACAAAGGAGAGACAAAGGTTGACAGAGACAAATTTACTTGATCAATATGACAGTCAATGACATGGACGCTCGATCGAATAACAACCGATGAAAATTCTTCAGTTTTCTACTTTTCTCCTCATTCATCTCCTCACTCAACTAACTTTCCGCCTAACTAATACATTCTTTCTAGCCATTATATCGAGATAGGGAGATTGTTTGTTTCAGAATACTCATCGTTTTATCTGATCTTATCTATCTATCTATCTATCTATCTATCTATCTATCTATCAGTCTTTGTTTATATCTATCTATATCTATCCTATCTATATCTATCTATCTATCTCTCTCTCTTTCTCTTTATCAATCTATTATATATATATAAAATGTTATCTCGATTTGTTTATATACATTTATAGGTATTCCCGCCTAATTATTTTAATTAATTAATTTTCAAAAAATAGGTACGACTCCAATTAAGCACTTATTCTATATAATATATATATATATATATATATATATATATATACTAATTCACTCTCTCTCTCTCTCTCTCTCTCTCTCTCTCTCTCTCTCTCTATTTAATATAATATTATGTATTTCATAGTTCATATTCATCTCTCTCTCTCTCTCTCTCTCTTCTCTCTCTCTCTCTCTCTCTATCTATCTATCTATCTATCTTTCTTAGTGCTCTCTAGAAGGGACTTTAGCGAACTTTCACCGTTTGGCTTAAGGCAATACTCGTCTGTTGTTTACAGATTTGAGTTTTCTAGTATCGTAACAATATATATATATACCGATATGTATTTATCAGTTAAATGTTCGCTTCTTACTGACACATACTGACGGTCCAGGGGTAAAGAGTCGGTCTGATGAAAAATCAGTCGGGTTTCGCTCTCGGATAGAAGTAGCTGCTAAGTCTAGCCACAATGATGGAGAGGGGAAACGTCGAAACATGGTGTCTGTGTATAACTATATATATATATATATATATATATATGTATGGAAGGGGGAAATATAGGGGGGAATAGGTGTTCGTATCAACAAGCTCCCGCCGAGAGGGGGGCCAAAAACAAGCAAGTCCACAGTCTTCCAGCAAGCCAAACTTTCCCCTGGTCAACACGCTCTTCGTTTTCGTTTAGCAGCTGCAAAAATCACATTAAAGAATTACTCGGTCGTTCGCGTCAGTCAACCTGCTACTGCAACTTCTTCCTGAACCGCGTTTGACTCACACGTTATTTATGTACGTATTTACCGAAACATCCGTCCAATGCCTAACTCGCGTCTACCTTCGCATGCGGGAGGACGCGGGCTCGATCCCGGCAAGCAAGGCAATGTCTTGCTCTTTTTCTTTTTCCGTCATAGTATGTATGTATATATATAAGACTGTTCACGTCTACCCATCCTTCTAACAATCTATCTTAGTCTGTTCATATCTATCTATATATCTACCCCAGTCTATCGAAATCAATCTATATAATTTTTCCTATCTACGTATTTCAGTCTGCTGATATTATATATATATATATATATATATATATATATATATATATATATATATATTACATGTAGAATTAAACAAAAGGCACGACTTGATCTTTTCAAGCTTTTCTGGCCAACTTTTTTTTTTCGTATTTGGATAGAATCCGTGGATTAATTATCCGAAGTTCGAAGTTTAACCCCCCCCCCAAAAAAAAAAAACTTGAAAGATCAGAACTTAGCAAATTTGTGTGTATGCGTATGTGTGTGTGCATGTGTGTGCGAGTGTGTGTGTGTGTAACACACACACTCGCACACACAGAGTGTTTAAAAAAGTGTGATATTATTTAAGATGCACAGGGTGTTTAAGAAAAATTGATATCATTTCATAATCTGATAATTTAACCAATTCTCATTCAAATGAGTTCAAAATTTAACAACATGTGTAGAATCAACTTAGAATTCTATGTTTAATGTTTAAAAACCTTTTCTTTTCTGTTCTTTTCCAGTGAATGGCATTTCTTGTCGCAATAACATTGAAATCACTTGAGTCTTGGTGCATTTAGTGCCAAGATACTTTTCTCAATCGCAGAATCCGAATTCTGTGTCTGGTTTTATTAAGGACTCTGGAAAATGGCAACACACTTGAAACCCCCAAGTAAAAAAGGAGCGGGGAGTAAAAGAAAACAACAGGAACCACAAATTGAAGGTAAATTTAGAGTTTATGCGAGATTATGAGTTGCACGCCATCTGGTGTCAGCCGAGTAAACCAGACTCGGTGATGATCAGCTGCAAGAACTCACTGACCTTTTGTTCAGTGTAGATTAATGACCGTTCTGGCCAATTTCTGTCTGTCTGTCTGGGGCCGTCGCCGCCACCACCACCGCCGCCACCGCCAATATCACCGAATCTGCTTGTTGCTATAGGCATCCTTTCGTTCTAAGAAGAAAGAAAAGAAGAAGAAGAAGAAGAAGAAGAAGAAGAAGAAGAAGAAGAAGAAGAAGAGAAGAAGAAGAAGAAGAAGAAGAAGAAGAAGAAGAAGAAGAAGAAGAAGAAGAAGAAGAAGAAGAAGAAGAAGAAGAAGAAGAAGAAGAAGAAGAAGAAGAAGAAGAAGAAGAAGAAGAAGAAGAAGAAGAAGAAGAAGAAGAAGAAGAAGAAGAAGAAGAAGAAGAAGAAGAAGAGAAGAAGAAGAAGAAGAAGAAGAAGAAAGAAGAAGAAGAAGAAGAAGAAGAAGAAGAAGAAGAAGAAGAGAAGAAGAAGAAGAAGAAAGAAGAAGAAGAAGAGAAGAAGAAGAAGAAGAAGAAGACTGACGATGACCAGCAGTTGCATCAACACATTAAAGACTAACTGAAATAGCAGAACATTAGAAAAAACAGCTATTACAAAATGGCGGTAAAAGGTGTTTGACTATTACGGAAACGAGGCTGGCTTTGAATGTTTCGTTCGGCTGACAGATGGCGCTGTTAAATGCACACACACATATACACACACGCACTGAGATATAAATATGAAGAAAGAAATACATGAGATTGGAATTCATATATATATATATATATATATATATATATATATATAATATATATGAAGATAGGATGGATGTAGTAGAATCCGACAGTATGAGGTAGGTAGAAGGATGGTGAACAAGAAATGAAAACTCAAAACAAATCGAAGAGTTGAAACGTTTCGTCCGAATTCATACGGACACCATCAATCAAATTGAAAGAATAGTGCAACTAAGAGTTCAAAGGGGCCTATATAAAAAATTCAGTTGACATTGATATATATATATATATATATATATATATATATATATATATATAACACAAAATAACACAATCTCCTTGGTCTAGCGCTAGTGAAAAGGAGATAGACTCCCTCGCTGTCTGGCTGATACCGACTTTAGGCCACCCCGAAGACTTACTTACTTTAGAAAATGCCCATCATTAAGCAAGAGCTATATCCAAGTCCTGAAGAAGGTCTAATAGACCGAAACGTTGCATCGTGGACACTACTACCTACAATAAACTTCCATTTTATATAACATCCCGTATTTGTCTTTCTTCCTCCATATATATATATATATATATATATATATATATATATATATATATATATTATATATAGTATTGCAATAGTAATCTTGTATAACGCATAAGTATCTTGTATAACCATAAATATCACCAATAATCGTTGATAATATGATAATTATCATTTTAAAAAATCCATTTAAAATGGATGTTGATGATTTTGATTTTAGCCATTCATAATGATTCCAAACAAATATCCAAAGAGACACGTGTCGAATGTTCATATAACAACAAGGAGGGAAAAGTTAGTGAGAAAAAGAATCGGTTCGGTGAAAACAATTCTTTTTGTCATTCCTCCTAAATTCCGTCACCCTTTCCTCCGATTCATTCTCTTATCCTTTCTTTCTCCTACCCCCTACTTTTCTCTCAAACAGGACTTGGTAATTTTCAAATCAATTTCTTGGTTTAAAAATCACATAGGCACGAAACTGACAGTTACAAAGCACCATTGATTTTATAACTTTGCAACCTTAACTTAGATAGATTAACTTAGATAATATCAATGGTATTGAACACTCTTTACTTATAAATATAGCAAACTATATTATCAATATTAATATCAATTTATATATATAATATAATATATATATATATATATATATATATATATATATATATATATATATATATATTGGAGGATATGTGCTTAATTGAAGTCATACCTAATTTTGAAAATTAATTAGTTAATAATTAATGAATTTAGGCGGGCATGTATATATCCCCGCTAAATTCATTAATTATTACCTAATTAATTTTCAAAATTAGGTATGACTTCAATTAAGCACATCCTCCAAAATTGTCGGCTAAAAGCCATATCAAATAAACACATTGTTTGTTTACTTACTCTCATATATATTATATATATATATATATATATATCATATTTGTATATGTATATGCGAAAAAAAGGACAAGATGTCTTATGTTGATTGTTTGTTTGTTTGTTTGTTTATTGATTTTAATGGCATATCAACCCGCCTGGGGTTATATTATGTTGATTCATAAGCCAGATATTCGGTTGTATCATTTCAACCAAAAGAATTTATTGACTTTGTTAATTTTGACTTTTGGGCAGATTTTTTGGGCACAGTTTTTCTTTTTTAATAACAATAAATTCCGTTAATAATTTTCTGTGTTCTTTTTCAATCGCAAATCTTGTAGGGTTATTGTCGAGACAAGCTGAAAGCACCGATTCCGGCCAGATAACCGAAGTTAAGCAGCGATGAGCCAGGCTAATACTTAGATGAGTAAAACGGTTGATATGCCTTAAAACAAAACAAAACTACCATCCAACCAACCAACCAATCTATCTATATATCTATCTATTTATTACAGTGAAGTCACGCTGAAAGCACCGGTCCCCGCATGATCACCAAAGTTAAGCAGTGATGAGCCAGTTCAATACTTAAATGGGTGACCACTTAAGCAAAAACTGGTACTGTAAGTACCCTGTGTCCTTTGTTTATTAAAATGACTTGATTCGACATTAAATGTCCATAAAAGTGTTGATATACCGTAGAACAAGACAACTAACCAACCAATCTATTTATCTGTCTATCTATCTATCTATTACACTCAAGTCAAGCTGATAGCATCGGTTTTGCTAAATCACCAAAGTTAAGCAGCGATGGGCCTGTTTGATACTTTACTGGGTGACCATTTAAGTAACAGCAGGTACCGTAAGCAACCTAAGTCTTTTGTTTATCAAAAATAACTCGATTCTGCATTAAATGACCCCAAAAGTGTTGATATGCCATAAAAGAAAAGACCAAAGAACAAAACAATCAAATCTCAAAGGGTTTCCTCTCCTTTTCTTTAACGGGTTACTTTTTCAAATGTTTGACGTCATCACTTTTCCTAATGACGTCATTTCATTCAGGCTGCTGAGTAAATGGTTCGACTCAAGTTCAAACTACCTTTTTTCCGTGTAATTCTATTCTCAACTATGCGCAACGCTTTGAAGATGATTCCGTCAGCGAAGAAATCAGAAAATTCCACAGAAAACAGATGCTACTTTAACCACCCAAAACATTGAGTAACACAACACACACAAAATATATATACAGTGTGCATGTGAGTGTGATGATTTATGGAACGATAAAAATAGAAGAAGATAATAATAATAATAATAATAATAATATATAATATATATATATATATATATTATATATATATATATATATATGAGAAGAAATTTAAAAAAAAATTTAACAGACTCAGGATGTTACGATTAGGGGAAACAATTTTATATGTCAATACTTAAGCATTTCGGTATATTGTACCATCTTCAGGACACTGTTAAGTAATGTTTATGTGAGGGACAATATGAAAGATGTTAAGTATAGTGAATGTGGGAATATGATGTTATTAACCGTTAATTTTTATGTGAAAAATAAAAAATTAAAAAAACAAAAAAATTTATGGAACTTTCTTGTGGTAATCGGGAGCCATCACGGAACTTTGAACCTAACCCTTTATTTATCCACGGGGGTATCTTGTTCTCATTCCGCTAACCATAGCTGGGGTAGGAGTTGTGTTAATTAATTATTTTTCTAACTGCTTTCACTCAGGATTGAACTCGGGTTCCAGAGATAACTGTCACTTAGAACTGTCTTAACCTAACTACCTTATCCACTTGGCCATGTGTCCAATTGAAAGTTCCCGAGTTCGAAAGGAAAGTTCCCGAGTTCGAAAGGAAGGTTCCCGAGTCCGAGAAGGTTCCCAAGTCCGACAAGAAATACCTGAAGAAGGCCGGGGGGCATATCGGCCGAAACGTTGTACAAGTAACAATGAAGATGGGGACAATAGTCCGAATAACGCAAATAATTCTAATCTTCAAACCTCATCTCAAACATTCAGAGAAATAGTATTTGTAACTGATACTTTCAACCAATAATCACCTCACTACTTTTTTCACCGGTTCTCGTCTGATCACCGAAGTTAAGCAGCGTCGAGCCTGGTCAGTACTTTGATGGGTGACCGCTTGGGAATACCAGCTGCTGTAAGCATATCTCTTTTTGAAGGGCCGGGTTAGCTCTGTCGATAGACCGTTTGGCTAGAAATACCAAGGTTCCTAGTTCGATACAGGCCCTCGCCAACTCAGCATATGAGTAGCACAGGGATCTGTGCAGTAAAGTAAGGAGCTGATGGTATGTGTGGCGATCCACCTCAGACGCAGAAACAACCTCCTTGGTCTAGCACTAGTGAAAAGGGGATAGACTCTCTCGCTGATTGGCTGATAAAGACTTTAGGCCACCCTGACGACTTTACTACTAGTTACTACTGCTGTGTCAAACAAAGTTGAAAACAAATTGCTAAACAAAAATTATGTTGATTTCAAAGTGTAGACATATTAATAAATTTATGTCTAATTTCATGTGTATTCTTCTTTATTTTGCAGCCCTAATGCTATATATATATATATATATATATATATATATATATATATATATATATATATACTAGCGTCATTTTCTCTCACCAGTCTGAGGAAGGAGTATTATAATCCTGAAAATGTACTTAATAAACGGAACTCTTCTCTAAAACAACCGAGTTTCTTATAATTTTAATTTCTTTACTGCCCAAACTTGATATATGTACCTGTACAAACGGATACTTATACCTAGATAAACACAATATATATATATATA
>CM042172.1:48131529-48186529 GCA_023376005.1 Doryteuthis pealeii
ATGGCCGTTCCTCAAGTCTTGCTGCCTTTGCCTTTGTCGTCATCCTTCTCTCCTCCTCCTCCTCTCCCCCGTCCTCCCCTCCTCCTCCTCCTTCTTCTTCTCCTCCTCCTCAACGCTCTGATGTAATGCAATTTGACATGCCCGGGGCGTATGGAATATGTATCCCTACAGACAAAAGAAAGAGAAGGAGGGGGGGGAGGAATAGTTGTAGGAGAGTCGACGAGAGAAGGGGAGATGATTTTCTCTCGTTCTTGGGGGTCTTCTTAGTGGAACTAGAGAAGAGTAAAAGAAGAACAAATTTAAAAAAGAAGAAAAAAAAAAGAAAAAAGAAAGAAAATGAGATTTTAAAGAAAAATACAGAAAAGACAGGTATTTAACCCTTTCCGACCCACCGATATGTATTCATAAGCTCTTAAAGACACATGTATAATACTTATACGATGGTAATCCCAAAGGTAAAGTCTCCAAAATATTTAGAAATCACAGAAATGTTTATTGTCAAAGATGTTTACATCATTTTTAAGTTTGATTACCTGAATGATGTATTAATTCCTATACCATGTGCCCGTTGTGGTATGCCAGATGCCCCCCAGCTGTATACCAGCTATATGGCAGTATATAGGCGTTGTGGTATGACCATGTTATACCAGCTAGCGGTATAGGCGTTGTGGTATCCCATGTATACCAGCTAGCGGTATAGGCGTTGTGGTATGCCCAATAGCTAATGTTAGGTGGTATGCCCATGATACCGTATGGTATAGCGTTGTGGTATGACCATGTAGCGTTATATGACCATGTAGCTAGCGGTATTTATACCAGCTAGCGGTATATATACCAGTAGGTATACCATGTATATATGGCTATATAGGCTATGCTATAAGCGGTATAGGCGTTGTGGTATATACCAGCTAGCGGTATAGGCGTGTGGTGGTTATACCAGCTAGCGGTATAGGCGTTGTGGTATTGTTATACCAGCTAGTATGACCATGTTATACCAGCATACCATGTTATACCAGAAGCCACCATGTCGTTGAGGAAGCATTGAACCCCATTGTCGTTGTGAAAAGTACCTGGTACCTCTAAAGGAGGAGGGGCTTCATTCCTAAAATGAGGTAACCAAGCGACTACCGGTACTATTAGTATTTTCGTAATTTAACCACCGTAGTTCTTTTAGACAATAACAAAACAATAAAATTGTTCTAATTAATTATTATTCTGATATCTCCATTGCAATCAATTAGATTTTCATTTGCCACAATTGAATGATCTATCTTTATTAGATTCTAAAATGATTTGATTAGTTGAATTAAAAGTTAAAGTTAATAGAAAAACTATTTCTCTGAATGTTTGAGATGAGGCTTGAAGATTAGTATTATTTGCATTATTCGGACTATTGTCCCATCTTCATTGTTGGACACATGGCATAGTGGATAAGGTAGTTAGGTTAAGACAGTTCTAAGTGACAGTTATCTCTGGATCCCGAGTTCAATCCTGAGTAGAGGCAGTTAGAAAAATAATTAACACAACTCCGACCCCAGCTATGGTTAGCGGAATGAGAACAGGATACCCTCGTGGACTAAATAAAGGGTTAGGTTCAAAGTTCCGTGATGGCTCCCGATTACGACAAGAAGGTTCCCGATTACGACAAGAAGGTTCCGAGTTCGAAAAGAAGGTTCCCGAGTCCGACAAGAAATACCTGAAGAAGGCCGGAGGGCATATCGCCCGAAACGTTGTACAAATAACAATGAAGATGAGGACAATAGTCCGAATAACGCAAATAATATTAATAGAAAAAAATGACATGATGACATGCATTTAAAAAAATCAAATAATTTATAAATTATTTTAATTTATTATCTAATATGAATATATTATTCATATTACATCTGCATCTAGATACCAAATATTCTGCTTAAGTAATAGTTACCAGGTCCGTTTTACAATATCATAATTTTTCCTTAAGGGACCGCCCTTTTCGGCATACAAGTCCTTTACCTAAACTTTAACTCTTTCTGGTCATACCCAAGAGCTTTTTCGGAATGTCTTGCCCCTTTAAAGGGGATATTCAGTGTATTCTAACCCCCCCCTTTTTTTTATAAAAATTGTGTAATCTATTGAGACACGGGATTCGCAGTTTTAATAGAACAATTTGATTGATTGATTGATCATTTATTGACGCTGAAAACTTCATGTCACAATCAGTGTTGACTGTCAGAAAGTTTATGCAACCACATCACCCCTTCATCACCCCTAATAACAACGGAGCCCGTAATTCCCAGATTGCAGTCCCCTTGATTATTATGCGTGGGACGCGAGGCACAAATAAAACGCCGTACAACAACAACAACGATTAATTGAAGGCAAGGGTAATGTCGGCATTTAACATTTTAAACAAGGGTGGATTCGGAAATTTTTTGCAGGAGATTCCGAGGTCATCTGAAAGCCGTGGTTGAAACCAATGACGATTTCTTTGAATAAATTTAATTTTTAGTATTTCAAGCTATTTTCATGGAATTTTGTTAGATATATCTCCATATTTCAATTTTTTGCGATATATATATATATATATATATATATATATATATATATATATATGGGATATTATGTGCTTAATTAAAGTCATACCTAATTTGTTAATTAATTAATTATAATTAAATTAATTAATAATTAAATGCCGGCCTTCGCCATTTCAAACACATTGTTTGACCACTTCATATATATATATATATATATATATATATATATAGTCAGATTTTTGCCCTGATGAGCTACTAAGCGAAACTATTAGTAGGTATATCTGACTCAATAGGTTTAACTTCATTATTTGCTCTAATTAGGTATTGAGTACTTTTAGCTTTAGATACTCCTAGCGGTTTATATATATATTTTTCATATATATATATATGAAAAAACTTTTTTTCTTTTGTCCAAGTGTTATAGTATTAACCGATATTTTTGACCCGAGAAAGATTTCTATTGTCCAATCACTGGCACTGCTGCTGCTGCTAATGCTGTATTAATAGAGGCCTGATTCTAAACTTATGTCATTGACACTCGGACCATCTTGGACGACGGACTTACAAAGAATACTATAACACAGGATACTTATTGGCTTGCTTACTTATTCACTACATCTGGAACTAAGGATGGCGGCCAGATACTTAACATTATGATTACGCCTTCAGATTAAAAAAACAGAAGCTATCATCTTGTCAACAGAAACTGCTTGCTTGAATTACTTTGGAATGTTTGATTCTGGTGTGAAGTGGTGAGACCCAGGTTTCCTTTTGAGCTACTAATCTACGATCAAAATTGCTAGGGTCAGTCTGGAAGTGAGTTAAAAGTTTCCTGGAAATGTCAGCCCCTTTCAACTCATGCTCTGGCGTTAGTATTTTCGAGAGCCATCTTACATACAGATTGCTCAGCCCCAATATCCACAACCAAAACCAGAACTAATACCTACGGACTTAGCTATCTGCTCGACAGTAAGACATCTGTTATTCAAAACTATACAGTGAATATCATCAACTTATTCATCAGTAGTTGAGATTTTTGGACAACCTGACCGAGGGTCATCTTCTGTACTGCCCCTACCCAGCTTGAGTTCCACAGCCCACAGTTGCATAGGAAGGGGAATCTTCAGCAATTATATATACCATGTCCTCGTGGATTTCCTTGGGTGTCATTACATGACATCCCAGGACTCCGTTTTGACCATTTTTAAATAGAGACAGGAATCGTAAGGACGAAGATTCACACCAGATTGTCAAGGGATTTCCCATTCATCACTAGAATTGGTTGCAAATTTAAGTACAACATTCTTCCTACACTTGAATTTACTAATACTAATTATAAAGAAGAAGAAGAAGAAGAAGAAGAAGAAGAAGAAGAAGAAGAAGAAGAAGAAGAAGAAGAAGAAGAACGACAAAATAACTGACAGTCTTATTTATTTATTTTTTAACTGCTAGTTTGTTTAAACTAAGGAATCCTGTGTACTGTGATATTTTCCTGACACTTGTTCCTTTCAACTGATTTACAAAGACTGAGAGATTCGATGCCATTGACAACTAAAAGCAAACAATTCTCATTATTATCATGATCACAATTATATATTATCATATATTTAAAAAAACTGATTTTGTAAAGCGGTGAAATAATAGAATTTAATACTTTCATTTAAATCATTTGATTAGAAATTCAGAATGATTCAGTGATTAACTTTGTTTCTAAGTGAATTCATTGATCAGGTATCCTACAAGGGTCAGCTGAAAAGTTAGATAAGAAGTCGTAATATTTATCACAAAAGGAATGTTCAGCTATGACACTTCTTTCTGGGCGAGGCTTTGAACTGTTTAAAAAAACCATTGTATCTAATATTTTAAAAAATATTGATATTATAAATGATGGACGTGGGTAATGCGGATATTATATATTTGAATTTGGGAATGCATTTAATACTGTTTATTATAATTACTTACAAGTGAAAATGAATAAAAGAAATTGTAAATAGTGTAAGATATTGTTTTGTTTTTAAATTGGTAACAATTATTCTGAAACACAGTATGTACTGTCTGGATCATTACGGTGGCCTTTGTTGTTTTTGATATTCATATATGATTTACCTAATGATATAAACACCGAAATAGAACTATTTGCTCCTGATGTTAAAATACTTGAAAAATTAGTATCATTTGGATTATTCGGACTACAATAGTCCGAATAATCCAAATTGTCCTCATCTATATTGTTATCTGTACAACTTTCGATGTTCCCCCGGCCTTCTTCAGATATGTCTTGTCGGACTCAGGAGCCTTCTCGAACTCGGGAACTGTCTTTTTAAACACGGGAACCTTCTTATCGTAATCGGGAGCCATCGCGGAACTTTAAACCCAACCCTTTATTCAATCCACGGGGGTATCCTGTTCTCATTCCTCTAACCTTAGCTGGGTACAAGTGTTAAGCTGTGTTGATTATTATTCCATGTTTCTGTCACCCAGGATTGAACCTGTAAACTGAGATAACTATCACTTAGAACTGTCTTAAACCAACTACTTTATCCACTACGCTATATGTCCAATTGGACATAGAAAAGATAAACGAACTGCAAATGGGGTCGAAAAATACTTGAGTTGGTTATAACTTAAGTAAGAATCAAAAATCAAAAAGATAAATGAGGAATGCGAACTAGGGGCTGGATATGTATCCATTAAGAATTAATTTATTTCAAAACTTTATCGCCATTAAATGGCCCCCTGAGGTTGATATGCCGTAAAACAAAATAAAACTAACAAACCAAGAAGAATGTTTTCGGTTGGTCGTACAACCATTTATGTAGCGTTTCTTTTAGATCTTCATTCTTGCGCCCCCCCCCTTGTCCGGACATTTTTAAACTTCCTATCCACTCATACACACCTCTACGCCGTAGTTCACTGTCTCTATGTTGTACTAAAAAGCTCTGATGAATTTCAGCCCCTGGAACTCATCCCGACCAGAGAAATCGGGTCACTTCCTTGGTGCATACTGCTAGTGAAATGGCCATGTTTACACTGTAAAGACAGCAAGCAAAATGTAACGATCAGGCTCTAACTTCGATCACATGACCACAAGAGTGCCAACTATAAGCACGCATACACAGAACGCAGTGTAACAACAATAGAAATATGTTATGGTGAAAGTATGAATAATTTTTTACTCTTCCTCGTACACACATATACACACATATACATACGGACATATATCAACCATCCCCACCGCATGAGTAGTATGTGACACAAGGCCAATTTCTTAAGCGAAATTTAACAGGTTTGAATTCAGTTTTCCTTTTAGACTGATTGCCTAAACAAAGTTAGAGATTCCAGTCCGCCCATTTACCCATAGACAGAGGGAGAATAATTGGAGGCATACATTTCCCAATGGTATTAGAGCTATTTGGAATGCAAGCAGCATCATCGAGGATTTGAACTCGTGTCGCCGTGTCCATTTCCTACAACGATAACCATTACACAACGCGCATACAAACACATACACATATATATTCACTCACGCACGCTCACATACACACACATGCACACGCACACGCACACACACGCACACATATATGTACACCTACGAATATGCATAAATGAATATTAGTATTAGCGACAAACATAGACACATACACACACGCACATACATGCACCCAGACATATACATAATTGCATAGTGTTATTTCTCTGAATGTTTGAGATGAGGCTTGATGATTATTATTATCGGTCGATGTACACTCCGGCCTTCCTCGGGTATTTCTTGACGGACTCAGGAACGTTATCGGACTGGGGAACCTTCTTGTCATAATCGGGAGCCATCAACCATCAGCCATTCAACGGAACTTTGAACCTAACCCTTTATTCAGTCCACGGGGGTACCCTGTTCTCATTCCGCTAACCATAGCTGAGGTAGAGTCGTTAAGCGATGTGTTTATTATTATTCTATGTTACTGCTGCTCCTGAACAGGATTGAACCTGCAGTCTAGAGATAACTGTCATTTAGAACTGTCAACCTAACTCCTTTATCCACTAGGCCATGTGTTCAAATGTGAAATACACGAAGGTGGCCGGAGGGCACATCGGCCGAAACGTTGTACCGATAACAATAAAGATGAGGCCAATAGTCCGAATAGCGCAGATAATAATAATTGCATAGTGGTATGAGCAAACGAATATAGACACACAAACACGAGTAAATACAGACACATACACACATACACATAAATAAAAATGTACTCACACATATACATAATTGCGTAATGATATCAGCGACGAACACACACACACACACACACACGCACACGCACACACACACTCGAACACACGCTCACACATACACGCTTACACACACACACACACACACACATTCACACACATAAACACACATGAACAAACAGGTATACATAATAACCTTATGATATCAGTGATAAACATAGCCACACACGCACTTGCACATTTATACGCACACATCCATGTACGCACACACATATGCCTAATTGCATCGTGGCAGCAATGACAAACGTTGACACACACGCACGTGCACATACACATACACAGATACACACATATGCACACACACATACACATACCTGCGACAAACATTGTCACAACACACGCATGCACACTATGTACACACATACACGTACACAACTATACATAATTGCATAGTGATATTAGCGAGAAACATAGCCATATACACACACACACATATCTACACATACACATGTACACACACATGTATACACACATATACATAATTACATTACAAGTGGTATCAGCCACATACATAGACACACGAACATACACGTATACACATGTATTCATGCATATATACGCACACATATACATAATAACATAGTGACATAGACATATACGCAGGTGCACATACATATGCGACACATGAACAGACACAAATGTACACACACACACACACACACATACACACATATATATATATATATATATATATATATATATATATATATATATATATATATATGCCCGCCTAAATTTTTATTAACTAATCAATTTTCAATGCCCGCCTAAAACTTATTAACTAATTAATTTTCAAAATTAGGTATGACTTCAATTAAGCACATATCCTCCAAAAATTGTCGGCTTAACGCCATATAAAAATAAACACATTTGTTTGTTTACTTAACCTCATACTATCGTGTAGCAAGTCAATAAAAAGTGGAATATAAATAAGTTTCAAAACGAACGAAGAGTGTGGGAACGGCCAGCTAGTGTAACGGTTAGAGACTTCGCCTGTCAGCTTGACAGTCGAGGTTTCGAGTCACACACGGAGCAGTCTCCGATGTCTATAACCCTGCTGATGTGACCTAATAGGTCGAAATGTACATTCAGGGATTGACATTTTCTCGATTTGTTTAGCCTTACATTTGAACATAGATGCCTGCCTAAATTCAGTAATTATTAACTAATTAATTTTCAAAATTAGGTATGACTTCAATTAAGCACATATCCTCCAAAAATTGTCGGCTGAAAGCCATATAAAAATAAACACATTTGTTTGTTTACTTACTCTCATATATATAATATATATATATATATATATATATATATATATATATATATATTCTATAAAAAAGAAGGTTCGCAAAAAGGATTATGTTTGTAAAAAAAAAGGATTATTATATAATGATATGAGCGACAAACATTGACACACACGTACACACATACACAGGTAAACACACACAAACACGTACGCATACATAATTACATAGGGATATTAACGAAAAACATAGATACACTTACACACATATCTACAAATACACAACTCACACCTACATAAGCCCATAGTGGTATCATTGATTAACATAGACACAAACAACGCATATACACATACACACTCATACACATGTACCCACGCATATCCATAATAACATAGTGAGATCAGCGAAAAAACATAAACACACACACATATCTACACATACACATGTACACACAATCATGTAAACACACATATACATAACACAGCAGTATCAGCGACAAACATACATACACATGCACACACACATACATATGTACACCTACACTTTTACACACACAAAATATATACATACATACATATATATATACATGTGTGTGTGTGCGTGTGTGTTCCTGAGTGCGTGAGTTTGTGTTTGTCGCTAATATCATTATTACACACACACACACACACACACACACACACACACATATATATATATATATATATATATATATATATATATATAAGTGTATAATGATCTTAGCGACAAACACAAACTCACGCACGTACGAAGAGACATACACACACCTGTACATTAGGTTAGGTCACAAAAAGCGTTTTCGCAAAATTTAGCCTTTAGAAAACGAGGATTTTTAGTGCATTTTAGTAGACGATCTTTGATACTATTTCCTCAAACAATGGTGCAAGTGAAAGATCTGATTTTTTGTATCAGTATTCAGTATACACAACTTTCGCATAGATGGACAATTTGATATTTTAAACAAGTGAAAAATCGACCTACCCTAATCTACATATACACTTGTATATAATTACATAGTGGGATCAGCGACATAAACATTGACACACACGCGTATATATATGTACACACATATATACACATACATGCACAAATAATTGCAATGGGGTATCAGCGACATACAGGTTAGAAATTAAAAGATGTATCAAGAAAAACAATCTCCCTGGTCTAACGTGAGTGAAAAGTGGATAGACTCCCTCACTATTTAGCTGATACTCTGTAGACTTTACTTACAGTAAAGAATCACGTACACAGATTAATACACGGATAGATTTGAAATAAATTACAGTGGTATCAGCGATAAACATAGACAGCCACATATACACAGACAAATCTACATACACACATATACACACACACAAACATGTAGTGTAATCAGCGACGCACACACACACACACACATACATACGCACACCGACTTCGCCCCCCCACCCCCCGCCCCCCGCAATCCCTGAATCTCCGTCCGGACGCAGGAGATGTCAAGCTGGTATGATCTTCAGTTTTGTTTACGTATTAGTGAAATTTATTTGTTTTTATCATTTGTTTTAGGGGGTCTTTTTTGTTTATTGTTTTGGGGGTGGGTTTCATTTCAGTGAAGTTTTCCCCCTCCCCCCCCCTGCACTCGCCCCCAACACATGCCCCCTCCCTCCAACCCCCACCTCTTCGTCACGAAACCCAGTCGTGATTTATAGACATTAATATCAAGTAAGATTGATGGAAAATGGTCATCTTCTCTATGTTTAATATTGTTTTACAGACAGAAAGGGTGTGGGGGTTGGTTGGAGGGGGGGCGATAGAGGGAGGAATAGGGGTGGGGGTCGGTGGGACTTTGGTGTGTGGGTGAACAAGGGTTCGGGTTAGGGGAAGAATTCGGTGAAATTGAGGACATAAGGAAGGAGAAAAAAAAGAAAAATTCTAACATAACAACTCCCACCACCACTACAACAACAACAACAACAACAATAATAATAATAATAATAATAATAATAATAATAATAATAACAATGATAATAATAATAGTTATTATTATTATTATTATTATTATTATTATTTAACTCCTTGAGAGTTTTTCACACCCAATTTAGCTTGTGGTCTTTTACTGGAGTGTGGATGACAGCAAGTCTCCTCAGGTCTCCAGGAATCTTCTGAGTATTCTAGCCGATTTTAATAATAGTTGTTTAGATAGTCCCGTTGCTTCCTCTGATTTCCGATTATCATTATTATTATTATTATTATTATTGGTTATTCGACCACATTTTTCCGTTTTCTGAACAATTTCATTTACACTTTTTGCTAAAAAGATATAAGACTATTAATCCTCATATGAAAAAGGCAATATTTTAAAAAAGCTATTTACCCAACCCGTTCTTTACGGGTGGGATTTAACCCAAGGTCACAAATATGGGGCATGGAGCGAGGGTCGAACTCGCTATTGAGTTGTAATAGATTTGCGAGACTATATTGCTAACTACGACGGGACACGTCTTATTTATCCAACCCTTTCATCACGGGAAAGATTTGATACAAGCTCACAAGTATGAAGTTAGATTATTTGCCGTTACACCACGACAATCTCAAATACAATATATGAGAGACCCTTTTCTGCAAGCGTATGGTCAAGTGACGTTGAATGCACCGGTTCCCTCTAGATCCCCGAAGTTAAGCAGCAACGGGCTTGTTCAACACTTAGATGAGTTACTTTTTAAGCAACAGCTGTTATTGTAAGCACCCTCATATCAAACTAACTTGATTCGGCATTAAATGACCTGAAAGGCTTTGATATAAATTTGTAAAATAAAACAACAAGCCTACCAAATCTATGTATCTATCTATATATGTATCTATCTATGTTAAAATCTATCTATCTGTATACCTGTCTATCTACAGTATCTATCTATGCTCAAATATATATATCTATCATTCCATCTATCTGCT
The DNA here is from genome assembly GCA_023376005.1 of Doryteuthis pealeii. Lineage (NCBI taxonomy): Eukaryota > Metazoa > Mollusca > Cephalopoda > Myopsida > Loliginidae > Doryteuthis > Doryteuthis pealeii. Next base: position 48,142,520 of record CM042172.1, read on the forward strand.
TACGGTCAAGTCACAGATACTACACTGATCCGAGACAAAAGAGTCGAGTGAATAACATGTTGATACGAGGTAAAGCACACAGATACTTTGATCCAAGGCAGATCGATACGTTTAGAACTTCGTCCATTTTTGACGGGTTCTTTGTCAGTATAATGATAAGAAGGGAACATTCTTGCGAGAATCTATATCTATATATATATGGCGGCTTTTACATACATACAGGTGTGTGTATTAAAACAGTTAAAATCCCCTTCCCATCCTGTAGGTGACGATAGCCGAGCGGTTAAGCTATCCGTCTGATGATGAATCGATCGGGTTTCTATCCAGGCTGTAGGTAGCTTACAAAATGTCTAGCCACACTGAAGAGTTGGGATACGTCGAAACACGATGTCTGTGGATAACTATATATATATATATATATATATATATATATATATATATATATATATAATAAGTCATGCAAAGACACCGTGTTTCGACGTTTCGCGTCTCATCAGTGTGGCTATATATATATATATATATATATATATATTATGCTCTGCTGATGAGGCCTAATAGGCCGAAATGTACATACAGAGATTGATTTTTCTCGATTTGTTTAGCCTTACATTTGAATAGGTATGCCCCCCCCCAATTAATTAATTATTAATGAATTAACTTTTAAAATTAGGTACGACTTCAATTAAGCACATATTCTCCCATATATATATATATATATATATATATATATATATATACGTAGGGAACTTGGAGGAAGATATCATACAACAGAATGGACAAGGTAACAGCTCCTGAACTTAGCGTTTAGAAATCTTCTGATGAAGGGTTTTTTTATAACCCGAAATTTATATGTATATTTATTTATTTACCAACCCCTCCGCACGAGCAGGATGTAACACAATGTCAATTTCTTAATCGGAGTTTAACAGGTTTGAATTCAGAGTATTCATTCTCCTAGACCGGTTGCCTAACCAAGGTTAAAGAGCCCAGTCTGCCCTATAATTTACCCATAGCTGGAGGGAGAGTAGAATTCGTACCTTTCCCCAAGGGTATTAGCGCTAAGTGAAATGCAATTACCACGTCCAGGATTTGAACTCGGGGCGACGAGTCCATTTCCCATGACTTTAACCATTATACCACGCACTTCCTATATAAATCTGATTTATAAGAAAATGAATTAAAGGGAAATGAACAAAATCATAGTTACCACATTTTTCTTTACACTTGCATTGTGATAGCCTTCAAAACCAACCACCAAACCAATATAAACACAATGCTTCAAGTAAATTATAAAACTCTATATATATATATATATATATATATATATATATATATATATATATATATGGGAGAAATATGAGGAGATTATCGACATCACTACCTACAATAAACATCCATTTTCTACAACATCCCGTGTTTGTCTACCTTTCTCCACACATACACACACACACACACACAAACACACATATATATATATATATATATATATATATATATATATATATACATGTTTACACATATGTATGAGTTAAAAGAAAAAGAGAACATCGTTAAATGTGTGTATATTTATTGTAATCATGATTGTGTATGTGTTTATGCGTATTACTTAAGCGTGAGTTCAGGTATGCGTTCGTGGATGTTTACAGATCAGATGAGCCCGTATGTATGTGCGTGTATGTTTGAATGTGATTGTGTATATGTATGTATGTGTGTTTGTGCGCGCCCGCATGTATGTATGTGTATGTATGCGTGCGTCAGCGTATGATGAAAAAGAAAGATAGTAAACGAAGAGAAGTACGAAGACAAAAATCAACACAAAGAAAAACAAAAACAAATAAAAAAACAAAAACAAAAAACTAAAATATGAGACGCGTCAAAAAAGAAAATGAGGAATTCATGCGAAAAACACCGAGAAGGGAAAAAGAAAAATCCCGGTGCATGGGACGTGAGGGTCGGAATGCACACACAAAGGGTGCGTCGCGCCTCGGGCGGGGGGTGGGGGGTAACTCTTTGTTCTTGGCGACCAGAACGTCTGATTTATGGAGATTCATTAGTTGCACTTCGGATATTATATCTAAACATGATGACGATAGGATCAAGGGGTCATTTCCGGTGGATTGTGACCCCCGAATTTAGAAAATAATCTTTTACCCCCCCCCCCACACACACACTTTTCTCACTCCCTGTCTAATATCCGTTTTTCTTCCACCCACTCTCAATACAACAACTTCTATTTTGTTTTTTTATCTTACTCCCTCAGTTGTTGGTGCATTTTGTCACCGGGGCCATCGAGTTGGAGAGTCGCACTATAAGACGCAGTCACAAATTGGATGAGAATGTTGTTTTTTCCCGGATGTTGTTGATTGATGGTCCACAATATAAATTCAACGCTGATTTTTGGAAACCAAGGACAAGGGTCCTTTTCTTCTGTAGTTAGTCTAGTCCGAGGAGATATGAAAAAAAAATCTTTATATTGATACTCGTATTCATACGACCGTTATCACCTTGCAACACCCTCTGGTTAAAAATGAGACCGTCCAAAACGTCCAAGATTGAATGCAAATATGTAAATCCTGATTTTCTGGAGTTGCTTATCCGCCCAATTCTTATTTCTTATGAATGTCGTCAGCTCAGCTGGACCATTCCGTTTTTATTACGAAGAAAGAAAGTGAAGAAAAAGGACATGCTACACAGTATAATAAAGTATGATAAGAAAAGAAAGAAAGAAAGAAAGAAAGAAAGTAGACTGAGTGGACTGCTCAGCCACTAGGTTTCCATCCTTAAACATCACAGGTTGCCACCCATGACTAAGAGGTGGATCCATTTGGGGATACGGTGTATTCTAAAGCCCCAGCCAACAGGTGGCCTACATTATTATTATTATTATTATTATTATTATTATTATTTTACTCCTTGTGAGTTTTGGCACACCAGCGTAAGCCGATGGTATTTTCTGGAGTCTTAGTGACAACAAGTCTCCTCGGGTTTCTTGGACAGTTTTCAGTATTCTGAGTATCGTATCTTCAATGCTGGCCGGGTTCCTCTGGTCTCCTGTATTCTTGGACTGACTTGGGGTGGGTTCTGTCTCTTCTTCGCGTCTATCTTCAAAAAGACTCAGTTTATTTTGGCCCATACTTAAGCTTGACGGGGGGGGGCTTCTGATCAATCAGCTTGTCATATCAAGCCCTATCACCTACACGATTGTCCCCTATTTGCCTTACGGCAGACCCCAACTTTTTTTTTCATATATGTGCTAGATGATGGTGGCTGAGGGCCTCTTATCCTTGACATGACGTTAAACTGTATCTAATGGCGACATTCCAATTCTGGAGCTCTTCGGGATGGAGTACCCCTTCATCGCCATTTCTCCCGGATTCACTCTGACAGAGTGGTAGTACCTGTCAGAATCCACCAATGGGTTAAATAGAAAAAATGAGTTTAAAAAGAAATTGAATACCATCAAGAACGAATAAACAAAACGGAGTAGGAGGCCGTAGTGTAATGGTTAGAGTCGTTGGAAATGGATTCGTCGACCCGATTTCAAATCCTGGACGAAGCTACAGTTCACATAGCGCTAATACCCTTGGGGAAGGTATGAATTCAACTACTTTCCCTCCAGCTATGGGTAAGTAGTAGGGCAGACTGGGCTCTTTAACCTTGGTTAGACAACCAGTCAAAGAAAAGGAAAACTCTGAATTCAAACCTGTCACTACTAGAATATGTTCAGTCCTAATTAGTGATCTTAAAAATAAACACGTCTTCGGCATAAAATAACCCAACAAGTGTTCACATGCCATAAAATCCAACCAAGAAAACTAACCTTTGACATAAACTGTCTCAACTACTTTACCAATTCCATTGTCTGTACCTGTGATCATCATATCACCTCAATGTTAAAGCAAAAAACTTCAGGTGAGATGGAAATACTAAATATACGTTTATGCGTGAGTTATTAGATCATTTCAAATGATAAAATTTAATCATCTTTTATTCATTATATCAAAGAATAAATCCAAAATAATCTGAATAAAAATGAATTTATCCGTTGAAATCTGAATATCAGAGATACTTTCTCTTGTCTTTCTTTCTTTATTCATTTCCTCATGGCAAATTGTTATACATCCGGATTTAGAAGTTACGTCGATTGGGGCGGTAAAATGCACCGACTGTACCACAAGAGGATTAATATCCCTCCCATCATTGCTGTAGGGTATTGAGCATGATTTAACAAAGAAATAATAGGAAGAAACACAAATGGGATTAAGTATAGGAGAAAAGGTTTACTAAGCCAAGATACAAGGTGAACGGAGTAATTAGTAATTGCTAATTTGAATGAATGAATCCAGTGAGATGTCGTTGTTTCTCTTTTCCAATAATTTGTCAGACATTATTTATAGGAAAACAGACGATTCCATTCTCATTTTGCTCAGTCAGTAGAGCATCCGATATCGGCCTTTGCCAACTCAGCACCTAAGTAGCACATGGATCTGTGCGGTAAAGTGAGGAGCTGATGGTAGGTGTGGTACTCCACCACAGACACCCAAACAATCTCCTGGGTCTAGCGCTAGTTAAAAGGGAATAGATTCCCTCGCTGTCTGACTGATACCGACTTTAGGCCACCCCGACGACTTTACTTACTTTATGAATCCTAGGGACTGAACAGTCCATGACATGCAACACTCCAATTTGGCAATTACTTTGGCTAGACGGGCGGGCGGAGAGACCTCTTCCGATAAATCGGCTGGTCGTGTTAAGCCCTAGCACCTATATGATTGTCCCGACCGTATAGCTGTTAATCCCAAACCTTTTTCATCATAAATGTGCTAGAATGCGGATAACTCCCCCCTCCGATCAATCAGCTGTTCACGTCAAGCCCTAGCACCTATATGATTGGTCAAAGAGAACGGGAAGTAGACTTAGAAAAGAGAGTTTTAGGTTTTTTTTGGAGGCAAACGTGTCCAAGATGGCTATTTCTCCCATACGTGATGGATAATTTGAATTAAGACGTCTAAAAATATCAAAATCTTTGTTTTCTAAAACAGCAACAGACAAAGAGATGAAGAAGAACCAAGAAGTCCCAAGAAATATCAGAGAGTGAATCATACCAACATAAAAGAAGAGATAACAGAGATGTCCGGCCAGCAGAGAAGAGACATATAGACTATAGACGACCCATAGAGAAGAGGCCACATAGCTGAGTAGACGAGCTGGCCAAGAAGATAGAAGCAAAGTACTATAAAATGGTGAGACTCTACAAAAACAAACTTATTTTAGAAAATTGACATCCAAAATCAAAACTTAAACTAAAGTTCTAACATCGAGGATCCAGTGAGGATACACAATTAAGTTGGACACAAGTAAAGTCGGCGGAGTGACCTATTGTCGCTATCAGCCGAATAGCGAAGAAGTCTATCCTCTTTACGCTTGCGCTAGACAGGGAGATTGTTTTGGTGAGGCGGGGCACCACACCGTCAGCTCCCAGATGATTTACGGTACAGATCAGATTACCCAAGCTGCACTACTCATGCGTTGGGTTAGCGGGTACTGGTATCGAACCCGGAACTTTACGATTCCGAGACGAATGCTCTACTGAGTGAACTGAACCGGTCCGTATGTAGAGCTATTTTGGGGTTTTTTCAGTGATGTTTTATCTAATTGGCTTGATTGCAGAAGAATTATGTGAAGAAGGAGAAATGACGAAAAGAAAGAAGAAAAGAAAGAGAAAAAGAAGAGAATAAATGAAGAGAAAGAAGACACAAAGAGATAGACAGATAGATAGATAGATAGATAGAGAGAGAGAGAGAGAGAGAGAGAGAGAGAGAGAGAGAGAGATTACGATGATAATGAGAAAAGAAGATGGAAGAGAAAAGATGAAGATAAAGAAAAAAGAAGAAAGAGAAAAAGAAAGAAAAAAACGAGAAAGAGAAGGGAGGGAGAGAAGAGAAAAAATGAAGAAAAAGAAGAGAGATAAAGAGAGAGAGGGGAGAGAGAGGGTAAAAGAAAGAAAAAAGAAGAAAGGTAGAGAGAAAGAAAAAAGAAGCAAAGAAATATACTACGTAGACTTTAATTTTTTTTGTTTTGTTTTTTAGGGTTTGAATTTCTTTTTTGTTTTTTTTTTTTTTTATAAACTTTATTTCAGTATGTAATGGCCTGTTTATTTGTTCATTTTTTTAATGGGTTCATGTTTTTATTCAATCCACATTTAAAACTTTGTGGTTTTTATCACAGTATTTCAGCCGCTGCAATTCCCTCATGTGTATGCTGTATCTAGGCGTCTTTAGATGCACCTTAACAATGAGCTGACAAAAATACCCATTGGATGTAACATATGTATGTATTTAACCCCCCCACACACACACACACACGCACACGAGCAGGATGCGACTCAAGGTCAATTTCTTAAGCGGAGTATAACAGGTTTGACTTCAGAGTTTTCATACTCCTTGACCAGTTATCGCACCAATATATATATATATAATATAATATATTATATATATGTGTGTGTGTGTGTGTGTGTGTGTGTAGAGTCTCTTTATATATATATATATAAAGAGACTCTACACACACACACACACACACATATATATATATATATATATATATATATATATATATATATATATATATATATATATATCAGATGATCAATATTATGAAAATATGATCTCACTGATGAGTTAAAACACCAATTCTTCAACGTCGTTGTTGTATCAGTGCTACTGTACGGCTTCAACACTTGAACCCTGACAATTCGTTAAAACAACATCCCATAAGAAAGCAGCTGTACGACCACATGTCTCCTATCACGCACCCCCCCCCATCCGAGTGAGACAAACAAGAAATGCTGGAGAAGCCAGGAAGAACTCATAAGTGACGTTTTTCCGTGAAAACCTGCACATGGGAATGTCAGTGTGGGCCGTCCAGCAAAGACCTACATTGACCAGCTCTGTGCGGATACTGAATGCTGCGCAAATGAGCTCGCGAGGGCGAGAGATTGTCATAGATATCCGTGCTACTGACACGACATGAATATATATATATATATATATATATATATATATATATATATATATATATATATATATATATATATATATTAATCTATCCGTTTTGCTAGTGCTAAGTCATCGTGTCACACACGAGCAAATCTTATTTTAATGCTGTTACGTGATATTCTCAGAATTCATTCGACCGGTGTTTCTAAAATGATCTGATGTGGCGTACCAGCACGATATTTTTCGAATGGGTCACAAACTGGTAACATATTTGTGCCGTATTAACTTCTCAGAGAATTCTGCCTGTTGGTCTGGATAAATCCTGCCAGCAGCACCCTATAAAACCGGTGCCCATGTGTGAGTGTCCACAAGAGAACGTCAATTATGAGTTCTTCCTTGCTTATCCAACACTGCCCAGCATGTCTTGTTCGTCTTACTCGGATGGTTTGTGTGACAGGTGAGCCAGTGGCCGTACAGCTGCATTTTTGTGCGATGCTGCTTCCAAGATTCGTTAAGGACAGCTCGCACAATCCTTGTGTACCTCCAATCTAGCATTTTCTTTAGGTGCTTCGTTAGAGTCCAAGTGCTGCAGCTGTATAGTAGCACTCGTACAGCTACGGCTTTAAAAGTTTGATCAAATCAAAACGCTGAGAGAACAAGATGACTGATAAAATATTTGATTAACTAACGACTAATAGTAAAATGTTTTTATATAAACAAGCATCTCCTAGATGGGTGGCCATTACAGGCACTGCGAGGAATCTAAAGCCTGTGTACTAGACGAAGAAAACTTTAGGAAGAGGCATCAGTCGTAGAGTAATGGTTAATGAGATAATCGTCCCTATCAATTATCGCCTTTGAGAGTTCCTCTGCTCGGCCTCCAGGATCCACACAAAGCCGATGTAGATCCTTACTGGTTGGCTCACACTGGTGTGCCCATGTGTAGATGTCCACAGGAGATGTTTCCAATATTGTTTAAGATAGCATGTAGCATTCTGATGAAATTCCCATCTAGATTTGTCTCCAGGTGCTTCATTAGAGTTCAAGTGGTGCAACCATACAGTAGCACCGATACGGCTACGTCTTGAAAGACTTCCCGCTTTATCTTTTCAGTGAAATCACATTTCCATATGATTGATAATCCGCCAATAGTAGTCCATGCTTTTTCTATGTGTGCATTGATATCACTTTCTGTAGATGAGATATTACTACCCTAGGAGGTGAACTAGTCAAATGGTTTTATAAAATTAACACCCTGTGTGGAGATGCCACCAAACTTAGCAGTGTTTCAGTTTATGCAGGCGTATTTGCGAGAAGTGGTTATCATCTGCGTAGTTTGCATCTGTAATAATCTCTGGGTAATTTCATGTCAAATCATTCAGAAAAAAGTAAAATTGTCACCCACACCCTTCAATTTTTCTGAATTTTTTTCCAGGTGAGGACTATGTTAACATTAGACGATCCCAAAAATTTGATCTTCCAACATTTAGGCGTATGGAAGGTCTAGAACACATTTCACAGACAAAAATAGGTTACAAGAATCCCCTCAAATTTTGAGAGCTAAAAATCGACAATTTTTTGAATTGGAAGCTCAAAATTTGGGGATTGTCTAACTTTATCAGAATCCACACATGGAAAAAATTTCAGTAAAAATTGAAGATGTTGGGTGACATGGCCTGGATGATTTGACATGGAATTACCCGTCTGTGGGATGTTGGATATCACCGTCATCTTCTCCTTTGATCTAATGACGTTCAAAATGAACATGAACATGAATAAGAAACTGGTCGAAACATTTAATGAAAATGAGGTCAACATACACAGAGAAAAGAGAAGGACTGCTATTGACAGGTTATCGATTATATGAAAATCGAACTCTGATAAAATAAAACGAGAATTCTTCCAAGCTATAATCGTGAGAGGACTATTGTATGACTGAACCACCTAAGTGCGCTGGGAAAAAGTTGGAGGCGAGCACAAGGATGCAGTGTGCTGTTTTGAAGCAGCACCCAACAAAATTGGTGTTGTATGGCCACTTGCCTCTCATCTCACAAACCATCAAAGTAAGATGAACAGATATGCTGGGAACTGCTGGAGAAGCAATAACGAACTTCTATGAACTATCACACTTGGACACACCTGTGTTAGCCGACAAGAAAATACTTACATTCATCAGCTCTGTACGGACACAGGATGCAGTCTATAGGACCTTCGAATTAGCTATAGCCATTAGAGACGAGTGGCGAGAGAGAGAGAGAGAGAGAGAGAGGGGGGGATTTGACAGAAGGTCACATGTGTGGGATATCCAGCAAGGATCGAACTCGGTTTTCAGTTGTAACGGATCTGCGAGACTAGCTTTTTAACCATACACGATAGTAACAAATGTGAATGTCAGTGTGTCACATTTTTCACCTTTACTCGCTTTTGCCGCCATTTTGAATAGCCTCCAATGAAATATTATTTTGAGATTAAAATAATGTTTCCTATAAACCTATTACCAACAATGCAGAGTTTACATTTATGGAAAAAGAAGTTCTGATTTTATATATATATATATATATATATATATATATATATATATATATATATATATATATAATATGAGTCTTTGCGTATGCTTCTAAATTATTTATTTACGAATTAATGTAAAAGTTAATTAATGAATAGAATACAAATTTAATGAAATTAATGGAATAAATGAAGATAAAAGTATACATTGTTACAAGTTTTACCGGAAGTAGGACAGACAACATTAGACAGAAATTTTTTTTTTTTTTAAACAAAATACTTTGAATTATTCCTCAACATAACTTCGCAGAGGTAAGAAACATTTTATCTTCTCCAATATTTTATATAATAATTATATTAATTCAATGCTTCAATAGGGTCCTGTGGATATGAAAAAGGCTTTTCTATTGGGGTCCTTCCGTAGATTTTTTTCTTTTCTTTTAGGAGATGTCATCTTGATAAGGTCTTTTTCATTTATTCCATTCATTTTTTATTCTATTTTAATTTTTAAACATATATATATATATATATATATATATATATATATATATATATATATATATTGTAGATAATATGGGTGCTAAATTTCTAAGCAGATAGTCGTCAATATCATTGGTAGAGCATTTATATTTGAGTTAAGGTAGCGTGGACATGAAGGCAGAACTGGTGTGTCCGTTTGTCGCGAATCTTAATCAACAATCACTTTGTCCAAACGTTATGAGCGCCATTCACCCGGCAATCATCAAACCTCATGTCTGGCGCCAACTCTCCCGGAGTTCGTCGCTCTAAAATGGCTGTAACCCATATGTTTTAGTCGCTGGCTTATGATAAGGCAACCGTGCGGCCGGGACGCCAGGACCACCGCCTAACTTCCTTCCACCCACATACCATCCAGCCTACCCTCCCCCCCAGCCTACCCTCTCTGTCAACGTATGATCTTTCTTTCTTTTGCATATCCCTTCTTCTTTTCCTTCACTTTCTTTCAGATTTCTTTGTCCTTTTTTTTTTTCTTTCTTTTTCCTTTTTTCTTCTTCTTCTCTTTTTATTCCTGACGAACTTTTTTTTCTTCTGACGACTTCCTTTCGATTTTGCCAGGCATATTTTAATTCTTCTTCTTCTTCTTCTTCTTCTTCTTCTTCTTCTTCTTCTTCTTCTTCTTCTTCTTCCTTTTTCAGCCTATTCCTAAAAATCTTAAAGAAGCCAAATGACAACGATTAGCCCTCTTTAACTTTAAACTTTCCATCTTTCACTTTGTTCATATTTAACAACTTCATTCAACTCAAAATTTATCTATCGTCGAGTCGACCGGAAATATCGATTTCCGAAGCCGAAAAGTTCAATGAAAAAAATCATGACTCAAATGAGACCCTTGGTTGGTTGGCTGGTTGGTTGGTTTTTGTCAACCCTTCGGTTATTTCACGCCAAAGACGTTTTCATTCTTGGAGATTCAAAATACCTTTTTAAACACATTGTAAACTTTTTTTTAAACTCATTTTTTTTATCTATTTAACCTATAGATAGGACCCTAACAGGTACTACCACACCGGAGCAAAGCGGCACAGGAGGTAATCGCAATGAAGGAAGGCTCCACTTTTCCTAGAGATTCTGAATAGGAAACTCACCACTAGATGCAGACCTACATGGTGAGGTACTTCAGGCATGAGTCTAACAATTCAATAATAATAATAATAATAATCTTATTATAATGGAGATTGTGTGTTTTTCTGTCTGTAACCGAAACTATATTCCTACTCAAGTCACAATTCTCTTAGTTATTGACATCACATTCTCCATGATTTTATTTTTACCTCAATTATTAATAAAATTGTCTTACATTATTAATACTGTTAACTATGTCTACATACTAACAATATGCAATTATATTTATATATACAACAAAATAGCGCTTTACAATGTGAACGGGAAGGCTAATTTGCATATTAATATTAAAAAATCGAATTTAATAAATATGTGCTTAGTATTATTGATTTCTAACTGTTTGGTTTTATTTTAATGAATATAAGCAAAAATCTCTTCAATGAATCTTAAATGAAATCCATTAACAAGATAAAATAACTGTCATTTTATTCTTTACTTCCTCTTATAACTAAATACTTAAATTAGAAAAAATAACAATGAAAGACGAGAGTGATGGAAGAGTAAGTTTCAGTTGTTCCATATTTTATTATACTCCCTCTGTTTCAAATCTTTTATTATACTCCCTCTGTTTCAAATCTTTTTATCTGTATTCTTATTTAGTTTCATTAGCCTTTCTAATTTAATACAATATTTTATTACATTAAAACTTAAATACTTGCACCCGGAGGGTGCATATATTTGCTAGTAATAATAATAATAATAATAATAATAATAAGAAGAAGAAGAAGAAGAAGAAGAAGAAGAAGAAGAAGAAGAAGAAAACATATTTCTGTACAAAAAAGCAAAGAAAACATTCTACTGAGAAAATTAAAGAAATTTGAAAATATACATGAATCAAAAATTAAAAGATATACAGAAGTACATTGACTTACGAAATAGATTCGTTCTGCCCATGATTCATTTTCCTCGTATATCAAATGATATTTTCCCATCGAAATAAACTGAAATGCCATTAATCCGTTATAGGCCCCACCTCCGCAAAAGCCCCTAACCTTTATGTTACCTTTATTCAAATAAGAAAAATTGCACTGTATTGTATGAAAATACAATAAAATAGAATGTAATGAATTATAGGCTGAAATAAGTTTTAATGGTCATTCCTTTTATAAATGATATTAATAAATGGCTTTTAAGATTTGTAAACTTTAATGTTTCTAGTGAACTTCTTGACATAAGCGTATCTGAAGCTCGCTCGTACCTCAAATTTTAGCTCTCAACACAAAGTAAAAAATCGGCCGAGTGACAACACGTAACTCGAAAAACTCGTAAGTTAGTGCACTAGTAAGACAATGTAACAGTGTATTAAGTTTTGTTTATATTTTCCATGACGTTTAATCAAAACAAGACAACAAAATTGATAAGTAATCTTGAATTAAATGTGAATAATATTTTACTTACTGTTCCTTTTTTTCTTTGGAAGTTTTCTCCTTTGACAAAGATTTCTACAGAAAGTTTTGTTCATAGCGGAATAAAAAGATTTAAAAATTATTCTATTTCTTTTATATCATAAATCTCTTTGAAAATTCTTCCATGTCAAATATCACAAATAAATACTAAAAATTGGGAAATTCCCCAAATTTAGTCTAATTTTTTTATTTAAAAATTTTTTTTTTTTAGAAAAGTCTTATTTATTAAAAATAAAGCAGTATATTTTCAAATTGTCTATTTTTATCTTTATCAATGTAAACATAATATCATAAATTTAAAAAAAGAATATGAAGCTAACGAAAAAGAAAAAAATAGATTAAATTCACTCCTAAATAACTAGAAGCTCATGACTGTTTGATACGACTAACAATTAAAAAGATTAAGTAATGATCTTTCTTTTTATCAACATAGAGGTCTTCTGAGAATGAGCAATAAACAAAATAAATATCAGAATCAAGATGAAAAGAAAAAAAGGTAGTGAATGTATGGATTTACCCAACCCCTCCAACAAGGTGCGACACAAGGCCAATTTTTAGGCTGAGTTGGTTTGAATTCGGAGTTTTCTTTTTCCTACACTGGTTTCCTAAAGCTAAATAACCCAGTCCTGTCTTTCTACTTGCCCTCAAAGCCATAGTGGTGGATAAAAGGGCATTCCAAGGGTCACTGCACATGTAAAATTCGTCGTACCCTTTAACTAAAATTACGTCAGTGTCTCAACTTTTCTTCGAAGTAAAAACTGAATGTTTAAAATCCCCAATATCTGAATTTCTTTTTAATTAGGAGTGAAAATGATGATGAGGAGGAGGAAGAGGGGGGGAGGAGGAGAAGGAGGAGAAGAAGAAGGAGGAAGAAGAAGAAGAAATCATTAGGAGGATGTTGATGATGATAAGTTTTCCTTTTCCTACCTATCTATCAGGCTGTTCCTATCTATCTATCTATTTATCTATCTCAGACTGACCCTATCTCTCTCTCACTATATATATTATATATATATATATATATATATATATATATATATATATATATATATCAGTCTGTTCAAATCTATCTATCAACAGCTTAATGCAAATATTTTTTTTTACATTACAATGATTTAATTTTCAACATAATCTTCTTCTTTGTCAACGCACTTAATTCAAAACTTATGCATTAGTCATTTTGAACGTACATTATACAATGTAAACTTCACTTTAGAATTTACGTGATAACAGGTTTATTAATCCCACCTCGTATCTACAAGGGTAATTCCAAATGTAAGATCTCCAAAATATTTAGAAATCATAAAGAACTCAGTTCTGTCCTTTTATTTACCCATAGCCACAAGCTGCAAATAGGAATAATTTTCAAAAAATAACATAATTTTAGGGGTTCTTGACATTTCTGTCCCCCTAAAAGATCGGGCCATTCTCAGGTCATATACATCTTAAGTATCAACCAATGGAACACAGAAAACTTGTACACATGGAAAAATAGAACCTTTTTAAAAAAATTAATGAAAATCCTTTTGAATTAGGTAAAAGGGTGGGCAGCAGTTTAAAAAAGATATGACCTGAGAATTTAGGGTGGTGCTGTTAAAGATGAGTAAGGGAGAGTGTGGCGGAGAATGAAAAAGAGTAAGACTTTGTCTTGCCTGCCGGGATCGAACCCGCGTCCGCCCGCATGCAAAAACAAATGCAATCTAGGTACTGGACGAACGCGAGGTTCGACATGCGCCCGGATGTTTGGTTTTTGAGTGTACTTAAAAGAACCAAAGCGAGTGAGGAGAAATGGTGTTCTTTTAGAAGATAAGATGGAAAGCTGAGGACTGAGATTATTTGAAGTTCTCCTTACAGTTGGGAGAGAATTAGAGTAGTATTTATTTTTAAATCTTTTTGGCCCCCTCTTTTAGGAAAGTAATTATTGAATATTAATCATGGTATTAAGTGCTTCAAAAAGAAAGGAGACATCTCCACACTTGACGGTAAGCCTCTTAAGCCAGTAGAACAGTTCACTTACCTAGGTAGTAATATCTCATCCACAGAAAGCGATGTTAATACACGAATAGGAAAGGCATGGCCGGCCACAAACAGACTATCAGTAATATGGAGATCCGATCTCACTGACAAGCTAAAGCAACAATTCTTCCAGGCTGTGGTTATATCAGTGCTGCTGTATGGCTGCACCACCTGGACTCTAACAAAGCGCCTCGAGAATAAGCTAGATGGTACCTGCACAAGAATGCTGCGAGTAGTCCTGAACAAGTCATGGAAGCAACACCCCACAAAAAGCAACTGTATGGTCACTTGCCCTCCATCTCACAAACCATCCGGGTGAGACGGACTAGACATGCAGGACATTGTTGGAGAAGCGGGGATGAGCTCATAAGCGACGTTCTCCTGTGGAAGCCAACACATGGACATGCTAACGTAGGACGCCTGCTAAGGACCACATTGACCAACTATGCAAGGACTCGGGATGCTGCACAGAGGACCTCCCAGGGGCCATGAGTAATAGGGAAGGTTGGCGAAAGATTGTCATGGATATCCGTGCTGCGCGCGCAACATGATGATGATGATTGATACAAGGAGGTGAAGGAAAACAACTGTATTGGCAACAAGGTCTTTTGCCTTCCTGTTCCGGCCCAATAGCCAACACAGTTCACCCTTCACCCCTAACCCCCACATCTGTTAGGTAGACAGAAATGTCAAGAATCCCCTCAAATTATGTCTTTAAAACTATTTCTATTGCATTCTGATAGTTATTTTACTTCGTATATACCTTATTTAATGGCTGGCATAAGTGACAATTCTTTTTCTTGATTTGACAAGGAAATAGCCATTACTAAAATCCTCATTGTGTTTGTATAAATATAAGATGTAATGCCGATATTGAACTTTGTATATTGTCAAAACTTTGCAGGCAATAAGATTGATACAAGGGAAATGTATTGTTTCTATATTATTTCAAATATATCCAACCACCAACATAATCCTGATCATTTCTATTGCACCGTGACAATTATTTTGCTTAACGGCTGAATGGAAACACTTAAAACATAAAACTGCAAAGTTTTAACTGTTGTTGTAGCTTCGTTTCCGAGCAAAATCCAAACTATCTTTTCGATACAAATAATCTTCAATATATGTAAAATAATAATAGAAAATAAATTGTCATAGATGCATACCATATCAGGATATTGATCTTGCTATGAAAAATCTAGAAATACCTTAAAATTAGTTAACTTTAAAAACTGTTTTGATATCCTTTTTGGATTCCTAGGACCAAAAAGCTTTTATAAATCAATTTTTAGTAGTAGGTAAGTTCTAGAACTCATTTTAGAGACAAAAATAGATTACAAAAAGTCGCCATTTTTCGGACCCCCCCCCCAATTTGGAGAGCTAAAATCGACATAATTCAGGCAATGTTTGGAATTAGAAGCTCAAGTTTTGGGGATTGGCTAACTTTAACATAGTCCACACCTCCACAAAATTTCAGAAAAATTGAAGATGTGGGTAACAATTTTACTTTTTTCTGTATCTGACGTGGAATTACCCGGGTATCACACAAACATTCGTGATAGCCGTATAAAACATGCTGGACGCTGCTGCAGAAGAAAGGACGACCTTATAAATTATATTCTGCTATGAGCATTTGCACAGACCGGTGTTGGACTGCCAGCAAAAACATACATTGATCAGCTCTGTAGGATACCAGACGCTGTGCAGAGGACCTACCAGGAACAATGACTGGTAGGGATGGATAGTGAGGCAGTGTAATGTAGATCTGTTCTGCCGGCCTGATTTGAGGATGATGATGATGATGATGATGATATATAAAAATGTAAAAGACTCAAGGGCGGATTGGAACTTTAGAGTCTCTACTTTTTGTTACACTATCCTTCTCAGTTTAGTCCTATCCGAGGTAATCCCAAATATTTAGAAATCACAGAAACGCTTATTGTTTATTGTCAAAGAAATTTACACCTTCAATTGGACACATGGCATAGTGGATAAAGCAGTTATGTTAAGACAGTTCTAAGTGACAGTTATCTCTAGACTGCAGGTTCAATCTTGGTTAGGGGCAGGAGTAACATAGGACAATAATTAACACAGCTTAACGCCTCTACCCCAGCTATGGTTGGTGGAATGAGAACAGGATACCCCCGTGCATTGAATAAAGTGTTATGGCTCCCGATTATGACAAGAAGGTCCCGATTACGAAAAGATGGTTCCCGATTACGAGAAGGTTCCCGAGTCCGACAAGAAAAACCTGAAAAAGGCCGGAAGGCACATCGGCCGAAACGTTGTACAGATAACACTGAAGATGAGGACAATAGTCCGATTAACGCAGATAACAGTAATCACCAACCCTCATCTCAGAAACGACTGCCAAGATAAGACTGAGCGAGGCAGCGAGGCGCGTGCAGGGACAGGCGCAAGCACAGGCGCATGCACATCAAACTCAACAGTGTTGCCAATAGGCGCATGAATAGATTCTCTGGATTCTCAGCGCTTTGGAAACCTTACTTTTAAAATTATCATCCTATCTATCTATCTATCTATCTATAATAAAGAGTCAGAAAATATCTACCTGGGTCTCACCTAACGGCTCATCAGGAAAATTCTGAATGAAGTAGGTTGGTACAAACGACTTTTATTGTTGAAAGTGGTCACAAAAAGGAATAAAAATTAGCATAAGAGGCCGGGTTATCTAAGTCTGTGTAGCGTTCGGCTAGAAACCACAAGGTCCCTAGTTCGATACCGGCCCTCGCCAACTCAGCGTATGAGTAGCACAGGGATCTGTGTGGAAAAGTAAGGAGCTGATGGTAAGTGTGGTGTTCCACCTCAGACGCAAAAACAATCTCCTTGGTCTAGTGCTAGTGGAAAGGGAATAGTCTCCTTCGCTGATTGACTGATACCGACTTTAGGCCACCCTGACGACTTTACTTTTTAAGAATTAAAAATTAAAAAGATGAAAAGAAATTCCAGCGAATAAACCTTCTCATATTTTGCTCTCTTTCGGTAACTTTTCACCCGTCCTTCGGGGCCGGGTACCGATGGCTTCGGCCGCTGGACCTGTGTGTTGAATTAACGGCATGATCAAAGGGGGTCATCCCGCCCAGGCAACACCTGCCACTTCGATTTAAATGGGTAGGGTTGGGTTTATTGCCCAGTGCCTGAGGCGCCCTTCTTGGAGGCAAATACCGACGTGATCCACGCATTTTTTTGCACCCGCCAAGCATGAGCTTCGGTTCGTGAGGTGCGTGGTAAATACAACTTTTCAATTGCGTTTTCTCTCTCACTTTCTGTCTCTTGTTTCTGATGCAAAATTTCCGCGGGAACAAGCAATGAAGCAGCCGCCATTTTCTTTCGTTCTTTACTTCCTTCTTCCCGGTTTTGTTATCATGTTTCATATTTTAATGTTTTGCTTAATTCTTTTATTAGACTTGCAAAGTAGATGTTTGTTGGAGTTGAGTTGAAGATGGCATTTGACGAAAAGAAAGAAAATAGAATTGAATAAAGAAAAGAAAGTTGGTTGGCTGGCTGGCTGGCTGGTTGGTTTTTTCGTTATGTTACCTCTGGTTTATTTAATGCCAAGCACGTTTGTTGTTTGTTTGTATGGTTGGTTGGCAGGTTGGTTATTTCGGCATGTAAACCCATGTTTTTGATCACCAAAACTCCGCGTAGTGGTTACATAAGTTACACACACACACACACACACATATATATATACATATATATATATATACTAAATGACCGACCACTGTAACCTAAACTTTACCTCATTTTGTCAATTTTTTAACGTCACCTCTTTTCTCTTCACCGTCTCTCTCTCTCTCTCTCTCTCTCTCTCTCTCTCTCTCTCTCTCTCTCTCTCTCTTTCATGTTTTCACTCTCCTTCTTTCTTCTTCGTTTTAATTACAAGAACTGTTCGTAGTTACTATATATATATATATATATATATATATATATATATATATATACTTTGGTGCGGTACCAAGTTTCTTGGTACAAGGTGATTCTAGGTGGGTCCTAATTCTCTACCCGTAGTTTGTTGTAGAGTTCAGGTTCCGTATGAGAGCTCAATGTTTAATTATTGTAAACAAAGCAAAGTTATTTGGGAATAAAAAGGCCTTAAATACCATGGGTATCGTGATTATGGACCATTTCCACTCGAGAGCATGTTCAAGAGCTTATGTATGTGTGTGTGTGTGTGTGTGTGTGTGTGAATTATACATATATATACTCAATTTCTCTTTCTTTGCCCTCTATTCTTTTTTTGCATTTTTTCAATCTTCTTCTTCTTCTTCTTCTTCTTCTTCTTCTTCTTCTTCTTCTTCTTCTTCAATCTATTTCTAACTAACCACCCCCATTTCTTGTCATTGTCATGACAGAGCAAAACCAATCCTCACCCCCGGTAAACCATGACTCGGCCGTTAATCATTTAGGAATAATATTCAAAAGGGATTGGCATATTTCATTACAAGAAATTCCATGGTGGATTCCAGAAAACAAGGTGAAAGATGCAAGATACTATTAGAGTTATCTGTGTTGTATCTCCTCTTTATTGTCTTCATCTTCATCTTCTTAACTTCTTATGTTTCTGCAAAGTCTTCTAACTGGATTGAGTTCTCTCTTTTGTATCGTTTTGGAAATTGCTTCGATTGGGTTAGGGACGTTGAATCACAGTGTCCATTTCTAGCTCTTATTAACGAATACCAAGACCCATTAAACTTGACGTCTTTTATTCTCACCAAGACCCAATATTCTCTCGCGCTGAGAGGAATTCTGAGAGAATCGCCATTGCGGCTTCCCCTCAATCGATCGCCCAGTTCACTTTAAACTACTCAGCTTTTCCCGTCGATTTTGCGATCACGTAGCACTCAACCAGGAATCAACGCACAAAGGTCAACTAGAGGTTAAAACCCGTCAGTCAACCCGCTGTTTTTCTTCCATCATTACCCAACGAATTTACGTTCATTTTCAAATTTAAATACTTCTACAATTTATTACAAAATGAATAGGTTACCCATTCATTATGTAACATGTGTCTACATAACATACTTTCAACAATAATTACTAAAGATTTTAAATATTTCGCAGGATGCCCCATAATTCCGACCCGTGGCGAACGTGTTAAGTATATTCCTACTCAATAGTGAGTTCGATCTTCGCTGGATGTTCCATACTTGTGACCTTGTATCACGTCTTACCCGTGGCGAAAGAGAACATAAGAGAGAGAGAGAGAGAGAGAGAGAGAGAGAGAGGAGAGAGAGAGAGAGAGAGAGTAAGAAAAAGAGAAAGATAACATATAATAGAGAGAGAAAGACAGAGATATACAGAGAAAGAATACACATAAGAGAGAGAAAAAAAGATCATACAAGAGACAGAGTGAGATTGCAGGTGTGAGAAAAAGAGAAAGAGAACAAACAAGAGAAAGAGAAAGAGAGAGATTGCATACATAAGATAAAGAGAAAACATGAGGGAGAGGAAGAAACAGAGAGAGAAAGAAAAAACAGATAGAAGAGAGAGAGAGAGAGAGTGTGTGCTCGTAAGAGAAAGAAAAATGAGCTTACAAGAGAGCAGACAAAAGATGGAGAGAGGACAGATCGATAGATAGATAAATAGATTGATAGATAGATAGATATATAGATAGAGAGAGGGGGGACACGTAAGATACATAGAAAGAAAGCTTAAAATAAATAGAGAGTGGGGAAGATAAAGAAAGTTTGTGAGAAAGACAGTGTATATGTATGAGAAAGAGAAAGAGAGCATACAAGAGAAAGTGGGAGAGAGAAAGAAATACAAAGAGAGACAGAGAAAGAGAGAGAGGGGGAGGGAAGGAGAAAGAAAAATGTACACCCAAGAGAAAGACAAAGAGAGCACACAAGACATAGAGAGCCTGGGATGAGAGATAGATTGATGGAGAGAGAGAGGGGGGAGACAGAGTATACACGCAAAAGAAAGAGAAAGAGAGCACACAAGACAGAGACAGAGCCTCGGATGAGAGATAGATTGATAGAGAGAGATGGATAGATAGATAGATAGAGATAGAGAGATAGAGAGATAAAGTGAGACCGAGCGAGTGAGAGAGAGAGAGAGAGAGAGAGAGAGAGATTACACACAATATTTGTTTTCTTATTCAATAGCTTACAGTCTCACTGTCAGAAAAAAACCCACAACAGCTGGTTTGTATAGATTTTTACCTACCTATGTTTTTTATGGATGGTAAAATTAGGAAACAGATATCTTCTTTGGAAGTTCTCCATAAATGTTTTTCCCAAATTTGCATGCCGTCGTTTGTTTTTTCCATTACCCAAAGGTTTTGGTCTTCCTGCCAGGCACACGATTAGAAGAACGCCAATACGGATTTGAAACCAGGTCACAAAAAAGCCGTTCCCTGAACGCGGTCAGTCTAGTACACGTGCCATAAATATCCCGGATATCTATATCAATTTATCTTCCCTATTTTTCCCGCCAATTCTTCTTCTTCTTCATCTTCCCGCTAGTTCATCTTATCGGCTATAATTTATAATTGACACGACGGCGCACATACTCAACTGTTTAGATTGTTCAGCTTCAAGTTTTGTGGTTATGGATTTGAACCACTCCCTTCTACACAACTTTTTTCCACCGGCCCCCACCCCTACCCGGAACCCGACCCACCGAATACCGGTAAGTTTTCACCCACCGAGGAAGAAAAAATCATTTCTCCTTTCTCTCCGATTCTTGAAATCTGTTAAGACCATTATCTTTCTGCCAAAATCGTCGGGATTTTGGCCACAGGAGAGTTTTACATCACTTTATACTAAATTTGCTTCTCTCCCCTGAAAGTTGCACCTGTGCTGCTTTGAGTTTACGCCCCCCCCCCTTTACAATAAATCAAGGTTGTTTCTTTTCTTGCCTTCAATCAAACTCTAACATCGACTTTGTTCTGTAAGTACAGTCTCAAAAGTTGGTCCACTGGGATTCGGCTTAGTTGGTAAAGCAACGAACTGACAGCTTAAGGTTTCAAATCTTGGATTTTGTATTAACAACCTACTATATAAATGACAATATTGTCTATATATGTATAACCAGTTGTTGCCTACACCAGTGATCCGATCATGATGAAGCTTTTACACATGCTAAGTTAATATTCAGTCTCTCAAGTTGGTCCAGAGGGATTCGGCTTAGTTGGTAAAGCAACGGACTGATAGCTTGAGGTTTCAAATCTTGTTTTTTTTTTTTTGTTATCAATCCACTATATAAATGACAATTTTTGTCTATATATGTATAACCAATTAACACCTACACCAGTGATCCGATCATAATAAAACTTTAACACATGCTAAGTTAATATCCAGTCTCTCATGTAGGTCCACCGTGATTTGGCTCAGTTGTTAGAGCAACGGGCTGATAGTTTAAGGTTTCAAATTTTTTTTGTCACCAATCTACTACCTAAATGGCAATTTCTGTTTGTGTTTTACCAGTTGGCGCCTACACTAGTGATCTGATCATGATGAAATTTTACACACATATTAAGCTAATATTCAGTCTCTCATGTAGATCAACCAGGGTTCAGCTCAGTTGTTAGAACAACGGACTGATAGTTTAAGGTTTCAAATCTTATTTTTATCAAATTGTAATTTTATTTAAGGGGGAAAGGAATAATGGTACATTGAAATCAAATAACAGCGAGTGAACGTCAACTAAGTCAAGAATGATTAATCTAATTGTTTAAAAAAAAAAAACTCGGTTAAATATGGATTAAACTTGCAAATCGTCGTCAAAATTAGAATGGAAAATTATTTGGTGATCCATAACAGTTTAACTACAGGGTATGAATGAACATTTTTGCGGAAAAAAACCCAACAAAACCCCCAAATTACTATACATTTATTTAACCATTGAAATTAATTATTGAAACCAACGATAGACACATTAGTCTCAGTTGTTTGTGTTAATATTGCAATGTATAATTTCAATTAAACTTGGTTTAAAAAAATATTTTTCAACATTAAATGTATAGTAATTTGTTGTTTTTTTTTGGGGGGAGGGGGTTGTTTTTTAAGCAATGCGTAATTCAAAACAAACTTAATCCCCAAACCCTTAAACCCAATTCGCAAAAAAGTTCATTCGTACACTGTAGTTAAACTGTCATGGATCACTAAATAAGTTTCCGTTTTAATTTTGACGACGATTTGCAAGTTTAAGCAAATACTCTTACGATATGAAATAAAACAAAACAATTTATCGTAAAGCAAAATATAATTTGGATGGTTTGTGAGATGGGAGGTAAATGGCCATACAGCCGCTGTTTAACTCAAATTTTAGCTCTCGACACAAAGCAAAAAATCGACCGTGTATTTGCTTGTAACCCGGATAACTCGTCAGTTGGGACACTCGTAAGTCAACGTAACAGTGTATTAAGTTTTCTTTATATTTTCCATGACGTTTAATCAACAACCTGAAGAAAAGAAAAAAACGCGAGGAATATACGTATCTACCCAATCCCTCCTCTTCGAACATGGTGTGACACAAGGTCAATGCTGGAATATTTGTGGATATAAGGTGTGCTCAAATTCCTAACCTGAATTTATAGACCAGCCGTGGTCACGTGGTTTATTCCTTCGCCAATCACTAGCCATATTGCGTGGCTGATACACTACTTAAACACTGATACTGGCCATAGTTCTACTAGCACTCATTGAGGAGGGACTTACAATACTCAGGACTCTTTACCAGAAGAACCAAAGGATTCATTATCAGAGGATTACCAAGATTCAATTCCACTGGACAAGCGCTCTTGCTTAAAGGCCTGAAGGATAGTAACTTAGGCGGAGTTGTTTTGAATTCGATGTTTTCCTTTTCGAACACTGGTTACTATACCATAGCTAAAGAACCCATTCGTGTCTTTCTATTTGCCCTCAGTCGTAGAGGAGATTGAAGGGCATTTCAAGTACATTTAGCATGAAGTGAAGTTAAGATATCACTGTACATGTAAAATCCGTCTTTAACTCTTTAACTAAAATTGCTTCAATGTCTGAACTGTTCCTTCGAAGTAAAAACTGAATTTTAGAAATCTCCAATATCTGAATTCCTTTTTAGATAGGAGTGAAACTGGTGATGATGATGATGATGATGATGATGATGTGGAGGTGGAGGATGATTATGTGGAGGTGGAGGATGAGGATGGGGATGATGATGATGATGATGATGGAAAATTCCTGTTAAGGTGCGTCATTAATTGAATGAGTTTATTTCCTTTCAACACATACACGCACACTTACGCACACACAAATGCAGACAGACACACAAACGCACACACTGATATGTAACAACACATTCACACACGTACATTCACAGGCAGCAATAATGCACATACAAACATGCATACATCCGTATACACGTACGCACACAAACAGGTACGAGCTCTAACACACACACACACTTACACATTAGTGCTCCATTGCGATTTAAATAAATATTCCATTAGAATTCCAAGAGAAACCAAAATATGATAATGATACCACAAATATGTTTCTTGAATTATTCTGTTAACACAACTTAATAAACAGTTTTTACAAAACTTATCGAACATTTTTATTTGATATTTTAAGATTATTCTAAAATATGAAAGATAAAACTTCTTTTTTAAAATAACAGACTGTAATGACAAACGATAACACCAATTAACTTTGGAAAGCTTTCTTCTAATTAGAATAATTGGGACACTTATTGAGAGTTTATATAGTCTAGTATTCACAAGGGGTATTTGCCTATCATCCCACTTATAAGGGGATGACACAAGGACATTTTATGCGTGTCCACCCACAAGCCGAAGCTCATGGGTGGTAGGCACAAAGATGCGTTGATCCCGTTGGTATTTCCCCCTTAAGGGGGCGCATCAGGCACTGGGCAATAAACCCGGCCTTGCCCCTTTAAATCAAGGGGACAGGTGTTGCCTGGAGGGATGGCCCCTGGGATCAACGATGTTAAACTTGTAACGTCTAGTGGCCGAAGCTCACTGGACCCCCGGTCGAAACCGGTGTTAGATATGTTGCACATATCTACATATTCACTAGAGAGTTCTCCAAAGGTGAATTAATCATAAAATTGGGGAGGTAACTCTTAATTACTTATTACATAGACTTTGAAAATTTTTAGTCCATCCCTAAAATGTACAAATATTATAAAGTGTTATATGAAAAGACCTTATCCAATGATTCCCAACGTGGGACCTAAACTGGGGGCAATTTAATAATAAGGGGGGGGGCAATATGAAAAATATAGTAATATCAACATTTTTTTTATTTTACCCTATATGTATAAAAATTATAAATTTATAGGGTAAAATTTTAATTATCACCTAGCTGAGCCCAACAGCGTGTGCAATCTAGTCAAGTGTTCACCCATTAATGTTATCATGTACCTGGCACCAGCTATATGCGTGGCTTCTGACTTGTTTAACTTTGCAGTTCTTTATCGCAATTATTCACATTATAAAATGGATTTTATTTGAAGTTAAACCCTTTAGTTTTATTTGAAATATACAATTTTTTATGTTATACTTCTTCAAAACTGATATTGTTATATCATACTAAACAATTATAAGGAAATTTATGATTAAAAAAAGTGAGGCATAGTAGCAAAATGGTTTGGAACCTCTGACCTAGACAGACATTTGAGGTCTTGGATTTTTCTTGAGGGTGGCTGATTTAATGCATCTTAATAGTCATTGTCAATAGGAAGACTATGCCTAACTGTCATCAGGACAAAAAAAACTATCAGCCCTGTCGTCTGGGGCCTTAGAATACACAGACTGCACCTTTGCAGAGAGGTAATACCCCCCCCCCAATAGGGCTACCTGTTGGCCATGGGTGGCGACCCGTGATGCTTAAAGACGGAATCCTGGTGGATGAGCAGTCCATGACATGCAACACCCTCACTTTAGCCTTTACTAGACGAGCGATCGGATCGGCCCACTCCGATCAATCGGCTGGTCACGTCAGGCCCTAGCACCTATATGATTGTCCCGATCCTATTGCCCTCGTGGCAAGTCCCAACTCTTTTTATCATATAGGTACTAGTTGATGATGGCTGAGGATCTTCATGTTCTGAGTATGACGTTAAACTCTATTTGATGGTGTGGTTCCAGTTTTGGAGGTCTGGGGAATGTGAAGCACCCCTTTATCACCATTGCACCCAGATCCACTCTAACCCGGAGTGGTAGTACCTGTTAGGGTCCCATCTATGGGTTAAATAGAAAATTTGTTTACAAAAAAATGAGTTTAAAATGTTTTCTTCTAAACTATCGCTACGATTCTTTCAAAACTTTGCCGCATTAAATGACCCACCGTGGTTGATATGCCGTAAAACAAAACAAACAAACAAACAAGAAACTGTATTCTATTGATGACTTTTGATGAATATTTTAAAATGATAATTGAGTAATCTGGAATTATGTTATTTATTTCAAAAATAGATTTATATTGGCGAAGATATTTCAAAATTAAAATTTACATAGCAATAGCACTGAATTCTAATCAGCCTTCTTAGCCATTTTGACGACAGCATTCACCGCTATTAAACTTCAATGAAGTTTCTACTTTAAAATATACTTGAACTAGTCGCCTCATTTATATCTTTTTTCTTATTTCTTAAATTTCTTACTATATTGTTATATGTGATGTCATTTTCTTTACCTAAGCGACACCGGATAACTGCTTCTAGTATGCGTATATTGCACACATCTACATTAGTTAGCTACAGAGATTTAAGGATGTCGAAGATTTTTCGGCTTGTGCAGAAATTATGTAGATTGATTGGTTTAGATGATTGGTTTGCTGGTTGAATTCTACGGCATGCCAACTCCTGTTGGGTTACTTTAAGCCGAGGATATTTTGTTTTAATCATTCTTGATGGGTATTCAACCTTTTTTAAAACTCAATTTTTTAAACACGTTTTTTTTCAAACTCATTTTTCCTATTCAACACATTAACAGGATCCAAACAGGTACCGAGTGGACCTGGGAGTAATGGTGATGAAGGGGTACTTCACACTCTTCAGAAATCCAAAATTAGAACTTCAACATTAGACGCATTTTAACGTCCAACCCAGGACACCATTCATTTTATTTAGATGTCAATAAAAAGCAGACACTAAAAAATATTTAATCATAATTTAATAATTTTTTCAACCATCTATAAATATTTTATTAGCATTAAAAAAAAACGACCCACACCGGATGGAGCGTGGGGCCCAACCCAACCCAAATATGGATAGAGCAAGAAGATTGGATTTCTTTTCTTGTGGGCTACGAGGAAAAGTTTTAGATTTCTGAAAGAAATTTCCGTAGATGTAATGGATGAATTATCGGTTGTTTTGCTTAACAGCATATCAAACCTTTTCGGATCATATAATTACTTGAAAAGTGAGAGGGGGGTAAATGTTCGTACATAAGCTGTTTTGTGGAATGTTGCTTCAAATACGCAACATCCTTGTGTTGTTCTCATCTAGACTTTTTCTCCAGGCGTTTGATTAGAGTCCAAGGGGTGCAACCATACAATAATACTGACACGGTTACAGCTTTGAAGAATTCCCGTTGTATATTATGTCGTGTTTGTCTTATTCAGATTGTTTTTGTGATAGGGGCATGTGGCCGTGCATCTGCTATTTTTTTTTTGGGGGGGGGGGTTGTTTTACAGCATATCAACCTCAATGGGTCATTTAATGCCGATAAAGTTTTGAAATAAATCAATTCTTAATGGATAATACAATTTTTTTTATAAATACATTTTTCTATTTAACCCATAGATGGGACCCTAACAGGTACTACCACTCCGGGTCAGAGTCTGCTATTTTGTGTGGCAATGTGTTCAAAACAGCACGCAGTATCTTTGTATAGTTCTCATCTAACTTCTTCTCCCGGCGTTTCGTTAGCTCACTTGGTGTGACCATTCAGTATATATTTACCAAACCCTCTGCAAAAACAATTTATTCACAAAAAATACCATCGTCGTTTAAAAAATGAAAGAAAACAAATGAAAAGAAATATGATAAAATGTGTAAATACACAGAAAAATTTACTGCAATTATATGAAAAAAATGTTTTGAAATTATATATATATATATATATATATATATATATATATATATATATATATATTTAAAAAAAATTGTTTTGGGATGAAACAAAGAAATCACAGTGCTCAACCACAAATTTGTAGGAGCTTTATTTATTTGCTGAATTGTTTTAAATATAAAAGTTTTTCATAAGCAACTACCCAGGTTTCAGGTTATTTCACCATCGTCAGGTTGCTATTGGTGTTTCTTTGAAGAGATTTTGTGTTGTTATCTAGTATTTTGTGTTGTTAGATAACAACACAAAATCTCTTCAAAGAAACACTAGTAGCAACCTAACGATGGTGAAATAACCTGAAACCTGGGTAGTTGCTTATGAAAAACTTTTATATTTAAAAAATTCAGCAAATAAATAAATATATATATATATATATATATATATATATATATATATGTGTGTGTGTGTGTGTGTGTGTTAAGGTAGTGTGGATAGTTTGTAATTACACAACACAAATGTTTACCTGGAAAAAAAAAATAAATAAGAAATAGGAAAAGACTAAATCATCTGTACCTCCTGAAAATAATCAGATGATGCTATAAAGATAGCCAAAAGAAAACATACCGTAAGAGTTGCCTTAGTTAAATATACTAAAGTGCTCAATACAAGAAGTAGAGCTATATTTTTTTAATTGGTTTCTTTTTTATGCTAATTTTGTATGACCTTGTGACGAATTTTGGGAATAAAATGAATTTTGCACCAAACCCAGACAGTCAGAATTATCCTGATGATTGGTTTGGAGAAACCTAAGTAGATATTCTCTGACTCATTATATATATATATATATATATATATATATATATAATATATATATATATATATATATAGTAAAATGGTATGACTAAACCAGATCTAAAAACGTATTGAACACTTTAATATTCATTGAAAACCACGACTTATTCAATTAAAGAGAAAGGAATGGATGAGAAAAAAAGGAAGGAAAAACTCAACATCGTTATTCCATAATAAATTTATTTCGACCAAAATTGGGGCCTTTATAAATCTAAGTTGATTTAACAAAGCTCCCCAAAATCAAGTCTCATCAGATGGATAATCATCAATAATTTGAATTGCATAACAGAAAAAAATTTTCAATGTAGAATCTTCTTCCTCCTCAAAAATTGTTTTTCTTTACAAAATGTATACATTAAAAGACTGTCACTATGGTGACAGGAAGTCAAATGAGAAAAAAGAATATTTTTCAGGGCCAAGTTTTTTTAGGGGATAGTAGTCAGTCAAAATAACAACTATCAAAATTAAATAAGTCTGAATAAGTATGAAGAAAAGATAAAACAAAAAATATAAAATATAAAAGTATATATATGAAAAAGAAAATTATTAAATTTTATGATATATAAAAAATTATTATTATAATTAAAAAAATAAACATAGTAAACCTTTCAAATATAATAGATAATCTAATATTGTATAAATATAATATTAATAAAAATATACACATATCCTATATAATAAATATATATAACCACATGTTTTACTATGTTTATTTGTTTAATTATAATAATTTTTTATATATCATAAAATTTAATAATTTATCATTATATATATATATATATTAATATTTTATATTACAAGACATTAGATTTATAAGTTCCCAAAATTCACACTGAATTGTCCAATTGGACACATGGCCTAGTGGATAAGGTAGTTAGGTTAAGACAGTTCTAAGTGACAGTTATCTCTGGATTCCGGATTCAATCCTGATTAGAGGCAGTAACATAGAAAAATAATTAACACAACTCCTACCCCAGCTATGATTAGCGGAATGAGAACAGGATACCCCTGTGGACTGAATAAAGGGTTAAGTTCAAAGTTCCGTGATGGCTCCCGATTACGACAAGAAAGTTCCCGAGTCCGACAAGAAACACCTGAAGAAGGCCGGAGCGTATATCGGCCGAAATGTTGTACAAATAACAATAAAGTCGAGGACAATAGTCCGAATAACGCAGATAATACTAATCATCAAGTCTCATCTCAAACATTCAGAGAAAAAGGAATTTTTTTCATTCATTTATTGTATATATATACATATATATGTGTGTGTGTGTGTGTAGAAGAAGAAGAAGAAGAAGAAGAAGAAGAAAGAAAGAAAGGGGATAAATATTAAGCGGTGAATGAGAAAATAGGAAAATAGAAAAGAGAGGATGAAGAAAGAGACAAGGAAAAAGAGAAAGGATAGATGAGAAAGAAGAAAGGAAAAAAGAATGAATGTAAATGAAGAAAGAAAAATGGAAAGAAGAAGAAGGAAAGAAAACAGAAAAGGATTATAATATAAGAAGGAAAGGAACGTAAGAAAAAGGGGGGTGGGTGGGTTGGATGATGTGGAAGAAGATGTGTCCTTATTTTAGTGTTTAACAATAATGAAATGTAACTTAATAAAGATGGATAAAAACAAAATGAAGGCCTTTTTTTTTTTGCTTGCTAGTAAACAGAATTGAATGAACGGGATATATAACCTCTCCATTTTTAGTGTGTGTGGGCTTGGTGGGTAGGATAGAGCTTTAGTTTTAGTTGTAGGTCCCGTTCTCCTTTCACCCCTTGCATCTCTTTTGCTGTTATAACCAGACCGAATCGACCATCCCCACCCACTCGGGGGGGACTTTCTTCTAATCACCCTCCCCACCTCCGAACCCACCTCCGACCCCGCCCCACAGAAAAGTGTCTCATATGTTGTCAGAGCCTAAGACGCAATATTATATACAGTTAATTGGCCCGGGTAGTGACGTTTAGAATTAATGGTCACCAGATGGCGACAGAAGTGACACGGTGAGGGTGGGAGAATGGCCGGATTTGGTGAACGGATTGAAACAACAACCAAAACAACGGAAAAATAAACAGACGTGTAAAACAACAAATCATTACAACCATTAATATCCCCTTTTAGTTATTGATAGCCTGATGGATACTTTGTTCTTTTCAACAGCCGTTGTCATCACCTTAATATTTGCCTACCACATGTGGTATAGTGGTTAGCGAGTCAGGCGAGCACATCAGTACTAGTAGATTTGATTCTGTGTGTCCTATAATTTGGTCCTTGGGTATAAGTAAAGTCGTCGATGTGGCCTAAAGTCGGTATCAGCCAGACAGCGAGGGTGTCTATCCCCTTTTTACTAGTGCTAGACAAGGAGATTTGTTTTAGTGTCTGAGGAGGAGCGCCACACCTACCATCAGCTCCTCGCGTGACTGCACAGATCCCTGTACTACTCATACGCTGAGTTAGCGAGGGCCGGTATTGAACCAGAAACCTTGTGGTTCCTAGTCCGATGCTCTACCAACTGAGCTAAACCGGCCCTGTGTGTGTGTGTGTGTGTGTGTGTGTGTTACCAACGTGAAAATAGCGCAAAAAGATAATATCATTAGATTACGTATAAAAAGCATTACATTTCACTGAAATAGCCGAAACGCTAGGATTAGGGTTAGGGTGAGTTTAGTGTTAGTGTTTAGTTTCTTCGAGAGTTTCCGTAATCTAATGCTGTTTGTACATAAAATGCAAATCTAATGATATTATCTGTTGCGTGCTATTCTGCATTTTATATCGACCCTTGTTATATCAACCCCAAAGTATATGTTCCTGACCTCCCACCAGACTGGATTAACACAAGACCGTTATAACGTGGGGAACTATGAACACAAACCGAAGCTCATGTGGTGACCAGGGCAAAACTACGTGGTTCCCGTCGGCACTCCCCTTTTGGGCGCCTCATGTACCGGGAAATAAACCCTGTCCCTGCCCCTTTAAGACAAGGAACCACAAGTTTCTTAGTTCGATACCGACCCTCGTAAATTCAGCGAATGAGTAGCACAGCTTTGATCTGTGCAGTACAGTGGGGAGCTAATAGTAGGTGTGGTGCTCCACCTCAGATGCAAAAACAACCCCTCACTGTCGGGCTGATACCGAAAATGGGCCACTCCGCTGACTTTACTTAACTAATTACTTAATTTACCTAACTACTCTCCTCTTGATATTTCTTTGGTATTTACCCAACCTGTGCCCCCCATGGGTAAAATGTGACACAAGGTCAATTTCTAAGCGGATCAAAGCTGGTTTGAATCCAGAGTTTTCCTTCTCCGAAATTTGTTGCCTAACTCAAGCTAAAGAACTTAATACGTCCTACTATTTGTCCATAACTGGAGAGTAGAATAGGCGGGGATGTACATTAGGGTAGGTCGATTTTTCACTTTTAAAAAATATCAAATTGTCCAGAGGCACGAAACTTATGTGGTAGTCTAATAAATACTGATATCAAAAACTAGATCTCTTGCTTACACCATTGTTTGAGGAAATAGCATCAAAAATCATCTACCAAAATGCACCAAAAATCCTCCTTTTCGCAACATTTAGCCTAGAAATTGGTTAGAAAATTGAGCAATTTCAATATTTAAAACAGAATAGGTTATCATTTTAACCGAAACGAATAAAATATTATAACTAGAATTCAAATGAAAAATATGCCACCATCACGTCAACACATCTGATCTGATGTTTTTTACCTAATAATTAAGCTGTAACATAAATAACACTTTAGAAGATTGAAATATATTTCCTCAAACAAAGGCAGTTTTGAAGAAAAAATATTTTGTATGTTAATTTCGCCACATGGGAAACGTTACAGTTCAAAAATTGACCTACCCTAATGTACATGCTCTAAGAAGAACCATTTATAATCTTGGATTATAGTGGGGTTCGAACATCGATCCCAAACACGAGTGAAAAATATCACTTTATATCGGCTCTAAAAAAAGATGTTTAACATTTCTGTGGTTTATGAGCCAAATAACAGCAGGGTCCATGTCAAATAAACCAGAAATAATAAAATTGTCACCCACCCCTTCAATTTTTCTGAAATTTTTTCCATGTATGGACTATGTTAACGTTAAACAATCCCCCAAATTTTCCAAATCCTTCCAATTCCAAAACTTGGCGGAGTTATTTGGATTTTTAGCTCTACAAACCGGATACTCTCAAATAAGGAGGGAGACAAAATACGAACAGTCAGACAGAAAAGGACTGGCCCCATACGTGATCACACGTATAATACATATAGCTGAACTGTCTCCAAAACCATCCCACTGTATTTCCCTGTCAGTGAGAATAAATAAAACACATATTGTTATTGTTAACATATTCACTGTTTTTATTATCAATGTTGCATATCCTACATCTCGAGATATAACAGTTAATGAGCAAAGTCCGCTCTGCTATTTACACATAGTTGCAAGGTAAGCAGTTGGATTCATACCTTTCCCAAGGGTATTAGCGGTATGTGAAGCAGCCTCGTACAGGATTTGAACTCGGACCGACGAGTCCATTTCCTATAGCACTAAGCATTAAACCTCCATTAAGTTACGATATATCGGTACTTCTACAATTTTAACCGACGGACGCATTCACTCGAATCGAGGAGACAAATAGCAAAGATTAAATCTATCTTGTCTATTTATAAAAGCAGAACGCTTTTTAAAAGTAGATAATTTCCGGTTATTTAAAATTTGCATCCAGTGAAGAAAATTTTATTTTATTTGATTTGATTTTACCACGTGTGAGTCTTGAAATGAAACTTATCTTCTTCAAACTTTATGACAAACGAGCAACGCCTAAGATCCAATTGTATGAATTTCAATATTCCACGTTTGCTGGAAGGTACGTAAAAAAAAACTCAATTAAGTGTGTTTTATTCAGAAAACGCTCATATATATATATATATATATATATAGAGAGAGAGAGAGAGAGAGAGAGAGAGAGAGAGGAGAGAAGGAGAGAGATTTATGTAGTTAAAAGATGATGGATGTTTTGAATGCGCTGAGTTTGTAAACACATTCTTTTCTACACATTTAAAAAAAAATGGACACTGCGCTATCGTCTTTAACAGATGGAAGGATCCCTAAAATTATTGACCCTATTTTCAAACAAAATTTCAGGAATTGTTTGGCTTATTACTTGAAAAGTTTGCTTGGAGATCCGTGTCAAACTAATACTGTAATAAGAATTTTGGGATTTTTTAAAATCCAAACGGAAACGCTAATATCCTAGCATTCATAAGTCTATCAGTCTTGAAACAGTCTTCAGATAACCTCCCCACTTCTGATTGTGTTCCAAAGCCGAAACCGGTCGGGGTTAACAAATTCATAAAAATATTTTTAATCTACCCATGTTTAATTAAAATTAAATTGAAATTTTTAAAATAAATTGAAATAGATCACTAATTAGGACTGATCCTATTCTAGTATTGATCACCCCAAACGGATTTAGGTTTGAATTCAGAGTTTTCCTTCTCCTAGACTGGTTGCATAACCAAGGTTAAAGGGCCCAGTCTGTCCTACTATTTACCTATAGCTGGAGGGAGAGTAGTTGGATTTATACCCTGTTTGAGGGTCTATGTCTTCGTTTATATTATATGACGGTAGGGGGTGACTGAAAAGTTAATAGGTTAAAAAACTCATATGATCTTTAGGCGATCTCTCTCTCTCTCTCTCTCTCTCTCTCTCTCTCTCTCTCTCTCTCTCTCTCTCTCTCTCTCTCTTATATACCTGAGTATGTCAGAAGGGTATATATGGCTATACAACATGGGTAGAACAGTAGAGTATACTGGTATGGCAATCGGTGTAGAAGAACGACAACTGAATTCAAACCCTTTAAACTCCGCTTAAAGATTCCCCTTGTGTCGCATATTACTCGGGCGGAGGGGTTGGGTCAATACATACATGTTTGGCAAAAAAATAAATGAATGGTTTTAACATAAATGACAATTTTGGGTCCATTTAGCTCAGTTGATAGAGCATCCACAAAAGGAACCACCCATTCCGTTCATGAGTAGCACAACTTGGATAATTCGATATGTACAGTAAAGCTAATGGTAGATGTGGCGTTCCCCCCCCTCCAGCAAAACAATCTGCCTCGTCTAGCACTTGTTAAAAGGGAACAGACTCCCTCGCTTTCTGACTGATATCGATAATAGGCCACTCCGTCAATTTTACTTACTACTGCTTGAAATAATGACTTTTAACAAAATGAAATAACTAAAATAAAAGATTTCTCTGAATTTCTGAGACAAGACTTGATGATTAGTATTATCTGCATTGGACACCTGGCCTAGTGGATAAAGGAGTTAGGTTAAGACAGTTCTAAGTGACAATTATCTCTGGACTTCAGGTTCAATCCTGGCCAAGAGCAGCAGTAGCATAGAATAATAATTAACACAGCTTAACGCCTCTACCCCAGCTATGGTTAGTGGAATGAGAACGGGATACCACCGTGGATTAAATAAAGGGTTAGGTTCAAAGTTCCGTGATGGCTCCCGATTAAGGCAAGAAGGTTCCCGATTACGACAAGAAATACATAAAGAAGGCCGGAGGGTACATCGGCCGAAACGTTATAAAGATAATAATGCAGATAATACAAAAATAAAAGAATAGAAAATTCGATATTTTTTACTAATTAATTATAACTGTTACTTTCAATAAAAAAAATATTGCTTATATTACTACTACTGCTGTTGCTGCTACTGCTGCTGATGATGCTTCTAATAATAATAATAATAATAATAATAATTGTTAAGATTCTTGTGGCCATTTTTAGGCTGCATGCGAGAGCACTTTACAATGGACATCCCTTGTGCCATTAAGTTTGGTCCGTGTTGTGTAGTATCCTGTAATGCATTTCAGTTGGTCCGTGGATCTTGAATCCTCTGATCCTTGTGTTCCTCAGTGTTAAGCAGAATCATTGTTTGTTGTTCTATTCGTCCGTGTTCAGCACGAGCAATTGAACGCCTTTCCACCAAGGCCTTTAGATAGTTAACCAGCCACGTATTCGAGCATGTTCATTGGCCGATTGCATCTACTCGACCACGAAGAGTCTATAAATTTAAGTTGTGACCTTCAGCACACCTTAAATACCAGAAATAATACAACAACAACAACAACAATAATAATAATAATAATAATCTTATCTTCTTAATTTATATATTAATTGTGTTATTTAAAAGTACGACCCTAGTCATTTTGAAACACCCTTAGATTAAAAATGATACCGTCCAAATCGTCAAAGATGAAATACACAAATGTAAATCCTGATTATCTTGTGTTTCTTATCCACCAAATTCTCTTAAGTAAACAAATCAAAATTTGTAATAATCAAAATATCATACTGTGGTATATCCAAAGGTTTTAATAATAATAATAATAATAATAATAATAATAATAATAATAATAATAATAATTCCCAGAAGAAGGTGATCCACTGGGAATTATGCAAAAAATTAAATTTTGACCATACAACAAAATGGTATATGCATAAACCAGAATCTGTTCTTGAGAACGAAACGCATAAAATTCTCTGGGACTTTGAAATAAAAACGGATCACCTTATCCCAGCAAGAAGACCAGACCTAGTGTTGATAAACAAAAAAGAAAGAACTTGTCAACTGGTGGATTTTGCAGTGCCAGCAGATCACAGGGTGAAGCTAAAGGAAAATGAAAAAAATGGACAAATATCTGGACCTTGCCAGAGAACTGAAAACGTTGTGGAATATGAAAGTGAAAGTTATACCAATTGTAGTTGGTGCACTTGGAACAGCCCCAATAGGAGTAGAAAAGGGTTTGGAAAGTTTGGAAATCAGAGGAAGGGTTGAAACCATTCAAAACACTGCACTGCTGCAATCTGCCAGAATACTCAGAAGAGTTCTGGAGACCTGAGGAGACTTGCTGTCACTCAGACTCCAGTGAAAGACCATCATCTAATGCTGATGTGAAAACTCAAAAGGAGTAAATAACAATAATAATGGAGGATCAATCGAGACTTGCTGTCACCCAACCTCCAGTGAACCACCAACTAAGGTGGGTATATAATAATAATAATAATAATAATAATAATAATAATAATATAATAATAATAAATCTGAACGATTTCCTATGCTGTCCAAACATTCCTATCTCTGCACATCTGTGTAAAAATCATCCACTAATGTATGGGTGGGGTGGGGGGTAGGATCTGCCGGGTGTTGGGTTAACCTTATGCATGTTTTATTTTATTTATTTATTTATCTATACATTTATTCCTTTTGGTTTTCATTTTTCCTTTGTATTTTTGTTGCGTTGTTTTTTGTTTGTTTTTTTTTGGGGGGGGGGAATTTGACTTGAATATCTTTTTTGTTTTCTTGTTGATTTTATTTTTTTGTCCATTTCACTCGTCGGCGAATTTATGATGTTAATATCATCGGAGAACAACAATATCAAATATTTTGCCGCGTTTAATTGTCTGCCCCTGTCTAGTCAAGTCGGGTGGGTGGGGGGCGCAGTTTCTAAAAATGTGATTCTGAGGAATTTCTGGCGCGGCCCATTTCTCACTTCCACCCTCACCACCACCAACACAGCCCACGTCGACCCCTACAAATGCTTACCAGTCAGATATAGAAAAAAAAAAAGGAAATGATTTTTGTTCAAATGGAAAAAAGAAAGAAAGAAAGAAAGAAAGAAAGAAAAGAAAGAAGGGAAATTAATGGAAACGAAAAGAAAGAAAGAAAAAGGAAATGAGTGTAAGAGACATGAAACTAGAAATGAAGAAAGAAAGAAAGAAAGAAAAGAAAGAAAAGAAAGAATGAATGAAAGCAAAGAGTGTAAATAAAAAGAAGCAAAAAGAAAGAAAAAAAAGAAAAGAAAAAGAGGAAGAGAGAAAATAATGAAAACTTTAGCCTTTTTAATATTGTTTCGTTTACTTTTCCAAATTGTGAGGCCTGTCAGTTCCATTTGCATTATGAAAATTAAAGAAGAAGGGCGTTTCTGTATGTCCGCACAGATCACAGAGGATTCGAGTTGAATTCGTATTGCATAGATGAAAAGTAGACGGTCATTTTTGTATAGTGAACACACACAGACCACCTGGATTCGAGTTGAACAGATGAAAAGTAGAAGGTAACTCTTTGTGGCCACAAAGACCACCTGGATTCGAGTTGAACAGATGAAAAGTAGAAGGTAACTCTTTGTGGCCACACAGACCACCTGGATTCGAGTTGAACAGATGAAAAAGTAGAAGGTAACTCTTTGTGGCCACACAGACCACCTGGATTCGAGTTGAACAGATGAAAAGTAGAAGGTAACTCTTTGTGGCCACACAGACCACCTGGATTCGAGTTGAACAGATGAAAAGTAGAAGGTAACTCTTTGTGGCCACAAAGACCACCTGGATTCGAGTTGAACAGATGAAAAGTAGAAGGTAAACCTGGATTGAACACTCTTTTGTGCCACACAGACCACCTGGATTCGAGTTGAACAGATGAAAAGTAGAAGGTAACTCTTTGTGGCCACACAGACCACCTGGATTCGAGTTGAACAGATGAAAAGTAGAAGGTAACTCTTTGTGGCACACAGACCACCTGGATTCGAGTTGAACAGATGAAAAGTAGAAGGTAACTCTTTGTGGCCACACAGACCACCTGGATTCGAGTTCAGATGAAAAGTAGAAGGTAACTCTTTGTGGCCACACAGACCACCTGGATTCGAGTTGAACAGATGAAAAGTAGAAGGTAACTCTTTGTGGCCACACAGACCACCTGGATTCGAGTTGAACAGATGAAAAGTAGAAGGTAACTCTTTGTGGCCACACAGACCACCTGGATTCCAGTTGAACAGATGAAAAAGTAGAAGGTAACTCTTTGTGGCCACACAGACCACCTGGATTCAGTGAACAGATGAAAAGTAGAAAACTCTTTGTGGCCACACAGACCACCTGGATTCCAGTTGAACAGATGAAAAATAGAAGGTAACTCTTTGTGGCCACACAGACCACCTGGATTCGAGTTGAACAGATGAAAAGTAGAAGGTAACTCTTTGTGGCCACACAGACCACCTGGATTCAGTTGAACAGATGAAAATAGAAGGTAACTCTTGTGGCCACACAGACCACCTGGATTCAGTTGAACAGATGAAAATAGAAGGTAACTCTTTGTGGCCACACAGACACCTGGATTTCAGTTGAACAGATGAAAAGTAGAAGGTAACTCTTTGTGGCCACACAGACCACCTGGATTCGAGTTGAACAGATGAAAAGTAGAAGGTAACTCTTTGTGGCCACACAGACCACCTGGATTCCAGTTGAACAGATGAAAAGTAGAAGGTAACTCTTGTGGCCACACAGACCACCTGGATTCAGTTGAACAGATGAAAAGTAGAAGGTAACTCTTTGTGGCCACACAGACCACCTGGATTCGAGTTGAACAGATGAAAAGTAGAAGGTAACTCTTTGTGGCCACACAGACCACCTGGATTCGAGTTGAACAGATGAAAAAGTAGAAGGTAACTCTTTGTGGCCACACAGACCACCTGGATTCGAGTTGAACAGATGAAAAGTAGAAGGTAACTCTTGTGGCCACACAGACCACCTGGATTCGAGTTTGAACAGATGAAAAGTAGAAGGTAACTCTTTGTGGCCACACAGACCACCTGGATTCGAGTTGAACAGATGAAAAGTAGAAGGTAACTCTTTGTGGCCACACAGACCACCTGGATTCGAGTTGAACAGATGAAAAGTAGAAGGTAACTCTTTGTGGCCACAAAGACACCTGGATTCGAGTTGAACAGATGAAAAGTAGAAGGTAACTCTTGTGGCCACACAGACCACCTGGATTCGAGTTGAACAGATGAAAAGTAGAAGGTAACTCTTTGTGGCCACAACAGACCACCTGGATTCGAGTTGAACAGATGAAAAGTAGAAGGTAACTCTTTGTGGCCGCACAGACCACCTTTCGAGTTGAACAGATGAAAATAGAAGGTAACTTTTTGTATTCTATTATTTCTGAAAAAATTGAATTAGCACTGATGATAATGCCTATAAACATCGAAATTGTTCGAGTCATCTAACGAAATAGACTCCAAGAGTTGCTTCCTTAGATCATTGCTTATATTTTTTGTGTTTGAATACAGCGTCCCTGACGCTCTCACTACAGTTTATGTATTGGTCGTCTGCGAGAAAGAAGCATCTTCTACTCGGTTCTTAAAATAAATCCTTCTTGTTAAATTTTACAATAACCTTGGTTTGCATTCATTATTTCCATTATTCAACATATTTATATCTGTACATCAAGACATAACAGACACATTAATCTGGCGGTCAGGGAATGATTCGAATTGTGTTTGATTACAAGGGGTGGGGGGTTCGGTGCTATCTTCCTTTTCTTTTATTTCAGTTTAAGTTATTTTGAAAGCATCGGTTCCCGCTAAATCACCAAAGTTAAGCAGCGATGACCATGTTCAATTCTTTAGTGAGTGACCATTTAAATAACAACGGGTACTGTAAGTAACCAGAGTCCTTTGTTTATGAAGATGACTTGATTTGGCATTAAATAACCCGAAAAGTGTTGAAGTGCCGTAAAACAAAACAACCAACCTATTTCCAACAAATCACTGAAGTTAAGCAACGATGAGCCTCTTCAATAGTTAATTGGGTGACTATGTAAGCATCAGTAGTTACTGATATTTAATGTGAGTCCTTTGTTTATCAAATTGACTTGATTCAGCATTAAATGACCCAAAACGGTTGATATACCGTAAAATAAAACAACCAGCCAGCCAACCAACCAACCAACCAACCAACCATCTCCCAATGAACAACAAAGCCATATGGCTATATTACTTGGAATTTACCTCATAACTCACTTGTAGGGGTTAGGCACAAGGCCTTATTAACGTGGGACCACCCACAAACCGAAGCTCATGGGTGGTAGGTAAAAAATTGCGTTGATCCCTTCGGCATTCTCCCTCAAGAGGGTCGCCTCAGGCACTGGACAATAAACCCAGCCCTGTCCCTTTAAATCGAAGGGGCAGGTGTTGCCTGGGGCGATGGCCCCCTGGGATCAACACTATTAACTTGTAAAGATCCATATGGCTATATTACTTCCACTCATGAAGAATCCCTTTTTCCCTTTTGTACCCCTTTCACCTACTGCTTATTTATGGAACTATATGTGATCTATCAATATGTATGTATTACGGTCAAGTCATGCTGAAAGCCCCGGTTCCCCAAGTTAAACAGTGATGAGCCT
This sequence comes from Doryteuthis pealeii, assembly GCA_023376005.1. Classification (NCBI taxonomy): domain Eukaryota; kingdom Metazoa; phylum Mollusca; class Cephalopoda; order Myopsida; family Loliginidae; genus Doryteuthis; species Doryteuthis pealeii. The sequence continues at coordinate 48,183,261 of CM042172.1, forward strand.
GTTCAATACTTAATTGGGTGACCACTTAAGCAATAACTACCTGAGTCATTTGTTCATCAAAATAACTTTTCACCATTAAACGACCCGAAAACAAAGTAACCAACCTGATAAATAGAATGCAACAGAAATAACTCCCAGATTTTAAACTGGCGCCTCTGTGGTGCAAGTGCATTTAAACAAATGGTGATTGTAGATTCAGCTAACTAATGTATAAACATTTCTTTTTTGAAGGTATGATCAGTTACGATCTTAGTTTGTACCGGTGAACACCGTTTGCTCACCGTTGAAACATTATTCCTTATTGAATTTTGGTTTGTTACACAGCTTTTCGTGCACATCTTATGTTCTGTCGGAATGATGCTGTTCCGAATATAAAACTCGTATTATACTCTCTATTTCCTACGACAATAACTTTTAGACAATAGGCACCACTACAAATTGTCAGTATGGTTAAAATCTAAACATATGCATAATTCCCAGAAGAAAACCTTTCTACGGAGTCGTGCCTAGTCTTGTATTCCTTCTGTGCCAGTTTGCTGTATATCCTTATGTGAATTTTTCACACCAGCATTAGTTAAGGGTCTTTCACTGGAGTCTCCTCAGGTTAAACACTACTAATTGTCAGTATGGTCAAATTCTAAACAACCTGAAGAAGGAAGAATGGCATGTCGGCTGAAACGTTGTGTATATAACAATAAAGATGAGGACAACGGTCCAAAAAATTCAAATAATACAAAATACCTCAGTGTTACTTTTTATAGGGCATTTCTTTGACATACACGGCTTTTATGTGAGCATGATCATCTTTCATCATTATCATTATTCATTATAAAAGAAGTGTCTTTTGAATTTCTGATGGGGACTTATCTTTCCTTATTCAGTATTTTGATGCTGAGAGTAAGTGTTTCCCTCAACGCCAATCCAACCCCCTTTTGTTATCTTTGGAGTTGAAAATTTGCACTATCAATCCTTACAGCCTTAGAGATAACATCACCAGGTCGTGCCGATTGCGCTGATCTCCATGACTCTTCCTCGCCACTCGTCCCTATCGACCATCCCTCCTGGTAGGTCTTCGGCACAGCATACAGTATCAGTGCAGATGTGATCGATGTAGGTTTTTGTTGTCTGACCCACTCTGGTGAGCTCGTTCTTGCTTCTCCAGCAGTGTCCAGAATGTCTTTTTTCTGTGTTGTGTTTATACAGAGAATAAACTTATAAAAATGGTTTTAGTTCCAATTAACTAAAAATTGGTCGGTATGAAGTCTCGAGTCAATAAAGACAAATCCAGTTCGGCATTGAACGTCGTATTAAATGGCCGATACGAGTCCATCTTTTTTATAATAATTAGAAGATTCTTTTTACACAGCATGCAACATCGAAGGTAATTTATCTCAGACAGGAAGTTGTTTATGTCTTATACCACAATTTGCTATATTAAATGGTAATACAAAGAATAAACATGTGAAAAAAAGGTTTTAATTCAAGTTAAACCACAAGTGAAACAAATTAGCCATTACCTACTACCGTTGGTTAGAAATAAATAAAACTTAAATTGAAATGTATATGCATAATAATTACTAACTGTTGATGTTTGTATTTTTACTTTTGACGCACATCTGAATATATACCAGCATATAATACGCACATTTAAATAAAGAAATGACACAATGGCAAATGAGCTGAAGTCTACCGGAAGGTGTGATATATTAAATGGAAATACAAAGAATTAACTTGTGAAAAAAGGTTTTAGTTCAAGTTAACTCACAAATGGTTGGTATCAAGTCTCGAGTCAATAAACATTATACAATCCAGTTTAGTATTATCGTTCATTCGTACATGCAAAGAACACATCTTAAATATTAATGTACAATGCACATTGGGGTGATTTATTAAATATATACAAAGAATAAACTTGTTAAAAAGGGGTTTTAGTTCAAGTTAACTCACAAATTATTGATACCAAGTTCCGAGCCAATGAATAATACACAATCCAGTTTGGCATGATATTTTATTCGCATAATTGCAAAGAACACAACCTACATATTAATATACAATACACATTGCACACTGTTAAAATGGGTTATATATTAAAAGGTGAATACAAGGAATAACGGTTATTTCCCATAACTCCAACCTAAAAAAGGGGAACCACTGAATGAATTTTATAAATTATTTATTTATTTATTGATCTACTAGGAAAAAAGAAGACAGGGTTAGGGTTAGGGTTATGGTTAGGGTTAGGGTTAGGGTTAGGGTTTAGGTTTAGTTTAATGGGAAAATAATGGGTAGATTAATTAACAGATAAAATTCATTCAGAGTGGTTCCCCTTTGTTTATGTTAGAGTTCTAGGAAATAACCTGAATAACTTTGTTAAAAAGGGTTTCAGTTCAAATTAACTGACGAGTCAATAATGATAAATTCAATTCAGCATTAAACGTCGTATCAAATGATCCATATGAGTTTGGCTTTTTCAGTAGTTATTAGAAGATTCCTTTTACCCAGAATGCAATATCGAATGATATTTATTTCAGACAGGAAGTTGTTTCATTCAAGAGGATATTAAGAGATTAATGCAACTTATATTTGTTTTTTGCTATTCTTCTAGTCATTTTTGATAGGTTATGGGATTGATCCTAGTTCTTTGATGATTATTGGGAATACCGTTTTTCGTACAGTTTAGTATTCATCAATTTTTAACTGATTTTGATAATTTTGTTTTGTTCATTTCATTCTCGTTTAAGTTTGAAAGTAGCGCTATAGCTATGGTCACATGACATGTTGTGATGGTTCTTTCGCCCGCACAGACAACGTGTGTATGCATATGTTTAGGAGATGCGTGTTGGTGTAATGATTAATTTCGTAGGAAATGGACACGATGAGACGATTTCAAGTCCTGGACGAGGCTGTTTGCATTTCACATAGCGCTAATACCCTTGGGAAAAGTATGAATCCAACTCTTCTCCTTCCAGGTAAATAGTAGGACAGACTGGACTCTTTAACTATGGTTTGGCAATCAGTCTAGGAGAAGGAAAATTCTAAGTTCAAACCTGTTAAACTCTGCTAAAAAAATTGACCTTGTGTGACATCCTGCTCGTGCGGAGGGGTTAGATAAATACATACAACATGTGTATGCGTATGTGTGTGTGTGTACTTGTGTGTGCGTGTGTAAATGCTTCAATGTAGCGCGTATCTAACTGTGGTTTGGGGCACACGTATGTATATGTGTTGTTCATGGCGTATTGGAAGATTCTAGAGCAGAAAAGATGCTC
>CM042172.1:48194029-48211529 GCA_023376005.1 Doryteuthis pealeii
CTCTGTTAATGTGGCGAATAATCTCTCTTATTTTGTGGTTGATGGAAATGGACTGAAGCCGAACTAGATACGAGCTGTGGTACTTTTCACTTTCTACAAAATGCTGGCTTTCCTAATTGTTTTTCAGGATTGTTCTCCGTACGTAAATATCCTCCATTTCACTATGGCCTTTTTCGCGACCGATGCTTTCGAATCAGGTCGGTTGGTTGGTTGTTTTGTTTTACGGCATAACAACCCTTTTCGGGTCATTTAATGCCGAATCAATGCATTTTGATGTTGATCCTGGCCTTAATCCCTCTCGGGATACTGCATCAACGATTGGAATACACTAACAAAAAAAAATTCCAAACATTGATTTCACCAAAATGTTTGCTCATGAACTCAAATTATTTATCAAAATATATTTTTTTATACGTTTAAGTAAACTTATAATCAATTTTCAAACTATGTAAAAAAAACACAACAAAACAAAACAAACAAAACAAAAAAACAACTGAGGTGATCACTACTAGAATAGATTCAGTCCTAATTAGTGATCATTCTCCACACATTTCTACAACAAACAAAATTACGTTTTTTGTTTTGTATGACATTGTTTATATTGTGTAATGTGTGAAAATAAACCATTATCTTCTACTTCTTCTTGGTTTCCTACAGTATCTGGCATTCCTTAAATAGTCACCTATCTAAGTATTGAACAGGCTCACTGCTGCTTAACTTCGGTGATCTATCTGGAATCAATGTTTACCACGTGACTTGATCGTAAGCGGATAGATAAATAGACTGAAATAGATACGTAGGCAGACAAACAGACAAACAGATAGATAGATAGATAGATAGATATGAACACACATAGAAAGATAGATAAATAGATTGTTTTACAAGTATTTTCAAGTCATTTTGATATCAGGTTACTTACAGTACATGCGGTTACTTAAATGGTCAGATAGAGAGATATACTGATATAGGTATGTAGACAGCTCGATTGATAGATAGATTGATGTTAATAGAAATAGATAGATAGATATATTTGGCTGTATGTATTGAGCAGTGTCGTCGCTGTTTGCCTGCAGTGATCTATTGGAAACCGGTGCTTTCAACGAGATCACTAATTCAAAATGTCAATGTCGGTAACACAATATTTCCCTGGATATTATTTAAACATGTTCCACTTGTCACTAGCACCGTCTTGCTTCGAATTCAGATTGCAATACCTGTTTTGGGCAACCCTGCGTTTATACTGCCGTGGCCCGTTTCTGATTGGTTAGTCAGACCAATCAGCATGTGCAGGTAATCATATAAATGGACTAGTCTCCTCTCGCGAACCTCTCTTTTTTTGTCACGTCCGGCTTCACGGGAGGCAAGTTTTTTTTTTCCTCTACAGCAAAGGAACGCAATACGTATTCTTTTTTTAATTTTTTTTTTTTGTTTTGTTTTGTTTTATTTTTGTCATGTTGGCAATACCTCACCTAAATCATGAACCTACACGCTAAACAAGTCCTTGCCCGCTTCGCTCCACGAGGTAAGTCTCTTATCTTGCTGCAGTCAATTCAGTTTTAAATAGGTTTTTTTTAAGTAAAATTTTTTTTTTTAAATAGGGCCACAACTGCACCATTGTACTAACAAACAACTTTTTTTCTGTGTTTTTTTTCTACTGTGTTGTCTCCATTCGTAATGATATAATGGAATGACCCATCTTCCCCGTACCCCAGCAGTGGTGGTGTGCTAGCCACTATTTAAGTACACACAGATCATTCGGTGTGGGACTCATGTGAAGGACTCAAGTGAAGGACTTTTCTCATAATATTCTCGTGATCGACTAATCGATATAACTGGTCATTTACGATATAACACACAAAAAATTGTTTGTTTTTTTTATTAACTTTGGCATTGTTTGTCATTCATTAATTATTGTAATTCTATTTTTTTTTACTCAAAGTCATCCTAAACAAGGCAAATTAGTCGTTTTAGATAAAGGGTTGCAAAATAATGAATGAAGGAAAAGGATGTAAGCCAAGACACTTATTCAACCCAAAATAGTTTATAGTAGTGAGGCGATAAAAACCGAGACCGAGATGCGATAAAAACAAACAAACAATAAAATTAGGTGAGAGTAAGGATAATGCCCGTCAAAATGTTGATAATAGTGAATGACTTATCTCTAAAAGATGACTTTGGTACTGTCAAATATATCTTTATCGATTGAATTGTTGGCCCCTAATATATATATATATATATATATATATATATATATATATACTACCCATCCCCTAGGGTTGAGCACTCTGGCGGGGGGATCTCGATGACGGCCGCCAACTCAAGCGTAAACGCAACGCTCTTCTATATAAGAGATGGAGCACTCTGTGACGGCCTTTACATACAAAGCGATGTGTGTATTAAAACAGTTAAAATCCCCTTCCCATTCAGTAAGTGAAGACAGCCTAATGGTTAAGGTGCCGGACACCCAACCGATCGGATTTCAATTCCGGCTGTAGGTAGCTTATAAAATGTCTAGCCACACTGAAGAGACTTGATAAGTCGAAACACGTGTCTGTGGATGACCCTATATATATATATATATATATATATATATATATATATATATATATATGATGAAAAGAAATATAATAGTAAATATTATGCTAACAGTTATCTGTTTCAACCTATGGCTTTTATAAAGTGTAATTAAATTGAAATTATTTTAAAGTTAAAATGAAGAGAATTGTAAAAGACATTTTTATAAAACCGAGCTAATATATTGTTGAATGAAAGAAAGAGGAAATTTTAACCGCCAGGTTAATCCAAAATACGCTTTTTTATACATATCTTAAAAGACAAAGAACGTGAGCGTTATTTGAACCTCTCGTGCCAAACGGTTAAATTTTCCCCCTTCTTGCATTCAACATATATCGGGTTACGGTCCCGGCTAGAGGTAGCTGTTAAAAAAGTTGGAATGGCTTTTTTGCCGACAATTAAGCACATATTCTCCCAAAAATTGTCGGCAAAAAAGCCATTCCAAACACACCGTGTTTACAACTTATCATATCGTCGTGTAATAAAAGTCACTAGAAGAGGAATATTAACCTACTCTAAACAAATCGTAAAATCTAGGAAGTCCGTTTGGTGAAGGGGTTATGGTATCGGCCTGTCAGCTTGGCAGTCCGGTTTCAAATCACGCACAGGGCGGCCTTCCTATCTATAGCTCTGCTGATGAGGCCTAATAGGCCGAAATGTACATACAGAGATTGATTTTTCTCGATTTGTTTAGCCATACATTTAAATAGGCATTCCCGCCTAATTCATTATTAATTAATTAATTTTCAAAATTAGGTACGACTCCAATTAAGCACATATTCTCCCAAATATATATATATATATATATATATATATATATATATATATATGTAAAAGTCATCCACAGACACGTGTTTCGACGTTTACGTCTCATCAGTACGGCTCGACTTTTTTAACAGCTACCTCTAGCCGGGACCGTAACCCGATATATGTTGAATGCAAGAAGGGGGAAAATTTAACCGTTTGGCACGAGAGGTTCAAATAACGCTCACGTTCTTTGTCTTTTAAGATATGTATAAAAAAGCGTCTCCCCAGCTATATGTTTAATGATATCACGACTGTTCTTCTATAATTATGGCTTGGCATTCAATAACCCACGCAGATTGATGTGCCTTTAAACAAAGAAACCGAAGCAATTACCTCAGAAAATAACGCGATGAGCCATTCTTCTTGTCTGAATTACTGGGTTCTTTGTTTAATGGCTTATCAACCTCCATATGTTATTGAATGCCAAAGCCACCATTCTAGAAGAACATTAGTGATATTATTACACCTATAGCTTGATATATATATTATATATATATATATATATATATATATATATATATATTGATCAAAGCCTGAAGAAGATACCAGAATATCTGAAACACGTGTTGCGTATATAAAATAAAAAGAATAAAACATTTTTTCTGAGAACGATACATTTTGCGGACCTTCTTCTATATATATATATATATATATATATATATATATATATATATAATATATATATTAGGGACCAATGATTCAAGCGTGAAAGATATATTTGACAGAATCAGTCATCCTCCGTCCGTTGACTTCATGTCTTCGCTACCATAACTAACTTAGATTTACATGTTTTATCAATAATATTGAGCACTCTTTACGTATAGATATGGAAAACTATATTCGGCTTTATAAACCAGCTCTGCATAAGCAGTGAGCACTTTTTTTACTCATTCATTATTCTGACTTATTCGGTTACTTCTTTTTATCGATTTTATTGTCTTCTACATTGAGTCTTCAAAACACAACACACACACACACACACACACACATATATATATATATATATATATGACACCAAATATATATATATATATATATATATATATATATATATATATATGAGAAGTAAATGCACAAGCGATGTGTTTTTTTTATATGGCTTTTTTTTAGCAGACAATTTTTGGGAGAATATGTGCTTAATTGAAGTCGTACCTAATTTTGAAAGTTAATTGATTAATAATTAATTAATTAGGCGGGCATACCTAAATGTAAGGCTAAAGAAATCGAGAAAAATCAATCTCTGTGTGTACATTTCGGCCTGTTATGCCTCATCAGCAGAGCTATAGATAGGAAGACCGCCTTGTGCGTGATTCGAACCCTGACTGTCAAGCTGACAGGCGAGGACCGTAACCCCTACACCAACCGGACTCTCCTAGTTTTTTCGTTTTGTTTTAGATGTAGGTTATATTCCTCTTATAGTGACTATATAGTGATATATATAGTGATATATATATATATATATATATATATATATATATATATATATTATATATATATATATATATATAGTGTGAACAAAAATTATTAAGACAATCAGGAATATTTCTTGTATTTTTGTTTAATCCCAACTAGTTTCGACCTTCGGTCATCTTCAGGAGAAAATTTATTATTTGAAGAAATTGTTGATACATTATTAGAAAGGGAGCATTATAGAAGAGTTAAAATGTTCAAGTGTTATAGTGGGTTTAACATGCTGTTAAATCCGGGTAGGCGAGTGTGTCTGATAGTAGCATGTTCATTCGTTCTGTGAAGAACCTCTCTGAGGTAGTTTGTTTTTTGGATGCTCTTATATATGTGAGGGAGGGGTTCATGGGCGTTGTGTGTATGACTGTATGTGTATAAATGTATATGACTGTATGTGTATACATGTATATGTATGTGTGTGTTTACATATACTGTGTGGGTGTGTGTGTATGTGTGTGTATACATGTATATGTATGTGTTTATATATATATATATATATATATATATATATATATATACAAAAAATATAGGTTGTATTTGTATATCTTTACTGGACAGTGTTCGAGGTCAACTAAAAGATATTTTCATAGCTGAATTTAAAGTAAGCAGGAAATTATTCTCCACTAGAACCTTTGGAACAACGTTCTCAGTTATCTCTCTTTGGTTGACCTTGTGCCTAACTTGGATAATCTTATCAAATTGTATGTGTGTGTGTGTGTGAGTGTGTGAAACGAGATAAGCTTTCTACCAATCGACAATTGCCACTTCTCTTGTCGCCGAAATGAATCTTTCGCCTGAATTCGTAATAGAAACTTTTTTTTTCTTTTTCGATTCAATGTCGACGCTGATGGCTTCTTTCGCGCGGTTTTCATGCAGCGCATTTGATCCGCCATTATGAGCAGGGTGTTGAATGAAGAGATGTTGCCTGGGAGTGAAATAGGGTTGGAAGGAAACGGTCGACAATAAGAATGAACAAACACGCTGAATTTGTGTGTGTGCTTGTGTGTGTAAGAGAGAGAGAGAGAGAGAGAGAGAGAGAGAGAGAGAGAGAGAGGGGGGAGAGAGAGAGAGTTTGTGTGTTAGAGAAAGAGTGAGAGAGAGGGTGTGTGAGAGAGAGAGTCTGTATGTGTAAGACAGATAGTGTGTGTGTGTGTGTGTGTGTGTGAGAGAGAGAGAGAGAGAGAGAGAGAGGGGGGAGAGAGAGAGTTTGTGTGTTAGAGAAAGAGTGAGAGAGAGGGTGTGTGAGAGAGAGAGTCTGTATGTGTAAGACAGATAGTGTGTGTGTGTGTGTGTGTGAGAGAGAGAGAGAGAGAGGGGGGGGAGAGGGGAGAGAGAGAGATATGAGGCTTTTTCACTGCCGATTGAAAAAAACAACAACAGCAATTTAAGAATAAATGAAAGAAAACACTAATCAAGATTAATTCTTTTTGTTTTGTTTTGGTTTAGGTTCTTTGTTTTATGGCATACCAACCTTCGTGGATAATTTAATGCCCGGGCTATATTTGTAAAATATGAGTAGTTGTACTGTTTGCCTATTTATTTTAGTGAGAATCAACATAAATTTCGTCTGGTGTTCAAATAAGATAGTCAAATCTTAAAGGAATGTGCAAATGTATTTTGAGAGTATTTGAAAATTTATTATTTTGAAAGTATTTGTAAATTTATTATTTTGAGAGTATATGCAAATATAGTATTTTAAGAGTACATGGCAAATGTAGTATTTTGAGAGTATTTGAAAATTTATTATTTTGAAAGTAGATGCAAATTTATTTTGAGAGTATACGCAAATTTATTATTTCTATTACTTTTATCGGACAAAGCAAATGAAATAAAAATAAAATAGGCACAATGTCTATTATATATATTTTCTAAGCAACCTATACATATATAAAGGGCAGTTGTGTGTATGTATGTCCAGCTGAAACTATGAAAATACAACAATTAACAACAAAGTAAATATATGTAAACATTAAATATTACCGGTTCTTGCTTTTTTGTACAAAAATATTTTATTTATATTCAAAGATATTTAAAAATTAGATTATACGTAGAAATGGCATTGAAATTCTACATAAAAACGTCCAGCAATTGTAAATTTCAAAAGTAAACAAATCAATAGACCAGAGTGTTTTGCCTTTGTCAACCCAAGCGATACTGAGTATCCACTTCTAGTCTATATATAAAAGCGGCTTATTCCGTCAAGGGAAATTTTGTGACTTTTTTTCTCTTATTGACCGAGTCATCTACACTCATCATCATCAGGTCATGCTAGTAGCGCGGATATCCAAGACAATCCCTCACCAACAAACCCTATTATTCAACGCTCTCGGGAGGTTCTTTGCGCAGCATCCAGTATCCGCGCAGAGCTGGTCAATGTAAGTATTTTCTAGATGGCCAACACTGACGTGCCTATGCGCTGATTTTCAATGGAGAACGTCTGTTGGAATATTTTTATATATAAGGTGTGTTCCAGTTCCCCAGCTGGATTTATAGACTAGACTAAGTTTTTATTTATTACTCCAGCCAATCACCAACCATACTACGTGACCGATACACTACTTAAATCCCCTCACACACACACACATTGGCCATAATTCTAATTGCACTCATTGAGGAGGGACACAAGATTACCAATACTCAGAACTCATTACCAAGGATCCAATTCCAGTGAACAAGCGCTCTGACCTAAGGCCAACAGAAATCTTTACCAAGGGATTACCAAGGATTACAGACGGTTATCAATACTCAGGAATCTTTACCAAAGGATTACCAAGGAAAGCCCAAATAATGTCCCATAAAAACTTAACGACGTCACATGAGATCGTCCTTACTTCTACAGCAGTGGCCAGCATGTCTTGTTCGTCTCACTGTGAATAATTAAAAAAGTAAAAAGCTAAAATATAAAGTGTAAATGTGTAAAAGGAATTATATACCAGGTAAAAGGTAAACGTTAATATGTAGGGATTATAATTTCATCTGATGAATGAAGGAAAGAGATAAACAGGTAAAATAGATGAAAAGAGAAATTGATATAAAATCGTAACGCGAAGATGAAAAGAAAGAAGAAAAGAATGAAAGAAAAGAATGACGTAAGGGTAAAACAAAGAGAAATCAAAAGAAAAAAGAAAGAAAAGAAGGAAGTAAGGAGGCAAAACAAAAAAGAAAAGCGAATAAAGAATAAAAAGAAAGGCGGGAAAATGAAATGTAAGAAAAGAGAAAATGAAGCATTGAAAGAGAAAAAGAAAATAAATTAGAAAGAAAAAGAAAGAAAGAAAAAAAGAAAGAAAGAAAGAAAGAAAGAAAGAAAGAAAGAATGAACGAAAAAAAGAAAAAAAGGAAGGAAGAAAGAAAGAACGGTCATGGAAAGAAAGAAAGAAAAAGAACATAGAAAGAAAAAAGAAAGAAAGAATGAAAAAAAGAAAAAAGATAGAAAATAACGAAAGAAAGAGCGGACACAGAAAGAAAGAAAGAAAGAAAGAAAGAAAGAAATAAAGAAAGGAAGAAAGAAAGAAAGAGCGGACACAGAAAGAAAGAAAGAACGAAAGAAAAAAGAAAGGAAGGGAAAAAGAAAGAACGGACATGGAAACAAAGAAAGAAAAAAAGAACATAGAAAGAAAAACGGAAGGCGGGACACAGAAAGGAAGAAAGAAAGAAAGAAAAAAGAACAGAAAGAACAGAAAGAAAGAAAGAAAAAAAAACGGACAATGAAAGAAAGAAAAAAACACTGAAAAGAAAGAAAGAAAGAAAGAAAGAAATCGTATCTTGTGATTTTTTGAAATTTCCTTTTCTACTGAGAAGTTATAATCAAATAAACACTTAATCATCCCAAACAGATATCTGTGAATCATAGACAGTGACCCTTGCAGTTACTACCAGTTCGGGTCAGAGTGGACCCGGCTGTAATGTCAATGAAGGTGTGACTCTACAATCCCAGGAGCACCAGAACTGGCGCCCTAGTCACCCTGTTGCAGTTTAACGTCATATCCAGGCCATGTTTCCTCAAATTAGACTAAAAGTTAGGAATTTAAGTTTTCCTATCAGTTCTTATCTCATTACGGCCCAACTATCTTGATTTCTTCCAAGTTTTTTTTTATGGAAAACTAAAACCTACTCTACAAATCATTGCGTAATGTGTAGGGAATGTAGGAAATGGATATGGTGACACGAGTTAAAATCCTTGACGAGTCTGGTTATATTTCACATAGCGCTAATACCCTTTGCAAAGGTATACATCCAACTATTCTCCCTCAAGCTATGGGTAAATAATAGGACAGACTGGGCTCTTTAACCTTTGTTAGGCAAACTGTCTAGGAGAAGGAAAACTCTGAATTCAAATCGGTTAAACTTCGTTTGGGGTGGTCACTACTAGAATAGTCTCAGTCCTAATTGGAGATTTATTTCACTGTGCTCTTTACCCTTTGTTAGGCAACCAGTCTAGGAGAAGGAAAACTCTGAATTCAAACCTGTTAAATTTCGTTTGGGGTGGTCACTACTAGAATAGGCTCAGTCCTAATTAGTAATCTACTTCACTAACTGATTAACTAATGGTGCACGAGTTAAAATCTTTGACTAGTCTGGTTGAATTTCTCATAGCGCTAATACCCTTTACAAAGGTATACATCCAACTATTCTCCCTCAAGCTATGGGTAAATAGTAGTACGGACTGGGTTCTTTAACCTTTGGTATAGCAACCGATTTAGGAGAAGAAAACCCCCTGAATTCAAACACGTTAAACTCCACTTAAAATTGACCTTGTGTTGACTGTTTATCTGACTTCTCATGGAGGCTAATGACTCTTGCTGCTTTTTCTAGTGTATGCAGTAGTGATTCTGCTTGTGCAGGTGTATTTGCGAGAAGCACTAGATCATCTGCGTAGTTCGCACCTGTAATAGTCTCTGTTGGATATTACCGGCTTTTTTGCATTTTTTAAGATGACACTCCAGTCGTTATTTCTACGTGAGCGCGAAACTGGGGGTATCGAAAAAACACAATAATTGGTGACACTCAAACACTCGTTGTTTCAGTAAATCCTGATTATCCATACCAGCTGCTATTCCAACTAAGCTACGAGAACAACTAGCATCACTGAAGCCTAAATCATATCTATAGATCAGATACTATACGATGGATGACTGAAAAGTTTATTGGCTGATCAAAATATTCTCATGGAATGTGACCAAATGAGGTATATTTTTCAACATAGTCCCCATGCCGGTGCGCACACTTCATCCATCAGTGTACACACATACACATTCTGTAAATATTTGTTTTTTTCTTCTTTTAATACGGTATCTATTTTTCATAATATATTTATTTGCTTTGTTTTGCAACAAACAAAAAATAGAATAAATTAAAATTTAAAATTTAAAAATAATTTTAATTTATAAACACACCGTTGGGTGAAATACTAGGCCGCAGTCATCAGTGATGAACCCAAGATCAACAGGTATTTCGGGTCATTACGCACCATACACCCTCACTCAGGAGACCACAACCGGACTGATCAATTCCCGGTTTTGCGACCTCGTGGCACTTATCCAAGCATCGCTCCTGCGGATCCAGAGCCATCTCGATGCTTTCTCAGCAACTCCTGTTATTTCTGTTATGGCTCTCCTACTTTGCTGGCCCTTAATGCCAAGGGTCTTAAACATCTTCAAATGTGACCTATATATATATATATATATATATATATATAATACAAAAATGATGTTTCCAGAATTCCTTAGACAGGAATAACCATCTGGGCATGAGCACAGAGAAAAGAGATACCTTGTGTTACATAATTTATAAGCAGCTTATAAATTATGAACGTACCTGTAGTTAGAATTTTTAATTAGTGTCTGTTAAACTTAAAATGACGAGGTTCATCGAAAGTTACTCGACATTTGGTGACGAGTAATAACCTTGACCCCTGAAAACGCGTGATTGGACGCGTGGGATAGTTTACAGACGAAGATTTCAGAGCGGATGGATCTATGCCCCCCCCCCCCCGTGGCGGAATCAAATGGGCAGGGTTGAGAAAATAAAGCTTTTTTTAATCATAAAACAACCAAGTTTTGTTGTGTGAATTGATAATTAAAAAAAATGGCCAGCCGAGCACGAAGAAGAATCAAGAGAAAGAAGAAAGCCAACTCGTAAGAGAAGCCCAGAGAAAATGGCCGACGAATTTGACGCAGAACCGGAAGCTGAGTTAAAAAGTAAGACCAATATCAACTCTCATCCTATCTCTACTACTCTGTATGTTTGTCTGTCTGTCCCTCTCTCTCTCTCTCTCTCTCTCTCTCTCTCTCTCTCTTCTCTCTCTCTTTCTCTCTCTCTCTCTCTCTCGTATATATATATATATATATATATATATATATATGTGTGTATGTGTGGAGAAAGGTAGACAAACACGGGATATTATGAAAACTGGATGTTTATTGTCGACGATGCAACGTTTCGGTCTCTTATTAGACCATCTTCAGGACTTGGATATAGTACTTGCTTCAAACATTCTCAAAATGCTGAAACAGAAGGTCGTCAGTAGGGGGAGGGGTGGTTGGGGTGGTTAGTGGATTTTCTTCTCACTAGATGGGGAGTGTCAGAATGGTGGATGGTAGTATCACGACAAATCCAGTTCCCCAACACATATAAACAAAAAAACAATTAAACAGACACACACACACATACACATATTCAGTTAACCAATCCTCAACAATCCAATTTTCTAGACTAACACCTGTGGTACCACCATCCACCATTCTGACACTCCCCATCTAGTGAGAAGAAGATCCACTAACCACCCCCAACCACCCCTCCCCTACTGATGACCTTCTGTTTCAGCATTTTGAGAATGTCCATCATTGAAGCAAGTACTATATCCAAGTCCTGAAGAAGGTCTAATAGACCGAAACGTTGCATCGTCGACAATAAACATCCAGTTTTCATAACATCCCGTGTTTGTCTACCTTTCTCCACATACTGTCGGATTAACCTCCTCACATTTATATATATATACCCGATGTTGAACGAGTACATAACATTTGTGCCAAAAAGAACTTAAATAAAAATAATAAACAAAACAAATAAAATAAATTAAAATTTAAGATTTGAAAATAAAATTACTATTATCTGCGTTATCGGACTATTATCCTCATCTTCATTGTTATCTGTACAACGTTTCGGTCGATATGCCCTCCGGCCTTCTTCAGGTTTTTCTTTTCGGACTCGGGAACCTTCTTGTAATTCCTACATTATATCATTCTTCTTCATTTTTCTCTCTTTATTACTTTATGATTTTTTCGCATAATCCCCAGACGAGTTGACATGCCGTTAAAAATCGATAAAACCAAATAAAATTAAAATAATAAGCCTGAAGAAGGTCGGAGGACATATCAGCCGAAACGTTGTACAGATAACAATGAAGATGAGGACAATAGTCTGAATAATGCAGATAATACTAATCATCAAGCCTCATCTCAAACATTCAGAGAAATGAAAATAAAATATATAAATACAAAAAACCTTTTCCCAGAATGCCACAGACAGTAACAACTATTTGGGTATGAGCAAAGAGAAAAGGATTTCTTGGCGCCAAAAAGAAATCCCGGCCATTTTGGACAGAAGCCACTACAGGGGACACACGCTATTACGAGACACACGGGAAGACTATTTTCTCTCCAATAAATAGTTATGAACCTAGAAAGTTAAGTTTGAACCTTAAAATCTCTTTTGTCTCTTTTCCCTTCCTTAATTCCTTTTCAGTATGACAACCCACAAGAAAGAAGGAGCACGTGGATTGGGGGGGGGTTAAAGAAGAAAATAGCAACAACCCACCCGTCACTCCATAAGTTTTTTTTTTGTGTTTTAACTCATCTTTCTTTCTTTCTTTCTTTCTCTTCTCGGTGTTGACTTGTTTAACTTTGGTGTGCATCCCCTCCCTCTCCCCTCTCCCCTCTCCCCTCCCTCTCCCCTCTCCCCCCTTTAACTCCATTTCTCTTTTACTCATTAATGACTATTCCATGATCTTTAATTTTCTGCTATCAAATAATTGCTTTTTGCTCTCGGAATGTTATTAACGACTTTAAGGTCTAATAATTGTTGTTGTTGGATCATTTCTGGCTGGTGGGAGGCCAGCCGGTTGGGTTGAAAGGCGGCGGCGGCGGCGGCGGCGGCGGCGGCCCCACCGGACTGGATGGTCTACAAAAGAAGATGCTGGGGTGGGGGGAGGGGCGAATGGGTGGGGGTGGGGGTTGGAAGAATAGATAGAAACAGACTGAGATATGATTAATTAGAAAAGATGGAAGAAAAGAAAAGGCTTTGAGACATCTTATTAGACTAACATAGAGAAATAGACAAGTGTTTAAATTCATACACACACACACATACCCCCCCACACACACACTTGGGCGTATGTGTGTATCTACATCCGGTGAGGGGGATATATAGATAGATTGAGGTAATAAAGGATTATTTGCTCGTAAATTCCTACCTTAAAATAAACTGAACCCCCATTTTATGTCCGTGTTTTTGCAATAAATGTTTTATTTTTCTTGCACCCGTTATGTTACAATACAAAATATATTTCCTTTATTTATTTTAATATTCACTTCAATGTGTATATTCTAAAAACTTTTATTTTGTGAGAATGCTTAGTTTTAAAGTGGGGGTTCGTTTTTACACTCCAACTTTTTACTCATAAATTCCTACCATAAAATGCCCAAGCCTAATTTTATGGCAGGAATTTACGAATAAAAAGTTGAATATTACTTTTTGTTGTTCTTATTTCTTTTCTTTTTGGCTTTGGTACTCTAAAATAAAAGCGTCAGGTTTTAATCATCGTCGATGAAAAAACAAAATTACGGTCATAAAAAGAGGATCCAATTTATGCCTAAATCGTAAAACGAGCCCCCACTTTAAAACTAAATATTTTCACAAAATAAAAACTTTTAGAATATGCACATTGAAATTAATATTAAAATAAAGAAAATATATTTTGTACTGTAACATAACGGGTGCAAGAAAAATAAAACATTTAATACAAAAACCAAGGACATAAAATGGGGGTTCAGTTTATTTTATGGTAGGAATTTACGAGCAAATAGTCCTTTATTACCTAGATTGATAGATATATAGACAGATAGATAGATAGATAGATAGATACAAATATAGATAGATAGACACATACATACATACACATTCCGTAAATGACTACATACATGTTCTTGCTGGAGGGATACCTATATAGGAATCAGATAGATAGATGGCAATAGCATAATCTTTACAGATCATTGCCGTCCCTCACAATCCCACAACTCCACCACCAGAACCCTTCCTTGCATGAGCCCTCAAATGACTCATCAAACCTGCTGCAGATCTACAAAGTTTGACGCAAATATGACATTGAAAAGACTTCTTCCCCGTTGAATGAGATGATTCAGATGAATCAGATGAGTCAGATGATAAAATTTGATGCTTATGCACCACCATATGTCTCTTAAGACCAAAAGCCGACTTACAGACCTTGCCACATATAGCACAAGACACATTATTTACTCCTGGAATCTGCATGGATTGACCCAGGTGAGATTTCCTATGATTGACATAGCCAGCCCTCGAAAGCAAAACTCGACCACATGTCAGACACTTCCAACCCTCCATGTTCTCTCCAATATGACAGGTGTAACCCTTTAGAAGTTGACGCTTTAGGTTTTCATGCACGATTCTTTCACTCTCATAACTGGTACAGCCATCATCCACATGAACTCTCCAGTCAGTTCTCTTTAGTGCCAGCTTTTCCCAGTTGTCAGAGATACATACATACATACATATATTTTGCTGCTGCTGTGAATGTTTTATAAGAATAAATCACAGATTAGATTTGAAATTATAAATAAAGCGCTCGTATGTAATGGTTATCAGCATAGAAAATGGACACAATAACACGAGTTGAAAACCTGAATGCATTTCATATTGCACTAATACCGTTTGGAAAGATAGGAATCAAATTATTCTTCCTCTAATTCTGGTTAAATAGTAAGGAAAACTGAACTCTTTAACTTTGAGATGGCAACCAGTCTAGGAGAAAGAAAAATCTGCTTTAATATTGACCTTGTGTCACATCCTGCTCGTGTGGAGGGGTTGGTAGATACATGTATAGTAAGCAGTTAGATACACAGATACATACGTACATTTTGCTGTTATTTAGATTTTTCGGACTGTTGTCCTCATCTTTATTGTATTATATATACAATTTTTCGGATGATGTGCGCTCTGACCTTCTTCGGTTGTTTCTTGTTGAACTTGAAGAAGGCCGGAGGGAACATCGGCCGAAATGGTGTGTATATAACAATAAAGAAGTGGATAGCAGTTCGTAAAATCTTATTAATACAAATTATCAAGCCTCCTATCAAAAATTCTGACAAAGAATACATATATATATTATATATATATAATATATATATATATATATATATATATAAATTTATATATATTAATAATGGAGATTCGCTTCCGGTTTTGTCTGTAACAAAAACTACGTCACTGCTTACGTCATATTACCCAAAACCGTCATAACATAGAATAAATACACTCAAAATTTGAACATGCAACATTAGACAGCCCTCATTGTTTTTTAAAACAAGTTTTAATAAATACATGACTGGTATTATATATCTATATATAGTTTGTTTTATTTTAATACATATTTAAAGTTTACATTTCAAATTAATTTATTTTTTAATCCTTTAATGAATTTGATGATTTTACTTACTTAGGGTACAAACCCGCTGACATTGAATTTTTAACTCCCATCCCTCAGGCAATATGTTTCAAAAATCTATTTTTACATCGCCCGGGGACGTCTTTTATTTTGCTAGTATATATATATATATATATATATAATGTTCCCATCAGCAGGACCAAAACAAGAAAATAGTGCAACATAAAACAGGCTGACAATAGCCACCTGGAATGTCCGGACAATCCTCCATCCTGAGCGATTGGAAAACCCCAACCCCAAATGACGAACTGGAATCGTGACAAACTTTCTTGATATGGGGTAGACATCGAGACTCTTGCGGAAGACATTCGTAGCGATGAGGACCAAGTAATAGAAGTGGAGGCTGGCAACACTTTCTTTTGAAATGGCAGGCCGATGGTAGCTGTAAGGGGTTTGTAAAGCGGATTGAGCACCCCATCCTGAATAGGTCTCTACACAGGCGGCACATAACGGACGTCACGGACACAACTCCTACGTTTAAGACCGACCTGTGTGACAGTGCTTGCCCATCGAGGGCTGGGCTTCTCAGACACGTATCGTCACACACGTGAGGAAGACGGAAGGGATTCACATATGATAGGGTACGTAAAAACAAATCTGGATCCTTGGACTATCTGCTTGCTCACAACCAAACTACTTGTAGAAATGACCTTATTCTGTGAAGAAGTGGCAATCACTATATATATATATATATATATATATATATATATTATATATATATATATATATATATATATATATATGAGAATGTTTTACAATAACTATTGTCGATCGCTTGTAGTTTTTAATAGAAAAAAAACAGGAATTCTGACAGTCCACAATAACAGAGAGGTCGTTTTTTTAGCCCAATGGTTTGATGGTATTGGGAGATAAATATAGCTTTGTCGAGTGGAGGGAGAAAAAATATATTTTATGTCCAAAGGAAACATTTCAAAGAACTATATTAAAGTAAAAAAAAAAAATAAAGTCGGTGGAGGAGCCTATTGTCGGTATCAGCCAGACATCGATGGAGTCTGTCCTCTTTCAATAGCGTTAGACCAGAGAATGTGTTTTTGCTGAGGGAGAGCGCCACATCTAGCGTCAACTTCTAGATACGGCTTTTGACAACTCATATTACCCAAGATGTGTCAGTGAGCTGAGTTAGCGAGAGCTGGTATCGAACCATGAACCTTGTGATTCACTGAGGATGTTCTACCGACTTAGTTCAACCGGCCCCTTTATCACAGTCATCGGCATGGTTGATAAAGATAGTTGCGTGTTGGGGGGAAAACCGGGGGTCATAGACATCTGGGGCGTTTTCATGTAAAGCGAATAAAATAAAATACTGAGTAAAACACAAAATAGGTTTTAATGGTGTCTCGGACTGTGAATACGGATGATTTTCTGTCATATGTTTGCAGAATTGATTTTAACCAAGGCCATTCTTAAAGCAGGCCTGGTAAATGTACATAACTCTTCTGTGACGAGGAAGCCGACAAATGTAAAGCCTCAATAACAATCAAGGTGCAAATTTTAATAAGAATTACAATCTTTTTAAAATAAAAATCTTCTACCGTTTTATCATCGGATTAACTTCAGTTTATTATTTACTAGAAGCGGCTACCTGGCATCGCCTGGGTAGAAGGGTCTTTTTAAAAGTTAGTCTCGCAGATTGATGGGGCACCCTGCGGGGATCGAACTCACGATTCAGTAATGATTTATTAGTAATAAATTATTACTGAATCGAGAGTTGAACCTTCGCAAAATTCCCCATTAAAATCGCTTTTGTTGATGCAGTTACTCTAAAAAGAAAAATTAATGTCGACTATTTACAATATTAAATGCAAAAAAATCTACGCTGTTATCATTTAAATCATATTTTTTAATTATCATCTCGAATATAAATCAAATCTTCAT
>CM042172.1:48216529-48234029 GCA_023376005.1 Doryteuthis pealeii
AAAACGGTACCGAAACATTGGTCATCAAACCAGTCGAAACAAGATAGGTAGATCAAGGCAAACAATGGCCAGTGAAGACAGGATCATTCGTCCCCTTGACAAGCAGTATCTGTGGATATACCACAGTATGATTATTTAAATATTACAACGTTTCATATGTTTACGTAAGAGCGTTTGCAAAATACTTCAATATGTAAAAAAGTATAATAATCTTGATTTAAGTTCTCTCACTGTTTTTTTTCTTTCTTTCTTACCATCTTTTCAGGATGTCCGATTGAAACAGGTTAGTGTTATCACTTCCGCGCACACACACTCTCTCGATTTTCCCTTTCTTTCTTATTATATTTTTCTGTATAGCATGCCACTTTCATCTCCTTTTTTCTTTATAATAAAAACGAAATGGTTCCTTATTTAGCTGAGGTGACGACACTCATAAGAAATAAGAATTCGGCGGATAAGCAACAACAGATAATCAGGATTTACATTTTTGCATTTCCTCTTGAACTATTTGGATGGTTTCACTTTTAACCAAAGGGTGTTGCAAGATGATAACGATTGTACAATTAAATAACACGAGTATTAATATAGAGATGATATAATCGCGATAAATCTATAACAGTGTAAACAATGTTGAGTTTTTGTAGATCTAGTTTAGACGAAGTAAAAAAAAGGGTCGTCGTTAGAAGCGTAGATCATTTACAAAGTGCATTTGACATTATACATATATTATATATATATATATATATATATATATATATATATGTGTGTGTGTGTGTGTGTGTGTGTGTGTGTGTGTCTGTGTGTGTATAAGTATATATGTGTGGGTTTGTATGCGTGTATATATATGTGTGTGCTTGTGTATAAAGACATTCTACACCGGAAACTAAGTCGTTAGATTGAGCTAGATATATTTGTCTCATTATTGTGTGTTTACACGCGTGCGTGTTCACATGCCTGGATGTGTTCATGTATTCATGCAAGGTTCTGTGATTATGTGTGCATGCAAGATTCACAGTGCGTGTATGAGTGTATGTATGTATGTTTATGTTCGTGTGTGTCTGTGTATGCATGCTTATGAATGTGTGCGTGTTTCCGCAAACAACACTTTTGTGTGTGTGTGTGTGTGTGTGTGTGTGTGTAAACGTATTTAAGCTCTGCCATTATGTAAGTGCGCAGTTACTTTGCTTTTATGCAGTTTGAAACAAAACAAAACTTTCTGACAGATTTTATTATTTACCTTAAGAGTAAACTCAGAATTTTACTTTTGAGGTTTTATAATCATTCTCAATCTTTTTATTTTTTTAAATCCAATTTTTTTCCCGTTTTTATTCTTTTTTGGGACTGTTTTTTTGACTATTCATTTGAATTTTAAAATTTTGTCTCCAGTTGGACGCATGGTACAACGGATATAAAAGTTCAGTTAATACAGTTCTAAGTGACAATCATCTGTTGGTTACAGGTTCAATCCTGACCATGGGGGATAATAACGCAGAATACTTAACATAGTTAACACGGTTATTTCCTATAACTCCAACCTAAAGAAAGAAGAACCACATTGATTGACTGATAAATTATTTATTTATTTATTGATCTATTAAGAAAAAAGAAGACTGTGTTAGGGTTTAGGGTTAGGGTTAGTTTAATGGGAAAATAATTCATTCCCTTTTTTAGGTTGGAGTTATAGGAAATAACCGTTAACACTTGTACCACATTCAACTGCTTCTAATGATGAAGTTCCGATTCTGAATTTGTGGAAGACTGTGGAATACTCCTTCATTGCCATTACTCCCAGGTCCACTCTGACAGAGTGGTAGTACCTGTTAGAGTCCCATCTATGGGTTAAATAGATTAAAAAATGAGTTTAAAAGATGTGTTTAAAAAATTGAGTTTAATTTTTTTAAACTTTTAATACCCAACAAGAATGAATAAAACAAAACTTCTTCGGTATAAAATAACCCAACAAGGATTAACATGCCGTAAAATCAAACCAATCAACGAACTTTTTAGAACTGATTTTGTGTCTATTTATTCGAATCTTTTAATTTTGAATTTTTCCTGTTGTACACGTGACGCAACAGATAGAGGTGTTGAGTTAATACAATTCAAAGTGACAATCATCTATAGATTGCAGGTTCAATCCCGACCACAGGCGATAATAACATAGAATACATAACATAGCTTAACATTTGTACCGGTCATGGTTAACGGAATGTGAACAGTCTACCCCCAGTGGATTGAATAAAGGGTTCGGTTTGAAATTCCGTAAAGTTAGACGAGAAGGTTTCACAGTTTGATAAGAAACACCCGAAGAAAGCCGGAGGGCACATCGACTCAATCGTTGTGTATAAAGACGTGGAAATGGTCAGAAAAATCCAAATAATTCTGATTTTTTTATCCTTCCATAAAGAAAAAAATGATCGGATCTATTTTTTTTTTAAAGATGAAATATTTTTTTTATTTAATTTCAATTCTTTCTCCCGACCATAAAGTGTTAAATACTCCACAGTAGGGTAGACCGATTGTTCACTTTTAAAAAAACATCAAATTGTCCATCTAAGTTGTGTGTTAGTATTCTGAATACTGAAACCAAAAATTAGATCTCTTACTTGTACCATTGTTTGAGGAAATAGCATCAAAGATCATCTGTTACAGTTTAATTAATGCGATAAAAAGCAGCGTATCAGAGCTTTCGGTGGTGATGGTGGGGGGGACATATTTTCAATTTGAAATCTATTTATAATATTTAATTTGTTTCATTTTAATAAATTAAAATGTTTGATTTAGATATTGAAAACAGTAACCTTTTTAACCAATTTCTAGCCCACATTTCCTCAAACAATGGTACAAGTAAATGATCTATTTTTTGGTATCAGTATTCAGTATATTAACAATTTTCGCATAGATGGACAATTTGATTTTTTTAAAAATAATAAGTCGACCTACCCGAATCGACAGTCTCGTTCATACTCGCCAATTTTCATTAATGACGTTCCTACAAACGTCATCAAACCAAATTCAGCTAATTGAGTGTTTGCGTTTAATGTTGATTCTCCATTGCTATATAATAAAACGATACAAGTCGGTTTTGAGTAAACGCCAATTCTTTGATATACATATGGTCTGACTGTAATATATAGGCAAATCTATTTCATTTTGCCTAGACAAGCTCCCCCACCGACACACGTTCTCCACTCCATGCCCACACAGGAACATTTTGCTGTGCGTCGTCTGTGTGTGTCCGTCAGAAACATAAACGCTAACGGAGATCAAAAACAAAATTTAAAAAAATAAAAATTTAAAAAACACCAAAACAGAATTAGTCTTTTTATTAAAACATTACATTAGAATTGACTAATTTCATTTTTAAATTGGACGTTTACAAGCTCATTGAATTGTTTTTGATGTAGCGAACAAGAATGACCTTTTGATATATAAAAAGATGGTTGTTTAGTAATGAAAAGAAATTGTTTGAGGAAATTACAGGGTGATTAGAAAAATGATGGACACACACACACACACACACATATATATATATATATATATATATATATATATATATATATATATATATAGGCTGATATATATATATATATATATATATATATATATATATATATATATATATAGGCTGATATAATTTTATGCACCCTCACTAGTGTGTGTGTGTTTGAGCACGCCTGCGTACGTGCGTTCGCGTGCGTGTAGGAGGTACTTTTGATACATATATAGATATATTTACCAACCCCTCCGCACGAGCAGGATGCGACACAAAGTCAATTTCTTAAGCAGAGTTTGACAGGTTTGAATTCAGAGTTTTCCTCCTCCTAGCCTGGGTACCTGTCCAAGGTTAAAGAGCCCAGTCTGTCCTACTGTCTACCCATAGCTGGAGGAAGAATATATGGATTCATACCTTTCGCAAGGGTATTAGCACTATGTGAAATGCAAACAGTCTCGTCCAGGATTTGAACTCGGGTCTATGAGTCCATTTCCTACGACTCTAACCATTACACCACGCACCTCTCTATAGTTTTCCTGGGTGGGTATCTATGTTAGAATAATGGTTAGCAAGCTAGGCTAGTAGATCGTTACTAGTGAGTTCGATTCTCACTGGGTGCCCCATACTTTGACTTGTGCTAAACTCAGTAGATAACGAATGATTTTTTTTAGAGAGATATGATAAAGCATACATGCGCTAGTGTATACACTAGGCATTAGCATTTTTGTCGTCTGCTAAGAATTTTAAAAGCGAATTAAAAATAATTAAATCTATTATTTAAGGTCAAACTTTGTCTAAATCGATAAGTAGTAACATAATAACCATCATTAAAAAAAGAAAAATATCATTACATATGCAGTTTATTTTTAATACATTTAAAACGATTTGTTTTGGTCAATTTCGACGCGATCCGCCATTCTGTCTCCTTTTCAATGGTTTTAAGTGCTTGTTTACAATTTTACTGTGACATTCACGATTGCTAAAAAATTACCAAAAATCAGGTAATTATCCGATTTTAATGAAATTTTCAGTATTGATTTAACAATTAATGAATTTTATAATGCATCAGTTATTTTATTTCAAAACTTTAATTTAATATTTTTGCTATGAAAAATGAAATTATAAAATTCATTTAAAATATGAAAATCCTGATGTTATAATTTTAGATTCTAAAAATAAATATCTACTTAATGCAAACCTTATTTTAAGTTCCAAAAGTAATAAGTTTTGAAGAAAAACTCGATTGAAAATTTACCCCCTCCCCTTTTTAAGTAGAAAAAAACATCGATGTATAATTTTTTTCTTTTATAAAATAATAGCCAATTAAATAATTATCGAAATGAGTAAAAAAGAAATCTCCAAAAAATTAATTATTTATTATTTTTTTACATTTTATTTTTCGATTTTCGGTACTTATTTTCTCATAAAACAACAACCGTAAATTTTTTTTTGTTGTTTCTATTCATAAATTCGATCTTTTATCTCTTTATTTATACTGTAATTATTATCGAAAATGACCAACTCGCAAAACATTTTACGCCCCCAACATAAGGGGGGTCAAAATTAAGTGACCTGAAAAAAATGAGAAAGTTTTTAAATAAAATGAATAATGCATTATAAATATCGTTTATTGATAAATAATCACTGAAAATTTCATTAAAATCCGATAATTCCCTGATTTTTGGTAAATTATTTTCCGTAGGGGGGCTAAAGTCATTTTGTCAAAAACGCATTTTAGGCTCATTTTTGCCAGTAGCTAGTATACACTAAGTCAAGGGTTCCCAACCTTTTTGCCATGCCCCACTTAACCACCTCTAAAATCTTGATGTCCCCTATATTGTAATATATAATTCTTATAATTTAAAAAGTGTATTCCGTTTGAGCTGAAGAAGTTTAATACACCAAAATACCTTTGATTTAAACAAGCTTCAAGAGAACAAGTAATCTATGAAAATTAACAATGAAATAAACAAAAGACAAAATAATTTTAAAAAATCGAAAATTTGGATCCATATCTCGTTAGTCTCAATTGTCCTCTTTTAAAAATTAAATTCCCCTCCCACCCCCGTTGTGCGTACGCCCTACGTTTGGGACCCACTGAAATTAATGATGCACACAAAAGTATATAAGAAGGTGTATACATAGAGATATATACAAACAAAGCGAACAATCAGATTACGGTTAAGATTTGAACAAAAAGAAGATATTAAAAGAAATACGACAAGGCTGGTCCAGAACATAACAAACGCAGAGTTTTAGACTGAACGTGAACACGCGCAACCCATCCTTTTTTTTTTTAACTGCGAGTGTGCGCAAGCCCGTTTTTTTAATATATCATCTACACTATTAATTCGAACACAAGTGGTAAGTCAACAGTTTTTCTTAAATATTAGTTTATTTTAACACCATTCTTGCTAAAAAAAAAAACAGTATTTTTGTTTTCTATTTTTAACACACACATATACACACACACACACACACACACACACACACACACACACACACACACATATATATATATATATATATATACGCACACACACATATATATATATTCATATATATATATATATATATATATATATATATATATATATGTAGTTCGATACTTGCCCTCGCCAACTCAGCGTATGAGTAGCACAGGGATCTGTGCGGTAAAGTAAGGAGCTAATGGTAGATGTGGCGCTCCACCTCAGACGTAAAAACAATCTCCTTGGTCTAGCGCTAGTATGGCTTATACCGACATTAGGCAGTCCCGACGATTTTTTTTACTTTATATATATATATATATATATATATATATAGAGAGAGAGAGAGAGAGAGAGAGAGAGAGAGAGATTCTTTCATGTTCTTTTTGTTATTTCATGAATATGCTCAATATTTTTTTAAATGTAACTATAATATTAACATCAACAACAATAATAATATTATTAATAGGAATTATTATTATTATTGTATTATTCCTTGCAAGCTTTTCTCATCAAGTCTAATTGGCTATTCATTATGTGTGTTTTTCATATCAGCGTTGGCTGATGGTATTTCACTGGAGTCCGAGTGACAACAAGTCTCCTCAGGTCTCCAGGACTCTTCTGAGTATTATGGCCGATTGCATCATGCAGTGATCTGGATGGTCTCAATTCTTCCTCTGATTTTCAGTTCCTCCAGGATTTTTTCAAAGCTTTTAAGTACTTCATTGATAAGAATTGAGGTCTGAAGTAGACGGTTCTCGTAATGATCTCCTTAAGGTTCTATATTTTCCTTAGCCCCCCCCCCAGGTCAAGATACAACACAAGATCATTTTTTAACGTGGGAAGACACGCACGAACCGAAGCTCACGTCATGGCTAGTCAAAAAAAATCGTGGATCATCTTTTGGGTTGCTTTAGGCACCGGGTAATAAACTCAACCTTGTCCCTTTTAGACGTGTGTCAGGTGCTGCCTGGGTTTACGGTCCCCTGGGATCACGCGATTTATTTGCCTTGATGCCAAGATCTCTAAACTGATATTCGTAAGGTTTGGTATTTACGTGAACTCTCTAGTAGGCCAGGATGCGATACAAGGTCTATTTAACGTGAGATGTCACTCACTCACCGAAACTTATATGATAGCTAGTCAAGAAATGCGTGGATCCCATTGGCATTTCCCTTTTGGGGCGTCTC
Organism: Doryteuthis pealeii; assembly: GCA_023376005.1. Classification (NCBI taxonomy): domain Eukaryota; kingdom Metazoa; phylum Mollusca; class Cephalopoda; order Myopsida; family Loliginidae; genus Doryteuthis; species Doryteuthis pealeii. The sequence goes on from CM042172.1 coordinate 48,223,684, forward strand.
AGGTACCAGGCTATAAACCCAGTCCTGTCCCTTTTAGACGAGGGGGCAGGTGCTTCCTGGGGATACGACCCCCTGGATCCATACGATTAATTCGTCTAGAGACCGAAGCCTCTAAACTGGAAACCAGAAAAGTACGCGTAATATTATGCTGACTGCTCTAAACAGCAGTACACAAGTAGTCTTGGACTAGTTAATTTATTCCAACAAAAGGTACGATAGGCTAGTCCATACCAGTATGGCACAAAACCACTTCTGATTGGGTGGCTTCAATTCTGGACATTTAAGTACTATGTAGTATTCCTTTTTGACATTATTCCCAGGTCAGACTCTAAGAGAGCTCAATGTATAATAACTAATAAATTAATTATATATTAATTGTATTTTTACTAATTTTTTATTTATTTATTTATCTTGTAAAATCTGTCTGAAGAGGCTAGACTTATTTTGAGTTCCTTGTCGAAATAAATTATTATAGTCAAATGACGGTTTATTATTTTTTCCTCTTTGAAAGTTATATATATATATATATATATATATATATATATATATATGAAGTAGACAAACAATCTGTTTGAGATGGTGATAGCCGACAATTTTTTTAGGAGATTATGTGCTTAATTGAAGTCAATTAAGCACATAATCTCCTAAAAGAATTGTCGGCTATCGCCATCTCAAACAGATTGTTTGTCTACTTTATACTGTCGTGCTGTAAGTCAACCAAAAAAAGTGCGATATACACACCCGTTTAAAAATAAACATGAATTCTCGGTAGCCAACTCGGTGTAATGGTTAGAGTTCCCGCCTGTCAGCTTGACAGGTACGGTTCGAATCACGCACAAAGCACTGCCCTGTCTATAGCTTTGCTGATGAGGCCGAATAGGCTGAAATGTACACACAGAGATTGATTTTTCTCGATTTGTTTACGCCGTACATTTAAACCGATATGCACGCCTAATTCATTTAATTATAACTAATTAATTCACAAATTAGGTATGACTTCAAATAAAGCACATAATCTCCTATATATATATATATATATATATATATATATATATATATATATATATGGTTATCGGACTTAATCTCCAAAACCCTAGAAGTTCATGAACAAATAGACAGGAACGGAACTACAACTTTTTATATAGAGATATATGAATTTTCATTCACACAAAAAGAAAAGAAATCCTCCAAATCTAAAGTGATAGTTCAGCACTCTCACGCATAGATCAGTAGGTCGAAATCTACACACGTAGGTGTGTAACCGTACACCGCAAGTATGCATACACGTATGTGTATGTGTTTGTGTGTGTGTGTGTGCCTTTAACTGGCGGGTGCTTCAACGTTCTCATGTGTTTGCGGCCACGCTTTCTCATCAAAAAGCCACACGTATACATTACCGCAGAACACACACATACACACACACACACGCATACAGTGACGCGAACACACCCGGTTACACCCGCCCGAGTCAGACGACCACACGCACTGTGTCGCCGTCACACGTGCATATTGAAGCCCTCATGGTGAGTGGCGCATCTACAGGTCGTTGGTGAGCTAGATTGGGCCTGGCGTCAGTCTCCGAGGTACGAGGTAACATTCTCACGCACCCAGAAATATCACTGACCGTTTCCCCCCGGCAAGTCTTCGACGGCTGAAGTGACGCTAATGTCGGCGCTTGGTCGATGGTTGGTCCCGTATCAAATGGCAAACGAGCAAACGTGCCATCACGCAATTTTGCAACCTTCACAAATGGGTCGACATTCTGGATCACATAATCGATAAATTAAAAATCAATCAAGCACAAAATCGATCTGAACTGATCGTGTGTTGGTAGGTGGCGCTGTTTAACAGTTTTCTGGTTTGTGGCGAAAGGCTTTAGAATTGTTGTATGTACATAACAGAATTAATTGGTAGGGTTTCTAGTTCGATTCCGGCCCTCGCCAACTCAGCGTATGAGTAGCACAGGGATCTGTGCGGTAAAGTAAGGAGCTGATGGTAGGTGTGGCGCTCCACCTCAGATGCCAGAAAACAATCTCCTTGGTCTAGCGCTAGTGAAAAGGGGATAGACTCCCTCGCTGATTGGCTGATACCGACTTTTAGGCCGCCCCGACGACTTTACTTTTACTTACTAGATAGATATGACCAGATATGGATAGATAGATATGAATAGACTGAATAGATAGATAGGTAGAGTTCGATTGACCTACATAAATTGATACATATATCAGTCTAGTCTTATCTAACTCAGTATATCTATATCTATATCTATAATATATATATATATATATATATATATATATATATATAGATAGATAGATAGATAGATAGAGAGAGAGAGAGAGAGAGAGGAGAGAGAGAGAGGGGGGAGGAGAGAGAGGGGGAGGAGAGAGAGAGGGAGATAGAGCGAGAGCGAGATATTCAAACTCAGATTGATAGATACATAGATATATAGATAATAGTGAAATTGTTGAGAATAGTCAAAATGTACGTCAGTAATGTCAGACGAGAAAACATAGCTTACTAGTTAGATAGATAGATAGATAGATAGATAGATACGAAAGCTTTAGATAATGGAAATAAGAAAAAAGCGAAAGAAAAGAAGGAAAACGAAAATGAAGAGAGAAAAGTAAAAAAAAAAAAAAGACAATTAAAAAGAAGAGTAAGACGACGACGGTGACGATGAGAAAAAGAAAATCATTTTCCATGAAATAAACGAGTTATTTTTTTCGTTTTGTGTTTGATATATTTTTTTCTTAGAAGCAAATTTATATTCTCTCTGTCTCTGTCTCTGTCTCCTCTCTCTCTCTCTCTCTCTCTCTCTCTCTCTCTCTCTCTCTCTCTCTCTCTCTCTCAGAGAAGGGAGAAGAAACATTTTTGTCAATTTCTTAAATTAACAAAAGTCGTTCTTTGAAATCTAAGTTATTTAGTCTCCCACGCTTATATAATCTAGAATGATAAATAAATTTTATGTTAAAAAAAAAAATATGTTATTATCATTTTTATATATATATATATATATATATATATATATATATATATATATATATATATATATATATATATATATATCCTAAATTAATAATTGAATAAAATATAACATAAAAATACTTTCACAATTTGTGGAGGCGCGTGGTTTAATGGTTAGAGTCTTAAGAAATGGATAGTCGATCATAGTTCAAATCCTGGATGAGACTGTTTGCATTTCACAAGCATACCCTTGGGAAAAGTGTGTATCTAACTACTCTCCCTCTAGCTATGGGTAAATAGTAGGACAGACTGGGTTCTTTGATCCTGGCTCGATAACCAGTCTAGGAGAAGGAAAACTCTAAATTCATACATTAGGTTACCCAAAAATTCGGCTTCTATTTATTTTAAAAACGAATTAAAATTAATTAAATTGATTATTTAAGGTCACATTTTTGTCCAAGTCGAAAAGTAGTAACATAATGAGCATCAGTAAAAGAAAAAAAAACGAAAAAAAAGAAAAATAATATTACACATGTAATTTATTCTTAATACATTTAAAACGATTTTTTCGGTCAATTTCGATCGCGTTCGCCGGCAAACGCTGCTTAAAATCCGTGTTTACAAAATAAATTATAACATTCGCAAAGGAAAAATAAATTACCAAAAATCAGGGAATTATCCGATTCTAATGAAATTTTCACTATTGATTTATCAATTAATGAATTTTATAATGCATCAGTCGTTTTATTTCAAAATTTTAATTAGGCATTTCTGCTATGATAAATTAATATATAAAATTAATTTAAAATATGAGCAGCTTTATTTTAAGTTTAAAATGTCATATCATTAGATTCTAAAAACATTTTTAATAACTGCTTTACTTTAGTATCAATCCCCCATATTTTGGGGGGCGAAAACTGTATTGGAAATTTGGCACCCTCCCTTTTAAACGAAACAGATATTGATGAATTTTTTTTTCTTTTATAAGATAATAGCCAATTAAATAATCATCGAAACGAGTAAAAAAAAACTCAAAAATTATTTTTTTAGTTTTTATTTTCATTTTATTTTCCGATTTTCTTAAAATAAAAACTTCTATTTGTCTTTTGTCTTTTTATTTATGCAGAAGTAGTATCAATCTCATGTATACAACACCGATATTTTGCACCCCCAAAACAAGAGGTGGTGAAAGTTAAGTAACCTGAAAAAAATCAGAAAGTTTTGAAATAAAATAACTAATGCATTATAACATTCATTCATTGATAAATCAACACTGAAAATTTCATTAAAATCGGATAATTCCCTGATTTTTGTTAAATTCTTTTCAAACAGGGAGGGGGGGGGGGCAAAATTGTATTGAAAAACATTGATTTTTCGACAAATTGGGTATACCTATCATATATGTCAAACTCCGCTTAAGAAATTGATCTCGTGTCACATCCTGTTCATGCGAAGACGTGGTATATATATATATATTATATATATATATATATATATATATATATATATATATATTCAGGCATGTGTTATTGAATAACACTGAGTACCTTTTCTTCATTATTTGGATCTGTGTCTTTTCCAGTCGTCTGGCGATCTTTCTGGTGTTAGGATCCAATTGAAATTCATATACCCCATGATGACCACTGAAGAAGGAGTCGAAAGAGATGGGAAATATCCTATTTCAATTGGATCCAAACACAAGAAAGATCACCAGACGACTGGACTGGAAAAGACACAGATTCAAATAATGAAGAAAAAGTACTCAGTGTTATTCAATAACACATGCCTGAAAAATAATTTGCTGCCAAAATACACAACATTTAAATAGAAGTCAGAGCAAATATCCCAATATTACAATAATAGAATACTCACCTGAAGATCTACTGCGTGAAACACCAAGTCATGGATTGTTATATTATATATATATATATATATATATATATATATATATTCCCCGTCGTACTCAGCGTTGAATCGTCTTTTGCAAATGTTTCGCGCCACTTTTAGTTCTCTCAGGGTTGGGGGAAGATCAAAGTTGATGAGGAGGAAAGGAGGATGGTGTGGGTTGGGTAATGGGATGGGGGTGAATTCGGATGTAATTTTGTGGGTGACATCACAAAGAGTGAAAAGAGACTCGGTTCCAAATTCATGAAAATATTCTTTCTGGAATTTTCTCTGATTTGGTTGGCTTAATGTTTAAAAAACAAGAAGAAGAAGAAGAAGAGAAGAAGAAGAAGAAGAAGAAGAAGAAGAAGAAGGAAGAGGAGGAGGAGGAGGAGGAGGAGGAGAAGAGGATCGGTGAAGAAGGAGGAGGGGAGGGGGAAGGAGAAGAAGAAGGGGGAGGAGGGGAAGAAGAAGAAGAGAGAGGGAGAGAAGAAGAAGAAGAAGAAGAAGAAGGGGGGAGAGGGCGAAGAAGAAAGAAGAAGAAGAAGAGAAGAAGAAGAAGAAGAAGAAGAAGAGGAGGAGGAGGACGAAGAAGAAGAAGAAGAAGAAAGAAGAGAAGAAGAAGAAAGAAGAAGAAGAAGAAGAAGAAGAAGAGAAGAAGAAGAAGAAGAAGAAGACAGAAGAAGAAGAAGAAGAAGAAGAGAAGAAGAAGAAGAAGAGAAGAAGAAGAAGAAGAAGAAGAAGAAGAAGAAGAAGAAGAAGAAGAAAGAAGAAGAAAGAAGAAGAAGAAGAAGAAGAAGAAGAAGAAAGAAGAAGAAAGAAGAAGAAAGAAGAAGAAGAAGAAGAAGAAGAAAAGAGAAGAAGAGAAGAAGAAGAAGAAGAAGAGAAGAAGAAGAAGAAGAAGAAGAAGAAAGAAGAAGAAGAAGAAGAAGAAGAAGAAGAAAGAAGAAGAAGAAGAAGAAGAAGAAGAAGAAGAAGAAGAAGAAGAAGAAGAAGAAGAAGAAGAAGAAGAAGAAGAAGAAGAAGAAGAGAAGAGAAGAAGAAGAAGAAGAAGAAGAAGAAGAAGAAGAAGAAGAAGAAGAAGAAGAATTGCGCACTCGCGTACATACACATTAGCAGACACAGCGAAGCAGCAAGGGAGAAATCGGAGAGTAGTGGTCTATGAAAATGAGATGAAATTGACTCTAATAGCACACCACACACACACACACACACACAATGACGTCTGAAAAGTTCGTAGGTGACCAAGATCATTTCATAAGTAATGATGTGTATTTTTCCACTCTTCTTCGACTGCTGCTGCGATGCCTGGACCCCAATGGTAAAAAAGAATCAATAGCTTAGATGTGGCACAAGACCAGAAGTATGGGGAGCTCAGTAAGAATCGAACTCACTATTGATGATATGCTAATCAAGCTCACTAACCATTACACCATTAATTATATATATATATATATATATATATATATAATATATAATTATACCATATGAATTATACTATTAAATATATATCAATCTCTGTATACATATATATATGATACTAGCTATATACGAACTTCTTAGATTTTTATGATAGAGTATAACATTCCTCTTCTAGTGACTTTTATTACACGATAAGTTTTAAACAAGGTTTGTTTAGAATGGCTTTTTGCCGATAATTTTGGAGAATAAGTGTTTAATTGGAGTCGTACCTAATTTTGAAATATATAATATATATATATATATATATATATATATATATATATAATTAATGTAATATTTAGTGAGCTTGATTAGCATATATATATATATATATATATATATATATATATATATATATATATATATATTTGCATATAGCAATCTTCAGAACAAGACTTGGTCTGAAGAACGCATAGGTGAGAACATGTCAGTAACCAGGCGCTATTGACTCCATATCCTTAACTAAAATATAAATACTCTATCAATGATATTAGGCACTAATTACATTTTTTTTTCTCTTTTGTTTTTTCTTTTCTTCTTCTATAGTTGACAATTCAGGTTCAGTAAAATCAACCGAGTGTAGTGTTTCCGATAAAAACTCGCCTTTGATTATATTATCGGTCTAGTCAAATACAATTTCGTAAAAATCCGGGTTTTTTTCACAGCTTTGAGGCATCATAAATTATTTCCCTCAAGGGTATTCGTCCAAAAGTGAACGTAAGAGCATGACTAGAGTTTGAACATGCTTACTACGATATCACAGACCGGCACGTTAGCCTCTACGCGATGGGAATTCCCCCGTATAATACTGTTACATCATTTCGTCATCTAATTGCTCCGACACTATGTTAAACTAGTGGGACCTGTGGATATACCACTGTATGATAATTTATTTATTAAAACATTTGATATGTTTACTTAAAGAGCTATTGCCAAATAGTTCAATATGTAAAAAGTATAATAACATTTATTTAACTATCACTCACTTTTTTCCCATCTTTTCATCTTGTTCGAATGAAACGGATTAGTGTCATCACTTCCGCGCATTTGCCCCCTCTCTCTATCTTTTCCCTACTCTATTTCTTTCTTTTTTTCTTATTATATTTTTTCTGTGTAGTATGTTTTCTTTCTCACTTTTCTTTCTTTATAATAAAAACGGAATGGTTTATTATTTAATTTAGGTGACGACACTCATAAGAAATAAGAATTCGTCGGATAAGCAAAAGCAGATAATCACGATTTAGATTTTTGTATTTCCTCTTGGACGATTTTGATGGTCTCATTTTTAACCAGAAGGTGCTGCAAAATGATGACGATCGGCACGAAGGAACACGGTTATTAATTAATATATAGATATTACTACTGAGAATGGTGACCACTTAAGCGACAGCAGGTACTGTAATTAAAGGATACCCGAAAAGGATTGGTATGCCATTAAACAAAACAATCAAACAACTTACCAACTATTGAGAATTTTATATATATATATATATATATATATATATAATATATATATATAAAACCACCTTAGATAGAGCAATTAGTGGGGCCTACCTGTGTAATGGTTATTATCATTGGAAATGGAGTCAGCGATCCGAGTTCAAATCTAGTATGAGGCTATACAAGTTAGATGACAATATCGGTGTGAAATAATATTTTGAGGTAGTATTCATTTTCCTGGCCTTCCATAAGGCCGTGGGGAGCCACGTACAAATCGAAGCTTATACAGTGGCCAGTGCAAAAAGTGCACGGTCCCGTTGGCATCTTCTGAGGCAAATCAGGCAACGGGCAATAAACCTGGCCCTGTTCCTTTTAGTTGAGAGGTCAAGTGCTGCTTGAAGGAACGCCCCCCCTGAGACCAGGCTATACATTTCACCTCTAATTCATTCAGAATTTCAAGCTCCTAAACACAAAGGCAACTATATTTTCAGCTCGTATTGCAGACTGTGAAATTATTTGGTCCCTTCAAAATTGATGACTAATGCAGCGAACTATTCTAAATTCTTGACCAAAGTGGTTTTGGGGGGGTCTTTGGATGTTTCTAGTGGCACAGGTTCGGTCACTGTGAATTGCAATTATTCATATATATATATATATATATATATAATATATATATATATATATATATTTACCAACCCCTCCGCACGAGCAGGATGTGACAAAAGGTCAATTTTTTAAGCGGAGTTCAGCAGGTTTTAATTCAGAATTTTCCTTCTCCTACACCGGTTGCCTAACCAAAGTTAAAGAGCCCAGTCTGTCCTACTATTTATCCATAGCTAGAGGGAGATTAGGATTGCAATTATTACACCGTACAAAATATCACTCAGTGGCATTTTAGTGCCGACTGAGTAACCTCATGGTAGAGGTTTAACACATATTTAAGGAGCCAAATTAAATCAAATTCTCTTTAATGACCTCGACATCCTAAAATCTTACTCAGGAGATCATTTTTTTATAGGAAACAGTGAAACAGTCGCATGGAGTTAGGGTTCGTGATCAAAGATCAGTAAGTAGGGAAGGTGCCGCACTTACACGGTCCTTCTTTTGTGAAAAAAAGTATCAACCCTGGCTATTTTTTTTCTCTTGTCTTTTTTTAATCGATACTGACTTCAAGACATTGGCATTTTATAATATAAATCCCCCAGTTGTACACATGACTTCATCTAAATCTAAGATTTTTGAAATATAAGATTCTGTTGGATTATTTCTGTATATATTTATTTATCAACTCCTCCGCACGAGCAGGATACGACACAAGGCCAATTTCTTAAGCGGAGTTTAACAGTTTTGAATTCAGAGTTTTCCTTCTCCTAGACTGGTTACCTAGCCATGGTTAAAAACCCAGTCTGCCCTGCTATTTACCCATAGTTGGAGGGAGAGTAAGATTCATACCTTTCCCAAGGGTATTAGCGCTAAGTGAAATGCAATTACCACGTCCAGGATTTAAACTCGGGGTGACGAGTCCATTTCCCATGGCTTTGACCATTATACCACACGCTTCCTACGCTTATTTTAGTATATAGGTTCTGGAATCCGCCACTTAAACTTATAGACGGCGTGGTCACGTGGATTAACCTCAGCCAATCGACAGCTCGATTACGTGGTTAGTTAAATATTTAATCGCCAATATAGAAAACCGTTCATTTGCACGTTATTCAACATTGACGAACGGACCTGCAATCAAGGACTTTGCTCAACGCAAGGATCATACCCAACACTAAGGACACCAAGAAACAACCAAAGATTTCTTCACTAAAGATCGCGCTCTGCTTAACACAAGGGATCTCCACTGTAAATTGCTCTCACTTGAAGCCTAAAAATGGCCCCCAAAATCGTAACAGATTCAGTATCAGTACTTTTATCACACCTTTTAGATAGATAGATAGATAGATAGATATAAGAAGATTAAGATATATAGATATAAGAAGACTATTTCAGTTCAAATCCTGGACTAGTCTGTTTGCATTTCGCATAGCGTTAATACACTTCAGAAAGGTATACTTCGAACTATTCTCTCTGTACCTATGGGTAAATAGTAGGTCGGATTGGGCTATTCAGCCTTTGTATAGCAATCGGTCTTAGAGAAGGAAAAACTGAATTCAAACTTGTTAAACACTGCTTAAAAATTGCCTTGTGTCGCGTCCTGCTCGTGCGGAGGGGTTTGTATATACTAATAGTTTCATAGAAACTTCCAACTATGGGTAAATAGCCGGGTAGACCGAGCTCTTTAATCTTGGTATAGCAACCAGTCTAGGAGAAGATAAACTTTGTTTTCAAACATGTTAAACTCAATTTAATAATGGTCTTCATTCGCATCCTGCTCTTAGCGTAGGGGTTTCGCTAAATGCATACAATTATGGCAGTTTGAAATAATTCAGTCATAAGTGCCAAATTTTTTTTTAAATTTATTGATTATTATACATTGAGCTCTCTTTAGGGATTTATAAAATATTGTATGAATATATGTTTGCACCTACAAGAGCATTCACTTAAGATTTTGAAGATCCCCAATAGAATCATCCCTTAAAATCAGT
>CM042172.1:48236529-48304029 GCA_023376005.1 Doryteuthis pealeii
TCTATTAGTTGATCACTATTGGCTAGAAGGTAGTCGCCAGGCCGGCTCTGTGTCAGCCACGGGAGTCCCCAGCGAGTTAATGCTATGTGACCATACCTCCACTCTTTCCAGTATGTCGGTTGTATGTCTGGAAAGCCGATTATGGGTGTGCGTGTGGGTGGGTGTGAACGGGGGGATCCCTAAGGAGAGCGAAGTGAGTCGCTAGTCTCCGGTCGTCTGCAATGAATTATTAATACAGTAGGCCAAGTCCACAGAGGTGCAATTCACCCGAGTCGAGTGGAACGGGAAGGTCGTTTTCTCTTGGAAACATCGGAGACATTTTGTTCTAATGAGAATTCATCGTCAAAGAGACGAAAAATGGCGGCGAGGGGGAGGTGGTGCAAAGGAAACAGTGAGTTGGGGTGAGAAAGAAAACCCGGACACATAAAAGATAGGAGGCCTCAAAACCTGAGGGTGATGACTTCTCAGATAGAAACGGGAGATTAGGGATAACAACAACAACAACAAAAAATTGAAGAAAAATTGGAAGAAAATTTTGGAAATTGAAAGAGGGAAGTGAAAAAAGATTGAAAGAAGAAATGAAGGAGAAAAGAAAATGAAATAATTTGATTGCAAAAGAAAGAAAGATATGAGAAGAATAAAAATATCTGGAAGTTGCGATAAAAATTATAAAGAAGAGGATTTTAAGCTTTGGAAATCAGTTCTGTAGGTAGCACCAGAATCACGTCATATGATCAGTTTAGGCAATATTTAAGTTCGCAAAAAAGAAATAACGAACATAAAGAGTTGTTACAAAGAAAAATAGTTAATTCAAACACCAACTTATCCGATTGGAAAAAGATTACTGACCGTTATCTTGAAAAATAAGTAAAACAGGCCGTTTTTTTTACAACTGGGTCAGTTTCTTCATTGATACTTTTTTCTAGTAGAATTCTGTATTCATGGTTCTTTTACTTAAAAAAAAAAAACAACTGCCGTATAGAAACTTATTCAGACACTTATCTTCATAGAAAAAAAAATTAAAAATCGTTTTTATCGGTTCATTTTTTTCAGATTTCATAAAATAAAATAGGGGTGGAGAAACCTCATGAAAATATTTCCCCCTAATACATTTTAGGAAAAATTTATTTTATAAGTTTATACAAATAATTGCTGAAATTTTCGTGAAAATTTGACTGCTCGTTAATTTTTCATAGAATTTTTTAAAAAATGCCTGTAGTCATAATTTGTTTTTGGCTCCGTTAAATTTCAATTGATTTAACGGTGCAAAAATCTAAACATTGTTTTCATTCATAATTTTCATTAATTTCGTTAGCTGAAAATTTTTTTAAATCCTCAGGGGACTTTTTAAATGTTTCTTCTTTCGAATGGACAAAATATTTAAGATATTAACCTTTATGTAAGTTTCATTGTGTTAGATATAGGGGATAAAGGAAGGGAGGAAGGGAGGAAGGAAGGAAGGAAGGAAGGAAGGGAGGAAGGAAGGAAGGAAGGAAGGAAGGAAGGAAGGAGGAAGGAAGGAAGGAGGAAGGAAGGAAGGAAGGAAGGGAGGAGGAAGGAAGGGGGGGAGGGAGAGGAAAGAGGGTTGTATGATAAACGAAGGAATAAATAGAAACAAACAAACAAACAGAGATCTATACATATATAAATGGCAGTTGGTATGTATTTATGAATGTATGTATTTCCCGAGGAAACTTCTAAAATAAAACAATTAATAACAAATTAAATATATATACACATTCACTATCACCAGAGCTTGCTTTTTGTGCAAAGATAATGAAGATTTTATCTATATTCATAAAGATGCCTAAAAACTAGGATTTGAATAGTAAGAGAAGTGAAAGTCATTGGTGGCATTTGTGATTAAAACATAAACAAATCAATTATGGAAGACTAAAACAATTTGATTCATTTAAATTGGATTTATATTTGAAGATATTTAAAAATTGAAATATACGTAGAAATAGCATTGAAATTCTACTTAAAAATGTCAGCATTTGTAAATCTTAAAATTGAACGAATCACCACGGTTTTTTCACCTCTTAAACCCGGGCGATGCTGGGTAGTTGCTTCTAGTATAAAATAAAAGAAAAAAGAAAACTGAGTAAAATTAAAATTGAACTTGTTTAATATTAAAAAAAAAGAACAAATTCAGATATTCCAAAATAATTGCAAAACAACCCACCTCTATATTGTAGAACGATAGACGACCAAAAATTACCCCGAAGATTTGCGATCCGTGAGAAACTTGAGTCGGTCTTTTTTAAACCATTCGCTTTAAATCGTATATTTAGTTCTTTTTATTGGGCACTTTTACACGTTTTTAGTGATAAAAATTCCGAAGTGGGCAAGTTTTTTATCTTTAATTTTTGTGGATATTAATGGTCACTACGACACACGCAAATAAACACACACACACATACAAACAAACAAACATACACACGCACGCACAAGCACACGCACGCACACACACACACACACACACACACACACACACACATATATATATAAACAAGGTTTGTTTAGAATGGCTTTTTGCCGATAATTTTTTGGAGAATAAGTGTTTAATTGGAGTCGTACCTAATTTTGAAAATTAATTAATTAATAATGAATTAGGCGGGAATACTATTAAATGTATGGCTAAACAAATCGAGAAAAATCATCTCTGTATGTACATTTCGGCCAGGCCTCATCAGCAGAGCTATAGATCGGAAGACGCCCTGTGCGTGATTTGAAACCGGACTGCCAAGCTGACAGGCCGATCCCATAACCCAACACCAAACGAACTTCTTAGATTTTATGATAGAGTAGGTTAACATCCACTTCTAGTGACTTTTATTACACGACGATGTGGTAAGTTGTAAACAAGGTTGTTTAGAATGGCTTTTTGCCGATAATTTTTGGAGAATAAGTGTTTAATTGGAGTCGTACCTAATTTTGAAAATTATGTTTTTGTGGGCTTATGTATAACTGTATGTACGTATATCTTTATTTATTTATTGAATGTTGAAAATAGTACAAAGGGAGTACATAACTAGGTACGAAAGTGGGAAAGGTGATCCACTGGGAATTGTGCAAGAAATAAGATTTTCAGTATGCAACTAAATGGTATATGCCCAGACCGAAATCTGTCTTACAAATGAGACGCAAAAATTCTCTAAGATTTTGAGATACAGATGGATCATCTAATCCCGACTAAGACACCAGACTTAATGTTAATTAGCAAGAAGAAGAGAAATCGTCATCTCGTCGATTTTCTCGTCCCAGCGAATCATTAAGTGAAAATGAAAGAAATAGAAAAGGGCTCACTTCTGATTTAGGTCGGAAAATTAAAACGGAAAGTTTTTTGGTGATCCCCCATGACAGTTTAACTACATTCTATGAATTAACATTTTGCGAATTGGGTTTTAGGGGATTAAGCTTGTTTTTAATTACGTATTGCTTAAAAAAAATAAACAACAAAAAACCCAAATTACTATACATTTAATTAACCGTTGAAATTAATTATTGAATCTATTATTGAGACAGTTGTTTGTGTTAGTATTGCAATGTATAGTTTTAATTAAACTTAGTTTTAAAAAAAAATTTTCAACATTAAATGTATTGTATAGTAATTTGTTTTTTGTTTTTTTGTTATGTATTTTTTTAAGCAATACGTAATTAAAAACAACCTTAATCCCCTAAAACCGTAACCCAATTCGCAAAATGTTAATTCATAGACTGTAGTTAAACTGTCATGGGGGATAACCAAAAAACTTTCCGTTTTAAATTTCCGACCTAAATCAGAAGTCAGCCTAGAAAAGATAGACAAATACTTGAACCTGGAAAAAAAACTGAAAACGGGAAAATCAAGATAAAGGTCGTACCAATGGTAACTGGTGCACTTGGAACGGTTCCCAACGTTCTAGAAATCAGCTCTCAACTTTGACCAGACCAACGCTTTAACATTCTGTTGTTAAAAAAGTTCCACCTTAAAATCATTCCTAACACCAAATAATATGTTTTTACTTATATATATATATATATATATATATATATATATATATATATATATATATATATATTGCTGCTTACCCTTTCCGTTGCAGTGTCATTCGTAAATTATCCAAAGGTTCTCAATATATTAAAAAACATAGAGCAATAATAATAATAATAATAATAATAATAATAGAAGCGGACAATATCATGCAAGCAGAAATGAAAGGAAAAGTTAAAAAAGAATATCTCAGGAGAACTAGAAAACTTCTAGAAACCAAACTTACCAGCAGAAATCTGATCAAAGGAATCAATACCTGGGCTGTCCCCATTATAAGATACTCTGGTCCATTCTTAAAATGGACTAAAGAAGAACTCAAACAGTTTGACCAATGGACGAGAACATTAATGACCATGCACAAGGCTCTCCACCCTAGAGATGATAGAGATAGATTGTATGTCAAGAAAGGAAGGTGGAAGAGGTCTTGCCAACATAGAGGAATGCGTAGAAACCACAATCCAACAACTTGAAGATTACACAAGAAAGAGCAAAGGCAAACTACTTATGGCGGCCAACAATAATAGAGGCGACAGATGGACAATCAGAAAAACAACAAAGACTAGAAAACAAAAATGGGAAGAAAAACAATTATATAGACGCTTCAAACGACAAATTGAAGAGGTTGCCCATGAAAAGACTTGGACATGGTTAAGAAAAGGAAACCTCAAAAGAGAAACGGAATCACTTATAATTGCTGCACAAAATAATGCCATAAGGACCCAACAAAATGAGACTGTAAACCATATACTTTGCGAATGTAGCAAACTAGTACAACGAGAATACAAAACTAGACACGACTAGTTTGGGAAGGTGATCCACTGGGAATTATGCAAAAAAATTAATTTTGACCATGCAAAAAATGGTATATGCATAAACCAGAATCTGTTCTTGAGAACGAAACGCATAAAATTCTCTGGGACTTTGAAATAAACACGGATCACCTTATCCCAGCAAGAAGACCAGACCTAGTGTTGATAAACAAAAAAGAAAGAACTTGTCAACTGGTGGATTTTGCAGTGCCAGCAGATCACAGGGTGAAGCTAAAGGAAAATGAAAAAATAGACAAATATCTGGACCTTGCCAGAGAACTGAAAAAGTTATGGAATATGAAAGTGAAGGTGATACCAATTGTAGTTGGTGCACTTGGAACGGTCCCAAAAGGATTGGAAAAGGGTTTGGAAAGTTTGGAAATCAGAGGAAGGGTTGAAACCATTCAGAACACTGCACTGCTGCAATCTGCCAGAATACTCAGAAGAGTCCTGGAGACCTGAGGAGACTTGCTGTCACTCAGACTCCAGTGAAAGACCATCAGCTAATACTGATGTAAAAACTCAAAAGGAGCAAATAATAATAATAATCTTATTATAATGGAGATTGTGTGTTTTTCTGTCTGTAACCGAAACTATATTACTAATCGAGTCACAATTAGCATAGTTATTTACATCACATTCTCCATGATTTTATTTATATTTAAACCTCAATTATTAATAAAATTGCTTCGCCTTATTATTAGTGTTGTCCATATCTACATACAAATAACATGCAATGGTATTTATATATACAAAAAATAGCGGTTTGCAGTGTGAATGGGAAGGCTAATTTGCATATTGACATTAAAAATGGGATTTTATTAAATATGTGCTTAGTATTATTGCTTTCTAACTGTTTGCTTTTATTTTAATGAATATAAGCAAAAATCTCTTCAATGAATCTTAAATGAAATCCATTAACAAGAAAAAATAACTGTCATTTTATTCTTTATTCCCTAATTTAACTAAATAGTTAAATAAGTAAAATTCAGCAATGAAAGACGGGAGTGATGGAAGTGTAAGTTTCATTTCTATTTTTTTTTTTTATTATACCCCCACTCTGTTATATATCTTTTTGTCTGCCTCTAATTTAATACGATATTTCATTACATTAAAACTTAAATACTTGAGGGTGCATATATTTGCTAGTAATAGTAATAATAATAGCCAAGGAAAGAGTTAAGGGTTTATCATGGTTTCAATCCAAATTATTTCATTTTATACTCAAATAAATCGATGTAATTACTTAGTTAAATAGAATGTCAAAGTTGGAGACTAATTGTCCTTTTGCTTTTTTTTAAAGAACAGAGCTAAGATTAAATATTGTATTCGCTCAACGAGCGAGGACCGAAAACGACATAGTTCTTGTCCTTTCAAAGACAAGATATGAAAAGGAGGAGTTTGATAAGACTGAATAATCCTATGGCCCACGGACACTTGACGTGATCCAAGGTAAAACATTATATTTATCACCGTACAACCGAATCCATACAAGAAGACCAGACCGAATAGTAATTACCAAGAAAAAAAGGACCGGTCATTTAGTGGACTTTGCCGCCCTAGTGGAATTTAGTATGAAAGTAAAGGAAATAAAAAATCGGCGGATAAGCAATACCAGATAATTGTATTTCATCGTGGACGATTTGAACGGTCTCATTTACCAGTGACATGATAACGGTCATACAAATAAGAGACACGAGTATCGATATATAGATAATAATAATAATAATAATAATAATAATAATAATAATAATATGATGATGATGATGATGATGATGATGATGATGATGAATGAAGCAGAAGGAGGGGTAAGGATGAATAAAAGTTGCAATGGGACCTACTGGTAACTGTGTAAATGATTAGCGTTTGACCATGCAAACTAAATCACAAATGAAACTGTCTCGAAGAATTAAAGTAAGATTCCTCTGAAGTTTAAAATTAAATCAGATCATACAATGCGAGCGAGATGAAATTTAAAGAGCGTAAACAAATACATATGCCAGAGAGAGAGAGAGAGAGAGAGAGAGAGAGAGAGAGAGAAGGGAGAGGAGAGAGAGAGACTTTGTGTTTGTTCCTGTAAACTACAGAATAATATTTAAAAAGGAATTTAGTCAGAGAACTTAGTAAAAAGGGGCTTGGTCAAAGATTTTTGAATTGGCCAGAGAAGTTTAAAAAGGCGAACTTGGTCAGAAACTAAGGCATGTAAATCCATTGGGTCATTTTATGCCAAAGATGTTTAAGTTTTATTCATTATTGATGGAAACTCAATTTTTAAAACATTTTTAAACTAATTATTTCTGTTAAGCCTTTGACGGGACCCTAACAGATGGGACCTGAGAGTAATGGTGATGGAGAGGTACTCCACTTTTCCCAGGGATCCAAAATCGGAACTTAACCATCAGAGTTTAACGTCATACCCAGGACACTCAGACCCCCAGCCACCGCTTTCTAGCACATATATGATAAAAGAGGGGTTGCTATTAAGGCAATAGGGTTAAGACAATCATATAGGTGCTAGGATTTGACGTGACCAGCTGATTGATCGATGTGGGCCTCTCCAGCGGTCAGTCTAGCATAATAAGGGCCAAAGTAGTGTATGTGCATGTCACAGACTGCTTCGGCCACCATGATTTCGCCACCCACGGCCAATAAGTGACCCCATTGGCGGGTCTTATCCCTCTGCAGAAGTGCAGTTTGTGTATTTTAAAACCCCACCGACAGGGCCGCTTGGAAATTGGTCAGTGAACTTTGAAATTAAATACAAACTTAACGATTGAACTTAAACCTTTAGACCGCTTGGGATGATATCGAAGTGTCCTAGGTGGGATACTAAACTCTACCTGGAGATTTAAAGTGTGGATTACCCCCTTCATTAACATTACTCCCAGGTTAATTCTGACCCGGAGTGGTTAGGGTCCCATCTGTCAGTCAAATATATCTGATTAAAAATGATTTCGTCATTCATAAAAAAATAAAGATTCGGCAGATAAGCAACACCAGATAATCAGGATTTAGATTTCTTCATTTCATCCTGAACGATGTAGACGGTCCCATTTTTAACCAGAATGTGTTGCAACATAATAACGGTCATACAATCAAGGAACACGTGTATTATTATTATTATTATTATTATTATTATTATTATTATTATTATTATTTACTCCTTTTGAGTTTTCACATCAGCATTAGCTGATGGTCTTTCACTGGAGTCTGAGTGACAGCAAGTCTCCTCAGGTCTCCAGGACTCTTCTGAGTATTCTGGCAGATTGCAGCAGTGCAGTGTTCTGAATGGTTTTAAATCCTTCCTCTGATTCCCAAACTTTCCAGACTCTTTTCCAATCCTTTTGGGACTGTTCCAAGTGCACCAACTACAATTGGTATCACTTTCACCTTCATATTCCATAACTTTTTCAGTTCTCTGGCAAGGTCCAGATATTTGTCCATTTTTTCATTTTCCTTTAGCTTCACCCTGTGATCTGCTGGCACTGCAAAATCCACCAGTTGACAAGTTCTTTCTTTTTTGTTTATCAACACTAGGTCTGGTCTTCTTGCTGGGATAAGGTGATCCGTGTTTATTTCAAAGTCCCAGAGAATTTTATGCGTTTCGTTCTCAAGAACAGATTCTGGTTTATGCATATACATTTTGCTGTATGGTCAAAATTATTTTTTTTGCATAATTCCCAATGGATCACCTTCCCAACCCATCCGTGTCTAGTTTTGTATTCTCGTTGTGCTAGTTTGCTACATTCGCAGAATTATTATTATTATTATTATTATTATTATATTATTAATAATAATAATAATAATAATAATAATATAATAATAATAATAATACCGGAAGAGGATTCCAGATTACAAGCAAAGCAGAACATTTGAAAATAACGAAAGGAAATTGCAGCAACAAGTGAATGGACAAAACATGAATAAAATTAATCGGATGCTAATGAAACAAAACGTTTGTGGCACAGAAACTATGAGAGCAGAAAAAAAACAAAAAACACATCAGAAAGGTTGAATGGCTGAACGAGATAAAAACTGAATTACAAGGAATTAAAGATGGCCGAGAGGCTGAAATACACCTGGATTCACTAAAACTAACACTTACTAAAAGTAACAAAGGCATAAGAACAGGGGAGGATATGAATGATGATGGTTGTAAAAATTGACATCTATTTATAAAATCAAAGCGATTAAAATACGGAGAATTTTAATCTGACTTTGTTCCTAATATGTTCTTTAAACGTTTTCTTTCTTTTCAAAATCCGTCGCAAACGACGATGACGTCAAAATCACTATTCCCTATCGCCGTGGAACGTTTTCTTCAAACAATTTTTTTTTAATTCTTTTTTCGAACATTTCAGAAATTCTCCGTATTTTAACTGCTTTGATTTAAAACACCAGAGAATTTACTCTGATGGAGGCCGTTATTCCTTGTATACAAAAAGATTTTGTACTTTTCTATTATTATTATTATTATTATTATTATTATTATTATTTTATTTTGTATTTAAAATAATAATAGAATGCATGTGTGCATGGATAAACTTCTGTCCGAAACACGTGTCAGTAAAATAACATCTATTTTATCCATTCAGCATTTTCTTTCCTTTGTTTATTTTTCCTTTAAACACACACACACACACACACACACACACACACACACACACACACAGATATATATATATATATATATATATATATATATATATATATATAACTTTCAAAGAAAGAAAAACTTAACAAACCGTATATATATATAAACAAATTTGGTTGGAATAATAGAATCCTTATTATTTTCAAGTTTTTTTCTTTTGTTTTCAAGTTGTCTAATTTTGGGGACATTTTTCCATTTACACCGTCAAAATCCGGTTAATTGTTAACAGATGATTTTTAGAGTTTTGTTTTAAATCATAAAACTAACCTCTAACCTAAACTAACCCTAACCTAACCCTAACCCCTAACCCTAACCCTTAACAAACAACGGGATTTTGACGGTGTAAATGAGAAAAGTGTCCTTGTGAGTCGAGATGGTGGAAGGGGTGCCTAAATGTCATATGGTCCGTTTTTATTAATGAAATCAGAGACTGCATATATTTATTAATTCGAATCCTCAAATTCACGCGTGAAGAATAGTTATTGTATGCGTCTGTTCACTGTGACGCATGAGATTAATATAACGAATTTTCGCTCGGATTGGGTAATCAGATGACCAAACTAACCAATGGGAGAACTGCTTCCAGATCGATCAAGGATCAATATACTGTCTATCATACTTATTTATGAGTTCTTATATTAACCGTTACTTTTAAATCATACACTACATTACAAAATGAATAGGCATTTTCTTTATGTAACAGTTCTGCTGATGTCAGTGTGGAATTGCTGAATTCCTGTTACTAGAACCCCTGGGACAAAATGGTGTCCACCCACGTATTCATCTCCCGACCATCTATGCACCAACCCCCATGGGCCGGATCATCTCACTTCACTGCATCCACAGTCTCAACTATCGTATCTAGGAGGAGAGTGTATTTTACTTTATCATTCCAACCCTTTATGACCATATTGTCTCTTCTCTTGATCACTCTGCAAGCTACATGAAGCCAGATACACACCAGAAGGTGCCTGCACAAAAACATGGACCATTGTAGAAATGTTTGGTACCACGCTTCCCTGGCGCCGCTATATAAATCTTTCCTAAAGATTGGGTAGTCACATAACTAAACCAACCAAGATTGAAACGTGAGTTGGATTTAGACCGTCGTGAGACAGGTTAGTTTTATCCTACCGATCAGCACGTGTGTTACGTCGGCCGTGGCCACGGCTATCCCGTCCAGTACGAGAGGAACCGCGGGATCGGAGCAACGGTTCGCGGATCGGAGCAACGGTTCGCGTGCTCGCTCGAACGAGCGGCGGTGCCAAGCTGCCTCCGCGCGATAACGGCTGAAAGCCTCTAAGCCGGAACCGCGACCGGTGTCGCCACGGTATTACGAAAGGCGTCTCTTTTCGTTCCGCTGGAGCCTGCCATAGCGGTCGTCTGTCGCTAGTAGCGGCGGCTGTTGCGTTCGGCGGGGCGGTTCGCCGTCTCCGTTGGGCGTGGCTTGTTGTCGTTGCATACGCGGTGGCGTGCGCGAACAGGCCAACCGACTTGACATCCGCTCCAAGGTCAATCAAGGATCAAAGACTTGTCTATCATACTTATATGAACTTCTGTATGAGTTTTTACATTTAACCGTTACTTTTATATTATACACAACACTACATTACAAAAGGAATAGGCAACCCTATTCCTAATGTAACAGTTGACACAGTTCTGCTGATGTCAGTGTGAAATTGTTGAATTCCAGAAACTTTTTGTCACTAGAACACCTGGAGCGAAAATTGTTATGATCAGAATAAGGAGAAGAAACGGATTAAAATCGTTTTTTTACTGTTGTCCTCATCTTTATTGTTATTTATACAACGTTACGACCGATGTACTGGCGCATATTGCATAAATGCGTCCTGGTCTCTTACATTAAAAAAATGCTAAACGAGGCCTGCTGAAAATCCGACTCATGCTACACTTTTGAATATTGTTGTGTTTTGAATTAAAATAAAATGAAAATACCAAAAAAAAGATATTTTAAAGGGGGAGGATATTTTCATTTACTTGTCAATAAAACCTGGGTGTAGCTTACTTTTAACGCCTTCAAACCAGTTATTCGTCGATAAAAACGCCTTCAAGCCGCTAAAACAAAATATTTTAAAGGGGGGGGGGAATATTTACATATACTTGTCGAGAAAATACTTGGGGGAATATCACTTTCATATCGCATTAACTCTTCGGGGAAAACGCCTTCAAACAGCTAGGGAGTTCCTAAGCAGATCGGGTTTTCAGCAGACATCGATTAGCATTCTTTAGGGCAGGAGACCAGGATGCATTTATGCGATATGCACCGATGTTCCTACCGGAACTTGGAACCTTCACAGAATTTAGAACCCTTCATTGGGGTAGATTGTTCTCGTCCCGTTTAACCATTAAAAGTCTGCAGAATGGCCTATCATCGGTATCAGCCGAACAGCGAGGGAGTGGATCTGGGAGTAATGTCAATTAAAGTATTCTCTTAACTCCTCAAATCTCCAGAATTCCCTCCCTGAATTTATAGACTAGGCGAGATCATGTGGTCTATTCCTTAGCCAATCACTAGCTATACTGCGTGGCTGATACACTACTTAAACACTGATTCTTTCGCAGTATACTTGAAGACCATTGACAAAGGAATTAAAATACGAAGGATTCTTTACCCGAGTGGATTATCAAAGGATTTCTGCTGGACAAGCACTCTTGCTTGAAGGTCAAAGGATGGTTCATAAAAACTTAACAGTTCTTACCCTTCTGCATGGGGGGAGGGGAGATACAGTCAGGGCAATCGTCTAGTTTTACTTTCAGTTTCTTATCACAGTTTGTTTTTCTTTTTTTTTAGGTGGGGGGGGGTTTCTTTTTTACGCCATCTTTATAATTTTATTTAAAATATGAGGCAGTTTGAAAAGTTTTCCACAATATAATATTCTGATGACCAAAATGAAGGGATAGTCGACACTCCCAACTTTTGCAGAAGTGGAACCTCACCATCAGATGCAGCTTAGTGTCATATCCAAGATACCCCTGTTATTTTGGGGAGTGGGGAGGGATCCCACCTCTCTACAGGAGATACACTCAGTGTATTCTAAGCCTCACACCCAGGGCGATTGAAGTTAACTTTACTGAGAGTTTGTATACACTAGTAAACACAAGAGACTTCTCTAAAGAGCAGGTAATCATAAAATAGGGGAGGTAACTCTCAACTATCTCAATTATCTACAACTATTACTACTATTACTACTATAAATAATAATAATAATAATAATAATAATAATAATAATAATAATGTTATTTCCAATCGATCAAATCCTCTGTCTCGCAATTCACAAATGTTCAGTTATTTGTCTATCCTTTCGTTGTCCTTCATCTTCACCCTCTGGTCTGCTAGAACTACAAAGTCTACCAGTTGACAAGTTCTCTTTTTTTTCTTTTTTTTTGTTAATTAATACCAGGTCTGGTATTATAATAATAATAATAATTATTATTATTAGTAGTAGTAGTAGTAGTAGTAGTTGTTGTTGTTGTAGTAGTTGTAGTTGTAGTAGTAGTAGTAGTACCGGTAGTATGATATCACTTCTTGCGAGTATTTCACACCAGCGTATGCTGGTGGTCTTTCACTGGCGTCTGATTGACAGCATGTATTATTATTATTATTATTATATTATTATTATTATTATTATTATTATTATTATTATCAATTCCACTATTAACTCCTTATCCATTTTATTCTCTCGTCTCTAATAAAACTGATTTGTATTTCTCTCTAAAAGCGTCCGATTTTTCCCTTTGATGTTGCCGATTTCCCGCTGTTTTTGTGACTCTTTCATTTTTTTTTTCTTTCTTTCTTGTATTTCGCGTTTCTGATTCGTTGTTGGATTTTACTTAGGATTATGGAAATCAAAGAATTTCTGACAGAGGGAATTTCGGATCATCGGTTAGTTGCATGGAAGAAAAAAATGAGTTGGGTTTGGTTGAGGAGAAATTGTGTGCGTGTTTGTGTGGGTGTGCGTGTGTTTGTTAGTGTGTTTGTGAGTGTATGTGTGTTTTTTTGCATGTGTGTCAGTTTGTGTTTGTGTGTGTCTGTGTGTGTATGTGTATCAGTTTGTGTGTGTTTGTGTTTATGTTTGTGTGTGTCTGTGCGTGTTTGCGTGTGTGTTTGTTTGTGTGTTAGTGTGTTTTTATATGTGTGTATATGTGTCTGTGTGTGTGTTACAAGGATAAAGCGAGGATTTAAAAAGAACAATTTTTTTATATAGAAAGTAAAAAACAAAAACAAAAATTTATATTTAAACCATGAAAGAATTGCAGATTTTACAACGGCATGAATGTACTGACTACGTGGGAGACGATATTAAACTACCATTCTCTGGAGAATAGTAGGTATCTACCCAACCCATTCGCCACGGGTACGATATGACACAAGCTCACAAGTATGGGGCATCTAGTGAGGATAGAACTCACTATTCAATGGTAATGGATCTGTGAGACTAGCTTGCCACGAGGGGATGCTTTAGGTATTTACCCAAAACGTTCGTCACGTGACAGAAACTCGCAAGTACGGGCTATCCAGCGGAGATCAAAATTGCTATTCGGTATTAATGGATCTGCGAGACTAGCTTGCTAACCATTACACCGCTATGGGACGTCAATCCTTGGGGCAATATGCGACACATACGTGGAGCATGGATTATGACAGAAATTACCTGGTCAACTCAACAAGTATTACAAAACCGTTAGACTGTTGGGCAATTCAATGTCAAATCATCCAGAACAAAAGTAAAATTGTCACCCACTCACTTCAATTTTTCTGATTTCTTTTCCGGGTGTGAATTATGTTAACATTAGGCGATCTCCAAAATTTGAGCTTCCGATTCCATCTTGCTAGGAAAAAATCAGAAATCATCAATAACTTAGAACTGGTTCACTTTAAGACTTTTTGACAGCATTTTTGGATTCCTTGGGCTTTTATAAACCAATATTTAGGAGTAGGGAAGCTCTAGAACCCAAATTATAGACAAAAATAGGTTACAAAAAGTCGCCATTTTTCGTGACACCCTTCAAATCTGGAGAGTTAAAAATCGACATAATTCCGCCACCTTTTGGAATTAGCTCAAATTTTGGGAATTGGCTAACTTTCTCATAATCCACACTTGGACAAAATTTCAGAAAAATTGAAGAGGGTGGGTGACATGGCCTGGATGATTTGACATGAAATTACCTTGTTGTCATCCTCCCGATATAGGACGAGCGCAGATCTGGTCAATGTAGGTCTTTGCTGAACAGCCCACACTGGTGTGTCCATGTGCTTTTTTCCATAGGGGAACGTCACTTATGAGTTCGTCTTTGATTCTCCAGCAGTGCCCAGCATGTCTTGTTTGTCCCACTCGGGTGGTTTGTGTGATAAGGGGCAAGTGGCCGTACAACTGCTTTCTTCTAGGGTGTTGTTTCCACGATTTATTTAATATCGCGCGCAGCATTCTTGTGCAGCTCCCATTTAATGATAAAATGTACAGCATCCATCAAACTTATTCTCTATATGCTTCTTTAAGGCCCAAGGGGTGCAGCCATACATTTGCTCATAAAACATTGATTTTGCAATTAAGAATGAGGTGTTTATCTGTTTAAAATCATTGTGGACTTTATCAATACATTTACTTTTAAAACATTAATATTGCAACTAAATATGAATTTCTACCTGTTTAAAACGATTGTTGACTTTATCAATATAGAAGCTCTTAAAACATTAATAATGCAACTAAGTATGAAGTGTTTATTTGTTTAAAATATTTTGAACTTTATTAATATAGTGGTTCTTTAAACATTGTTAATGCAACTAAGTATGAATTGTTTACCTCTTTTAAATGTGAAAATACATTTTGCACTATATATAATCGGAGACTATAATTGGTAAACTGATTTTGGCATTAAAAAACCCAATAAGGGTTGACGTACCGTAAACAACCAACCCAACCTGCAAGATTCGAGAGAGAGGTTGGGCTAAACGTTTCTTCAGATTAAAGATTTAGTCGGATTATGTTATTGGGTTATCCGAATCCAACGGTATCATAGTTTGTTTTTTTTTCAGAACGAAAATTCTTGGAGAAGGAGGGTCAGTGGGCGGAAATAATCGCTGGGGAGCCGCAAACATAACTCATCCTATGAACACAACTTTAAGAACAAGAAAAATATGGTATATATAAATTACACTTCTCATTGATACTTTGTGTCGATTGAGTGATGACAGTTATCTCTAGGCTGCAGGTTCAATCCTGGTTAGGCGTATCTGTAACATAAAATAATAATTAACACCGCTGTACCCCAGTTATGATTAGCGGAATGAGAACAGGATTGAATAAAGGGTTGGGTTCAAAGTTCCGTGATAGCTCCCGATTACGACAAGAAGTTTCCCGAGTTCCAGAAGGTTCCCGAATCCGACAAGAAATACCTGAAGAAGGCCGGAGGGCATATCGGCCGAAACGTTGTACAGATAAAGATGAGGACAATAGTCCGAATAATCCAAATGATACTAATGTGGTTTAGACTTTGTTACTTTGTCGAAGGTTTTCTTAAGCGGCAATGTCTTCTAGCAGCAATGTATTCTTCTAGCGGAAAAAATTACAATAATTCGCAGTATCGTATTTGTTCTGATTCTCCCATCTCTTTTAACAGACTCGGAAGTATTGGTATATTTTGGTGATATAGTTATTTACTAAGCTTAGCTTAGATATGGCACAAGGCCGAATGTAAGGGGCACCCAATGAGGCTCGAACTCACTAGTCATAGTTTGCCAGTCTACCTTGCTAACCATTACACAACCTGAGGTGCCCTATATTTTGGTGATATAATACGTGCTGGAATCCACCACTTAAACTTATAGACTCGGCGTGGCCATGTGGATTAAAACCAGCCAATCAACAGCTTGAATACGTGGTTAGTTAACTATTTAATCACCGATATTGAAAGCCGTTAATTGCACGTTATTCGACATTGATGAACGGACTTGCAACCAGTGACTTTGCTCAAGGGAAGGATTTCAGAGCAGCTACTAAACCAAAGAACAGAAATTTTAAACGCATGTAGACATAAAAAAAAGCATGGCTCCTTAGAAATGAAAATAAGAATAAATATAAAAACAAAAAAAAATTATAACACAACCTTTTTACGAATTTTTAACATTTTAACAATACATGCAAAAGTAACCCTTTAACAATACCATGCATAAATAACCCCTTAACAATACCATACGAAAGTAACCTCTTAACAATACCATACAAAGTAACACCTTAACAATACCATACAAAAGAACCCCTTAACACAATGCTTGATAATGCTAACATATCGCTAAAACCTTTAAAGAAAAGAAAAATAGATATACAACATATATTTTTTCCTAACCTCAACACATTAAATAACCTTAGACAGGTTGATATGCCTTTAAAATCCATCAACAAACCACCCCGATGAGGCTTGATTTCCTCCACAGAAACAACTGCTTCCTCCACAAGAAAATAGAAAAAAACTAGCCCTGACTTTATCAGTTGTTCGTATCATTAACAAACTCCCGGTTTTAGAATAATAAAAAAAAAGGTAAAATAGTTTTTCTTTTATATTTTTTCTCCTCTTCTCTAATCCCGTGTTTCCATCAATCTTTCAACACGCAAGCAAACCAGTAGGCCGTAGATTTGCAAGTTTAAATAACATCGTTTAGTCGAGTTAAACTCTTCCATTTTAAAGTTGCTTTTTTTGTTGTTGTTTTTTATTCCCCCTTTTTTAGGCTTCTCAATGTCTTTCTTTTTGCCGAAATACACACGGCTAAACATTAATACACTCTTTTTTTTATTGTAACAACGCCGATTGTTTAGAGAAATGTTCAAGAGAGTGGAAAGAGAAGAAGGTAGGTGGGTTCGTGGAATTGCCGTGTTAATTCTAAATTTTCGATTTTGCCTTCCTTAACGTATAATGATTACTTGTAAGAGTAGTTCCCTTGGGTGGGTTAGGGTTTGTTTTGTACTTAAGCGTTAACATCACATTGGAAGGCCAAGGATATCTGGAAGTGTTTGTCAAAAAAAAAAAAAAAAACGCTATTGGAGCACGAAACATTTTCTCCTGTGAAGTTTGGGGTCTGGAAAGATATTTCTACAAATTTAAAACAGGAAGAAAGAAACAAAATGTACAGAGAAATTGTCAGAAAGAAAAAAAATTCTTAAACGATTTTTTTTTACCGAACTTATATTCTGAATATGATTTTTTTTTTTGTAAGATCCAGCGATGATCAAACTCCCTATTCAGTAGTAATGAATCTGCGAGACTAATGTGCTAACCATTATACTGCAACTTTTTAGTTAATTAGTTTGTTTTAGTTTAGTGAAATGCATCACTAATTAGGACGGAGTCTATTCTAGTAGTAACCACCCCATGCAGAGACTCATTCAGAATTTTCCTTCTCCTATATTGGTTGCCTAACCAAGGTGAAAGAGCCCACTGGACTCAATCAGAGAAGCTAGAAGAGTCCAGTGAACAACCAGCTACGGCAGGTGTAAAAAAACATATAATAATAAAATAATGATTGTAGTAGTAATAATAATAATAGTAGTAGTAATATTGTTATTATTAATAATAATAATAATAATAAAATGATATATAGTAGTAGTAGTAGTAATAATAATAATAATCTTATTATAATGGAGATGTGTGTTTTTCTGTCTGTAACCGAAACTAAATCACTACTCAAGTCACAATTCCCTTAGTAATTGACGTCACATTCACCATGAATTTATCCTTATTTAAACCTCAATTATTAATAAAATTGTTTTACATTATTTATACTGTTAACCATATCTACATACTAATAACATGCAATTGTATTTATATATACAACAAAATAGCGGTTTACAGTGTGAACGGGAAGGCTAATTTGCATATTGATATTAAAAATGTAATTTTAATAAATATATGCTTAGTATTATTGGTTTCTAACTGTTTGGTTTTATTTTAATGAATATAAGCAAAAATCTCTTCAATGAATCTTAAATGAAATCCATTAACAAGAAAAGATAACTGTCATTTTATTCTTTACTTCCTCTTTTAACTAAATATTTAAATTAGAAAAAATAACAATGAAAGACGAGAGTGATGGAAGAGTAAGTTTCAGTTGTTCTATTTATTCAATCATACCCCCCTCTGTTTCAAATCTTTTTATCTGCATTCTTATTTAGTTTCATTAGCCTTTCTAATTTAATACAATATTTCATTACATTAAAACTTAAATACTTGCACCCGGAGGGTGCATATATTTGCTAGTAATAATAATAATAATAATAATAATAATAGTAGTAGTAGTAATTGCAGACTGCAATACTCATCTTGATTTTTATACTCACAGCGTTATAGCCAAACAAGAAGAAAAACCAGAGAGAGAAACAAAATTATACCAAAAATAAAAATAAATGTAAACCTGATCAATACTATACAAAAGCACCTGCTCAACTCGCTCCCCGATGAAACCATTAACTACAAAAATGTAAATATATACTTACAACGTATATCATTCTCTAATTTCTAGCCATAAAATAACCCCTGAAAGGTTGATATACCGTTAGAATCCATCAACGAACGAACCAACTTACAACGTTTCGACCACTGTAATCTCCAGCCTTCTTCAGTTGCCTTTTGTCAACATTTTAATTACATAATACAACCTGAAATTCTAGAAAATAATCTAATTTCTAAATATCTAAAAAATGTTCGTTTTTTTTTTAAAGTAAAGCTTATTATTAAAACAAAAAATAATGAAAATTAAAACCTATATAATCTATACACATATAAAGGGCAGTTGTGTGTATGTATGTCCGAATGTAATCTATACACATATAAAGGGCAGTTGTGTGAATTTGTATATCTGGAGGAAACTTCGAAAATAAAACAATTAACGACAAAGTAAATATACTATTTCTCTGAATGTTTGAGATGAGGCTTGAAGATTAGTATTATCTGCGTTATTCGGACTATTGTCCCCATCTTCATTGTTATTTGTACAATGTTTCGGCCGATATGCCCTCCGGCCTTCTTCAGGTATTTCTTGTCGGACTCGGGAACCTTCTCGGACTCGGGAACCTTCTTTTCTACCCCAGCTATGGTTAGCGGAGTGAGAACAGGATACCCCCGTGGAATAAATAAAGGGTTAGGTTAAAAGTTCTGTGATGGCTCCCGATTACAAGAAAGATCCCGAGTTCAAAAAGAACGTTCCCGAGTCCGAGAAGAAATACCTGAAGAAGGCCGGAGGGCATATCGGCCGAAACCTCAATTGCAGCCATAGGGCGAAAATTGCAATCCTTGCTTAAGGTTCAAAGGGTTTTTTATAAAATAATCCAATGTTTCGCCCGACTCCTGTCGCCGAGTGGGGAGTACATGCCGAGCGAATAGTTCATTTTTTGGTTTTACGTAGGTTGAGTGTAGCCTTTCTATAGCTTCTTCATAGGACATACAGTCTGTAATGATGTTGTTGACTGAGAGACACGTAGTTAGTCAGAAGGGCTCGCTTGTTAATGGGCCGACTTGAGTTTTCAAGAAGTAATGTGTCAGTGAAGTTGGTAAAAGTTTCTAGCCAGTGTGTCCAGCGTTTGTCGGCTGATTCACATTCTGAGTCGCTCCGGCCGCATAAAGTGTTCCATTGTAAAGTAAAATAAATTGTAATAAAAAGAGAACCAGTGTTTTAGACTTTAGAAAGCTTTTACTTTATTCTGATTACGATCTAACTGACGTAGTCAGAGCGTTGCTTTTATACAGACAGATATTCAAGGGGAGGTAATTACGTTGGATTTGTTAGTACACCCAACAGTAAGGGACAATAAGGAACAACCAAAGATTTCTTCACTAAAGATCGCGCTCTGCTTAACACAAGGGATCTCCACTGTAAAGTGATCTCACTTGAAGCCTAAAAATGGCCACAAAAATCGTATATCATCATCATCATCATCAATGTGTACATGTAATTAGGTGTATTATCATCATAGACTATATTGTGTTGCCTAATTATAGAAGGGGGAAATATAGAGGGGGGAATAGATATTTGAGTCAACAAGTTCCTGCTGAGGGGGGGGGGCGAAAAGAAGCGAGTTCACCGTCTTCTCGCAGGCCAAACTTTGTTTTGGTCAACACAGTCTTCGTCTTCGACCAGCAGCTGAAAATCCGTCGTCGTCAAAATAATCTTTTCTTTACTGACTGTCGTCTCTACTCGCTTTGATTATTTATGGGCATATTACCCAAACATCCGGGCGCATCAGTCGAACCTCGCGTCCGCCCAATGCCTAAATCGCATCTGTTTTTGCATGCAGGAGGACGCAGGTTCGATCCCGGCAGGCAATACAATGTCTTTTCTCGTTCTCCGTCATACTAATAACTTCTAACAGCCAAATCACTTCAGATTCTGTTCTTGTGTCTGCATCATTTTAGCCAAAGAATTTAGGGCAATGTTCTTTTCTACTAAAGTTTCCAAGTTAAAAGGTCGATCTTGTCCGATTCTGAGCTGGATGGACGATACCCGTTACCTTATCGGTTCTACAATGACAAAATGGAATCCCTGGCAACAAACACAACCAACTGACATTCGAAATTCGGTTTTCTTTCTTCCTTTTATTTTTCACTATTTTTTTCATTTCTTTTTGCTTTTTGATTTTCTTTTCTATTTTCCTTCCTTCTCTCATGTTTCTTCTTTTATTCTCTCATTGTTTCTTTCATTCTTCCTCGTTTTTTTTTTTATTCTTTCGTCTCCTTCTTTATTTTCTTTTTCCTTTATCGTTTCTAGTCATTTCTTATTTATATTCTTTTTTTGCATGAATTTCTTTCTTCTTTTTTCCATTAATCCTTTAAACTTTTTCTTATCTCTAATCTTTTTCTCTTTCCTTCATATATTTCGAACATTTTTCTTTCTTTTCTGGATTTCTCTCGTTTCTTTCATTCACTTCTCTCTTTATTTCGGACTTTTTTCGTTTATTCATTCACCCATTCATTCATTTTCTTTCATTTTGACTTTCTTTTTTATTCCTTTCTTTTCCTCCTTTCTTCTTTTTTCTCTCTTTCTTCTTTCTTTCAGAACTTTCTATCTTTCTCATTCTTCAATTTTTTTTCTTTCTTATTCGAAAGGAATAAGAAAGAAAAATGTCTTACTTTCTTTCTTTCTTTGGTTTCCCCTTTGCCTATCAATTCTTTCATTTTTTTCTTCTCTCTGACTTTTTCTTTTCTTTCTTTCTTTCTTTGATTTCTCTCGTTTTCCAACTTTTCTTTTTCTTTCTTTCTCTTAACTTCTTTCTTTCTTTCTCACTTTTTTGCTTTTTCCTTCTTTCGTTCTAAGTTTTTTCTTTGTCTATTTTTCTTTCTTCCTCTAAGCTTTACATTTTTCACACACACACACATTCCCACACATTTCGAAAGTACTTCACAGGAGTACCTATACTTGCGTGTTGCACTGTGCGCAAGTGCGCATGCGTTTAACTGTGGTTGTTGCCTGTCATGGGGCGATGTGTGTGTGTCGTCAGATTTTGCCTTCACTAAGTAATTGTAAAGGACTCGTTTGCCTTTTTAAATTCTTTAGCTAGAAGAGAGTCAATATGGTATTTTTAGGATGGTTTTATTTTTATTTTTTTCTACGGATGTTTCTTTTTTCTCTTTACTTCCTTCTTCTTCTTCTTCTTCTTCTTCTTCTTCTTCTTCTTCTTTCCTTACTTTATTCTTCTTCTTTTATCTTTCTTCCTTTCTTTCCTTCTTTCTTCTTCTTCTTTTTTACTTACCTTCTTCTTCTTCTTGTTCTTCTTCTTCTTTCCTTACCTTCTTCTTCTTCTTTTATCTTTCTTCCTTTCTTTCCTTCTTCTTCTTCTTTCTTCTTCTTCTTCTTTTATTCTTTTCTTTCTTTCTTTCTTTCTTCTTCTTTCTTCTTCACTTAAGGAAATGATTGATAGATCAAACGTCTTTTTCGCCTCAACTTCTCAACCCTGTGGCGCTGAGCAAGCTGAGTCGTTTGGGCGGGAAAAATGACTAACCAAAGATCTACATCCGGGTCGTAACATCCCAAGCAGCAAAGAAACAATCAAAAGTCGGCCATTTTCTGTCTTTTTTTTTTTTTTTTGGTTTCCGTTATTTTCATTTTATTTTCCATTTTGTTTCGTTCAAATAAAAAAAAAGAAAAAAAAAAAAAAAAGAAAAAAAGAAAAAAGAAGAAAAAAAAAAGAAAAAAAGAAGAAAAAATCTTTTATGAATATTTGCATTAGTGATCGAAACGATGAAACAAAAAGAAAAAAACAAAGATCTGGAGAAAAAAGGTGAAAAAAGGTTTTCTACGATTAATGTATGTTCTTTTTTGTGTATGATCGATTTGGGGGGGGGGGCGAAAAAAGTAATTTGAACAAATATAACCCTAACCCTAACCCTAACCCTAACAAGATAAAAGAGATAAGAATATTCAAGACGCAAGGCTCGTATAAAAAAGTAAAGTAATCGAGGTGGCCTAAAGTCTGTATCTGTCAGACAGCAAGGGAGTCAATCCCCTTTTCACTAGCGCTATACCAAGGAGATTGTTTTGGCGTCTAAGGTGGAGCGCTACATCTACCATCAGCTACTCACTTTACCGCACAGATCCCTGTGCTAATCATACGCTGAGTTAGCGAGGGTCGGTATCGAACCCAGAACCTTGTGGTTCAAAGTCAAACACTCTACTGCTCGTATAATAATCTAAAACTTAATAAGTTAATTACACCGTTGACCATTTGTGGGCTAGACATCATCATCGACCCCAGAACAGGGGTACCTTTTTAAGAAAATATTTAAATAAAAAATAAATAAATATTGATATATATACTACTATTATATATATATATATATATATATATATATATATATATATATATATATGGGAGAATATGTGCTTAATTGGAGTCGTACCTAATTTTGAAAATTAATTAATTAATAATGAATTAGGTGGGAATGCCTATTTAAATGTATGGCTAAACAAATCGAGAAAAATCAATCTCTGTATGTACATTTCGGCCGAAATGTACATACAGAGATTGATTTTTCTCGATTTGTTTAGCCATACATTTTAAATAGGCATTCCCACCTAATTCATTATTAATTAATTAATTTTCAAAATTAGGTACGACTCCAATTAAGCACATATTCTCCCAAAAATTGTCGGCAAA
The DNA here is from genome assembly GCA_023376005.1 of Doryteuthis pealeii. NCBI lineage: Eukaryota > Metazoa > Mollusca > Cephalopoda > Myopsida > Loliginidae > Doryteuthis > Doryteuthis pealeii. The sequence continues at coordinate 48,260,188 of CM042172.1, forward strand.
AAAGCCATTCCAAACATACCGTATTTACATATATATATATATATATATATATATATATATATATATATATATATAGTAAAGTAAAGTCGTCGGAGCGGCCTAATGTTGGTATCAGCCAGACAGCCAGCGAGAGAGTCTATCCCTTTTTCGCCAGCGCTAGACCAAGGAGATTATTTTAGTAGTGTTATCCATTCCTCCTCCATTAACGACCTATCTGCAAATGATTGTTGTAGTGTTTTCTTTTAGATGTTAATCTGTCTCTACCTCGTGCCTTTCAATCAAATTTGACTGGAGATTTGCAACTGTATTCCTTATATATGAAGATTTTGTGAGAACGTGAATTTATTTGGTTGTAGGTGTGACATGTGGGGGTAAAATTTTTATCTTTTTTTCTTTCTATGTTTGCGTGGTTTCTTGTCAGTGCCTAAATTATCGGCGGAGTCGTGTTAACATCAACAAATGTACAATTTCTCTGAATTTTTTTTAGATGAGGCTTGATAATTAGTATTATTTGGATTATTCGGACTATTGTCCTCATCTTTATTGTTATTTATACAACTTTTGGACACATAGCGTAGTGAATATAGGCGTTGGATAAAGACAGTTCTAAGTGATAGTTATCTCTAGACTGCAGATTCAATCCTAGCCAAGGGCAACAGTAACATAGAATAATAATCAACACAGCTTAACACCTGAACCCCAGCTATGGTTAGCGGAATGAGAATAGGATATCCCCGTGAATTGAATAAAGGCTTGGGTTCAAAGTTCCGTGATGACTCCCAATTACGACAACAAGGTTCCCGAGTTCGAAAAGAAACTTCCCGAGTTCGAGAAGGCTCCCGGGTCCGAAAAAAAGGTTCCAGAGTTAGAAAAGGCTCCCAAGCCCGAAAAGAATGTTCAAGACTCTCGAGTCTGACAAGAAATACATGAAGAAGGCCGGAGGGCACATCAGCCGAAACGTTTTACGGATAACAATAAAGATAAAGACAATAGTCCGAATAATTCAAAATATATATATATATAGAGAGAGAGAGTAAACTACAGACACGTGTTTCGAGGTATCACCTCTCATCAGTGCAGTTATACAATTTTTAGCAGCTGCCTCTGGTCGGGTTCGAGACCCAAACGAACTTACGCTCGCCAAAGCTCTTACCCATACGGCCACAATCAGCTGCCAAGTATAGCAGGCTATTTAATCGCTACATTTCTAAGCGTAAATGAATTCACTAAGAGTTCTCAAACTTTGTAAACAAAGTGAGATTTAGCTTAACGCCGAATACGGTGAATTTGCAATTAAATTCCTCCTAAATAGAGTGCTCAACTGAAATTAAGAGCGTATAATATATGTATGTTAAGTTACTGAACGCCATTCTTGGCCAGTTGAAAAAGACTTAAAGTAAGTAAGTCTTGAGCGATAGAATTCTTTGGTAAATATTGTTAAAGGTCCAGTGATATAATCCTATGAGGTCCGTCGTCTACGAAGGTTCAAAGTAGTTGTGCGTAGTTAAGATCCGAACAGCAGGTATAAATATTATAACAGCAGCAGAGTACTGCCAGTGATTGGCCAAGAGGCTGGTCATATGGTTCTCGGCGAGACTATAAGTAGAAGCGGGCGTCTAGCACACACCTTATTTTACAAATTTCTCAACAATATATGTATACTTCTTTTTTAATCCTTTTTATTTATTGAATGACAGTTGTGTTTCTGTATATTTCTCAAACTGAGAAAACCAATTTTTGATTAACAAAAAAAAAAAAAAGAAGTATACTGTGCATTCTTGTAGCTTTACTTATTCCCCTACAAACATTAAGTGTTTACATTTTGCTTTCATTTTCTATAATATTTGTGGTTCTTTTTCATAACTTGCTATAATACTATTAAACTTGGTATAATAATATTAAAAAAAGAAGTATGGAATTCTTGATTGTACACACTAAATATGGTTAAATCAAACTTAACAGACCTAAATTTCACCATCGTATGTCATCCCGCCGAAATAAAATTTTTAAAATACCAAAAATCAGGGAATTAACCGAATTTAATGAAATTTTCAATGTTGATATATTAATGAATATTTTTATTCATATAATGCACTAGTTATTTTATTTAAAACATTTTCTCAGGTCAGTTAACTTTGAACCACGTATCTTTTAGGCGTAACACAGATTCTCAAAGATATGTGGTTCAAAGTTAACTAAAAGAACACAAGACTTAATACTGTTTTATAGACAACTTTATTAACCTAAGTTAGAACAGCACACGTGGAGAATTGGCCTACAGATGGCAGACGTCATTTTCATCTGTTTCGTTGTGTCACCCAGCCAAAACTGGCTTTCTAATTATCTTTCTGTTCTCATGGTTGCCTCTGGCCAATCAAGAACCAAACACAAGGTTAGTTAATATTTCTGTCATTTACTCATATGGTTATTTTCCATGATTCAGAATTACTGGGTTTTTTTTTAAATTTCTACACTACCGGAAACGTTTGATATGTTTTCTTAAGAGCTATTGTCAAATAGTTCAATATGTAAAAAGCATAATAATCTCTGGCAAAATTCTTTCTTTCTTATCTTTTCCCTATTTCTTTAATTTCTTATATTTTGGACATACGATGGTGGAATTAAGGTCCATTGAGTTTGATTTAACCCCAAATATTACAGCAAACTGATCAACAGGCCAATTCATAGGATATGATGACAAATAACCGACAAGGACTCTGAAAAAAAGAGCAACAATCTCTTTGAGTGACTCACTAAATTGATTTCATACCGTAATCTCACACGATAACCAGAATGGGTAACGGATAGAATAAACCCCCCTCCCCTGTCCCCAAACCGTTACCCTCGGGATCAAATGTACAATTACAATTTCCGGATTAACGATATGCCATTTCGTTTATCCAAGTATCTTTCTTTCTTTTTTTAAATCTTTTTTTTTTTCTGTGCTGACAAATGCCAGTTGTTTTTCTCTTGTTCTTTTCGATTCTTTTTAATATTGTTGTCAGGATGTTTGGTTATCTATAGGCATGTGCAGTGCACGGTTATCGCCCGGGTGAGGCTCTGTTGTCGCAATATTATCTGTATGGCAGTGAAGGGTCGTCTCCGTTGAAATCTGCACAGAAAACGACTCAGGAATGCCAGGACGATAGAAAAAAAAAAAAACTGCGGATGAGGATAACCATCTTCCGTTCCTCTCCAACCGATAAATCTCTACTCTTTTTTTCTCTCTTTCTCTCTTTCTGTTCCTCTCTCTTTCTCTCATTCCTTCTCTATTTTCTTTCTTCCCTCTCTTTCTCTTTTTCTCTCTCTTTCTTTTTTCCTCTTCCCACCTTCTATATTCTTTCTTATTTCATTTCTCTCTCTCTCTCTCTCTCTCTCTCTCTCTCTCTCTCTCTCTCTCTCTCTCTCTGTTACTCCCGCTTTCTCTCATTCGTTTTCTTTCTTTCTTTCTTTCTTTCTTCTCTGTCTCATTTCCTCTCTTTCTTCCCTTATCGCCTTCGTTTTTTCTCTTCTCTTTTTCTCTCCCTCTTTCTTTACTTATCTTTCTTGGAGGCGTGTGGTATGATGGGTACATTCGTAGGTAATGGAAACGAGTTCAAATCCTGGACAAACCTGTTTGCATTTCACATAAAGATAGTATCCTTACGGGAGTTATGAATCTGACGAATTATTAAGTATTTATATGTACTAGCAAATATATGCACCCTCCGGGTGCAAGTATTTGAATTTTAATGTAATGAAATATGTTAAATTTGAAATACTTTTGAAACTAAATAAAAATCCAAATAAAATGATTTGAAACTGAGGGGGTATAATCGAAGAATAGAACAACTTTGAAACTAAGTCTTCCATCATTTTTCATCACTCCCTCCTTTTATTGCTGAATTTTCCTAATTTAACTATTTAGTTAAATTAGGAGGTAAAGAATAAAATTACTGTTATTTCTTTATATTAAAGGATTTCTTTTAAGATTTATCCCGAGTTTTTTGCTCATATTCATTAAGAAAAAAACAAACAATTAGAAATCAATAATACCAAGCGCATATTTAATAAAATTAAACTTTTAATATCAATATGCAAATTAGCTTTCCTGTTCACACTGTAACCCGCTATTTTGTTGCATATATAAATACAATTGCATGTTATTAGAATGTAGATAAAGTCAAAAGTATTAATAAGGTATAACAATTTTATCAATAACTGAGGTTTAAATAAAAATAAATTCATGGTGAATGTGACGTCAATAACTAAGGGAATTGTGACTTGAGTAGTGATTTAGTTTCGGCTTCAGACAGAAAAACACACAATCTCCATTATAATAAGATACTGTTTCTTCTCTCATTATCACTTTCTGTTCCTCCCTCTATCTCATTAGTTTTCACCCCTCCTCTCTCTCTCTCTCTCTCTCTTGCCGGACTTCAAAATCGTAGTCAGCAAGTTCGAACTACAGTCACGCTATTACGTTTACTTTCGGGCTAATACCCCAAGCTCTGGGTTCAATAGTCCAAGGATTGGAAATCATTCTCGTTTTTTTTTTGTTTTTTGTTTTTGGTTACACTGGAACATCTTGCAGGTGGGACTGAATGTATACAGCCAAAATTTATAAAATGTTTATTTCTTATATATGCAGGTTAAACGCAGGTTATAATTCCTATAAGACAGAATGGGTAAGGGAAATCCCCTTGACGCAGTGGCTAATAATCTAGACTGTGACATGTAGTAAGCGAGTTCGAACTTCAGTCGTTAGGTACCACCAAAATACGCCACGGGATCAGTTTAGGCCATATTGAAGAAAGAAACGTAAATATTTTTGAACTTATTTTTTTTAAATCTCGGAAAAAAATGAACATAAAGAGTTATTACAAAGAAAAACAGTTAATTCAAAGATCAAATTATCCGATTGGTGAAAAATTACTCACCGAAATTCAATGTCCACCGTTATCTTTGAAAATAAGTAAAACATTCCTTTTTTTACAACAGAGTCAATTTATTTATTGATATTTATTCACTTTCGCAATAATACCCTTGGGAAAGGTATAAACTCCCTTACTCCCCATCTATGGAGGGGGGTCCTGGGAATGACGTTAAACTGCATCTAATGGTGAAGTTCTATTTTTTGAGCTCTGTGTTATGTTGAGTACCCCCTCATCGCCATTACTCTCAAGTGTACTCTGACTCGGAGTGGTAGTGCCTGATATGTTCCCATCTATCGGTTAAATAGAAAACATTAATTTTTAAAAACGTGTTTAAAAAGATTGAGTTGAAAAAAAATCCTATCAAGCTTGAAAATAACAAAACGTATTCGGCATGAAATAACCCAACAAGGGTTAACATGCCGTAAATCAAATAAACCAAACCAGCTATGGGTTGAATGTACTACTACTGTTCTTCTTCGAGGATTCATCTAGCATTAAATAACACTCAAAGGTTGATATGCCATTAAACAAAGTGAAAAAACCTACAATATTTGCCAATATTCTCCCATTGGAAGTCCTGGTGGTGTAATGGCTAATGTGGTGACCTGCAATCTTAGAATAAGTGAGTTCGAACTCCAGTCACGCTATTACGTTCACCTTTGGAATAATACCCTTAAGAAAGTTACAGCCCACCCCCTAGCTATGGGTTAAATAGTAACCCTACTGCTCTTCTACAAGGAGGACGTTGCCATTAAATAATCCACGAAGGTTGATATGCCATTAAACAAAGAAACTAAACCAATCTTTCTTTTCTTCCCTCTTTCTCTCATCTGTTTTCTATCCCCTCTTTCTATATACTTCTCTTAATTTTCTACTGGTTAAACAGTACCACTACTGTTCTTCTACAAGGAGGGATTTGGCATTAAATAACCCACAAAAGTTGATATACCATTAAACAAAGAAACCATCTTTATACAGTATCACCCAAAATTAAATACACCTATAAAATATTTTTTTATAAAAAAAAACAACTAATTTTCTTTAAAACAGGATAGTTGGATAAATACCTTTCTCAACGGTAATAAGTGCTATGTAACGATTTTTGTGACCATTTTTAGGCTTCAAAAAGCCACGGACAAACCGATGTTCTTACAGTGGTCAGTGCAAAAAGCCCGTGAATCCCTTCATCTTTCCCCTTTTGGGGCGTCACGGGTCCTGTCCCTTTTTGACGAGTGGGCAGACGTTGTCTCGGTGGACGGCCTCCTAGAATCACGTGATTTGATTTATATCTTACCGGTCCAGAAGCCGAGCCAACTGGACACAGGGCACGGTATGCCAGGTAAGCACGCCTTTTGTTCTGTATCTTTTGATTGATTGATTGATTGATTGATTTTAATGGGATGTCAACCCATGCAGTGTAATTTTATGCCAAGCGGTAGGTTGAGAGTGATGGTCAAGTTTATTGTTATGTGTTTTTTTCAAGGATTTTTATTGATTTTGACAGTAGGTTGTTTACAGTTGTTTGTTGCTAAGTGAATTGGAAATCAGTTTAAGGGATAAGTTTATAGGGTAAAGTTTAAGTTTGTTATAAGCGATAGTTTGGTAGAAAGTGGGTTTTTTAAACAATTTTTATAAATATTTTTTCTATTTAACCCATAGTTGGGACCCTAACAGGTGCTACCACTCCGGGTCAGAGTGGACCAGGGAGCAATATTAATGAAGGGTTGTTCCATATTCCCCGGAAATCCAGAACTAGAACCATTAACGTCATACCCAAAACATGAAGACCCTCATCCACTGCCTTCTAGCACATATATAATAAAAAGTATTGGGGCTTGCCATAAAGTCAGGACAATCATATAGGTGCTAGAGCTTGACATGACCAGCCGATTGATCGGATGGGGCCTCTCCAACCGCCCGTCTAGTCTAAGTGGAGTGTTGCGTGTCATGGACTGCTCATCCACGAGGATTCCATACTTAAGCGTCACAGGTCACCACCCACGGCCAACAGGTGGCCCGATTGGGGGAGCCTTACACCTCTGCAGAGGTGCAGTGGGTGTATTTTAAAGCCCTACCGACAGGGCTGAGAGCGTATCTCGGCAGATATCTATCAATGTTGCTTTAACCAGCCACAAAATCAGGAAGAAAGTGAAACATTCTCCTGACGATCGACTTTTCAACACGAAGAACCAACGAGACGTGATTGCTGTGGACCGATTTCAATAATATACAAATTCCAGATGTTCACATGGACACGTTACAGCTGGAATTGTACACCGCTACAATTTCAAACACTCATTGGCCCTTCTCTTATACACAATCTCTCTCTCTCTCTATCTTTCTTTCTCCCCCTCTCTCTCTCTCTCTCTCTCTCTCTCTCTCTCTCTCTCTCTCTCTCTCTCTCTATCTATTTTTCTTGGTACTTATCTCTATTCACATCTACCTATATACGTATCTTAGTTTTTTATGCACTTATGTACGGATGTATGTATGCCTGTATGCATCTATCTATCTATATCTCTATCCATCTTAGTCTTTTATATCTCTTCATCTCTCTCTCTCTCTCTCTCTCTCTCTCTCTCTCTCTATTTATCTATCTATCTATCTATCTATAGTATTATGTGTCGCTTTATACTATCTATCTATTTTGATATATATGTCTATTCCCATCTACATATACGTATCTTATCTATATACGTGGATTTTATGTGTGTATATATGTATGTATAGGTGTGTGTATGTATCTATTTATCTTTGTATTTTATGTCACTATTCATATCTATCTATCCTTCTTAGTCTTTTATATCTTTCTTTCTCTCTCTCTTTCTCTCTCCCCAACTATCTCTCTCTCTCTCTCCTTCTCTCTGTCTCTGTCTGTCTTCTCTCTCTCTCTCTCTCTATATATATATATATAATATATATATATATTAGTATATTCTGTCTCTCTTCATATCAACAATCTATCTTAATCGTGTATGTCTCTCTCCATATCTATCAATTTATCTATCTATCTACTTTTATTGGCATTGCAGTCTCGGAAGATTATATAATTGTGCCACTGAAGTTACAGCGTCTTCTGTGTCTGTGAAGTCCAAAGTTCAAAAACCAGCCTCGACCACAGATGTCGCATGTAAAGGGTGTCCCCTGCAAATGTTGATGTGCCGGTACTCTGTGGCCGTCGCTTTCTTCTGGACCTCTTGGCTTCATGGCTTATGTAGCACCTGCAAACACTAACTACTTATCTATCTTAGTCTTTTCTGTTTCTTCATATCTATCTATCTATAATATATATATATATATATATATATATATATATATATATATATATATATATATATATATATCTTATTATAATGGAGATTGTGTGTTTTTCTGTCTGTAACCGAAACTATATTCCTATTCAAGTCACAATTCTCTTAGTTATTGACATCACATTCTCCATGATTTTTATTTTTATCTAAACCTCAATTATTAATAAAATTGTCTTACATTATTAATACTGTTAAACTATGTCTACATACAACAACATTGCAATTATATTTATATATACAACAAAATAGCGGTTTTACAATGTTGAAGGGGAAGGCTAATTTGCATATTGATATTAAAAATGTGATTTTAATAAATATGTGCTTAGTATTATTGATTTCTAACTGTTTGGTTTTATTTTAATGAATATAAGCAAAAGTCTCTTCAATGAATCTTAAATGAAATCCATTAACAAGATAAAATAACTGTCATTTTATTCTTTACTTCCTCTATAAACTAAATACTTAAATTTGAAAAAATAACAATGAAAGACGAGAGTGATGGAAGAGTAAGTTTCAGTTGTTCCATTTTTTATTATACTCCCTCTGTTTCAAATCTTTTATTATACTCCCCCTGTTTCAAATCTTTTTATCTGTATTCTTATTTAGTTTCATTAGCCTTTCTAATTTAATACAATATTTTATTACATTAAAACTTAAATACTTGCACCCGGAGGGTGCATATATTTGCTAGTATATATAATGTTCATATCTACCTATATTAGTACTTTATATAACATTTCATATCTCCTCCTCTACTCTCTCACTTACATGCTACTTACTTCTTTCGCTTTACCTATGACCTATCTCTTTATCTTGTTTTTCTAGAGAAAAAAAACAATATTATAAGAATAATGTTATTGCTATTAAGATATAGAATATACTAATCTCCAACTCAAATGGCAATTTCTGTGTGTCTGTGTATAACCTGTTGGCGTATGCACCAGTGATCCGATTATGATGAAACTGTACACACATGTTAAGCTAATATTCAGTAATATGACTGGCTAATTGGATTTCAATAGAAATTAATAACGGAACCCATGAGAACTTATTTAAAATATAGGCGGAAAGAGAAGACGTTTCAGTGAGAGAGGTTTAAGATTCGTAGTAGTAACTCCTCTTCCCCCTCCCCTCCCTGTTTACCGTTATTCTTGAATGTTGAATTTACTACTACTACTACTACTGATGGTAATGATGATGATGATGATGATGATGATGATGATGTGTAATCTATTGTTTTTTAATTAATCTTACGATAATTGTACACTCACTTTAATTTAAATTGTTGTCATGCACAAAAAATTGAAGAAAAATTTTAATTGTTTCAAAACACAAGTTTACGTTTACATTTTTTTAGATATCTTAAATGTAAATAAAAATATCATGAAAATGTTTTCAAATATTCACCAGTATACTATTATATATATATATATATATATATATATATATATATATATATAATATATATATATACATATATATATATATCAAATGTAAATAAAAAATGAGAAAACGAGTTGTTTTGTGATTAATACTAATGGTAAAAAAGTCTTAATTTTTTAGAGAACTAATCAAAACGTTTTAAAACAATGTGTTTTTAAAATACTATCTTGAGTTTAAGCAAAAATAGATATTTCAATACGAATAATTTAAATTTTCGATTCTCAGCTTCTTTTCATCGTTAAATTAAACGAATACATATCTTTTAACTTTAACTCAACAAGCAATTAAGAGCTGGATTTGAATTGTTGTCATGTACAAAATATTGAAAGAAAGAAATTACAATATTACATTGTATTTTTACTCATCAAGCAATTAAAAACTGAATTTAAAATTGTACGAAACGTTTTAGAAAAAATCATTCGCAAATTCTTAGCTATTAAAAAAAGGGGGATATAAAAATCAAACAGTTTATCGCAAAAAAATGATATAATAATGTTATTGTTTTTTTGTTTTGTTTTTTTTTGGGGGGGGGTGTTAATAGACGGACAATATTTAAGGAAGCTATTTCAAAAATTGCTCGAAAAGAATGTTTGATTAATATTCAAAGACCTTGTGAAAAACTTTCTTTGAAATGCACGAGCAAAGAATCCGTTTGAAATTGTCCAGAAATCATTGAAGAGTCACAAAACATTCGATTGCGACGGGAGCATCAAGTTTCATTTTCTGCTAACTTAAAAAAAACCTTGGTGTGATCAGCAATGAGCAAGACGAATGATTCCTCCAAGATCTGGAATTCAGGAAGGAATGTTATCAAGACATATGGGATTTAAATATGATGTCTGACTATGGAGCATGAAAGGGAATTGTCCACATACTGAACACTCTACAAAAAAACTATACATGATTTTTTTTTTACCTTAACTACTTGCACACAATTTTACTCACAGTAACAATATCCTTTGTATGTTCAAGATGAATGTGTACAAACATTGCAGACAAGCAATTTTTTATTATTTTCCATTGAAAATGTTTTTAAATCCTATAAAATAAGCACAGATTTGTTACATGAAGTATCTTAATGTTTTTGGTTTGGTTTGTTTTGTTTTACGGCATATCAACCTCAGTGGGTCATTTAATGCCGATAAAGTTTTGAAATAAATCAATTCTTAATGGATAATACAATTTTTTAAAATACATTTTTCTATTTAACCCATAGATGGGACCCTAACAGGTACTACCACTCCGGGTCAGAGTGGACCAGGGAGCAATGGTGATGAAGGGGTGCTCCACATTCCCCAAACCTCCAAAACTAGAACCTCACTATCAGATAGAGTTTAACGTCATTCCCAGGACATGTAGACCCGCAGCCACCGCCTTCTAGCACCCATATGATAAAGAGGGGTTGGGGCTTGCCATAAGGGCAATAGGGTTGGGGCAATCATATAGGTGCTGTGGCTTGACATGATCAGCCGATTGATCGGAGGGGGCCCTCTCCAACCGCCCGTCTAGCCCAAGATAGGGCCAAAGTGGAGTATTGCAAGTCATGAACTGCTCATCCACCTGGGTTCTATCCTTAAGCATCACAGGTCGCCACCCACGACCAACAGGTGCCCCCATTAGGGAAGTCTTACCTCTCTGCAGAGGTGCAGTCGGTGCATTCTAACGCCCCAGCCGACAGGGCGGTATTTATACATTTGACGAGTTCAATCTCCCCTGAAGGTACTGAAATGTCTTAGCGCTAAAATGGGACTACGCTATCCGGTAAGTATTATTTGCAAAGTATCAGGTAAGCTCGGCATTTCACAATACTTAGGGGTTCAAGAAATGAAACAATGTCAGTTAGGCCTAAATCCGTGGATTCCGTGGCCTTATTCCAAGTCATAGAGGGTAGTTCCATGTCAAATCCTCCTGGCCATGTCACCCAACCCCTTTCATTTTTTCTGAAATTTTGTACATATGAGGACTATATTAAAGTTAAACATTCCCCAAAATTTGAGCTTCCAATTCCAAGAATTGGCGGAGTTATGTCGATTGTTATCTCTCCAAATTTGGTGGGAGTCGCGAAAAATTGTGACTTTTTGTTATCTATTTTTGTCTGTAAAATTAATTCTAGAGAAATTGGTTTATAAAAGCATTTTTGACCGAGGAATGCTATCAAAAATGTCATAAAGTCAACCAATTTTAAGTTATTAACGATTTCTGATTTTTTCATATCAAGATCAATATCCCGATGTGGCACTGAATCTATGACAAAGACTTTTTCTATTATTATTTCATATCTATTGAACATTATTTGTACCAAAAAGTTAGTTTACTAGAGGTAAATCTGGCAAGTAGCATTTGGAGAGAATCAGGCGAGCTCGGTATCTCACAATACTTTGCGGTTCAATAAATCAAGCAATATCAGGTAGGCCTAAAACCGTGGATACCGAAGCCTTTCTGCAAACCCCAAATGCAATTCCGGTGAGTAGCACTCAGAGAGTATCGGGCGATATCGGCATTTTACAAGTCCAGTGTGGTTTTTTCACGCATCTGTACCAAAATTTCCCTTCACGTGACCGAAATATTGCAGAACCTTTGACTCACCCCCGACTAATATCCTAAAAGTTGCCATGGTGATTATTATGAGGAATGGAAATCAGCAGTTCTTTGAATTCTTCTTTTCTTTCTTTTTTTTCATAAACGAGAAAAACAGACATTGTAAATATTTACATGCCACAAGAAATCTTATCCGGATGAACTTTACACAAAAACAACCAGGTAAAAGCTACCGTTGCCAATTGTTGACGTTTCAGCTAGAAAACTTATTCCCCACCAGACAATCTGATGTATTTGTACTTTTTAAAATTAACATTTGCACGTATATATATATATATATATATATATATATATATATATATATATATATATATATATATAGACATCCACAGACATGTGTTTGGACTTATCAAGTCTCTTCAGTGTGTCTAGACATTTTGTGAGCTACCTAAAGTGGGGATAGAACTCCAATCGATTCAGCAGCATTCGGACAGCTTAAACGTTCGGCCATCATCACCCACAGAATACGAGTGGGATTTTAACTGTTTTTATACACACATCTCACATTCACTATATCAAGTGAAGAAATCTTCCTTGCAATTTAGTAGTTTTTCAAATATCGTAATTTGCAGAGCTCAATGTGTCCTCTTATTGTCAAAGTCACAGAGCAAAATTATATCAGCAAAAAATAACATAGAAAATTTAGACCTTTAGCATTATAGACTATTTCAGGGAACCTAAAGGATTTATCGATAACAAGATATCCATTTATTCATTCATATATATATATATATATATATATATATATATATATATATATATATATATATATATATGTGTGTGTGTGTGTGTGTGTGTGTGTGTGTGTGTGTTTCGATCTATTAATTAGATCATCTTCAGGGCATTTGTTGGTATATGGAAGGAAATAAGAAATTTTTCATCACAGAATAACGAGAAAAGCGAGTGATAGTCCTTGTTTATCAGTCTGTTTAAAATGTGAAGTTTGAAAAAAGAACGCTGAAAAATGGACGGTTTGAAATATGACGTCAAATATTCTCTTTTACGATGTGAGTATGGGACTGTGATAAAAAATTTCTTATTACCTTCCATATACCAACAAATGCCCTGAAGATGATCTAATTCATAGATCGAAACATTATTATTTATAATTCTCCATATCTGTAAAATATATTTACAAATCTTTATGTGTACGTTTGCGTTCTCAAATTGGTTGAATCCTATCAAGGAAACATTTGATATAATACACCCATATGTATATATATATATTTGTGTGTGTGCGTACGCGCGCGTGTGCGTGTGTGTGCGGGAGTATAGAAATATGATGAAATAAATATTCAAATATCAATATTGACCTGATGATGGTTAATATATCAAATATATATAAAAACCGAAATGAAAAATCATACACCCCCTGAATGTTTGTTTCGTTCTGTTTTTGCAGCATGCACATAGGATATTATATTTACCTACCTCTGTCAATGCTATGTCAATATTGTACATTATCTACATCAAACTATTAAAGAATGTTTTAAATAAACCAACAGCTGTTTTTTTGTTTTTGTTTTGTTATTTTCATTTTTGCAGCATGTGTCGATGATATTGGATCTACGAACCTCAATCAATTCTATCTATCTATCTATCTATCTATCAATCTTGCCCAAATCGTTTACCATATCTCTGACAGTCTATTCATATCTATTATATTAATATATTCTTATCTATCACAGTCAGTTCGTATATATATATATATATATATATATATATATATATATATATATATAGAGAGAGAGAGAGAGAGAGAGAAATAAATATAGATGTGTGTGTGTGTGTGTGTGTGTGTGTGTGTGTGTGTGTTGTTGTGGAGTCCACGTATGCTTCTTAGTGGGTATATCTGGTGAGTTTAGTTCTCAATGTAAATTTTATATATATATATATATATATATATATATATATATATATATATATATATATATATATATATATCTTGACACTTAATCCAAAAAATCACAAACATATATATAACACATATATACAAATATAATGTATACATTGAGAACTAGAATCACCACATATATATATATATATATATATATATATATATATATGTGTGTGTGTGTGTGTGTGTGTGTGTGTGTGTGTGTGTGGTGTGTGTTTGTGTGTGTGTGTGTGTGTGTGTGTGTGTGGAAAACGGTTTTGGTTGCTTTAGAAACATAGGAACATATAAGTGTAACAAAATAAATTCCAAATAATGAACATTGTATTGCTTTTGCTCTTCTTTATTTTATCCAATATTTCGGGTGGCCTTCATCCTTTTTCAAAGTCTTCTATAGACAAACTGAGAATAATTATAACAAAAGCTCAAACAAACAAAAAAAGACAGAACCTAGCGTTCTGATTTCTTCAATGTGACGTAACCTGGTTGAAATTGATCATGACATTACCTCACTTGATTCTTCGAAATCCAGTTTAATTTAAGATCAATGATACCAATAGTAACACATTAAATTGAAAATAAAAAACAAAACAACAATCACCATAAGTAAGGTCCCTCGCAAAGTCTTCACACACACACACACACATATATATATATATATATATATATATATATATATATATATATATATACCACACACACACACACGCGCGCACACATATGTGCATATAGTAGTAATGTTGGCGTGGTGTCCTATTGTCGGCATCAGCCGAACAGGGAGCTAGTCTATCCACTTTTTCTAGCGTTAGACCAAAGAGTTTTTGCTGCGTTAGACCAGTTTGCAGATTATCTTTTTTTGCACAGATCAGATTACTCAAGCTATGCTACTCATGCGCTGAGTTGGTGAGTACCAATATCGAACCTAAAATAATGCAATTGCTAGGCGGATGCTCTACAAAGTGAGCTAAGCCGATTTCTATATAGTTTGCAGTATTTCTAAATAAAGAGTGCAAAGTATCAGTGATAGGTCATATGTATCTAAGTTTGGTTGATCTAGTGGACACGTGTAGGATGTGACACAAGGTCAATCTCTTAAGTAGAGTTTAACTGGTTTAAATTCAGAGTTTTCCTTCTTCTAGACTGGTTGCCTAACCAAGATTAAAGAACCCAGTCTGTCCTACTATCTACCCATATCTGGAGGGAGAATAGTTGAATCCATACCTTTCCTAACGCTATTAGGATATGAACTCGTCTCGTTGTGTCCAGTTCCTGTGACGGTAACCATTGCACCGTGTGCCCCCATTTAACTTATATAACATGTACATATGTGTGCGCACGCGCGTGTGTGTGTGTGTGTGTGTGTGTGTGTATACCACTTTGTTTATCTATCTCTATGTCTGTTTTACTCTGCCTATATCTATCTAATATCTACAAAACTCCTCTCTGTATACTTCATAACATTATCATGTGAAATTTAACTAATTCTCTTCTAATCTCATCGTGAACACACGCACGTACAGGATGAAGAAAATATATATCATAATAGCATTTTCTATTGTTTAATCTTGATATTTGATATTGGAATAAAGTAGAAATAAGAAAACAAAAGATAGGGAATAGAAACTGAAGAAAAAAAAGGCTGAAAGTGAAAGGAGAGAGAGAAGGAGAAGAAGGGGGAGGAGAAGAGTCTGTGAGAAGCCGGTGGGGAGGGGAAAAAGCGAAGAAGAAAACGAAAGAAGAGAAGAAAATAAAGAGATATAAAAAGATTATTTGATGACTATCTCGGGTTCTTGTGTGTGTGTGTGTGTGTGTGTGTGTGCGCGCATGTGTGTGTGAGCAAGCAACACCGAGAGAGATAGAGATAGAGATGATAACTATCTCTGGTTCTTATCTGTGTGTGTGTGTGTGTGTGAGAGAGAGAGAGAGAGAGAGAGAGAGAGAGAGAGAGAGGAGAGCAACTAACAGCGAGAGGAGACGGAGACAGAGAAATACTCAGATACACAGAGAGAGAGAGAGAGAGGAGAGAGAGAGAGAGAGAAAGAGAGAGAGGGGGAGAGAGAGAGAGGGAGATAGAGAGAGAGAGAGAGAGAGAAAGAGTGAGAGAGAGCTCTCCGGTGCAATCGACAATGGCGAATGTGGGGTTTGGATGGGGAAATAAGCTTAGCACTAAAAAAAAAAAGAATGGCCAAAATGGCGAATATCTTTGTTTGATGTCGGATTTGTGTGATTCGCGCCAGAAATTGTTTCAATCTGATTTTGTCGAGTACGCGTTCTTGTGGATTGACGCGTCGATTCGGATGAAAAGTTACTATGCCACTTTCTCGCTTGTTATTGCTTCAATATGTCTGTGGTGTCTGAAGCGTTATTGAGGCTCATCAGATATCCTCGGGGGGCGGGGGGGCGGGGGTGATTCTAAGAAGTTCAGGAAGAAAAGAAAAGGATGATCATTTCTTGAGAATTTCTATGGTAAGAAATTGTATAAGAATAAAATGTAACTGTGTAATTACGAATGCATTGATTGGGTCAATTTGAATTTATGTTATGAAGAGGTTTTAATAGATTTGCGCATGCAAATTATTTAGTTAAAATAGGAAGTAAAGAATTGAATTAGTTATTTCTTCTTGTTAATGGATTTTTTTCTCATATTCATTATGATAAAACCAAACAATTAGAAATCAATAATACCAAGCAGATATTTATTAAAATCATTTTTTTAAATATCAGTATGCGAATTAGCCTACCCGTTCACACTGTAAACCGCTATTTTGTTGTATATATAAATACAATTGCATGTTAGAATTATCTGCGTTATTCGGACTATTGTCCTCATCTTCATTGTTATCTGTACAACGTTTCGGCCGATGTGCCCTCCGGCCTTCTTCGGGTATTTCTTGTCGGACAATTGGACACATGGCCTAGTGGATGAGGTAATTAGATTAAGACAGTTCTAAGTGAAGTTATCTCAGGATACCGAGTTCAATCCTGAGTAGAGGCAGTTAGAAAAATAATGCAGCTATGGTTAGCGGAATGAGAACAGGATACCCCCGTGGACTAAATAAAGGGTTAAGTTCAAAGTTCCGTGATGGTTCCCGATTACGACAAGAAAGTTCTCGAGTTCGAAAAGAAGGTTCCCGAGTCCGAGAAGGTTCCCGAGTCCGACAAGAAATACCTGAAGAAGGCCGGAGGGCATATCAGCCAAAACGTTGTACAAATAACAATAAAGATGGGGACAATAGTCCGAATAACGCAGATAATACTAATCTTCAAGCCTCATCTCAAACATTCAGAGAAATAATTGCATGTTATTAGTATGTAGACCCGCTCTCGTCGTGGGGGTCCAGTGGCTCCGGCCCTGGATCTTTACAAGTTAATAGCGTTGATCTCAGGGGGCTATCCCCGCAGACAATACATGACCCCTCGATTTTTCACTTGCCATCCACGAACTTCGTTTTGTGAGTGGTCCCACATTAATAGGGCCTGGTGCCTAACCCGTACAAGTGAAGTAGAAGGTAAATACCATGTAGATACGTCCAATATATCTAACACCGGTTTCGACCGGGGATATAGTGAGCTTCGGCCACTGGACCCTACCAGTTAACATCGTTGATCCCAGGGGGCCATCACCCCAGGCAACACTTGCCCCCTCGATTTAAAGGGGCGGGGCTGGGTTTATTGCCCAGTGCCTGAGGCGCCTCCTTGACGGGATCAACGCATTTTTTGCACCCGCCACCCATGAGTCTAGGCGTGTGAGTGTGAGTGTGCGTGTGTGCGTGTGTGCAAATAATCCTGTCACCCTCCCTCTCCCTCATTTCACACTCTCCTTAGCACTTCTATTGCTCCCATTCCCTTTTATTTCTACCTGTTTTCTCTCCACCCTCTCTCTTTCTATCTACCCACCTTTCTCTCTCTCTCTCTCTCTCTCTCTCTCTCTCTCTCTCTCTCTCCATGCCTCTTTCTGACTCTCACTGTGTCTGCCTGTCTGTCTGTCTACACACACACACACACACACACACACACACATATATATATATATATATAGGTTTGCATAAGTAGTGTGTGTGTGTATTTTGTGCGCACTATCTGTAACTATACCGTTCACCGCCTAAACAAAAACGTTGAAAGCTTTGTTGCATACAAATAAAGATTTTCATCTAGGACCTTAATGTGAACATTAAGTCATTAATTTGCTAAAACTTTTTGATCTCTTTAAAAATAGGTGACTCAGTTTATATTTACCCAACGAGTAAGATGTGACATAAGGTCAATTTTTTAAGAATTCTTAAAATTTTTTGCATTTTTTCATGTCAGTTAACTTCGAACCATATATTTTTGAGAATCTGTGTTACGTCTCAAAGATACGTGGTTCAAAGTTAACTGATCTGAAAAAAATGTCAATGGTTTTAAATAAAATAACTGGTGCATTATATCTTTTATTCATTAATATATCAACACTGAAAATTTCATTAAATTCGGTTAATTCCCTGATTTTTTATTTGTTTTTTTTTCTTTCGTCGGAGTGACATACGATGTTGGAATTTAGGCCCTTTAAGTTCGATTTAACCAGTCTCACACTCTCCTCGTTTATATACCTGATGTCGTATAAGGGCTATATAACACTTCTAGACTGGTTGCACTGCTTGAAAGGGTAGAAAATATATTCATACCTCTCCCAAGAGCATTCACGTGGAGAGAAAGGCAAACAGTCTCGTCCAAGATTTGATCTTGGGTCATCGATTCAATTTTCAACGACGATAACCGTTATGCTAAACCAGCCTCCATAAAATGTCTAGGTATGTAAGTGAATTTATAAGTTTTTAATTTTTGGTGCATTCGGTAATATACAGGTGTGTGTTATTGATTTGTACATACGAGCGTGATTCCCAAAATAAGGTCTCCAAAGTACTGGGAATATGCTCGTGTGCTATTGGAAACACTGTTATATCTGTTGTGCATGCACCTGTGCCTGTGCCTGCACGCGCCTCGCTGCCTCGTCAAGTCTTGGCTTGGCAGTAGTTTCTGGTGGAGCACCGATTGGCGCTCCTGTCAAATGTGAAGTTTGCACAGTGATTCGGTTTTTAAACACAAAAGGCATGAAACCGATTGAAAATCATCATCAATTAACGGAAGTGTATGGCTACGTGTACATGGATATCAAAAATGTCCGGAAGAGATGTAGGGAGTTTGCAACGACAACGAGGTCCAACGCTTCCTCAACATGATGGCGGCTGGTTTGATATGGGCATACAACAACTACCCCGTCGCCAACAAAAAGGAATAGTCTGAAATGGCAAGTATGTCAAAAAATAGATAAATGTTCAAATATTAGAATGATGTAAACACCAATGACAACAAACTATAAACGCTTCTGGGATTTCTAAATATTTTGGAAACCTTACCTTTGGGACTTTCGTTAGAGCGTCCGGCTAGAAACCACAATGTTCCTAGTTTGATACCGGTCCTCGCCAACTCAGCGAATGAGTAGCACAGGGATCTGTGCGGTAAAGTAATGAGCTGATGGTAGGTGTGGCGCTCCACCTCAGATGCTAAAACAATCTCCGTGGTCTAGTGCTATTGAAAATGGGATAGACTCCCTCGCTGTATGGCTGATACCGACTTTAGACCGCCCCGTTGACTTTACTTACCTTTGGGACTACTCTCATATGTGAGAGAAGGCTGTGTCGATGCATACGTGACAGTGGGTGTGGTTTGTGCGGTCTTATTAAATACAAGGGTGAGGCAGCAACTAATGTCATTTTCTTTATTTCATGTGAATTTAATTTTTATTTTTTAACTTTTCAGGTTTTTAGACTCATAAGGATGCTGAAACCAAGAATCCTACGAGTAAGACTTAACTTGCAAATCGACAATGTCCTCCTCCTCCCCCCCTCCTCCTCCTCCTCCTCCCCCTCCCCCTCCTCCTCCTCCTCCTCCTCCTCCTCCTGCTCGACCACACACAAGCGAGTCAGGAGAAAATCGTCTCATCCCGAAACAAAATGAAATTACTTTTTGACTAACCCACGTGAATCTAGAAAGCAAATTGACTAAATTACGAGTTTCTTAAAATCATTTTCTCAAGAAAAATATGTCTGTGTGTGTGTGTGTGTGTGTGTGTGTGTGTGTGTGTGGTTTTCACTCCTTTCATCAAATATGACAAGGAAGAAGAATGAAAAAAGGGAAAGAAAGAGAAAGGGAATAAGAGGAGAGAGAGAGGAGAGAGAGAGAGAGAGAGAGAGGCAAACGAAGATGAAAAGAGAGAAAGGAAGAAAGAAAGAAATACACAGATAGTGAGGAAAACAAGGGGAAAAGAGGAGGACGACATGAGGGGAGACGAAATGTAAAAAGGAATATATATATATATATATATATATATATATGGGGGGGAGAAGGAGAGAAAGGTGTTGGGGAAGGAGAAGGAGGTAAAGGATGTAGTGGAGGAGAAGAAGAGAAAAAAGGTGGGGGAGAAGGAGAGAAAGGCGGTGGGGGAGGAGAAGGAGAGAAATGTGGTTGGAGGAGGAGGAGGAAAGACGGTGGGGACAGAAGGAGAGATGAGGTGGAAGTGGAGAAGGAGATAAAGGAGATGGGGGTAGGGAAATGAGAGAAAGGAGGTGGAGGAGGAGAAAGGCGTTGGGGGAGGAATAGGAGAGAGAGTTGGTGGGGGTGGAGAAAGAGAGAAAGACGGTGGGGGGAGGACGAGAGAAAGGTGGGGGGTAGGAGAGAAAGGCGGTGGGGAGGAGAAGGAGAAAGTAAAAAAAGGATGAGAAACAAAATGGAGAAAGAAAATTAAGAAAGAGAAATAAATCGTGAAATAAAAGAAATGAAGAAAATATTTAAAGGAAAAAAAAAGACGTAAACGGAAGGCGGAGGGGGGAGAGGATTGAGGAGAAGGCAAAGGTAGGAACAAATAATGAGTGAAAGAGAGAGAGAAACATAATGAGACAGAGGAAAAAGGTGAGTGGTGGATGTGGCTTGGGGGGGGGTGACGGTTGGTAGGGGGGGGCGTGATGAAAAAAAAAAGAAAAAAAGGAAAAGAAAATTGGAAAAATATTGAATAAGAAAAGCCGAAAAGCGTCGAAAGAGAAAAAAAAAAAGCAGCGATTGACGGTAAATTCTTCGATCGCAAAAGAAGCGACTCTTTGATGTGTTCTTCTAAATAAGTCAAGTGAAAGCAGAACGAAGCGAACGCTGTCACATTTCGAAGAAAATAGAAGAAGCCGGCCTAATCTCCGACCATGCGAGCACTTATTGGCACTTGTAAACACACTGACCGATGTTTGCATATGTTGGTTTAGGTGTAATTGTGCGTGCAAGTGTGCTTGAAGGTGTGTACGTATGTGCATGTGCATGCATGTGTCTGTACGTTTGTGTGCGTGCATGTGTTTGTAAGTTTGTATGCGTTTGCGTGCGTTGTGTGTGCACAAGCCGCGTCTGGACTATAAGAATGTGCGAGGGCGGACATATTAAGTATTGTACTATCATTTTATTACTCTTTCTTTTTCTTTCTTTCTTTCTTTCTTTCTTTTTGTATCTATTTTGCTGTCTCTGTATCACTTTCCCCCTTCTTCTCTTTCCATTCGGTCTTTTATTCGTTTCTTTCTGCCATCCCCCTATATCTCCTTCACATTCATTTTGTCCTGTCTACCTCTGTCTGTCTGTCTGTCTGTCTGTCTGTCTCTCTCTCTCTCTCTCTGGTCTTTAACTCATTTTCTCTCTGCTTTCTTTCTCTGTCCCCATTACTCATTTTAGACTTTCTCTTTTTCATTTCTATAACTCTCCTTCTCTTTCATTTGTTCGTACCCCCCTCTTTCTCTTTCTCTCTCTCTCTCTCTCTCTCTCTCTCTCTCTCTTCTTCTTCTTCTTCTTCTTCTTCTTCTTCTACTTCTTCTTCTTCTTCTTCTTCTTCTTCTTCTTCTTCTTCTTCATTCAACTGTCTTCTTCTCCTTCTTCTTCTCCTCCTCTTCTTTCTACCTTCTTTTTCTTTCTAACTTCTTCTTCTTCTTCTTACTCTTCTTCTTTTTTCAACTGTCTTTTTCTTCTTCTACTTCTTCTTCTTTGTATACTGTCTGGATTGCCTTCAAATCACGCTTAAAAGCATTACATTCCTCTTACTTTCTCTCATCTTTTCTTTTTTCTTCATTTCTCTTACCCATCTCCCCCTCTCTCTCTCTCTCTCTCTCTCTCTCTCTCTCTCTCTCTCTCTCTCTCTCTCTCTGTGTCTCTCATTTTTATTTCTCTATATTCATCTTTTTCTCTGTTTATATATCTTATTTTGTCTTTTCTTTTTCTCTTTTTGCTTACAATTTTTCTCTCTCTTTCTCTTTTTGTCATTCTCTTTCTTTCTATCTCTTTTTTTTTGTATTCTCTTCTTTTCTTTTGTCTCTTTTTTCTCTTTCTCTTTCCCACACTTTGGATTGGAAACTTGGAAATGTCTAACCCATTCGTCTCTTGATATTTACCGAATTTCAATGAGAATATGGTGTATGTATGTATGATTGATATATATATATATATATATATATATATATTGTGAGGTCACCAGTTTAAAGTTGAACTTCATAAAATATTATTCAAAACATGAAAAACACCATAAGAACATTCAATAACGTAGGGGGGGGGGGCGAACGTCTCTGGTTGGTTGAAAATGTACAAATTTTTATTCCAATTTTCTTTTTACTAGGCTGCGCGATCCCCTTGCGCAGACTATTAAATTTCTTCACTTGACTTTTATTCGTCGTAGTAGGAACTTCCGGTCCACCACAAGAACAACAAAATGCCAAAGTTTTCTGCGATTCTTGGACTTCTTATAAAAGACATTCATTCTTTCTTTTTCTTTCTTTCTCCCTCTCTCTCTATATATATATCTCTCTCTTTTTCTCTCTCTTTGTATTTCTCTCTCTCTCTCTTTCTCTCTCTCTCTCACTCTTTCTCCCTGTTTTCTTTCTCTTCCTATCCTTATCTATTCATGGGAACTTGTGTATATATCTTGGCCTTCCATGTCTCTCCTCACCTCTCTCTATATATACCCCATCTCACTCTCACTCTGTCTCTCTGTCTCTCTCTCTCTGCCTTTCTCTCTCTCTCTCTCTCTCTCTCACTTCATCTATCTATCTATTTCCAACTCTCTTTCCTTTCAGTGTCGAACATTACTTAATCATCTTACTTGAATGGCTTATAAGATGGGAGGTAAGTGCCCATACAACTGTTGTATTGTACGGTACTACTTCTAAATTTGCTATAGTAAAAATATTTCAGTGGATTAAAGTTTGTTTTATTTGTTGTTTTTTTTTGTTTGTTTTTTTTTGTTTTGTTTTTTGTTTTTGGCGTAGAAGACGAAAGGCATATAATTAATCCGTCGGATTATCAGGGGAAATCTATACTTATATAAAAAAAAAAATATTATTCACTGAATAGAGAAATCATTCTCCCTTGAATGCTTTTATCAAAAAGAGATGAGTGATTATAAATATTACCTAAAATTAGCAGTAACAATGGTTGTCCATTTTATTGATATTCCAATGTTGGTTTTTTCATCGTCATCAGTGAAAAATAAAACGGACAAAATAAAACGGAGAAAAAAAAACAAGAAGAAAAACGAGAAAAAATGACATTTGAAAAATAAAATAAAAACAATCCTAAGGTCAATGTGGAAATCAAAGTCCAGAAAATTTCAAGCAAACTAGGAAGAGAGAAAAATCTTGATAATAACATGTCTTTTTTAGAATTTTGTTTGGGGTCGATTTTTTAGAGGGAAATAAAACTGGTTTCCTGTGTAATGGTTAAGGATCGGGTTAATAAGAGCACAGAAGGGGGTAAGTTAGAAAAGATAAAATCAATTAAGTTCACAGAAGTAACAAACTAAGATTGCAAGCAGAATCCGTAGAAGGTAAATTAGAATAAAACCGGAAGGAACAGATAATTCTATTCTATATTAGTAATAAGAGGGGCGTGGGCTTTTTCATTGGCTCACACTGACTGTAGTTTCTCGATTTAAGAATTCGAGTTTTTGTAGTTTCATTCTTAGCAAAATGTCAAGACTAGCAGCACGTAGCTTGCAGGGTAGCAACTTGAAGAAGCCGGATTCAAGTTGGGGTTGCTATCGGAGCCGATATGATGCACAAGAACTCATAATCGGCGCTGAAGATAGTGCATCACTGACGACCACCCTTTACGCATTCAAAAGATGTATCTTATGACTGTTGAATAGGAGGTAAGTGATCATTCATTCTATTTTGTAAAATCCTATTTCCAAATAAATACACAATATTACCTATTTATTTTGAATTTTGAATAAATCAAATAGAATACTAAAGAGATAAAATACATCACTCGCATCATCAGAGAAAGTTTAGATGTCATTAGAAATATAACAGAAAATCACTAGTTGAACTTTTTGGATTACATAAGGCGTGCTGGAATCCAACACTTAAACTTATAGACTCGACGTGGTGACGTAAATTAAACAACAGCCAATCAACAGCTCGAATACGTGGTTAGTTAACTATTTAATAGCCGATACGGACTGTCGTTCATTTGCACGTAATTCGACATTGATGAACGGACTTGCAGCGAGGGAATTTGCTGAACGCAAGGATTTTACCCAACACCAAGAAACAACCAAAGGATCATACCTCACACTAAAGGACACCAAGGAACAACCAAAGGAACATATCCAACATTGAGGGGCACCAAGGAGCAACCAAAGGTTTCATCACTAGGGATGGCGCTCTGCTTAACACAAGGGATCCCCGCTGCGTAGTGCTCTCGCTTGAAGCCCAAGGATGGCCACAAAAATCGTAACAGTAGTAACAATGGTTATTTCTTTTATTGATTTCTCAATTTTTTTTTTTATCTTCATCAGAGAAAAATTGAAAAATAACTCTTCTAGTTTTGTAAGGATGACAGACAGACAGAAAAGAAAACAAAAGATAACGAGACAAAAAACGGACGTGAGAACAGAAATACGAAAAAAGAAAATGAAAAACAATCGTAAAGTAAATGGTAATATAGAACAATTCTTAGTCCATAAAACTTGAAGTAAACTTAAAGCAAAGCAGGAAAGGGAGAAAATCACTTGATCATAGCAAATAAACGACGCGAGAATGATGAATGTCATTGGTCAAAACATCATGTTTACTAAAGAAAGACATGTTTCTTTTTCTTTTCTGCTTTTTCTTTTTTAAATATTTAAGAGAGAGAAACGAATTTATACAAGTTTAATTGACTACCAAGTTTCGCACTCGACTCTGTTTCCGAAGAATGATAGAAGTTTTATGGCACTGAAAGCGGGAAATTAAATCAGAATCAATCTATAGTGTGTGTCACGAATGTCAGCGTTTTGCCGCTAAAGAACGCGGGGACCGGCAAATGAGGTGGAACGGGTTATGTGAGAAGGAACATTACGTGAAGGGATTGGCGACGGGATCTAGGGAGAGGGAGAAATGATGGTGTAGGCAGTGGTCGCAGGTGACCATCAATCAACATAATGGCCTCAATGGGTGCAGGCTGAGAAAGAAAAGGGGGCTCCCTCATATAACCCCCATACTACACCCCGACAAATGACACTGCATGTCCCTCAAACTAACATCTGTCTTAAATAAATCCCAAGTTATGATCTAACTTCCATCACACCAACCTCCAGCTTCCTTATTTTGAAAAAGATTAAAATAACAGGAAGTACACATATCATTTCATTTGGGCGTGTGTGCGTGTGTATACTTTCATATATATATAATTATACGCATATATATAATATTTATTTAGCCCGAATGTATACATCTTAAATAAACATATATACATATATGAGTGTTTATATATATATATATATATATATATATATATATATATATATATAAAAGATGCTCATGAGTACACGTCCAGTGTCCCTGACGCACAAAAATCTAAAAGGACGCAGTAAAATCGTATCCATGCGCCCCAGTGTTTTTTTACTTTTTTCTTCCCTCACCATTTCAAGCATTTCAATAGATTCATAGAAACGAATTACATAGGATAGGTTACAAGGTAGGAGTTAGACAGCTTTAGTGGTGACCCATGAATTTTCCAGGGGACTCATTCAAAGCAAATATTTGCGCTCAGGACGCACTAAATCAAAACGCTATCAGCATCACTGTACACACACACACACACACACACACACACACACACATATATATATATATAATATATATATATATATATATATATTATATATATATATATATATATATATATATATATTATTGGGGAGAATCTGTGTTTAATTGAAGTCATATCTAATTTGAATACAGAGATTGACTTTTTCTCGATTTGTTTACGCCTTACATTTGAACAGATATATTCGCCTAATTCATTAATTATCAACTGATTAATTTTCAAATTAGGTATGACTTCAATTAAGCACATATTCTCCCAAAAATTGTCGGCTCTCGCCATCTCAAACAAACTGTTTGTGTACTGTCATATATATATATATATATATATATATATATATATGACCTTGCACTTCTTGCAGATACACCAGCACAGGCCGAGTCACTACTGCATAGCCTGGAGAAGGCAGCAATGAATATCGTCAACTCTCATAAAACAAAGTTCATGAGTTTCAAATAAAAGGAGACATTTCCACACTCGACGGTAAGCCTCTTAAGCCAGTAGAACAATTCACATACCTAGGTAGTAATATCTCATCCACAGAAAGCGATGTTAATACACGAATAGGAAAGGCATGGTCGGCCACAAACAAATTATCAGTCATACGGAAATCAGATCTCACTGACAAGTTAAAGCGACAATTCTTCCAGGCTGTGGTTCTATCCGTACTGCTGTATGGCTGCACCACCAGGACCCTAACAAAGCGCCTCGAGAATAAGGTAGATGGGGGCTGCA
This sequence comes from Doryteuthis pealeii, assembly GCA_023376005.1. Lineage (NCBI taxonomy): Eukaryota > Metazoa > Mollusca > Cephalopoda > Myopsida > Loliginidae > Doryteuthis > Doryteuthis pealeii. Next base: position 48,287,229 of record CM042172.1, read on the forward strand.
CAAGGATGCTGCGTGCGGTCTTGAATAAGTCGTGGAAGCAGCACCCCACAAGGAAACAGCTGTACGGACACCTGTCCCCCCCCCATCTCACAAACCATCCGAGTGAGACGGACAAAGCATGCTGGACACTGCTAGAGAAGCAAGGACGAGCTCATAAGCGACGTCCTCCTATGGAAGCCAACACATGGACATGCTAGTGTGGGCCGGCCACCAAGGACCTACATTGACCAGCTATGCGAGGATACTGGATGCTGCGTGGAGGACCTCTCTGTGACGATGACTGGGAGGGTTGGCGAGAGATTATCTTAGATATCCGTGCATATTGCGGGACATGATGATGATGATGATATATATTTTGAAAATCGCGTAGACGAGAAACTGTCAGTTACCATTTATGCCCACTCTACCCTCACTTTTATATATATATATATATATATATATATATATATATATTGATATTGATATTGATATTGATATTGATAGGTTTAGTGGTTAGTCAGCTCGTAACTGTATTGGTCGGACGCAATCTCCAATTTCTTTGCTGTAAATTTCTACTCCTTTTGTTCAATACATTGGTATACATTGTTACCAGTCGTTTGTCTTATTTTTGACCCTTAAAAACCCCACAACACATATGAATGTCATCTTTTACTTACACACACTAAAATAGACATCTGCACAATTCTCAACTTACATATTTACAGAAATATATATATATATTATATATATATATATATATATATTAACAGCATTTTGTGGTGTTTTCATATCCCTTTATCTATACTCATATATATATTATATATATATATATATATGTATGTGTGTGTGTGTGTGTGTGTGTGTATAATATATTCTGTCAAGGGATAAGATCGTGTTGGAAAATATATTTGTCGTGTAAAATTTCAGCATATTTCCTCCTTTGTTTAAGTACGTATTGATGAACTTACGTGGCAGAGGTAAGATTTGCGGCTGGGAATAATTATCGTGCTTAGCTCTAGCGAGGGGGGGGGGTCGTTCAGGCAGTAGATCATTCAATTTTATTAAGAAGGATGGGGTCGAGGTTAATCGCTGATCTCTAAACTAGACCTATTATTGGCATCACTCACTCGTACGCGGGTGAGTGGCTGCATTAAATCTGATCTTGTGTCACATCCTGTCCTTTCTGGTAAGAGCGGAGATTGTTGTTAGATATATATTGCTCTAACACAAACACACACACACACTCAATATCTATTTTCTCATATTTCTATACTTTCTACACCCCCATATATATATATATATATATTAATATATATATATATATATATATATGGGGGTGTAGAAAGTATAGAAATATGAGAAAATAGATATTCAGATATCAATATTTCCCTGGTGATGGTTAATATATCAAATATATGTAAGAACCAAATTGTTCAATCGAAGGCAGAACTATTCATTCGTTCATAAATCAATACATCCCCTGAATGTTTGTCTCATTTTCTTTTTGCAGCATTCACATATGATATTATATTTAACGACCTCTGTCAATATTGTACATTATCTACCTCAGACTATTAAAGAATGTTTTGAATAAACCCACTGCTGTTTTTTGTTTTTGTTTTTTTTTAATTATTTTTGCAACAGGTTTTGATGATATTGTATCAATCTACCTCATTAATTATATATATATATATATATAATATATATATATATATATATATATATTATATATTATATATATATAAGCTAGCTAGCTCCAATCATTTATCATATCTATTCATATCTACTATACTAGTATATTCTTATCTAACACCTATCACAGCCCGTTCGTTTATATATAGATATATATATTCGAGTTCAATTCCTAGACGAAGCTGTTGGCATTTCACATAGCGCTAATACCCTTGGGAAAGGTATGAATACATATATTCTCCCTCCAGCTATGGGTTAAATAGTAGGGCAGACTGGAACCTTTAGCCTTGGGTAGGTAACTAGTCTAGGAGAGGGATAACTCTGAATTCAAAATTCCTAAGGTCGGTCGTTGATTAGGTTTGTGGCAACCCTTGATGCACCAATTCTTTCCTATTGACTGTGCCAAAAAGTGTGGATGGTCCAACACAAGCCTTCACCATTATAAACAAATCCCTGTGTGGGAGTTAATTGTGTGTATGAACCCTCATAACGTCGAATCGACGGGAGACCATTTAATATATATATATATATATATATATTATATATATATCTTTTTATAATGGAGATTGCGTGTTTTTTGTCTGTAACCGAAACTATATCCCACTCATGTAACAATTCCCTTAGTTATATTAACGTCACATTCTCCATTATTCTATTTTTATTTAAACATCAATTATTAATAAAATGTTTCTAACATCATTGATACTGTTTAACCATATCTACATGATGAATTTACCGCGTACCCCACTTGTACGGGTCAGCACAAAGTCCTATTAACGTGGGACCACCCCACAAACGAAGCTCATGGAGTGGCGGTGAAAAATTGCGTCGATCCGTCGGCATTTCCCCTCAAGGGGGCGCCTCAGGCACTGGGCAATAAACCCAGCCCTGCCCCTTTAAATCAAGGGGCAGGTGTTGCCTGGGGGGATGGCCCCCTGGGATCGACGCTATTAACTTGTAAAGATCCAGGGCCGAAGCCACTGGACCCCGGTGTTGACCAGGTCTACATACAAAACAATATGCAATTGTATTTATATATACAACAAATAGCGGTTTACAGTGTGAACGGGAAGGCTAATTTGCATATTGATATTAAAAATGTGATTTTAATAAATATGTGCTTAGTATTATTGATTTCTAACTGTTTGGTTTTATTTTAATGAATATAAGCAAAAATCTCTTCAATTAATCTTAAATGAAATCCATTAACAAGAAAAAATAACTGTCATTTTATTCTTTACTTCCTCTTTTAACTAAATACTTAGATTAGAAAAAATAACAATAAAAGACGAGAGTGATGGAAGAATAAGTTTCAGTTGTTCTATTTTTCGATTATACCCCCTTCTGTTTCAAATCTTTTTAACTGCATTCTTATTTAGTTTCATTAGCCTTTCTAATTTAATATAATATTTTATTACATTAAAACTTAAATACTTGCACCCGGAGGGTGCATATATTTGCTAGTATATATATATATATATATATACACAAGGTATTCGGGATAATTTTGACATTCATATCTGGTTATTTTTCTCCGTGGGTTGGAGGTATTGACGCACACGACGCAACATTTAAAAGGTTGGACCCTTCTTCATTCATATACTCAATGACTGATAGAATGGATGGATGGAAACCACCTGAATCATGGAAGATAATAATGATTTGCATCGGCCATCAAAATAAGAAGATTGCTGCCCAATGTCCACTGAATACCGTAAAATAATCAGGCATGAACTGGAGAATTGCAATGGAGACTACTAGGCTGTGGCTAGAAGAAAGCAACACAACAGACGATCTGATTGCGTTCGTACGGTATCAGGTTGAATTCAGAGACCAGCTAAACACTTTAGTCAAGCCCTGGATAACAAGGGTAGCCAATGGTAGGCCATATGTATGGAAGCAGGATTCCCCCCCCCCCAGCTGCACATTTGGGAAAAGTCAAAAATGGGTGTCGGCGAATTTTGACGCCTACAACTGTCCAACTGTTTGGCCTGCGAACTCCCCAGATCTTAAACCCATGGATTATTATGTATGGGGTGCTGTTGAGAAAGACACAACTATCGCCGTGCCAGTACTACAAAAGCCCAGTTAATCAACAGAATTAAGGTAGTTTTTGATACCCTTCCCAGGGAAACTGTAAGATAAGCTTGCTCCAGGTTTCGGAGGCTGTGATCGACGCTAATGGCGGTTATTCTGAGTGAAACACCCTATATATATATATATATATCTTATTATAATGGAGATTGTGTGTTTTTCTGTCTGTAACCGAAACTATATTACTACTCAAGTCACAATTCCCTTAATTATTTACGTCAAATTCTTCAGTTATTAATAAAAATTGTTTACATTATTAATACTGTTGACCATATCTACATACTGATAACATGCAATTGTATTTATATATACAAAAAATAGCGGTTTACAGTTTGAACGAGAAGGCTAATTTGCATATTGATATTTAAAATTTTATTTTGATAAATTTCTTTTGGTATTATTGATTTCTAATTGTTTGGTTTTATCTTAAGAAATATAAACAAAAATTTCGTGGATAAATCTTAAAAGAAATTTATTTACAAGAAGAAATAACTGTAATATTATCCTTTACTTCCTATTTCAACTAAATAGTTAAATTAGGAAAATTTACCAATGAAAGGCGGGAGTAATGGAAAATGATGGAATAGTTAGTTTCAAAGTTGTTCTATTTTTCGATTATACCCCCTCTGTTACTAATCTTTTTATCTGCATTCTTAGTCAGTTTCATTAGCCTTTCTAATTTAATATGATATTTTATTATATCAAAAGTTAAATACTTGCACCCGGAGGGTGCATATATTTGCTAATATATATAATATATATATATATATATATATATATATATATATGTGTGTGTGTGTGTGTGTGTGTGTGTGTGTGTGTGTGTGTGTAAAATGTGTGTGTGTATTCATGTATGTGGCATTATCTAATTGTATATGTTTATGAATGATGTATGATTTTGTATATAAAATTAAATGTATCCAGACACCCACGTACAAACACACGCACATATATATATGTATATAAAGACACATCATTATATTGTTAGCTCCGTCCCCTCCCACCTCTCTCTCTCTCTCTCTCTCTCTCTCTCTCTCTCTCTCTCTCTCTCTCTCTCTCTCTCTCTCTCTCTCTCTCTCTGAACACTTAGAAAAGACCTCGGCCTAAATTACTACCCAAACTAATAACTGTGTGATACACCCATTGCCGCCCTTGACGGGAAGTATCCTACATGCGTGTAAATGTGCATGTGTTGATCTGTGTAAACGTGTTTTCGTTGTAATAATAATAATAAAAAAAACGGTTGATAGGCTTTGCGTCCTTTCGAGGTGGGACGAAGAAGGCAAGAGAGTTGGAGGTCGAATTTGGTAGAGACACTCAAAGGAATGAGAATTTAGAAAAAAAGAGAAAGAAAGAAAGAAAGAAAAAAAGAAAGAAAAACGAAAGAAAAATGAAGAAAATGAAGTCAAGAAAATGAAGAAAAAAAAGAAAGAAAAAGGAAGGAAAATGTAAAGAAAGAAACATAAAATGTGAAGAAAATGGAGAAAGAAAGAAAAAAAGTAAAATGAAACAAAGGAAAAAAGAAAGAAACAAAGTATAAAAAGCTAAAGAAAGAAAGAAAGAAAGAAAGAAAGAAAGAAAGAAAGAAAAGGAGAAAGAAAGACAACAATATCGTCAGTAAAAATGAAGGAAAACGTAAACTAAGAATTAAAAAGTGAAGAAAGTGAAGAAAGATAGAAAAATGAAACAAAGAGAGAAAGAAAGAAAGAAGAAAAATGAAAGAAAGACAGAAAGAAAAAAAAACAAAAGAGAAAAAGAAAGAGAAAAATGAAAGAGAAAAATGAAAGAAATCAAAGAAAAAAGAAAAAGATAAAAAAGAAGAAAGAAGGAAAGAAAAAAAGAAAATGAAAAAAGAAAGAAAGAAAGGAAAAAGAAAAAAATCAAATAAAAAGGAAAAAAGAAAAAGAAAGAAAGAAAGAAAGAAAGAAAGAAAGAAAGAAATATCGTCGATAAAAAAGGAAAAAAAAGTCGCCTTAAACGGGATGTGTAACAAATCTAAGGGTAGATATTAGGATGATTGAGGGGGGGGAGAGGAGCGACTGTCATTATCCCTCTCTAAATTCAGTTTGACCCTCTCCTATACTTTCGTACTACCGCGCCTACCACCCCATGACAAATCCAGCTTGATTTCATTATTGGAAGAAATGTATCCTTTCTGCGCAGTTATCATGACCAAATTCTTCTTCTTCTTCTTCTTCTTCTTCTTCTTCTTCTTCTTCTTCTTCTTCTTCTTCTTCTTCTTCTTCTTCTTCTTCATGGAACATGAGGCAGGAGGCAATTTCAAAACGAGGCTAGCTCCTGTATCCACCCTTTCAAGAAACGCAATCTAATGAAATCAGCCTCACCATTACAGCAATTATATTATTCCTCCCTTATTTTACTCATCCAGAGAAATTAACACCATCAAAAATTGTCCCTGTTATAATTCTTAAAACTAGAAAACATATGCGCCATTCGCCGGGTGCAAGTATTTTTAGACTTCATCTAAAAAAATATATTATATTAGAAAGACTAATGAAACTAGATAATAATGTACTAGCAGAATATTAAAAACGCCCTCGGGGCGAAGTAAAATGAATATTGCCTGAGGGGATGGAATTTGAAAATTTAATATCAGAGAGTTTGTATCATAAGTAAAGTATAATCATCAAATTTATTAGAGGAGTAAAAAATAAAATAAATTTATTATAGGAGTAAAAAATAAAAAGATTGAAATGGAAACTTAGTTCTGATAACTTTAAATATACATTAAAATAAAACAACCTATATATAGATAGATAACACCAGTCATGTATTTATTAAAACTTGTTTTTAAAAAACAGAGAACTGTCTAATGTTGCATGCTCAAATTTTGAGTGTATTTATTCTATGTTATGACGATTTTAGAGAGTGTGACGTAAGCAGTGACGTAGTTTTTGTTACTGACAAAAACCGGAAGAGAATCTTCATTATTAATAGATATAAAAAGATTACAGAGAGAAAAAGTTTATATAACAACACAGCAACTCAGAGCACTATTCCATGAAGCTAACTCACTTGCCCTCAAATTCTACAAGCACCCACTCCACTCTCACAAAATCATAACATTCCTCCCCTACCCATTTACCTTTTCACTATAAAAGCAGAATGTACAGAATGACATCAGCCTCACCATTACAGCAATAATTATTCCTCTCTTATTTTCCTCATCCCCATAAATTAACGCCATCGAAGCTCTGAGATATTGTCCCTGTTATAATTCTTAAAACTAGAAAACAATGCACCCTCCGGCGGGTGCAAGTATTTAAGTCTTAAGTAAAAAGTTATGTGTTGGATGAAAGGTTGAGGGTATTGTTATAGGTGGTTTGGTTATAGGTTTCTATTTAAGAGCCCTTAGAATCTGTACCAAGAAATTTTTGGATCAAGAATTTGAATATATAGATAAATCCTTTACACAACTAAATTACCCTCAAACTTTCATCCAACGTGCCAGAAAAAAAGCCATCAAAATCCATAACCGCAAACACCTCCCCTCCCCTCCAACAAACAATACTCCCAACAACAACTATCTAAATAGATATATCATTCTCCCCAACAACTCAGCTACAACCATTATTGAAAAAAAAACTTAATAATTTAGGAATAAAAACGGTATCAAATTCCTCTAAAACCATAAAAAATATTATTAACAGTCAAAAAAACAACACTCACACAAGGTCTGATGCTGATGTATACACCATCCAATGTTTGGATTGCAACAAACAATACATAGGATATATATATATATATATATATATATATATATATATATATATATATATATATATAAAATTTATATATATATGTATATATATATATATATATATATATAAATTATATATATATATATATATATATTTACATATATATATATATATATATATATATATATATATATATATATAATTCTGTTTTTTTTTTTTCAACATTAAGGATTTCATTTGGAATTCATATCACAGGACATATAACATTTAAAAAAAAAAAGAATCTGTTTTCAAATGTAATACAGAATTCATCATTCGCATCTGATGAATCGGGAGAGTTAGACTATTTGTCTAAGCTCCCTAAAATAGTCTATAATGCTAAATCTCTAAGTCTTTTGTTATTTCTTTGCTTATATATTTGCTCTGTGACTCTAATATTAACAGCACAAATTGAGCTCTCAAACTGCGACAGGTTCTTTTTAAATAAAACTCTTGTGTCGTAAGGAAGATTTCTTCTCTGGACTCTTTGATTATATATATATATATATATATATATATATATATATATTATATATATATATATATATATAAGCTCTTTGGGGGTTTTTGTGATATGCTTGTCCATAAGTGAATTGAGACCCATCTGATGAGACGAAAATTTGGGGAGCCGGTTTAAATCAACTTAGATTTATATGGGCCCCAATTTTCGTCGAAATAATTTTATTATAGGATTACTGTATTGAGTTCTTCCTTCCTTTATTGATAAATATTGCTCTGTATATAATCTAAAAGGTTATTTTACATTGAGCTCTCTTTAGTGATTTAATGATTCACTGTATTTATACATACTGGATCATCAATATTAGTACAGTGGATCTTAGAAATCACATATAGAATCATCGCTTACTACCAAGTTTTGGATAAATCTCTTATATATATATATATATATATATATATATATATATATATACATATATATATATATATATATATATATATATATATATAAGACATACGAGGGTCTTTCAAAATTTTTTAGGGCTCACCCAAATACTTTATGATTACTAGACACTCTGGTTTGTCGATTTTTAGATTTGTCGCACACTTCTTATATTTGTACGGGTCTCACCTTGACAAAAATCTGAATTAGTTTTTCTAATCTATCTATCTATCTATCTATCTATACATACAAATATAAAGGCAAGTTTGTGTGTATGTATGTGTGTATGTCCAGAGAAAACTACGAAAATAAACCATTAACGACATAGTAGATATATAAACACATTCACTATCACCAGAGCTGGCTTTTTGTGCAAAAATAATGAAGATTCTATTTATATTTAGGAAATAAATTCCTGACATTTTCACCAGGTCTTTTTACGTGGGCACTTTTATGGGGTATAATGGATATGCCAAACTAAATGTTTTAATCTCGCTCTACCCAGGTGACGCCGGGTAGCCGCTTCTAGTTTTATTAGAAGTGGCTCTTCTTTCTGAGAGAGGCTTAGATCTTTTTAAATCTCCCCCGTATAATTATATTGATATTTTCTAATCGATCTAATAAGTGATTGACAGGACTTAACCTTTTACTAACCTTGTAGTTGGTCTCTGATTGGCCAGAGCCAAGCGTGAGAACAGAAAGATAGTTAGAAAACCAGTTTTGGATGAGTGACTGAACGGAACAGATGCAAATGGCGTCTGCTTTCCGTAGGCCATTTCTCCATTTTTCTTACTTGGGTTGAATAAAGATGTCTAAAAACAATATCCAAGAAATATTCCAAGAAATTCCCAGAAGAAATATCATAAGAAGAGAGAGAAACCAACACAGATGCCCAGATAGCAGAGAGAGGACCAGCAATCAGCCAGCATAGAAAAAATATTTTATATATTTACCAACCCCTCCACACGAGCAAGATGTGACATAAGGTCAATTTCTTAAGCAGAGTTTAACGGGTTTGAATTCAGAGTTTTCCTTCTTTAGATTGGTTACCTAGCCATGGTTAAAGAGTCCAGTCTGTCCTGCTATTTGCCTATAGCTAGAGGGAGAATTGGATTCATACATTTACCAAAGGTTTTAGCGGCACGTGAAATGCAAACAGCTTCGTCCAGGAACTGAACTCGGGTCGACGAGTCCATTTCCTACGACTCTAATCATTAGTCTACGCGCCTCCATGAAAAATTATCATAAGATGGTAAGATGAGATAAAAAGGGGTATACAACATCTCTCCATCTGTTCATATCACCTATCGCTCTTGGTAGGTCCTTTAAACGGCATCCAGTGTCCACTCATAGCTGATGAATTTAAGTATAAGTTATGTCCATGTGTAGGAGTTCATAGAAAAACGACGCTTATGATTTTGTCATACTTGTTAGATTATTTGTGAGATGGGATGTATGTGGCCGTACAGCATCTGTTTTTAGTGTGCTTGCTTCCAGGATTTGTTTTAAAAAAGCACGCAGCATCCTTGTGATGTTCCCATCTAGATTTTTCTAAAACCATTTAAGGATACTTGTCCCAAAGCTCACACAGTATTCAGAGAGAAAGAAAGAGAGAAAGAAAGAAAGAAATAGAGAGAAAAAACACTTATTCCCCAACTTTTAAAGATAAATGAATAAAGTAATACTATACTCCCCGAAACTCTGCAAGAATGTACCTTGATAACCACGGATCCCCGAATGATCTGTATCTGTTAATGTCGCCCAACGGGGTGGGGGTCCAGTGGCTTCGGCCCTGGATCTTTACAAGTTAATAGCATCGATCCCAGGGGGCTATCCCCCCCAGGCAATACCTGCCCCCTTGACTTAAAGAGGCAGGGCTGCGTTTATTGTCCATCGCCCGAGGCGCACCCCTTGTGGGGGAATGACGAAGGGATCGACGCAATTTTTGTTCTTTCCCACCCATGAGCTTCGGCTTGTGGGTGGGCCCACGTTAAAACGAGGCCTTGTGCCCAGCTCATACAAGTGGGGTATGAGGCAAATACCTGTATCTGCTAATGCATAAACAGTGTGAATTATGATTTCATTATACAGACTGATCCATTCAGTCATTCTAAAGGCATATCAATCCGTCTACAGGATTCGCATTTATTGTTCGTTCATGTGTACATTTTTGCATAGTTGTTCCATAAGATGTTTTGCATACGTTCCTATCGAATACGGATACTGTAAACATAGTTAATTTATACATGGGATCGTACCAGGGACTACCACTTTGGGTCAGTGTTGATCTTGGAGTAATGCCAATGAAAGGGGTGCTAGATACTGCCCAGTTGCCGAGAACAGGAGCTTCAACCCTAGATGTTATTTAGTGTCATATCTATGACACCCTTCTTTTTAGGGGGCGGGGAGGGGCTTAATCTTATGCCGTGTATATATTCTTATACCCGTCGACACGTTGGTGTGTTACACACATGTATGGTCCTTTGCTATACTACCACTACGGGTCAGAGTTGATCTGTGAGTAATGACACTAAAAAGGTACTCCACACTTCCTAGATCTCCAGAACTGGTGCCTCAACATCAGATGCCGTTTAGTGTCCTATCCGTGACACCTTTTCTTTTTTTATGGGGGGGGGGGTAACCTTATGCTGTTTGTCATATGTGTCACATGTGTTATGCAGTCTGTTCTAATACCCGTCGACAGGGTAGTGTTTGACACACACTTATGCATAGAGGTTAATGAATTGCGTGCATTATATTGACATTCTGTGTGGTTTCTTAGTTTAATTAAATTTTTTATATGATATCAGGTATTCCTATCTAATAGTCATGAACTGCTCATCCACCTGGGTTCTATCTTCTTATTTGTTTTTCTATATTTTTTACTCCTTTTTTCTTTTATTTTTTTTTCTACACCTTTTTTATCAACTTTTTAAAATTATTTTTTCATATTTCTTTTTACTCCTTTTGTTACTCCTGTCTTAATATTTTTTTTCTATTTCTTTTATACCTTTTTCTCAACTCCTTTTTTATTCCAATTTTTCTATTTATTCTTTTTTTTACTTCTTTTTAACGTACTCCTTCTTTATTCTTTTTTCTGTTTTTTTTCTTCTTTTTACTCTTTTTTCTATTTCTTTCTTTTCTATTTTTTCTGCTCCTTATTTATCAACTCTTTTTTTCATTATTTTTTTTTTTCTATTTCTTTTTACTCCTTTTTTAGCTACTCCTTTTTAGGCATTTTTTTAAATTGAATATTGATAAAGTTTGGTCACTTTGATTTTGCAAAACAAAGTAACGAGTAAAATTTAGTCTTGAAAGAAAATTCATATTTCACATTTTCGGCTGTTTGAAGCAAAATACCGTTTTAACTGGCTGTAAAAAATATTTCAATGGATAAAAGCACATACAAATTATATATTTAGAATATTATTATATATATGTATTCCCTGATTTTCCTGTGCACATATCTCTATTACCCATATACGGAACTCTAACAGGTATCACCACACCGGTTCAAAATAAATCTGTGAGTGGCGGCAATGCATTCATTGCCATTACTTCCTGGTCTATTTTCCTCCGGAGTTGTAGTTCATGTTAGGGATCCATTTATGTTTGTCTCTCAAACCCTCTTTCATGGGGCCGAAGAGATGATAGACTGAAGGCGTTAAATCTGGTAAATATGGAGGATGCGGTAAAGTTGTCCACCCGGATGAGGCGATTTTCTCCCTTGTCCTGATGTTTGTGTGTGGTCGAGCATTGGCAAGTTGGGTCTTACTCGTCGGATTCTTGCTCTGAGCCTCGTTAGGGTCTCAATGTAGGCCTTAGTTTTTTTGTTTTTTTAAACTTCACATGAAATAAAGAAAATGGCATTACCTTTTTACTCACTCTTATATTTTAATGTCTCCCATCTTAATCCAACCAAATCGAGGGGAGTCTCCTTGGTGTAGTGTATATGTATATATCAATCTTGATATATGTTATAGGTGATATACCCTATAGACTATAGTGGAATGTGCCGACGGTTACTATAAGTAACAGGAACAATTATGGTTTGAGGAAGCCAATGCGAGTCAGCTCGTAACTCTATTTGTCGGACGCGATTCCCACTTTTCTTTACTGTAATTGTCTACTCTTTTGTTAATACATTTTCCTACATTTGTTATCCGTCGTTTTGTCTTATTTTGACCCCTTGAAACCCCACAACAATATATGATGTTCCATCAGTTCAGACAATGATGTGAACCGTTGGACGATCGACAAAGATCCTTTGCTTATAGTGATTGAATCGTGTTTATTATACGTAAATATTTACATATTTTGTGTAGTTATTTCTTAAAGGTTTTTTGCACACATTTCTATTTAATACTAATAATTTTAAACAGAATTATTTGGCCCGTAGATGGAACCCTAGCAGGTATTACCACTCCAGGTCAGAAGTGAATCGCAATTCGGTTCTTTAAGTACAGATACATTTGACGATAACCGTTACGCACCACATATTTTCATACACACGATATATATATATATATATATATATATATATATATATATATATATATATATAAATTTTTAAATTGGGCGTTATTATGAAGCATTAAAAATGTATAAATGAATGAACTCGATATTATGGAGTATTGGATTCACTTATTTTTAATTATTTTTTGTCATAAATTTTCAGGTTCGTTAGATACCCTTTGTCAAATGTTATTACTGTTTAACGGCTTCTTTGTCTCTGTTGTTATCGACAGTGGCAGCGTCTGTGAAATATTTATAATAACGGAGAATTCCGATGTCTGCGTATATATGTGTATATATATATATATATATATATATATATATATATATATATATATATATATTATTTGGATATGGGCTTAATTTAAGTCAGACCTAATTTTGAAAATTAATTAGTTAATAATTAATGAATTTAGGCAGACATTTTCTCGATTTGTTTAGCCTTACATTTGAATATGTATGCCCGCCTAAATTCATTAATTATTAACTAATTAATTCTCAAAATTAGGTCTGACTTAAATTAAGCACATATCCTCCAAAAATTGTCGGCTAAAATAAACACATTGTTTGTTTACTTACTCTCATATATATATATATTATATATATATATATATATATTATATATATATGTGTGTGTGTGTGTGTGTGTGTGTGTGTGTGTGTTAAGATAAGGTGCTTCGGTACCGTAAGTAAATTGTCTTGTTGATGCTTTTGAATTGCAGGTAAAATCGGATAAAACCCTTATGACACATCATTATAATTAAAATTTATAATTCGCCCTATTAAAATACCCAGTTTGGTTCAAAGGGAGGGTTCCCAATAATAATAAAAAAAAATGATTGACAACAGGTTTGAGGAATGAATTCACAAAGATATAAACAATGAAAGCAACCAGTGTGTGTGTGTGTGTGTGTGTGTGTGTGTGTGTGTGTGTGTGTGTGTGTGTTAGGAACAGCCCTAACAAAACTATATAGTGTTGCACCCCTTGACGAAGACATTTTGTTGTGTTCATGCTTGTTGGGTATTTAATTGTTTTTTGTTTTTTCAAACTCAATTTTTCTACTTATCTTTTTTTTAAAAATCATGTTTCCCATAGATGGAACCCTAACCGGTACTACCACTCCGGGTCAGAGTGGACCCGGGAGCAACGATGTTGAAGGGGTACTCCACACTCCCCAAACTCCAAAATTGGAACACCATTAGACGCAACTTAACGTCATACCAAGGACACTCACGCCGCCCTCTAGGTATGATGAAACGCTTACAGGTTGCCATAAAGTCAGTAGGTGCTAGGACTTGACATGAGCAGCCGATTGATCGGAGGAGGCCCCTCCGACTGCCCGTCTAGCCAAAGTGGAGTGTTGCATGTCATGGACTGCTTAGCCACTAGGATTCATCACGTGTCGCTAACCACGGAGAAGAGGTAGCACCATTTGGGGTATTTTACCCTTCTGCAGAGGTGCAGTCGGTGTATTCTTCTACCCCAGACGACTGGAAGAAAACTAATTTGGAACATAATAATAAGAACAATAATCAAATTATATCATAAGCTTGCGTATAATCCATCCTTTGTAATATATGTGACAAAATTTACATAAAATATATGAACATATCCGAGATTTTAAAGAGCTCTGTCGACTGGGGCTGTAGACTACACCGACTGCACCTCTGCAGAGTGGTATAACAACTCTTCACCCAATGGGGCCACGAGTTAACCGTAAGTGGTTACCCATGATGCTTAAGGACGGAATCCTGGGGACTGAACATTCCGTGATATGCAACACTCCTTTGTCTAGACGGGCGGTTGTAGAGGACTCCTCCGATAAAACGGCTGTTCATGTCAAGCCATAACACCTATATGATTTCCCCGATGGTGTTGCTCTTATGGCAAAAACCCAACCCTTTTTATCATATAGGTACTCAAAGGCGGTGGCTGAGGATCTTAGTATCCTGGGTATGACGTTAAACTGCATTTAATGGCGAAGTTCAAATTTTGGAGCTTTGGGGAGTGTGGAGTACTCCTTCATCGCCATTACTCCAAGGTCCACTCTGACCCGAAGAAGTAATACCTGTTAGGGTTCCAATCTCTGGGGGTCATTTAACCCACAGATTGGAACCTAACAGATATTACTTCTTTCTTTAAAAAGATGCGTTTAAAAATGAGTTTTTAAAAATTGAATACCCATTAAAAACGAATAAAACAAAAACGTTTTCAACTTAAAATAAACCCGAGGGTCAACATGCAGTAATATCCAACCAACTGAGCAACCAACCAGATATTTTAAATTATTGGATGATCGGAACGTCAAAGTCAAACATGATTTAGAAACTAAACATAGTTTTGATTTTGTTTTAAAATCAAAAGGTTAAAATTCATGATAATCAGCAGAGAAAGATTGTTGAATCTAACATTATTTCTAATCCAAAACAATCAAACAAAGAATCCGCAAAGACTCTTTTCATTAAATACATTAATGTATTCTGTTTTGTATTGTTTCTCTTAGAATTTACTCAAACAATAAAGACTTTTTGTAATAACCTTTGTCTGGATTTGTTCAATATCTATGTTATTACCATAACAGTAACTATCCTTCATTTCACCACTTTATTTGAATTAGTCTTTTTCTATTAATTGTCGTCGGAGCAGCCTAATGTCGGTATCAGCCAGACAGCGAGGGAGCCTATCCCGATTTCACTAGCACTAGACCAAGGACATTATTTTAGCGTCTGAGGTGGAGCGCCACACCTACCATCAGCTCCTCACTTTACCGCACAGATCCCCGTGCTACTCATACGCTGAGTTGTCGAGGGCCAGTATCGAACCAGGAACCTTGTGACTCCTAGCCGAATGCTCTACCGACTGAGCTAAACCGGTCCCCTTTTCTATTAATACTAAATTATATTTACATTCAATATTATGTTATAATTTCGAAACACCAGACAAAAGACGTCATTCACGTTTTTAATTTTAAACAACTTAGACGTTATTACTTTAGGATTTTTTATCATTTTTTATTCATTTGTTTAGTTGTTTTTTTTAATTACTTAAAATATTTGAAAAGTTGTAAACTACAAAGAATTTTTTTAGATGAGGCATGATGTGAATTATTTTGATTTTTCAGACTTTTGTCTTCATTTTTATTGCAGTCGCTGTATCCTCCAGCCTTCTTCAAAAGTTCTTCGAAGCCTTGTTTGATCATCAGACAAACTATGATTTCCCATGATGGGCCATTGCTATGCTCCGATAGACAGGAAATATCTGAAGAAGACCGGAAGATACAGCAGCCAAAACATTGTTTTTTTTACATACCACAATAAATTCATCTTGAAGCGGGCTCTGCGAAAGCGGTACATGTCGGACGTCCTGAACACATTCCTTCCATTTAAGCTTGATCATGTATGTAATGTCTGTAACAGACTTTGTCTGTCAAGAGCTGGACTTCACAATCATATGTGGGCCAATGGGGCCAACCAATCACGCGTTTCTAGCCTACGCTATTTTAAAACCATGATTACTCGGTTGAAAAATTGCATAGGCGAGAAACTGTTAATTAACAGGCAACGTTGACTACTCTAACTTAGAAATACATGCTCTATCAAAGCTATTCAGTACTATTTATTATTCAACACAATTTTCTTATAAATATAGTACACTATAATATGAATATGAATATATATATATATATATATATATATATATATATATATATATGGAAAGACGGTGAGGAAATTAATCCGACAATATGAGAAGAAAATATTTTAAAAATATAACAAACACAGGATGTTATGATCAGGAAACAATTTTTAGTGTTAATAAGCATTTCGGTATATTGTACCATCTTCAGGACATTGGCTTTCG
>CM042172.1:48309029-48331529 GCA_023376005.1 Doryteuthis pealeii
GCAACACTCTTGATTTCGTGTTCAATCCTGGCTACAGAAAAATAACATAGAATACTTAAGATGGCTTAACACGGTCATGGTTAACGGAATGAGAACAATCTATCCCAATGGATTAAATAAAGGGTTCGGCTTAAAGTTCCGTGGCGGCCCCCGATTACGACCTGAAGGCTCCCAAGTTTAACTATAATGTTCCTGAGTTCGACAAGAAACAATTGAAGAAGGCTGGAGGGCAAATCGGCCGAAACGACGTGCATATAATAATAAAGGTGAAGAAAACAGCCCGAAACCTCCAAATAATATATATATATATATATATATATATATATATATATATATGTGTGTGTGTGTGTGTGTGTGTGTGTGTGTGTGTGGTGTTGAACTCAACGGACAATTCTTGTCTGGCGAGTTTTTTTCAATCCTTCCTAATTGTCTGGAGATCTTTTTAAAACCTTTTAAGAAAGGATTGAAAAAACTCATCCGACAAGAATTGTCCGTTGAGTTCAACAAAACGTGTTTTTTTAATGCTGCACACACACACACACACACACACACACACACACACACATATATATATATATATATATATATATATATATATATTGGTTAGGAAGTTATATATATATATATATATATATATATATATATATATATATATATTATGCGTATATATATTGACATCACTTTCTGTAGATGAGATATAGCAATCGAGGTATATGAACTGGTTTACTAATTTCAGAGGTTTGCCATCTATTTCTATTGTTTCTATTGACAGATTATCGATCGTATGGATATCTGATCTTTTTAATTTTAACGAGACGCTTGCAGAAAAATTAAATAGTAACTACACAAGGATGATGAAGTGCTGTCTTCAAAATATCCTGTATCTCCATAACACTTCCTCGCCACCCGTCCCTGTCGGTCATTGCAGTCTTTTTCTGCGAGACATTTGCTTAACAGGAATCATTCCTAATAACTTAAGAATTCATTTAATTGGATAAGCCAGCTTCTTATACTAATTTCAGCAGATTACCTTTTTTAGGGAGTTGTTTTGTTAGAGTCAATCTAATTTAACCATATCATCATCATAAACTGGCGCTGGCCGCACTGATATCCATGACTCTTCCTCGACATCCTTCCCTATCGGTCATCGCTCTTGGTTGGTCGTCTGCACAGCATCCAATGTCCATACAGAGTTCATCAACCTATTCTGGTATGTCCATATGCAGGTGTGTTACATAATCTATGCGGTTGCATAAGATTATTGTCAATCCCCTGTATTTCTAAAGGGATGGCCCTTTTCATATCACGGGCGGGACTTTCCATGGAATAGTACAGAAAACCCGCGGAATACGTGAAGTTACGTGGAACCTGGCTGGGTCCTCAGTTTTCAGTTAGACGTCGGGCAGAGAAGATGTCCTGCCTTAACTGGAACTCACTACATACGCGCGCTATGTTAGTCAGATATTTAGTTACATGAAATGTATAGTTAAGGAAATAAAAGCTTAAGAAAATAACACGGTCTTGTGGTTGGTGAATGTCTTGGTAACAATACTGATCTAGAAGAAGAAATGAGTTAAGTGCGACCGACCGACCAAGACGAAGTCGAGATATTAGAAGAGACATAGAAGAACTTAAGATATCAAGGACGCCAGAAGAAGAATAGAAGGAAGTAAAGAAAAGGGTATGCAACAGGTGCCTATAGGATGATATCCCTTATGAGCTCATCTTTGCTTCTCTATTAGTGTCCAGCATCATTTAAATATTCTAGCTACATGTATGTTCACAATTTATAACGGGTCATAACTTGTAACACTAAGATAGGGATGCGGGTTATACATGAGTGCGTGTTATGCACAAATAATTCTAGTGAATAGTAAAGGGTTTGGCGATCACCGTATGAGGCAGAACAATTGGTTGGTTGGTTGTTTTTGTTGTCGTGCACATCCTCAAAACAGGTTTCCTTGATGAACCCTTTGAGCCTGGGGAAGAGGAAAAAAATCACAAGGAGCCAGGTCGGGCAAGTAGGGAGGTTTCTCCAGCACAGTGATGTTCTTCTGGGACAGGGACTCTCGGATACTTAGGGCAGTATGGGGAGGTGCGTTGTCATGGTGAAGCACCCACGAGTTGTCCTGCCACATCTCTCGCCTCTTCTCTTTCTCTTTTTTTATAAACAAAAGACTCAGATTGGTTACAGTATTTAATATTTTAATATTGATATAATATTAGCAAATATTCATAATGTTAACATTAATTATGATATTAATATTGTCAATGTAAAACCATTAGTACGTTAATATATAGGAGCAGCATTTACAATTATTCCCATTGTTGATATATTTATGCAGAGAGACATCTTGAATTTTTTACTTTTGTGACTGAGTTTATCAATAAAACAACATTGAATCCGGAAATTGTTAACAAATTACTTGTTATCATTTATTATTTTGCTACAAGGGGAGATAATAAATAAACTCAAATGTGCAGTTCTTCAAACAACAGCAATGAATACTCTGTTAGCAAGACTAGCTATTAAGACTAACGTATCTTTTATGTTTTTCATTGGACGAGTCCAATTTTCTTGAAGAGGAAATATCGCATTGCATAAGTGGTCACCCATTTAAGTATTAAACAGGTTCATCGCTGCATAACTTCGGTGATCTTGAGAGGACCAGTATTTTCAGCGTGACTTCACTTTTAATAAATAGATAGATTTGTAGATAGATTATTGGTTGATAGGTTGCTTTGTTTTAAGACATATCAACCATATTGATAAACAAAGGACTCGGGTTGTTTACAGTATCTTCCGTTGCTTAAGTGGTCACCAATCAAATAGAGAACAGACTCATTGCTGCTTAACTTCGGTGAAAGAGGCAGAACGAGTTTCATTTGAAAAAGACGTAGGCAGATTAATTAAGAGTTTCTAAAATGTCTTTTATCCGTCAAGCTTCTTGCATTTTTGTGTGAACATGTCCATGTCTTTGTTCTAGATCAGTGGTTCCCAACCATTTTATTACCTCCTATTATTATTGAATTGCCCCCCTCCAGTGGAGGCGTAGGCCCCACGTTGGGAATCACTGCTCTAGATATTGTGTAAATTTTGATTTTTAAGACATAATGTAAATTCTTATTTTTAGCCAGTAAGTCGTCGTCGGGGAGGCCTAGAATCGGTATCAACCAGACAGCGAGGGAGTCTATCCCCGTTTCACTTGCGCTAGACCAAGGAGATTGTTTTTTAGCATCTGAGGTGGGGCGCCACACCTACCGTCAGCTCCTCACTTTACTGCACATATCCCTGTGCTAATCATGCGCTGAGTTGGCGAGGGCCGGTATCGGACGAGGGACCTTGAGGTTCCTAGCCGAACACTCTACCGACTGAGCTAAACCCTAAGAACCGATAAAAAGTTGAACAAATGCAACATTTAGATTAAATCTCGCTGCAGCACATTCTAAAACTCAGCGCGTATTGTTGGAATCCTTCCGCCCACGAGAGACAATTTTTTTTTGTAGCCTGGGTTGGCTGATATGGAGGATGAGCTGTTGCCCAGACAGCAAATCACCTCTGTCCACACTGCTGCTTTGAAACAAAGGAAAGATAAGAAGCCAATGCAGTTTGGCAGCGGTAGTGTCGCAGTAGTTGCTGGGTAACACTGGAGATCAGCATCTCACCACCTTAGGGACTCCGGCTCTGGATTTGTTTTCGGGGTTTACTCCCCTAGCCTTTCCTTGGGATGAGGTTAAACCACTAGGCAGTGGAGGTTTTATATAGGACTTTTCCTGGTCCGAGATGGGTTTCCCAATCCTACTACAGCGCGTATAATACACGAGAATTTCTTTCTCCAAATTTTTGTAGTCCAAAATTATGGGTGCGTGTTATAATTGGGTGCATGTTATACACAAATAATTACTCTCTCTCTCTCTCTCTCTCTCTCTCTCTCTCTCTCTCTCTCTCTCTCTCTCTCTATCTATCTATCTCTTTCGCTCTCTCGCTACCCGTCCCTATCAGTCATCGCTTGTGACAACTCCTTCACACAACATCCAGGATCCATACAGAGCTAATGAATGTAAATTTTTTTGGTCGACCAACATTGGTGTGTCCATGAGTAGGTGTCCACAGGATAACTTTACTTATAAATTCGTCTGTACTTCATTAGCAGTGCCCAGCATGCACTGATTGTCTCACTTAGATTGTTTGTGTGATAGGGGGTAAGTGGCTGTACAGCCGTTTACATTGCTCTTAAAACATGAATATTGCCATTAATTATGAAATGTATACTTATCTAAAATGAATGTGAATTTTATTGATTCAATGTCTTTTAAAACATTGAAACTGTAAATAAATACAACGAAGTCTTTAACTCTCTCTACGGACATGGAAATTGATTTCGGATAAAATGCTCGCATTACGCTGTATAATTGCAAATACCTGCAAATAATAAAATGGTGGTTGGCTTGATTAACGCTATATTTAGCAAACCTTTAATGAATAATCTTTGTTGTTTTCCAAGCACCCCAACTATGCCCCCCCGATCCCCAGATAATGGCACCTTCTCCCGACCCCTAACCTTCGTTTTTCTTAAAACCGGAAACCAGGCCGACAAGGCTGACGGAATTTGTCATTTCCCAAAAACTAAGATCAAATAAACTGTGAATGGCAAGGAAAGACGCCCGCGGAAGTTGGTGTGCACTGAATAAGCTTTGCTTTCCACCCACGCCTGTCCCCGTGTCTGACCCTGTCACTCAGAGCTGACCCTTACCAGAAGCGGACTGGAGCACCTGCCAACAATTACATTCGGCTCGTTTTTCTTCCGTCTACCTTTTGAGGTATTTATAAATGTGTCATGGCTTCTTCGTCTTTGGCGCGTTTCTATTTTCGTACTGGAAAGCAGAGGGACATCGACCTTCAAACAACGGGACTCAGTTGTTCATTTGTTACACCCCACCCACCCCACCCCCTAGTGAAGTGCAATTAAGTGCTAAAATATCTTCTCTTCTTTTCTTCATCACCTTCTTCTTCTTCATTCATCTGTTTCTTCTTCTTTTGTTTCAACCCCTACGTTCTTCTTCTTCTTCTTCTTCTTCTTCTTCTTCTTCTTCGTTCCACTCCCCTCCCTCTACCCAGCTCCGCCACATTTCCTCTCTTCACTTCATTCGTATTTTTGCTTCTCCTAAACATCTCTAGATCCGTCAAAATTTCTACAGTCATATATATATATATATATATATTGAATAAATGAGGGAAAAAACTTTGAATTGATGTTATGATTTATTTCAACTGCAAAATGCAGCAGCAACAGACAAAGCAACACACACACTCATACACAGACAGACAGACAGACACACACACACACATACACATATATATATATATATATATATATATATATATATATATATATATGCGTTTCCTTTTGAAGGCAATCACAATGCAAATGTAAAGAAAAATGAGGTAAGTAGGATGTCCATTTACTTTTGATTTATTTTCTTAATATTTTGGCAGGAAAAATCCGTTTGTGAGAAAATTTCTGAAAGTTCGTGGTCTTCTAGAGTAGTGCTTCCCAACCTTTTTCTATTCCCGCACCCTTAAAAGAGTTTTTCTCTGACCTCGAACCCCCACAATTGTATTTTTGTTCAAAGATATAGAATCCATATTACAGTTTTATCAAAAGATCATATAAATTTCACTCTTTAAATCGACATGACGAAAGGTAATGATAATAATCTGAAATAATGAAACAAAAATATAGATTATATTTATTACAAAAGAGAAAAGATTAACGTATTTGACGGCATATAAGACGCACAGGCATAAAAAACGCGCCCCCATTTCAGCAGGTCAGATTCAGGAAAAAAGTTTTTAGTGTATTTAAGCATATATTGTTGAAAACAGTCTAGCTGTGCATTACACAAGCAGAAACACAAGCAGCAGCTGTATAAAAGCAATTTGACAGTACAGACAAGCAATAAGCATACACAAGACATCTCAATAGCAGGAAATAAGAAGAAGATTAGCCTAGACCTACAGGAGGTATCAAACTTCACCTACGATGTATAAGACGCAGGGCAATTTTTGAACCAGAATTTTGGAAAAAAAGTGCGTACTATATGCCGTCAAATACAGTAATCTAAATTGAAATGGACGCTTCTCGTACCCCCTGGAATGATGCTCGCACACCCTGTTCTAGAGAGATGTTGATTGTTGGCTGAATCAGTTTATTCTATTGTAGTTTGTAATTATGTGTTTGTATGTTTAATAATGTATTATTCTTCGAGTTTCCGTTTGTGCGTGTGCTTGTCTGTATCTTTCTTTAATAAAGTCTGAGTATGATCCTAAATTCTTGTGTGGCTTTCTCTGTGTGTGTGTGTGTGTGTGGTGTGTGTTTGCGTATTTGTTTGTCTTTCCCATGTATGTTTGTGTACTTTATGTCGACTCTTTGTGGTGGTCAGGGCACTGTTCTGACCCATCCCTTTCGGGGGAGGGGAGATCCCATTCATTTGTATTATTCCGTATTCATTTTATTTTGTTTAGTTTAAGGAGTCACCTGTCTCATTTTGCTGTCTTATTTGTTTATCTATGTGTGTTCACTTATTTCGGTGTGTGTGCCCTTATTGAATTCCAAACTGTGAGTGCCACTCATAATTGTTGTTGTTGTTGTCATTATCTGGGATGTGTTGTTGGTTTGTGGGTGTGGACGTGTGTTATATACGTGTCTGATGTGTCCATGTTTGCGTATGTGCGTTTGCGCGCGCGTGGATGCGTGTATGTGTGTGTGTGTTGGAATTCTGCCTTGAGATCAGTTCTGTTGTCGGTTTATGGGTGTGGAAGTGTGTTATCTATGCAACTGATGTGCCCGAATATATATATATATATATATATATATATATATATATATATATATATTCATCAAAAAGTTACTTCCACGTTTTCATTGCAGTAGCATAAGTAGTTGATCCAGAAGGGCCCAATATATCTTGTAAAATATAGGGCTTAATAGTTTCGGTATTCAAGGTACACCTTCCTCACTTATATATATATATATATATATATATATTATATATATAGAGAGAGAGAGAGAGAGAGAGGGGGGAGATACAGACACCCACACACATATATGTATATGTATGTATGCATATATGTATATAAAAAAGACCGTCCTGTTGCTTTATGTTGGGATATTTATTCGACATAATCTATCATCAATTAGAAATCAAATGATAAAACCAACTGAACGAAATACAAAACTTCCAGTTCAGATTGGCCATCCTTCTTTGGTAATGTACAAAATTCAATTGTTCCTGAAACGATTTTTGTGGCCATTTTTAGGCTTCAAGTGGGAGCACTTTACATTGGAGATCTGAGCAGAGCGCGATCTTTAGTGAAGAAATCTTTGGTTGTTCTTTGGTGACCCTTAGTGTTGGGTATGATCATTTGGTTCTTTCTTGGTGTCCCTTAGTGCTGGGTATGATTGTTTGGTTGTTCCTTGGTGTTCCTTAGTGTTGGATCCATTGGTTATTCCTTAATGTTTGGTTAAATGCTTGCGTTGAGCAAAATCGTTGTTTGCTGGTCCGTTCGTCAATGTCGAATAACGTGCAAATGAATGGCTTTCAATATTGACGATTACATAGTTAACTAACCACGTGTTCGAGCTGTTGATTGGTTGTGGTTTAATCTACGTGACCACACCGAGTCTATATGTTTAAGTGGTGATTTCTAGCACACATTATATACAGAAATAATCCAACAGTTTCAGCGTATGAATCGCGTAGAGCATTCGCTTAGGAATCACAGGGTTCCGAGTTCGATAATGACCCCTGCTAACTCTGATCTCTGTGGCAAAGCACCTGGAAGCTGACGATAGGTGTGGCACTCTGTCTCAACCAAAAACATTTTTCTCTGGCATTGCGCTGGAGAAACGTAGGTAGACTCCCTCTCTGCATGTTTGACACCGACAATATGCCATTCCACAGTCTACTATATATACGAGAGAATCAAAAATTAATCGGAACATTCGCCATGACATATCTTCATAATTGTCACTTGTGCTTTCTGCACGTGCGTGTTTATAGGTAGAAATATTGCTGTCACTTGAGCCTGGTTGCACCACTTTGCTTGCTGTCTCTTTACCGTATATGTGATAGAATGCATTATCTGAGAGTCTTGAGTATGACGTTAATTCCAATTCTGGAGCTTTGTGGTGTATGGAGTATCCGTTCATCGCCATTTGACCCGGAGTGGTAGTACATGTTAGGTTCCTATCTATGGGTTAAATAAATGAAAAATGAGTTTTAAAAATGTGTTTAAAAATTGAATATCAACAAGAACAAATAAAACTAAACGTCTTTGACATAAAACAACCCAACAAGGGTTGATATGCCGTAAAATCCAGCCAACCGGCCTTACTCGTTGTTTTCTTCTTACTGTTCCATCTTTCGTCGAGATTCTATCGTACAGATTAGATTACACAAGCTATGCGACTTATGTGCTGAGTTGATGAATACAATTATCTTTGCGATTCCTATGCGAGTAGAGCAAACTGGGTTCTTTAGCATTTGTTAGGCAATCAGTCTAAAAGAAGAAAAACTCTGATTTCAAATCAGCTGTACTTTTTAGTGGGTCATAAAACGAAGGCGACCCGACAAATGCATCAAATTTTAACCTTCTTTAGCTCAGTCGGTAGAAACCACAAGGTTCCTGGTTCGATACCGGCCCTCGCTAACAGCGTATGAGTAGCACAGGTATCTGTGCGGTAAAGTGAGGAGTTGGTGGTAGGTGTTGCTTTCCACACCAGGCGCAAAAACAATCTCCTCGGTCTAGCGCTAGTGAAAAGGGGGTAGACTCCCTCACTGTCTGGCTGATACCGACTTTAGGCCACCATGACGACTTTGCTTTTTTTATTTCTCAATCAGACGTATGGATGAAATTAAATCGGCAGTTTTTGATATGGGGTCGTTACTTGTGGTATTAACCCCAACTATTTCGATCGGGACTTGACGGGGGACTGGAGGAACATCAGGCGACACTGTAAAAAACAAACGCCGATGCCCACGATTGTACACATCAATTTTTTAGGATTAATGCCACCACTTGCATCAAAGTGCAGGCCACGGTGGTCAAATCTTGTATAGAAAAAGTCTCCCTAAGAAAACTTGTAAGGTTACGGCAAGGGTCTGCTCCCCCCACACACGGCTGATGTGATCCACGAGATGTGATTCACGTCTTAAGTAAGGAGACGTGTTCTGGAGGGAGGCAATACCAAACCTCCCAACTGAGTGTCCTAAAGGAGGTTCTAAGGGTTGCAGCAAGGCTGTTCTCCCTCCCAAACGGCTGAAGTGATCCACAAGAGAAGAGAGAGAGAGAGAGAGAGAGAGAGAGAGAGAGAGAGAGATACACTACTACGTCTTAGGTGATTGTTTGTTTGTTTGTTTTGTTTTACGGCATATCAACCTCAGTGGGTCATTTAATGCCGATAAAGTTTTGAAATAAATAATATTCTTAATGTATAATACAATTTTTTTATAAATACATTTTTCTATTTAACCTATAGATGAGACCCTAACAGGTACTACCACTCTGGGTCAGAGTGGACCAGGGAGCAATGGTGATGAAGGGGTGCTCCACATTCCCCAAACCTCCAAAACTGGAACCTCACCATCAGATAGAGTTTAACGTCATTCCCGCAGCCACCGCCTTCTAGCACCCATATGATAAAAAGGGGTTGGGGCTTGCCATAAGGGCAATAGGGTTGGGAAAATTATATAGGTGCTAGGGCTTACGTCTTAGGTGAGGAAGAATCGTCGTGAGGGAGACAATACCAAACCTCACAACTGATTATCCAAAAGGATGCCCTAAGGATTGCACCAAGGCTCTGCACCTCCCCAACGAGAGTGAGTGAGAGAGAGAGAGAGAGAGAGAGAGAGAGAGAGAGAGAGAGAGAGAGAGATTTATAATAATCTTGTACGTAGCCTCTTCGCTCTCATGAATGGAATTCCCTAGACTACAGAGGCTGACATAAATAACCTGTTGACAATTCCATTCTAATAGTCGTAGTCATATTCATTGACCTTAGTCTAAGTTAAAGCTAAAATAAGCCACTCCTGAGGAGTGAACTCATTACACTAGCACTACTACTTAATTATTTCAAACAGGTGTATTTGAGACATACACAGGATCCTAACAGGTATTACCACAGGTGGACTAATAAATATATGTTTCTATCCTGGCTACAGCTCCAAACATGGAGCTTCATCACACAATAAGAATGAATCTATATATATATATATATATATATATATATATATATATATATATTTGTGTGTGTGTGTGTGTACCCAAGATACGCGTCTAGTTGAGGAGTGTCACTCAGAATCGATCGTTTCTTTGAAACTACCGGCTGTAAACTTTTGAAAATGCACCGGTCGAAAGGGTCCTTAAGTATACTTTTTCTTTCCTTTTTTGTTTTGTCTCCTTTAAACCTCCTTTTCGGGGTTTAAATATTTGATTGTAGTTGAATAAAGTATAATACTGTTGAAGTTTTTATATAGAATTAGTTGTACCAAAAATTTGTTCACACACACACCAACACATACACACACACACACCAACACACACACAAACACACACACACACACACAACAAACAAACAACATATATATATAATAATTCATCAACAGACACCGTGTTTCGATGTTTCAGGTCTCATCAGTCTGGCTACACACTGCAAATACTTCTGATCAGGAGTGAAACCCGATTGACTTTTCATCGGCCCGATTTCTTAACCTCTGAGACGTCGACACCTGCATTAAGGAGTGGTGTTTTAACTGAGAAATATATACATCGGTGTATATATTTCATGATCACCAGAGAGATAAAATCTGTAAACAAAAGACAATAATTGCTTTATTACGCTGGGAGAGAAAGAGAGGGAAATATTAAGAAATGGGTGGGAGAGAAAGAGAGGGAAAGATTAAGAAAGGGGTGTGAGAGAAAGAGAGGGAAAGATTAAGAAAGGGGCGTGAGAGAAAGAGAGGGAAATATTAAGAAGGGGTGTGAGAGAAAGAGAGGGAAAGATTAAGAAGGGTGTGAGAGAAAGAGAGGGAAAGATTAAGAAAGAGGTGTGAGAGAAAGAGAGGGAAGATTAAGAAAGGGTGTGAGAGAAAGAGAGGGAAAATTAAGAAAGTGGGGAGTGAGAGAAAGAGAGGGAAATATTAAGAAAGGGGTGTGAGAGAAAGAGAGGGAAAGATTAAGAAAGGGGTGTGAGAGAAAGAGAGGGAAAAGAAAGAATTAAGAAAGGGGTGTGGAGAAAGAGAGGGTAAGAAAGGGGTGTGAGAGAAAGAGAGGGAAAGATTAAGAAAGGGGTGTGAAGAGAAAGAGAGGGAAAGATTAAGAAAGGGGCGTGAGAGAAGAGAGGGAAGATTAAGAAAGTGGGTGTAAGAGAAAGAGAGGGAAAGATTAAGATAGGGGTGTGAGAGAAAAGAGAGGGAAAATTTAAGAAAGGGGTGTGAGAGAAAGAGAGGGAAATATTAAGAAGAGGTGTGGGAAAGAGAGGGAAAGATTAAGAAAGGGGTGTGAGAGAAAGAGAGGGAAAGATTAAGAAAGGGGGTGTGAGAGAAAGAGAGGGAAAGATTAAGAAAGTGGTGTGAGAGAAAAGAGAGGGAAAGATTAAGATAGGGGTGTGGGAGAAGAGAGGGAAAATTTAAGAAAGGGGTGTGAGAGAAAGAGAGGGAAATTAAGAAAGAGGTGTGAGAGAAAGAAGGGAAAGATTAAGAAAGGGGTGTGAGAGAAAGAGAGGGAAAGATTAAGAATGGGGTGTGAGAGAAAGAGAGGCAAAGATTAAGAAAGGGGTGTGAGAAAGAGAGTGAAAGATTAAGAAAGGGGCGTGAGAGAAAGAGAGGGAAATATTAAGAAAGAGGTGTGAGAGAAAGAGAGGGAAAGATTAAGAAAGTGGGTGTGAGAGAAAGAGAGGCAAAGATTAAGAAAGTGGGTGTGAGAGAAAGAGAGGGAAAGATTAAGAAAGTGTGTGAGAGAAGAGAGGGAAAGATAAGAAAGGGTGTGAGAGAAAGAGAGGGAAAGATTAAGAAAGAGGTGTGAGAGAAAAGAGAGGGAAAATTAAGAAAAGAGGTGTGAGAGAAAGAGAGGGAAAGATTAAGAAAGAGGTGTGAGAGAAAGACAGGTAAAGATTAAGAAAGGGTTGTGAGAGAAAGAGAGGGAAAGATTAAGAAAGGGTGTGAGAGAAAGACAGGTAAAGATTAAGAAAGGGTGTGGAGAGAAGAGAGGGAAAGATTAAGAGAAGGGGTGTGAGAAAAGAGAGGGAAAGATTAAGAAAAGGGGTGTGAGAGAAAGAGAGGGAAAGATTAAGAAAGGGGTGTGAGAGAAGAGAGGGAAAGATTAAGAAGGGGCGTGAGAGAAAGAGAGGGAAAGATTAAGAAAGGGGTGTGAGAGAAGAGAGGGAAAGATTAAGAAGGGTGTGAGAGAAAGAGAGGGAAAGTTAAGAAAGGGGTGTGAGAGAAAGAAGAGGGAAATATTAAGAAAGGGGTGTGAGAGAAAGAGAGGGAAAGATTAAGAAAGGGGTGTGAGAGAGAGAGAGAGGGAAAGATTAAGAAAGTGGGTGTGAGAGAAAGAGAGGGAAAGATTAAGAAGGGGTGTGAGAGAAAGAGAGGGAAAGATTAAGAAAGGGGTGTGAGAGAAAGAGAGGGAAAAGATTAAGAAAGGGGTGTGAGAGAAAAGAGAGGGAAGAAAGAAGGGTGTGAGAGAAAGAGAGGGAAAGATTAAGAAAGGGCGTGAGAGAAGAGAGGGAAATATTAAGAAGGGGGTGTGAGAGAAAGAGAGTGAAAGATTAAGAAAGGGGTGTGAAGAAAGAGAGGGAAAGATTAAGAAGGGGTGTGAGAGAGAGAGAGGGAAAGATTAAGAAAGGGGTGTGAGAGAAATAGGGGGAAAGATTAAGAAAGGGTGTGAGAGAAAGAGAGGGAAAGATTAAGAAAGGGGTGTGAGAGAAAGAGAGGCAAAGATTAAGAAAGGGGTGTGAGAGAAAGAGAGTGAAAGATTAAGAAAGGGGCGTGAGAGAAAGAGAGGGAAATTAAGAAAGGGTGTGAGAGAAAGAGAGGGAAAGATTAAGAAAGTGGGTGTGAGAGAAAGAGAGGCAAAGATTAAGAAAGTGGGTGTGAGAGAAAGAGAGGGAAAGATTAAGAAAGAGGTGTGAGAGAAAGAGAGGGAAAGATTAAGAAAAGAGGTGTGAGAGAAAGAGAGGGAAAGATTAAGAAAGAGGTGTGAGAGAAAGAGAGGGAAAGATTAAGAAAGAGGTGTGAGAGAAAGAGAGGAAAGATTAAGAAAGAGGTGTGAGAGAAAGAGAGGGAAAGAATTAAGAGTGGGGTGTGAGAGAAAGAGAGGGAAAAATTAAGAAAGTGGGGTGTGAGAGAAAAGAGAGGGAAAGATTAAGAAAGTGGGTGTGAGAGAAAGAGAGGGAAAATTTAAAGAGGGGTGTGAGAGAAAGAGAGGGAAAGATTAAGAAAGTGGTGTGAGAGAAAGAGAGTGAAAGATTAAGAAAGTGGGTGTGAGAGAAAGAGAGGAAAATTTAAGAAAGGGGTGTGAGAGAAAGAGAGGGAGAAAGAGGTGTGAGAGAAGAGAGGGAAAGATTAAGAAAGGGGTGTGAGAGAAAGAGAGGGAAGATTAAGAAAGTGGGTGTGAGAGAAAGAGAAGGCAAAGATTAAGAAAGTGGGTGTGAGAGAAAGAGAGGGAAAGATTAAGAAAGTGGGGGTGAGAGAAAGAGAGGGAAAGATTAAGAAAGTGGGTGTGAGAGAAAGCGAGGGAAAGATTAAGAAAGTGGGTGTGAGAGAAAGCGAGGGAAAGATTAAGAAAGGGGTGTGAGAGAAAGAGAGGCAAAGATTAAGGGTGTGTGAGAGAAAGAGAGATAATAAGTGAATGAGGGACAAAAGTGGTACATAATAGCCGTGAGGGGGAATGAGAGGGAGAGTGGGTGTGGAACGAAGAGTAAAATAATTAGACGTGAAGGTGGGGATGAGAGAGAGAGAGAGAGTTAGAGAGAGAGGGGGGAACAAGAAGAGTAAATAATAGACGTGAAGGTGGGGATGAGAGAGAGAGAGAGAGTTAGAGAGAGAGGGGGGAACAAGAAGAGAATAATAGACGTGAAGGTGGGGATGAGAGAGAGAGAGAGAGAGTTAGAGAGAGGGGGGAACAAGAAGAGTAAAATAATAGACGTGAAGGTGGGGATGAGAGGAGAGAGAGAAAATTAGAGAGAGAGAGAGGGGGGAACAAGAAGAGTAATAATAGACGTGAAGGTGGGGATGAGAGAAGAGAGAGAGAGAGGTTAGAGAGAGAGAGGGGGGCTAGAAGAGTAAAAATAAACGTGAAGGTGGGGATCGAGAGAAGAGAGAAGAGAGTTAAGAAGAGGGGGGAACAAGAAGAGTAAATAATAGACGTGAAGTGTGGGGATGAGAGAGAGAGAGAGAGAGTTAGAGTGAGAGAGGGGGGAACAAGAAGAGTAAAATAATAGACGTGAAGGTGGGGATGAGAGAGAGAGAGAGAGTTGGGAGAGAGAGGGGGGAAAAGAAGAGTAAATAATAGACGTGAAGGGGGGATGAGGAGAGAGAGAGAGAGTTGGAGAGAGAGAGGGGGAACAAGAAGAGTAAATAATAGACGTGAAGGTGGGGATGAAGAGAGAGAGAGAGAGAGAGTTAGAGAGAGAGGGGGGAACAAGAAGAGTAAATAATAGACGTGAAGGTGGGGATGAGAGAGAGAGAGAGAGTTGGAGAGAGAGGGGGGAACAAGAAGAGTAAATAATAGACGTGAAGGTGGGGATGAGAGAAGAGAGAGAGAGAGTTAGTGAGAGAGGGGGGAACAAGAAGAGTAAATAATAGACGTGAAGGTGGGGATGAGAGAGAGAGAGAGAGAGTTAGAGAGAGAGAGAGGGGGGAACTAGAAGAGTAATAATAGACGTGAAGGTGGGATGAGAGAGAGAGAGAGGAGAGTTAGAGAGAGAGGGGGGAACAAGAAAAGAGTAAATAATAGACGTGAAGGTGGGGATGAGAGAGAGAGAGAGAGAGTTAGAGAAGAGAGAGAGGGGGGGACTAGAAGAGTAAATGATAGACGTGAAGGTGGGGATGAGGAAAGAGAGAGAGAGTTAGAGAGAGAGAGAGGGGGAACTAGAAGAGTAAATAATAGACGTGAAGGTGGGGATGAGAGAGAGAGAGAGAGTTGGAGAGAGAGGGGGGAACAGAAGAGTAATAATAGACGTGAAGGTGGGGATTGAGAGAGAGAGAGAGAGAGTTAGAGAGAGAGAGAGGGGGGAACTGAAGAGTAAATAATAGACGTGAAGGTGGGGATGAGAGAGAGAGAGAGAGAGTTAGAGAGAGAGGGGGGAACAAGAAGAGTAAATATAGACGTGAAGGTGGGGATGAGCGAGAGAGAGAGAGAGTTAGAGAGAGAGAGGGGGGAACTAGAAGAGTAAATAATAGACGTGAAGGTGGGGATGAGAGAGAGAGAGAGAGAGTTAGAGAGAGAGAGAGGGGGGAACAAGAAGAGTAAATAATAGACGTGAAGGTGGGGATGAAGAGAGAGAGAGAGGAGTTTAGAGAGAGAAGAGAGAGGGGGAACTAGAAGAGTAAAATAATAGACGTGAAGGTGGGATGAGAGAGAGAGAGAGGTTAGAGAGAGAGAGAGGGGGGAACAAGAAGAGTAAATATAGAACGTGAAGGTGGGATGAGAGAGAGGAGAGAGAGTTTGGAGAGAGAGGGGGAAGAAAGAAGAGTAAATAATAGACGTGAAAGGTGGGGATGAGAAGAGAGAGAGAGAGAGTTAGAGAGAGAGAGAGGGGGGAACTAGAAGAGTTAAATAATAGCGTGAAGGTGGGGATGAGAGAGAGAGAGAAGAGAGAGTTAGAGAGAGAGGGGGAAAAGAGAGTAAATAATAGACGCTGAAGGTGGGGATGAGAGAGAGAGAGAGAGAGTTAGAGAGAGAGGAGGGGGGAACCTAGAAGAGTAAATAATAGACGTGAAGGTGGGGGATGAGAGAGAGAGAGAGAGAGTTAGAGAGAGGAGAGGGGGGAACAAGAAGAGTAAATAATAGACCGTGAAGGTGGGGATGAGAGAGAGAGAGAGAGAGTTAGAGAGAGAGAGGAGAGGGGGGAAACTAGAAGAGTAAATAATAGACGTGAAGGTGGGAATGAGAGAGAGAGAGAGAGAGAGAGTTAGAAGAGAGAGAGAGGGGGGAACAAGAAGAGTAAATAATAGACGTGAAGGTGGGGATGAGAGAGAGAGAGAGAGTTGGAGAGAGAGGGGAGGAACAAGAGAAGTAAATATAGACGTGAAGGTGGGGATGAGAGAGAGAGAGAGAGAGTTAGAGAGAGAGAGAGGGGGGAACTAAGAAGAGTAAAATAATAGACGTGAAGGTGAGGGATGAGAGAGAGAGAGAGAGTGTTTAGAGAGAGAGGGGGGAAACAAGAAAGAGTTAAATAAATAGACGTGAAGGTGGGGATGAGAGAGAGAGAGAGGAGAGTTAGAGAGAGAGAGAGGGGGGAACAAGAAGAAGTTAAATAATAGACGTGAAGGTTGGGGATGAGAGAGAGAGAAGAGAGAGTTAGAGAGAGAAGGGGGAACAAGAAAGATGTAAATAAATAGATCGTGAAGTGTGGGGTGAGAGAGAAGAGAGAGTTAAGAGGAGAAGAAGGGGGGAACAAGAAGAGTAAATAAATTAGAACGTGAAGGTTGGGGATGAGAGAGAGAGAAGAGAGAGTTAGAGAGAGAGGGGGGAACAAGAAGAGTAAATATAGACGTGAAGGTGGGGGATGAGAAGAGAGAGAGAGAGAGTTTAGAGAGAGAGGAGGGGAACAAGGAAGAGTAAATAATAGACGTGAAGGTGGGGATGAGAGAGAGAGAAGAGAGTTAGAGAGGAGAGACGAGGGGGGAACAAGAAAGTAAATAATAGACGGTGAAGGTGGGGATGAGAGAGAGAGAGAGAGAAGTTAGAGAGAGGAGAGAGGGGGAACTAAGAAGAGTAAATAATGACGTGAAGGTGGGGATGAGAAGAGAGAGAGAGGAGAGTTAGAGAGAGAGCGAGGGGGGAAGCAAGAGAGTAAATACATAGACGTGAAGGGTGGGGAATGAGAGAGAGAGAGATGAGAGTAGAGAGAGAGAGCAGGGGGGAACAAGAAGAGTAGAATAAGTGACGTGAAGGTGGGGATGAGAGAGAGAGAGAGAGAGTTAGAGAGAGAGGGGGAACAAGAAGAGTTAAATTAATAGACGTGAAGGTGGGGATGAGAGAGAGAGAGAGAGAGTTAGAGAGAGAGAGAGGTGGGAACTAGAAGAAGTAAATAATAGAACGTGAAGGTGGGGATGAGAGAGAGAGAGAGAGAGTTAGAGAGAGAGAGAGGGGGGAACTAGAAGAGTAAATAATTAGAATCGGTGAAGGTGGGGATGAGAGAGAGAGAGAGTAGAGTTACAGAGAGAGAGGAGGGGGGGAACAAGAAGAGTTAAAATAATAGAGCGTGAGGTGGGGATGAAGAGACAGAGAGAGAGAGTTAGAGAGAGAGGGGGGAGACAAGAAGAGTAAATAATAGACGTGAAGGTGGGGATGAGAGAGAGAGAGGAGAGAGTTAGAGAGAAGAGAGAGGGGGGAAACAAGAAGTAAAATTAATAAGATCGTGAAGGTGGGGATGGAGACGAGAGAGAGAGAGTTTAGAGAGAGAGAGAGGGGAGGAACAAGAAGAGTACAATAATAGATACGTGAAGGTGGGATGAGAGAGAGAGAGAGAGAGTTAGAGAGAGAGCGGTGGGGGAACAAGAAGGTAAATAATAGACGTGAAGGTGGGGGATGAGAGAGAGAGAGAGAGAGAGTTTAAGAGAGCAGAGAGAGGGGGGAACAAAGAAGAGTGCATATAATAGAGCGTGAAGGTGTGGGGATGAGAGGAGAGAGAGGAGAAGTTAGAGTAGGAGAAGGAGAGGGAAAAGAAGAGTAATAATAGACGTGAAGGTGGGGATGAGAGAGAGAGAGAGGGAGAGTTAGAGAGAGAGAGAGGGGGGACAAGAAGAGTAAATAATAGACGGTGGAATAGGTGGGGATTGAGAGAGAGAGAGAGAGAGGTTAGAGAGCAGAGAGAGGGGAACAAGAAGAGTAAATAATGACGTTGAAGGTGGGGGATGAGAAGAGAGAGGAGAGAGTTAGAGCTAGAGAGAGAGGGGGGAACAAGAAGAGTAAATAATAGAGTGAGGTGGGATGAGAGAGAGAGAGAGAGAGTTAAGACGAGAGGGGGGGGGAACAAGAAGAGTAAATAATGACGTGTAAGGTGGGGATGAGAAAGAGAGAGAGAGAGAGTTAGATGAGAGAGAGAGGTGGGGACTAGAAGAGAAATTAATAGACGGGTGAAGGTGGGGATGAAGAGAGGAGTAGAGAGATGAGTTAGAGAGAGAAAGGAGGGGAAATAAGATACATAATAGACGTGAAGGTGGGGCATGAGAGAGAGAGATGAGAGAGTTAGAGAGAGAGAGAGGGGGGGAGAAAGAAGAGTAGATAATAGACGTGAAGGTGGGATGAGAGAGAGAGAGAGAGAGTTAGAGAAGGAGGGGTGGGGAACAAAGAAAGAGTAATAATAACGTGAAGGTGGGATGAGCAGAAGAGAGAGAGAGAGGTTCAGAGAGAGAGAGAGAGGGGGGGAACGAAGAAGAGTAATAATAGGACGATTGAAGGTGGGATGAGAGAGCGAAGAGGGTAGAGTTAGAGAGAGAGAGAGGGGGTGAACAGAAGAGTAAATAATAGAGTGAGGTGGGGGATGAGAGGAGAGAGAAGAGAGAGTTAGAGAGAGAGAGAGGGGGGAACAAGAAGAGTAAATAAAGACCGTGAAGGTGGGGATGAAGAGAGAGAGAGAGAGAGGTTTAGAGAGACGAGGAGGGGGGAAGCAGAAGAGTAAAAATAATAGAAGTGAAGAAGGTGGGGATGAGAGAGAGAGAGAGGAGAGTTGAGAGAGAGGGGGAACATAAGAGTAAATATAGACGTGAAGGTGGGGATGAGAGAGAGAGAGAGAGAGAGAGATGAGAGGGGGAAACAAGAAGAGTAAATAATAGACGTGAAGGTGGGGATGAGAGAGAGAGAGAGAGTTAGAGAAGAGAGGGGGGAACAAGAAGAGTAAATAATTAGACGTGAAGGTGGGGATGAAGGAGAGAGAGAGAGTTAGAGAGAGAGGGGGAACAAGAAGGTAAAATAATAGACGTGAAGGTGGGTGAGAAGAGAGAGAGAGAGAAAGAGAGGAAAGAGGGGGGACAAAGAAGAGTTAAATAATAGACGTGAAGAAGAAGAAGAAAGAGAGAAAGAAAGAAAGAGAGAGAGAGGGGGAAGAGATATAGAGGGGGTGCGGAACTAGAAAAGTAAATAATTCACGTAAAGGAAGAGTGGGTGAGAGAAAGTGAGAGAGGGGGATGAGACAAGAAGAGTAAATAATTAGCGGTGAAGGAGGAGTGAGTAAGAGAAAAAAGAGACAAAGAAAAACAGAGAGAGGTGGAAGAAGAAGAAGAAGAAGAAGAAAAGAAGAAGAAGAAGAAGAAGAAGAAGAAGAAGAAGAAGAAGAAGAGGGCACTGAAGAGAGAATAAGTGGAAGACAGAGAGAGAAAGTGGGAGAGAGAAGAACAAGAAGATTGAATAATAGACGTGAAGAAGGAGAATGAGAGATAGAGAAAGAAAAAGAGGGAGAGAGAGAGAGAGAGCGGGGTGACAAGAAGAGTAATTAATAGAGATATAGAGAGGGTAAGAAGATCAAATAATAGCCGTGAAGGAGGAGAGAGCGATAGAGAAAGAAAGCGA
This sequence comes from Doryteuthis pealeii, assembly GCA_023376005.1. Classification (NCBI taxonomy): domain Eukaryota; kingdom Metazoa; phylum Mollusca; class Cephalopoda; order Myopsida; family Loliginidae; genus Doryteuthis; species Doryteuthis pealeii. Next base: position 48,328,828 of record CM042172.1, read on the forward strand.
GGAAGAGAGAGATAGAGGGAGATAGAGAGAGAAAGAGAGAGAGAGGGGGATGACAATAAGGGTAAATAATGACAGTGAAGTAGGGAGGGAGAGAGAGAGAAAGAGAGAGGGAGGCAAAAAGAGTAAATAATAGCCGTGAAGGAGGATTTAGCGAGAGAAATAGATAGATAGAAAGAGAGAGAGGGGGGAGACAAGAAGAGTAAATGATATTCATGAAGGAGAGAAAGAGAGAGAAGTGGGGTGGGGATCGGGGAATCAATATTTCTCAGTTCATTTTGAACTCAGCAGATTTAGAGCTTCTGCTTGGTTTGTCTGTACTTGTAAAATATTATTGCAATATCAATATCATCAGTGAGTATTAATATCTCGCTTCTCCGTCTTAACTTTATGAGAGCAGTTAAATTAGGTGTGGTCATGAATATTACACAACTCTTTTTCAACCTGGTTTTACAGCCTTTGAAGACCCTGATTGTTATCAAGTGTACATAAGAAGCTCAAAAGGGCTAAGTTCATAAAAAACCATTACTCATGCTAGGGTAAGGCCCAGAGGGGCTCAGGCGTGAAGTAAATTTGCGAGGCCAAAACCTCAAAGGGTTCGCCCGACTTCCGTATGTTAAAACATATTGTTGCCTGATCATATACATCTTACCTATGTATATCTAACAAACCCCCTTCACCAAACCCCTGCCCCCCCCCCTTTGTACGAGGGTCATTCAAAAGAAGAGCCATAGCTGAACATTTTTGTCGTGATAACACACTACTACGTCTTAAAAAACTAATTCAAATTTCTGTTTTAGTTTCTGTGTAGGTGAGTCCATTACAAATCTGAGAGGTGTGCGACAAATCTAAAAATAGTCAAAACAGAGACCCGAGCAGTTTTAAGTGTTCTAAGGGAACATATTTCTCCTACAAGAAAGTTGGACTCGTCTAACGAAACACATGAATAATACGGACTACACGAGGGTATTAGTCAGGTTGTCAAGTAGTAGCTAGCCTGCTACAGAGATTTTAGTTACTGTTGAAGAGCTGCGCATTGGACTCTATTTCATTCATATCTTACCAAAGGGTAATAAACCGGTTATTTCCTAGTTGAGTAACATGAGTGACCCAGAAAAAAACAGAACCCAAATTATTTATTTATTTTCCCATTAAACTAACCCTTGTTGAACTTAAACTTAACAAATATTAAATTTAAAATTAACAGTTTTATTACAAAATTTGTGGGTTCTGTTCTTTCTAGGTCACCCTGTAATGTTATGTTAGTCAACTAGGGGGTTAGGGTTAGGGTTAGGGTTGGGGTTTAGGGTTAGTTTGATGGGGAAATAAATAATTTGAGTTCTTTTTTCTTCTGGGTCACCCTGTAATATCATGTTACTCAACTAGGAAATAACCAATAAACCTATGTTAACCTTCCGGATTTCAATGTTGTTATTTGATAACTCTGTCACAACATAAAGTATCTCCAAGATAAATGGATAACACCCAAGGGAATCCCTGAGGACATGATACAGATTCTTGCTGAGGACTCCCCATCCTATGCAACAGTGGAAATCAAGGGGAGCAGTTAGTGCAAAAATCTTAACCACTGATGTACAATACTGATGCCCTGATTGGGTTTATTCAGTAGGGATGCCTTGATTGGGCTTGCTCACCATAAAATCTGGCATCTTTAATTTAGAAAAAAAACTAGAAACGGCTACCCGGCGTTGCCTGGGTAAAAAGGAGATAAATAAATGTTAGCCTACAGATCCATTATTCATTCAGTAGGGATGCCTTGATTGGGCTTGCTCACACATAAAATCCTGGCATCTTTAATTTAGAAAAAAACTACAGCGGCTACCCGGCGTTGCCTGGGTAGAAAGGAGATAAAAAAATGTTAGTCCTACAGATCCATTATTCATTCAGTAGGGATGCCTTGATTGGGCTTGCTCACCATAAAATCCTGGCATCTTTAATTTAGAAAAAAAAAACTAGAAGTGGCTACCCGGCGTTGCCTGGGTAGAAAGAGATAAAAAAAATGTTAGTCCCACAGATCCATTATTACATATTGCTAGTTGGATCTTCACTGGATCTTCACTGGATCCCCTATAAAAATTCCTATGTAAAATTTTTTTTTCTTTTTAGGCATTTTTCTCGCTTTGAAATATAATATTGATTGATTGAATTAATCATCTCATTTATATTTTATTTTCAAAAATTGTTAATTATTGTATTTAGATTTCTTACTATTTATGCGAGTACTTTCGGCACTTCGAAGTGCCATCATCAGGGGTTGTGTATTCTTCTTTTTTTATTATATTAATGTGGAGGCTGGAAGGAGAAGAATTGGTGAGAAAGGTGTTATGGGCATTTTAGAATGTGTGTACTGTATTGGAAATTCATTTTGTTTAAGGATGGTTTGTATTGTTTTATGTATAAAGCTTCTAGTATTTGGAGTTTTTGTTTATTTTTTTCTTTGTGCAGAATGTGTGTATTTTCCGTTAGAATATTTCGGTAATTAGAGTGGGGGCATGAATGTAATTTTAGGTGTTGTGAAATAGAGCTATTGTCTGTTAGGCGCCTTGACAATGTGGTTGAGGTGAATCCAATGTATGTATTATCATTTTCTGGGAGACTGCAATCTCCTAGGGGACATTTAAATCTATATTCTACATTGGTCTCATTAAGCCGAATTGTCTGGGGAGAAAGATTGTTACGAATGA
>CM042172.1:48334029-48336529 GCA_023376005.1 Doryteuthis pealeii
TACCCGGCGTCGCTAGGGTAGAGGGGGATGTTTTAAGTTAGTCCCGCCGATCCATTACTGAATCGTGAGTTGAATCCTAGTGGGATGCCCCATTTAAATCCCCTATGTAAAAAAATAGACCTCGCATTGATCAAGCTACTCTGAAAAGAAATGTTAATGTCTTCTACCTAAAATATTAAATGAAAAATAAATTCATGCTGTTATCATTTGAATTTTATTTTTTGATCATCTTCACGAATATAAATCAAATCTCTATTATTTTTGCTCAAAACCCAAGCCCTGGTGATATTTGATGTGTATATGTATTTACTTTGTCGTTAATTGTTTTATTTAACGAAGTTTCCTCCGGACATACATATACACACAACTGCCCTTTATATATATGTATAGATGGTCGCCACTAATCTAAAACTACCTCATGCCTGTAATCAATAAGTCTCCAGGATGAGAAGTCATCGTTTGGCCAAGATCACTCTCTACGAAGAACTCTACGGGCCATTGTGAGAGAGGGGCACTAAAAAGTGATACAAGGAGTGCTTGAAAAAATTCCTTCGTGCCTGTCACATCAACCATCGCCTTTGGTTCATCCGAGCTGAGAACCGAGACGCCTGGCGTCTTACCACTAACCATGCTGTCTCCTCCCTTGAAAATCTACGCAGGGTCACTCTTATGAACAACAGACACAGGAGGAAGAACAACAACACAATGCCATAAGCCCTGACCAGACCTTCACCTGCAGCCGCTGCGACTGTGCTACCTTTTTCAGTATTAGCATTCAGCATTCGGACATGCCACCAGTGAGACACTCCCTTGTTCTTCGTTCACGAGGGCAAGCCATGCTGATATCGGATCTTGTTTATTTATTGAAAAGTTTGTACTGGCCATCGTAACAGAGAAGCATCAAAGAAGGACGGCTTGAAAAATCTCCTGGTGCCCGTCACTTCAACCCTCATTAATGGTCCACTTTGATAACCGTGATGTCTCACCACTAAATAATTTTCAGAAACAGAAGGCAAATGGGGAAGAACTGCATCACAATGCCATCAAACCCAGACCAGATCTTCAGCTGCAGCCGCAGCAACCGTTTTTGCCCGCCACACGTAGACTTTATTAGCCACGCCTGCAGTCAACCTGCACCACCCTCATAATCTTCGTCCACGAGGCCAAGCCATGATATCATATATATGATTCTATGTATTACATTACAGTTCGAAAAAAGTAGGACAAAACATATGTGCAAGTGTATGTCTGTGTATGCGTGTGTATATGCATATGTTTGTATGCATATGTATGTATGAATGTAAGTGTGTGTCTGCCAGTATATATGCAGCTGTTTGCATCCATATGTTTATTTGTATGTACGTAAGAATGCATGTTGGTGTGTGACTGTGTATGCCTGTGTATATGCATGCGTTATGTGTATTATGCATGAAATGTGTGTGTGTTTCTCCGTGTGCATTTTTGTATTTATTTGTGATGTGTATATATGAGATTTTTTGTTTGTTTGAGTATTGCATGAGTTCCAGTGTGTGTATGCCTGATATGTATGTGTGTGTGTGTGATGTACGTGATGTGTGCATGTTTGTGCATGAGTTTTGTGTGTGATGTATGTTTCCCTGAGTGTGAATGTGTGTGTGTGTGTATGCATGTGTGTGTGTGTATGCATGTGTGAGTGTGTGTGTTTTTATTTGTGAGGGATGTGTATTTTCTCTCTCTCTCTCTCCCTCTCTCTCTCTCTATCTATTTATCTATCTATCAATCTCTTAATCTATCAATCTATCTATTTGTTTTTATCAATCTCAGATCATATCTGTCTATCTATCAATCTATCTATTTAAATGTGTAACGGACAGAAAGAAGAAGAAGAAGAAGAAGAAGAAGAAGAAGAAGAAGAAGAAGAAGAAGAAGAAGAAGAAGAAGAAGAAAATCCAGGTAAGAAAGGAAAAAGTTCATGGAAGAGATGAAGAATGATCCAATATATTCGAAATAAAAAAGAAAAGTTGCTGTTTCTTCCGAATCTGACAATGACGAAGGGAGTGCCGCCGCCGCCGCCGCCGCCGCCGCCGCTGCAGCCACTTAAAAAAAAAATCCGCAAATGAAAAGAATGAAAAGAGAGAAAGAGCGAAAACAAAACAAAACTAAAAACACCCCACCCCCACCCCCTGCAAAAAAAAAAAAGATGCGATTCACCGAGGCATTTTTTGAAGGGCCATGTGCCTCTCAGATGAGTCGCGTTTGTACAATAGGCGTTTTTGCCCCTTTTAGAGAATGGATCCACAAGATGGCAATGAGGTTAGCAATGCGGGAGTTCGACCAATGCGAAACAGATTTCGAGAAGTCTTGCTTGGTAGAAGATGAATTGAAATATTGAAGAAGAAGAAGAAGAAGAAGAAGAAGAAGAAGAAGAAGAAAAGAAGAAGAAGAAGAAGAAGAAGAAGAAGAAGAAAGAAGAAGAAGAAAGAAGAAGAAGAAGAAGAAGGAAGAAGAAGAAGAAGAAGAA
>CM042172.1:48339029-48346529 GCA_023376005.1 Doryteuthis pealeii
TGTTTAAGTCTCGTAAGTTCGTGTAGAGGTCACTTAAGAGGAATATAAAATACTACTACTTAACAAAGCGAAGAAAATCTGGCTAAGTCCGTTTGGTGTGGAGGTAAGACACTTGCCTGCTAATTTGACAGACAGGTTTCGAATCACACACGGGGCGGTCTTCGTATCTATAGCTCTGCTGATGAGGCCTAATAGGCCGAAATGTACATACAGAGATTGATTTTTCTCGATTTGTTTAGCCTTACATTTAAATAGTTTAATCCCGCCTAATTAATTATTAATGAATTAAATTTCAAAAAATAGGTTCGACTTCATTTAAGCACATATTCTCCCAAATATTGTCGGCTAAAATAGCCATATCACAAACATCGTCTGTTTGTTTAAGTCTCGTAAGTTCGTGTAGAGGTCACTTAAGAGGAATATAAAATACTACTACTTAACAAAGCGAAGAAAATCTGGCTAAGTCCGTTTGGTGTGGAGGTAAGACACTTGCCTGCTAATTTGACAGACAGGTTTCGAATCACACACGGGGCGGTCTTCGTATCTATAGCTCTGCTGATGAGGCCTAATAGGCCGAAATGTACATACAGAGATTGATTTTTCTCGATTTGTTTAGCCTTACATTTAAATAGTTTAATCCCGCCTAATTAATTATTAATGAATTAAATTTCAAAAAATAGGTTCGACTTCATTTAAGCACATATTCTCCCAAATATTGTCGGCTAAAATAGCCATATCACAAACATCGTCTGTTTGTTTAAGTCTCGTAAGTTCGTGTAGAGGTCACTTAAGAGGAATATAAAATACTACTACTTAACAAAGCGAAGAAAATCTGGCTAAGTCCGTTTGGTGTGGAGGTAAGACACTTGCCTGCTAATTTGACAGACAGGTTTCGAATCACACACGGGGCGGTCTTCGTATCTATAGCTCTGCTGATGAGGCCTAATAGGCCGAAATGTACATACAGAGATTGATTTTTCTCGATTTGTTTAGCCTTACATTTAAATAGTTTAATCCCGCCTAATTAATTATTAATGAATTAAATTTCAAAAAATAGGTTCGACTTCATTTAAGCACATATTCTCCCAAATATTGTCGGCTAAAATAGCCATATCACAAACATCGTCTGTTTGTTTAAGTCTCGTAAGTTCGTGTAGAGGTCACTTAAGAGGAATATAAAATACTACTACTTAACAAAGCGAAGAAAATCTGGCTAAGTCCGTTTGGTGTGGAGGTAAGACACTTGCCTGCTAATTTGACAGACAGGTTTCGAATCACACACGAGGCGGTCTTCGTATCTATAGCTCTGCTGATGAGGCCTAATAGGCCGAAATGTACATACAGAGATTGATTTTTCTCGATTTGTTTAGCCTTACATTTAAATAGTTTAATCCCGCCTAATTAATTATTAATGAATTAAATTTCAAAAAATAGGTTCGACTTCATTTAAGCACATATTCTCCCAAATATTGTCGGCTAAAATAGCCATATCACAAACATCGTCTGTTTGTTTAAGTCTCATGTATATATATAATATATATATATATATATATATATAATAAATAAGTAATCCACAAAAAAGAAGGTCTGCAAAATGGATTATGCTTTTTTTTTAAATAATTATTTTTTCACGTATGGCTAATTGACGCCTGAAGAGGATATCAGAAGATCTGAAACACGTGTCGCTTATGTAAAATAAGATATTAATAAAAATAATTTTTTAAAATATAGTCCATTTTGAGGACCAATTTTTTATAAGATATTTATTTTTCTCCTGTTGGAACGATAACAACACTTTATATATATATATATTATATATATATATATATATATATATATATATATATGATAAGTATGTAAACACGATGTGTTTGGATATGGCTTTTTTGCCGACAATTTTTTGGAGAATATGTGCTTAATTGAAGTTGTACCTAATTTTGAAAATTAATTAATTAATAATTAATTAATTAGGCGGGAATGCCTATTTAAATGTAAGGCTAAACAAATCGTATATACAGAGATTGATTTTTCTCGATTTGTTTAGCCTTACATTTAAATAGGCATTCCCGCCTAATTAAACAATTATTAATTAATTAATTTTCAAAATTAGGTACGACTTCAATTAAGCACATATTCTCCCAAAATATATATATATATATATATATATATATATATATATATATATATATATAATGATAATGATAATCTTTATATACACCTACTCCGTAAAAATTGTAAGATTCTACAAAAAGGAACAGAAGTTACGGTCATTTACCTAATTTACTTATATTATTCCTGTGTCAAATTATTAGCGAAGTGTAATAAAACCACGGTAAAAAAGAAAATAATACTTTTATAGTTTCATTTATAGATTTTATGAATACATACAGTAACTAAGATAAAATCAAATTGAAATTTTTAAAAAGTAAAAAGAATTCAAAAATGATAGTGAAGTTAGTTAATATGAGATATGTGATCCTTTTTTTAAAATGACTTGGAAAAGGCGCTGGTCCATCGAACATGTCAATTTCTGGTTCTCCTCTGATGTAATTTCACGTGATACGTTGACTATTTACAAAGTCATCTTTGCTTCTAAATTGACGTCCATTCTCATAAACACTTCACTTCAGAAGTTTTCAATTGTGTTTAAGTCTGGAGAATTGGCCGGCCAGTTCATCTTACGAGGTCCATAGAAGGCTAATTTTTGCAGGTACTCCGTAGTTTTATGCGCTGAATGCGAAGGAGCATTATCTTGCATAAATATGATGGTTCTCCTTTTTAGCCAAGATTCCAGGTGCTCTTTGAGGAAGGCTATATAAGCATCTGCGGTTATTTTCGTACTGTCAGGAACTCTCTACGGGCCAACCATGATACTTCCAATAATACCAGCCCAAATCATAATACCTCCTGCTCCTTGTTGGCGTCTAAAGTGGTGATGAGGATCCCGTCCATTTACGACCCAACCTTTGCTACAGCCATCAGGGCCATCAAGTGCTACACGAGTTTTTTTTCTTTTGAGAAATCGACCTTCATATTCTCCTTTGCCCATTTCAAACGTATTTGTATGTGTATATTTGTCAATCGAGGCTTTGTCACTGGTTTCACTGATGCCTCAACCTTTTTCAGAAGACGACAGCGAGTACTTATGGGAACTGTTGCTTCTCCAATACTTCTGAAAAGTACTCCGTCAGGCCTGGGTTATTTACAGCTTCACGTTTCCTTCGCTACAAAGAACGCCGGGAAACAATCCTCGAATGACCCTTATCGGCCCTCTTACGTACCTTCGTAGGAGCTGCAACAAATATTTTCACAGTTTGGTGATATCTTCCAATTATTTTGGATATTTCTAATGTAGACTTACCTTTGAAAAGGTCAGATGTTATGATATCTTTCTCAGAAGGAGTCTAGTCACATTTGCGACCCATAATTGAACGAGTATAATGACACTTGTTTAATGTCTGAGACACTTCTATATCATGTTGATATCGCAAATGGCCACTGTTTGTTTCCTATTGCGCAGAACAATACAGCCTGCACATACACCTATTTCCATTATACTGTGAAAATTTCGTTAAATTCCAATCGGTATTTTTTGTACAAAATGAAAAAATGTCACCTCGTTAATAATTTGAAACGCAGTGTATATATTCTGTATGGTGTTCAGAGGAACTACCAGGAGCTGCTTGGCGAGTGAGAGACATCCTTGCTTATAGCACGATCTGATGTGGGGTAGGGTCCTGATGAAATCATTTTGATTGAAACCATGGTAGACCATTAATTTTTCCACTACTAATACTATATATATATATATATATATATATATATATATATATATATATATATACGAAGAAAAGTTTTATAGAAAAAGAAACAACAAAATGTTATATGTTTTGCTGACAAACGTTGGTAGACCATTAATTTTTCCACTACTAATACTATATATATATATATATATATATATATATATATATATATATATATAAAGAAAAGTTTATAGAAAAAGAAACAACAAAATGTTATATGTTTTGCTGACAAACGTTTGTTTCGACCCTATGAAGAGGTCTTTTTCAAAGTAAATGGAAAAACGAAATAAAAATATCATAGATCCCGAGGCACAGAACGCTCTCGCTCATTACCGGAAATTTTTTTTTAAATGTTTAAAAATGCGTATTTTGTGATTAAAAATAAAATAAATTTTATTTTTAAAATTATAAGCATTATTATCAATGTATCTGTGCCTCGGGATCTATGATATTTTTATTTCGTTTTTCCATTTGCTTTGAAAAAGACCTCTTCATAGGGTCGAAACAAACGTTTGTCAGCAAAACATATAACATTTTGTTGTTTCTTTTTCTATAAACTTTTCTTCACATATTTTCGGATTAATATCCATTTTACCTATTCATAATATATATAATATATATATATATATATATATATATGGAGAAAAGTAGACAAACACGGGATGTTGTGGAAACTTGATGTTTATTGTCGACGGTGCAACGTTTCGGTCTCTTATTAGACCATCTTCAGGACTTGAATATAGTTCTTACCAATGATGGAAATTCTCAAAATGCTGAAAACGGAAGGTCGTCAGTAGGGGAAGTGTAGTTGGGGTGGTTAGTGGATTCTTCTTCTCTCTGGAATATGGTCAATGGTGGTCAGGTGTTAGATTGTGGGGATTGGTTAGCTAAATATGTGTATGTATGTGTGTGTGTGTGTGTCTGTTTAATAACATACCAACAACACACATACAACTTAACGACAAATCCAGTTCCCAATCACACATAAACAAAAAACAATTAAACAGACACACACACACACACACATACATACACATATTTAGCTAACCAATCCCCACAATCTAACACCTGTGGTACCACCATTGACCATTTCGGCACTCCCCATTCCAGAGAGAAGAAGAATCCACTAACCACCCCCAACTACACTTCCCCCTACTGACGACCTTCCGTTTTCAGCATTTTGAGAATTTCCATCATTGGAGTAAGAACTATATTCAAGTCCTGAAGATGGTCTAATAAGAGACCGAAACGTTGCACCGTCGACAATAAACATCAAGTTTCCACAACATCCCGTGTTTGTCTACTTTTCTCCACATACTGTCGGATTAACCTCCTCACATTTCTACCATATATATATATATATATATATATATATACTTTCGCGTGAAAATAGGCACAGATCATCTTGTAATCCATTTAGAACATCAACTTGTATTTACAACCGAAATAACGTTAACGGCCCACCGTCTTGATATTGTCATATGGTCCATTAAGCTGGAAGAAGTTTTCGTCATTGGATTAACGATCCCTTTTGAGGAAATCTTTGACTGGACACATCAATGTCAGTTGGAAAAATATGAAGATCTGCGAGAACAATGTGTCAGAAATGGTTGGATAACGAATGTATTTCCTACCAAAGTCGGATGCCAAGGTTTCATTACCAACTCAACTTCCTAATCTTTGACTAAACTCAGTCTTTCCCCAAGACAAGAGGAAACAGATCCGGGATAATGCTCTAACTTCATCAGCGTGGATATGGCAATCCCACAAAGTGACAACAATCCAACAAAGTCAAGTAGTATTCCATTCTTCTTCTTCTTGTTCTTCTTTTTCATTATTATTAATTATTATCATTATTAATATTTCAACATCCCCACCTCAATAAATAGATCGCTTCTTCTTCTTCTTCTTCTTCTTCTTCTTCTTCTTCTTCTCTTCTTCTTCTCATCATTCATTCCTTTTGAGTTTTCACATCAGCGTTAGCTGATGGTCTTTCACTGGAGTCTGAGTAACAGCAAGTCTCCTCAGGTCTCCAGGACCCTTCTAAGTATTCTAGCAGATTGCAGCAGTGCAGTATTCTGGATGGTCTCAATCTTTCCTCTAATGTCCAGATTTCCCAATCCCTTTTCCAATCCCTTTGTTCCAAGTGCACCAACTACAATTGGTATAACTTTCACTTTCATATTTCATAACTTTTTCCGTTCTCTGGCAAGGTACAGATATTTGTCCATTTTCTCATTTTCCTTCAGCTTCACCCTGTGATCTGCTGGAACTGCAAAATCCACCAGTATTGTAAAAAACATGCTACTGGGGCTCTCCGTGTTAGTGGTAATGATGCTTCTGTCTGTAAACCATGCCTGAACCCAGAGTCACCATCTGATTAAGGTTTTGTTGGAAGCACCTCTGCCATGCAAACTGCAGTCATTATATGAACTTTTTTTTATTGCAACTCACTTCGATTGCACTATCAGTAGGGCTTAGAAAACTGGTTATATCCCTATTGTGTACTTAAAAAGAAACAATATAAACCTATGTACTCGATACTCTCCATTCTTAGGGCGTCGAATCTTTGTGTAATGATTAGCAAGTCTGTGTATGCTAATTCTTGCAGAGTGTAAGGGTTAGGGTTAGGACATTCCCCCCCCCCATCGCCAAAAAAAGAATGAGTGTCAAATGTATGACACTGAACTGCATTTAGTGGTGGAGCTCCAGTTATGAAGATGTCGGGAGTTTGGAGTACTCCTTCATAGATATTACTCCCAGATGCGCTAAGGTGTCTCATTGAACTGCAATGGTTTGAAAGTTTATCTCACTTATCCAATTTTACAAAACAGTGGGTTCGATTCTCACTGGATGTCCAATGCTGTTGAACTTGAGTCACATCCTACCGTGATGAACGGGTTGGGTGAAGACTAACCCACCATTATTATATTAATTTTGCATTGTTAATCCTCAAAGACATCTGCAAGAATGACATGAAGACGTGTCACATTAACACCAACACATGGGAGGTTTATGCAGAAAACAAACAATGGACGAAAAGGAGTGAAAAAGAGAGGAAAGAAGCCGCCACAGAAAAGAGAGCTAATAAGGAAGGAGAGACAACAGCAACTCCATGAAGAATCACTGTTCGTATGCAATCACTGCACCAGAGATTGCCATGCAAAAATTGGCCTTTTTCGCTACTCATGCAGATGCAGTTAAACAACTGTGGACTCTACGCCATCGTATTTGGTAGACGGAAGGATGCCAACAACAATCCTTTGAATTCAGTGGTTCCTGTTAGAGGAGCCTACAACGCGCTAACTGTAAACTCTGGGAAGGGAAAACCACCCCCTCTTAAGAAAAACTGCATCTGATGGGTTTTTGTTTTGTTTTTCTTTATATATTTACAATCTTTAAGAAGAGTTATTGGACTGACAATCGCATAAGCGAGAAACTGACAGTCACCAAGCACAACAGAGTATGTCTATATTAATGTCATTAGGACAGCGTGCCTGTGAAAAACCTTCTCATGTGCGTTGTCCTGACGATAAGTGGCTAGTTCGCTTCTTTGAAATCAATGGTAACAATCGCCTTTTTATTATATTGTACATTGTACACTATATATATATATATATATATATATATATATATATATATATATATATATAATAATACATTTTTTGAAAGCGAAGTAATGCAAAATATATGTTGA
>CM042172.1:48351529-48354029 GCA_023376005.1 Doryteuthis pealeii
AAAAAGGGTTGATATGCCGTAAAATGCTGAGTCTATTCAATACATAGATGGGCACCTTACGTGGTGTAGTGGTTAGCAAGCTAGATTCATAGACCATTGTTAATGAGTTCGATTCTCATTGGGTACTCCATACTTCTGGCTTTGGGCCACATCTAATCTAAGCTTAGTAAATTAAAAAATTTGGCTGTATCCTTTTGGCTTTCATTGCTCTTTTTCCCAATGTTGAAATGTTTTGTTATATAAATCATTATTAAGGACATTTATCAATTATATATAAAGACAACTCTGAATTCAAACCTGTTGAGCTCTGCTTAAGAAATTGGCAGCGTCTCAGATCAAACTCTTGCGTCGGGGTTAGTATGACACACACTCGCACGCGCGCACACACACACACACATATATATATATATATATATATATATATATGTGTGTGTGTGTGTGTGTGTTTGTGTGTGTATATATATATATATGTAAGATAAAAAGAATAAAAAAATAATTAAAATTTTATTTTTTCTGAGAACATAATTCATTTTGCGGACCTTCTTTTTTATAAAATATTAAATTTTCTCCCGTTGGAACCAGAACAACATTATATATATATATATATATATATATATATATATATATATATATATATACAGCTTCCAAAAATTCACTATGTATATAGAAGAAAACACAATCCAAGTGAATTTAACCAGAACATGGTTTCCGCTAAACAAATGGACTTGCCATGTTTATCTACATTTTCCTGAAAAGATTTTTTGTGACTTTCAAACATATTGAAAAAAAAAAAAAAAAAAAAAAAAAAAAAAGAAAGAAAAGAACATTACAAGGTTTACATTGACCTAAGTTCAAAACTAGTTGAGAACAATTAAGAAACAAATAACATATCAAAATATTCCTGTATGACATCACTTTTTATCATGTTATATATATATATATATATATATATATATATATATATATATATATATATATATATATATGAATCATGTATTTGAATCGTGTACACATAGATAAACTGACCGAAACACATGTGTAAGTGATATTGATTAAATTCATCTTTTATTATCCATTCTGTACTTTCTTTTCTTAATTCATTCTTCCTCATATATATATATATATATATATATATATATATATATATATATTCTATTAGATTTTCCCTATATTTTCAAAATCTGTCTGAAGAGGTTAGACTCATTTTGAGTTTCTAGTCCAAATAAATTATAACAAACAAATGACGGTTTGTTAAGTTTGTCTTTCTTTGAAAGTTAAATATATAATGCTCAGCATCGGTGTGAGTACGTGGATGCGTGCCGTCATGCCGGTAAGACGTGACTCCGAGAGGTAACGAATCGATGCTGCTAAAACGACTTATCATGTTATAGTAGTCGCACACTTATGATTGACAAGTTGATTTGGCGAATTTCGTGTGTGACGTGTCCGGTTGGTCTAGGGGTAGAGTCTCTGACCCTGCATTCTCCGGTTCTATCTTTGTCAGGGGGGGGGGAGATCGTAGATATACACAGCTGATGAGACCAAAATTAGGTCGAAACAGCTGCCCAGTGTTCCTCACGACGCACACGGTATTCGCCGAATTTGCTTGTCATGATGATTCCAATTATATATATTACAATGGTATACACAGGAATGATCTACTCGAGTTTCACCATAAGAATCTTCAGGGTTAAATCCACTAAATTAATCAAGATATTGATTAATTGCAGTCAACTGTACTTATGTATTTTGTGATTATGATAATCACAAAATACACGCATACAGTTGACTGCAATTAATCAATGGTGAAACTTGAGTAGGTTATTCCTGTGTATACCATTTTTACAAATTCTCTCTACTTACATATTGAGCACTTTATATTTGTTATAACGTTGTCTTATCACTGTGAAACTTGTATCAACTAACCATTTACATATTAAAAAAATCATATATATATATATATATATATGTGTGTGTGTGTGTGTGTCTGTGTGTGTGTGTGTGTGTGTGTGTGTGTGTGTGTGTGTATTTTTCACATGTTTATGTTAAATGTTCTACCCAGCTGTGATAATGTGTTACAGTAATTCAATCGGCATCATTGGAGAAGCGAAGAGAAATTCTATGGTGGCCCAAAAGAGTAAAAAAAATGACCAGAACCACAGAGGAAAATGATTAACTTTACATTAATAGATTCATCCTTTGGATTACCTTTTTTCTTTACTGTTCGATTTATTTCCATATTTTTCCATCCATATATGAGATTTTTGTAACAAAATGTGTATGTGACAATGAAAAGTATGTGTAAATTTTGTTCACGTCCTATAACTCACAACTTTCTGAGCTTTATCATTTGTGGTTCTTATATATATATATATATATATATATATATATATATGTGTGTGTGTGTGTGTGTGTGTGTGTGTGTGTGGAAATACGGTGAGGAAAATAAACACACCTTCGTTCTCCGCCTATTCACGTTCATGCATGCATCATCCTATGA
>CM042172.1:48359029-48366529 GCA_023376005.1 Doryteuthis pealeii
TATTATAATCAGGGGACGGTCAAAGTTTAGATACTGGACATGTATTCCGAAAAAAGAAGGGGGTCCCTTAAGGAAAAAATGGGATATTGTAAAGTAAAAGTAAAGTCGTCGGGGTGGCCTAAGGTCGGTATCAGCCAATCAGCGAGGGATTCTATCCCCTTTTCACTAACGCTAGGTCAAGGTGATTGTTTTTTAGTGCTACTCCTACCATCAGCTCCTTACTTTACCGCACAGATGCCTGTGCTACTCATACGCTGAGTTGGTGATGGCCGGTATCAAACTAGGAATCTTGTGGTTTCTAGCTGTGCGCTCTACTGACCGAGCTAACCCGGCCCGCTGGTAACTATTATTTAAGAATGACATTTATTTAGACATAATATATATATATATATATATATATATATATATATATATATTCAGCATTGCAGTCTCAGAAGATTATACAACCCCCTGAAGTTACAGCGCTCCTGTAACTGTGAAGTCCAATGTTCGAAAAACCGCCTCGACCACAGATGTCGCATGTGAAGGCTGTCCCTGAAGATGCTGATGTGCCGGTGCTTTGTTGGCACCGCTTTCTTCTGGACCTCTTGGCTTCATGGTGTTGCGCCAGGGTGACTTCATACATGAACAGTCCGCTACCGAGAGCCTGTCACTATCGAGATATATCTAGATAATAAATTAAAATAATTCATAATAAATTTATTAACTTAAGCTTTTAACTTAACTAATCAAGTCATTTTATAATTTAATAAAGATAAATCATTCAACTGTGGCATATGGAAATCTAATGAATTGCAGTGGAATTGTCAGAATAATAATTAACTAGGAGAACTTGTGGATATAGTGTTGGAATTTTTCTGTTATAATTATTTATTATGAAATAAAAAATATTTATACATAAATGTGGCACAAGGCCTAAAGGGGGAGTGGGGTAAGAGACTGGTCTTCACTATCCTATCTTTTAACTTAACTATTCCCATTCGTGACCGATTCATTCAACAATTTTCCATTCACTATAAAACTCATTCACACAAAAGTCACCAAAACATTCCATTCACTCTATGACAGTCCTACATTTAACCCATATTTA
This sequence comes from Doryteuthis pealeii, assembly GCA_023376005.1. NCBI lineage: Eukaryota > Metazoa > Mollusca > Cephalopoda > Myopsida > Loliginidae > Doryteuthis > Doryteuthis pealeii. Next base: position 48,360,120 of record CM042172.1, read on the forward strand.
CATATTTTGAGGGAGGGGGGAAGATGATACATATGTACAAATATAAATCCCAATGAAAAGATGAATGAATTTTTCTGTTATAAGGTGTGTAACAGATGGTCACTTCTACTTATAGACTCGCCGATAAGCACGTGACCTGGGAAGGCAGCCTGTTGTCCAATCACTGGCAGTGCTCTGCTGCTGTTGTTGTTATTTATACTGGCTGATTCTAATCTTAGCTCACTACTACTTGGATCTTCTTGGACGACGGACCTAAAGGATTCTATATATCACGGGACTTATTCACTTACCAAAGGATTCTCTATCACGGGAATTATTCACTTACCAAAGGATACTATACCACAGGACTTATTGACTTATCTATTTACTTTGAGTTCTTTCCAACTGGCCAAGGATGGCGGCCAGATACTTAACAGTATGATAATTTACTTATTAAAACGTTTGAATGTTACTTAAGAGCTATTGCAATACTTCAATTCGTAAAAAGCATAATAATCTTGATTTAACCCTTTCTCATTCTTTCTTAAAAGGGGGTTGTAAAATATTTACATTAATTTGTCAATAAGAATATGGGAGGAGGAAATATTTAAAATATCTACATTATCTGTTAATTTGCCTACAAAAATGTGACAAAAACGCGACCCGGAAAATATCTAAGTTTGGACGGTCTCATTTTTAACCAGATGGTGTTGCAAGGATGATAACGGTCGGAAGATTTAGGAAAACGCGTATTAATATATAGATAGATTAGAATAATTTTATGTATTTTATCATTATCAAAACAAACTACAATAGTTGAATTACAAAAATACTAATAGTTTCATGTACTCGCTTGATTACCTCATTTTAGGCATCACCCTCCCCCTTTTAGAGGTACCATATCGCAAGTTTTCCTAACCCCCTTATCGGGTACCTGCTGAGTACCTAAACTTTGATCCCCACCTATTATAATATATAAAATGTATTTTGTCTGTCGGTTGCTCTTAAGTTCATGTTCATTCAGACATCATTAGCAAATTGAAGGTTAGTTGGCATCATATCATCTACTAGAGACGATTGTGTTCAAAAGCGATTGGAACCACGTAGCTTAGGTGGGTTGTTAAGGAGGATGAGCTGTCGCCCAAGCAGCATGTCATCCTTCTCTAAAGTGCAGTTGTGGTCCGAAGGAAAGGCAACAAAAAACAAACAAACAAACAAACAAAACAATGCAGTTTGACAACGATAATGTCGTAGGAGTTGCTGAATAGCGCTGAAGTTCAGCATCATACCACCTTAGGGACTCCAGCTCCGGATTTAATTTCGGAATTTACTCCCCTAGCCTTTCCTTGGAATGACGTATGGCCGTTAGGCAGCGGAGATTTTATAACGGATTTTCTTCGTCCTAGATGGATTACTGACCAAGACTAAGGAGCCCCATCTACCCGATTTGGTGGTTAGTGTTTGCCTAAGAGTTGTAAGTATTCCGGGTTCAATACCGGTCCTCGCCAACTCAGTAGCAGAAGCACAGCTTGGGTAATCTGATCTGTGTGGTAAAGTTGAGAGCTGATGGTAGGTGTGGCACCTTAAATCAGAAAAAAAATATCTCAGGTCAAGTGATAGCGAAAAGAGGATAGACTCCCTCGCTGTTCGGCTGACACTGACAATTGGTAATTCTGCCGAATTTTACTTCTCTTTAACTATTAATTTTTACTTTTTATCGTTTGCATCATCATCATCATCATCATCATGTCGTGCTCACATTACGGTTATCCATGACTCTCTCTCTCTCTCTCTCTCTCTCTCTCTCTCTCTCTCTCTCTCTCTCTCTGTTTCGCCAACCGTCCTTCTTGGTTATCATATCCCTATGAGGTCCTGCACGCAGCATCCAAAATCCGCACAGAGCCGATTGATCTAGGTTTCTGTAGGTTGGCCTACACTGCCGTGTCTATGTGTCATGAACGTCACTTGTGAGTTTTTTCTTGTTTCTCCAACAGTGACAAGCATGTCTTGTTCGTCTTACTCAGATGGTTTGTGTGATGGGAGCAAGTGCTTTATTGTGGGCTACTGTTTCCCGGATTTATTCAAGACAGCATTCAGCATCCTTGTGTAACCGTCATCTAGATTTTTCCTCTAGATGCTTCGTTAAAAATTCCAATTAACCTGCTATCATTAAATATCTATTTTATAAGTTATCCATTTGATTCCTCTGAATGTTTGAGATGAGGCTTGATGATTAGTATTATCTGTGTTATTCGGACTATCGTTCTTGTCTTCATTGTTATCTGTATAATGTTTCGGTCAATATGCCCTCCGTCCTTTTGCAGGTATTTCTTGTCGGACTTGGGAAACTTCTTTTCAGACTCAAAGTTCCATGATGGCTCCCGATTACAACAAGAAGGTTTCTGATTATGACAAGAAATACCTGAAGAAGGCCGGAGGGCATATCAGCCGAAAAACGTTGTACAGGTAACAATGAAGATGAGGACAATAGTCTGAATAACACAGATAATACTTATCCATTCCAGTTGTCAGTCAATGTGCATAGGGTTGATTGTTGCTGTAAAACTGATTGAATCTGAATCCACTCCACAGAGGTTGCTCTATATAAGTGACATTTGACACCAGATTAATAAGAATTTAATATTTAATCAAAGAGGAAAGAAAGTTGTAAATCTTTTGAGGAAAATACATAAAAGTTGAAATAAACAAGTGAACAGTAAATAAGCAATGTGTTTCTTTTCTGTTTTGATTTTTGAAAGTCAATTAAGAGGGTCATTCAATAGATAAAGGATTATTTTAATAACGCAAAAGCCGTAAAAAAGAAAATAAAAGCTAAGTAAATGAATTCTTCTATGTGACCATTTTTATTTTGAATTCAAGATAGTTACTATGTGGCAGTTTTCACCGGAAATTGGTCAGACAATATTGGATACATATACATACAAAAAGATTAAAACCCATTCTCAACAGATATTTCAAAAATAAGAAACTACAGTTATCCGCCCATTTCATTCATAACATAAAGAAAAAAAAAAAGAAAAGAAAGGAAAAAAAAGAGAAGAAGAGGAGTGGAAAGAAAGAAAGAAATATATATATATAACCACACGAAAAAACAAAAACAAAAGCACGTACATTTCTGAAAATTGTCTCTGAAGATAAAGTTTACTTTGAAATCGATAAGACATAAAAACATTTTTTTGTTTTTATTTTTCATATGCATTGTAATTGCCTTCAAATCATTAATATATAATAACATACTTAACAATGCTTCAAGCAAATTACCAATTACTTATATATATATATATATATATATATATATATATATATATATACGATTAAAATAGAAAGGTTTAAAATATGGATCGCTTAAAATATACCTTATTGTCACTGCGGTATATATATATATATATATATATATATATATATATATATATATAATAAATCCAAAGACCAGATGAAAAAAACCTTCATTACGACCTACTAGTTTTTTAAAATGTCGTTATTTTCAGACCTCAATTGGTGCTCTTATTGTCAGAGTCATAGAGCAAAATTATTTCAGTAAAAATGATAGATTTAGATTTTTAGCATTAAAACCTATTTTAAGCGCCGTGGGATAAGTATCAAAAAACACAAGTACTTCTATGACCTCTGATGATGGGAATTTTCCCGAAAATATTTAGGAATAAAAAGGTAAATAAACATCATTTAAGACCTATTTCATTGCATTGTAAATTTCCTTCAAATTTATATTTTACACACACACACACACACACACACACACATATATATATATATATATATATATATCTTTTAAAACAAAAGTCAGATCAAGATTGTATATAAATGTATTGAATAGATGGTATGTTGTAATGGATGGACCAATAACCTATTTTACCCAATGTTTCAAATCACTGTTGGTCCACCACTGGCTTATGAGATCGAGATTTCTTGTGGCGAACCGTTACCCTCTCGGCCACTGAGTCTCCCTGTTTCAGTTTTCTCCCTTACCAAAAGTGTTGAACTGGTTGTTGTTGTAGTAGCAGTAATAGTGGTATCGGGGGTATCGGGGCGTGACGTTACCCTCTCAGCGGCTGGATTCCTCCATTAAGTCACATGTAAGACGGACAATGAAACACCTGTTAAGGCGAGGCTCAAGTGTTACGCCTGGCTGATCAGAATCCACGCCGACCAAACAAATATGGACAAGACTTAAATACGCAAGCAATTCACTTGGTTGACTCCATTGTACAACTACGCAATCCAACCACAGTTGATTTTTTTTGTTTGCCTTTTTTTTTTTACTTTATTATTTGTATTTCTCTATTTTATGAGGGTGAGTGAATGAAAGGTGGAGGGTTTTCGACGGGTAGCCCTATTTACCCTCTTTTAGTACGCTCTCAAGTACCTCGATTGATTTGACTTTTTAAAATACTTTTTTTCTTGTTTTTAGAATGTTTACATCAAAGTGTTTATATATATATACATATATATATATATATATATATATATGTGTGTGTGTGTGTGTGTGTGTGTGTGTGTAAGTTCATATATATTTTAAATATAAGTGCGTGTGTATATATATACATATATATAAGTTTATATATTTTTTTAGGTGTATGTGTGTATGTACATATATATGTGTGCGAGTTCGTATGTATATATATATATATATATATATATATATATGTTGTGTGTTGTGTGTGTGTGTGTGTGTGTGTGTGTGTGTGTGTGAGGTTGTGTGTGTGCGTCCATGTGTGCATATATATATATGTATATACATATATATATATATATATATATATTCAGTTATTTACTAAGCTTAGCTTAGCTGCGGCACAAGGCCAGAAGTATGGGGTGCCCAATGAGAATTGTACTCATTAAAAATGGTATGCGAATCTAGCTTGATAACCATGACAACATGTGAGGTGCCCTTATTATATATATATATATATATATATATATATATATATATGCGTGTGTATATAGTTATATATGTGTATGTGTATGTTTATGTATGTGTATTTAAGGGGGTTTGTGTGTGTGTGTGTGTGTGTGTGCGTGTGTGTGTGTGTGTGTGAGTCTATGTATGTAAATTAAGCACGTGAATTAGGTAACAACGTTTCTTTGTCTTTTTTTTTTTTTTTCTCCTGAAATTTTGTTCATATTTCTTTTGTTCTTGATGAACTTATTTATATGCTTTGCAAGGTCCCCCGACCCACATCACGGCCATCCGACCTCACGTTCAGCCCGATCCCAAACTCTACCCTCGTTCGATGACAGGGAAAGCGAAATGTATACAACAACAAAAAGTCAACTAAAGAAAAAAAAGAAAAGAAATGAACAATGTCACTTATCCAAATAAATTTGGACGCATTTTTTGCGCTTCTCACTTCGTCGTTTTACAGACGGGACGTTTTAATTGGTGCTGCAACGGGAAAAAGGTGTTGCTCATCTAGTAAAGACATGCCTGTTCTTTTGTTGCACCGACTGATTATAGCTGTCATGCCTCGCTGAACTTATTGACCCTTAAAAGGCTATGTAGAGGGGCGTCGGTGAGTTGGGGGGGTACAGTTATCCATTTTATCTATTAAACGTTGCAATACAAAAAAAAACGGAGGTAGATATTAACTTATTTTATGGTAGGAAGAAATTACACAAAGGTTTAGTTGTTTGAGAAACGGATATTTTTTTCTTCTTTGGAATTAGCACAAATGCCCCAGAAAAGGCATGAACACACACACACACACACACACTCTCTCTCTCTCTCTCTCTCTCTCTCTCTCTCTCTCTCTCTCTCTCTCTCTCTCTCTCTCTCTCAAAGAGGTTCACCACCCTAATTTGTGAGACTAATTTGCACACACACGCACGTGTGCATACTCAGATACTCAGGCATATGCACACACACACACACACACACACACACAAATACTTCATATCTATCTATCTATCTCTATATATATATATAACTTTCAACGAAAGAAACACTTAACAAACACTCATTATAGTGTTATAATTCATTTCGACCTGAAACTCAAAATGATTTACCCTATTCAGACAGATCTTACGAATATTTTACAAATAGGTATTTGTAAAATTTGTCTGAAGAGTTTTGAGTTTCTGGTCGAATTATATTATAACAGTATAATGACTATTTGTTAAGATTTTCTTTCTTTGAAAGTTAAATTTTGCTCTGAATATAATTAATTTATTGGTTATCATACATTGTGCTCTCTGAGGGATTTATAAAAAAAATCCTTGTATGAGTCTATAAGTTTGCAGCTACAAGAGCATACAATATGGTTGTACAGTGAAATGTTGATGATCCCAAATAGAATTATCCCTTACTTACCAGTCATTTGGATTATCTTACGTTCTTTATATATATATATATATATATATATATATATATATATATATATATGGGAGAAATA
>CM042172.1:48369029-48390562 GCA_023376005.1 Doryteuthis pealeii
CCCATAGATAGATAGATAGATAGATTGATAGAAACGGGCATAGATTGATTTGATTCATACGTATATATATATATATATATATATATATATATATATATATATATATATAAAAGTAATTGGTAATTAAATGTAAGGCGTAGACAAATCGAGAAAAGGTCAATTTCTGTATGTAAATAATAAGTGAACACGGCGAACAGAGTTCAAATCATGGACGAAGATGGATTCATTTCACCTAGTGCTAATACCCTTGCGAAAATTATGCATCCAACTATTTTCCCTCCGGTTATGGGTAAATAGTAGGACAGACTGCGCTCTTTAACCTTGGTATGGCAACCGGTCCAGGAGTAGGAAAACTCTGAATTCAAACCTGTTAAACCACGGTTCAGAAACTGACCTTGGGAGAAATATGAGGAGGTTAATGTATATTGTAGGCATACCCAAAAAAATCGTCTGCTAGGTTTTAAAAAATGAATTAAAATGAATTAAATCTATTATTTAAGGTCAAAGTAGTAACATAATGAGCATCTGTTAAAGACAACATGCAGTATCCTTGTGTAGCTCCTATCTACCTTTTTCTCTAAGGGCTTGGTTAACATCAAGGTGGTACTGCTGTACAGTAGTATTGATGCGGGTGAAGCTTAAAAGAATTCTGGCGCTATACTATCAGTGAGATCTGATTTCCTTATGTATGCATTGACATCGCTTTCTATAGATGGGATATTATTATCTTGGTATGTGAACTGGTCTACTAATTTTAGAGGCTTGTGGAGATGCCTCCATCTTGTATTATTTGGATTATTCGGACTATTGTCCTCATTTTTATTGTTATCTGTATAACATTTCGACCCTCCGGCACTCATCGCGTATTTCTAGTCGGACACAGGAGCCTTCTCAAACACGGCAACCCTCTTTTCGAACTTGGGAACCTTCGAACATCACGGAACTTTGAACCCAACCCTTTATTCAATCCATGGGCATATCCTGTTCTCATTCTGCTAACTATAGCTGGGTACAAGTGTTAAGCTGTGTTAATTATTATTCTATGTTACTGTCGCCTTTGACCAGGATTGAACCTGCAGCCTTGAGATAACTGTCACTTAAAAATGTCTTAAACCAACGCCTATATCCACTACGCTATGTGTCAAATTGACTCCATTTTGTTTAAAACATATGAACTCAGTTTTATCTGAGTTCACATAGAGGCCAATGCCTCTTGCCACCCTTTCTAATCTCTGAAGTAGATATTATTATTATGCAGGTGCCTTACCAAGGCTAAAGAACCCAGTCTGTCCTACTATTTACCCATAGCTCTGGGGATAAAAGATGTTTTTATGCCTTTCCGAAGATCATTAGGGCGAAAATGAAAAGCAAATAGCTTCGTCCAGGATTTGAACTCGTGTCGTCGATTCCATTTTCGGTGACGATAATCATTACACAACGAGCGTGTGGTTTTACGGTATGTCAAGCTTTGTTGGGTTAGTTTATGCCGAGCCAATTTCACTATTATGGTTTTCAATCAATATATGGTGCAAAAAATATTTTTGTTACGGTTATCGTCGTCGGTAATGGAATCGATGATAATTGTCGTGAACAGGTAAACACTTCATAACTAGCTGTCTGAATTTTTTGGATAAGGCTTGATAATATGTTGCTTTTTTAATTTTTTCGGACTGTTGTCCTCATATCTATTGTGAAATATACATACACAACGTTTCTGGCGATGTTCTAGAATGGAAAAAAATAGAGGGGGAAAAAATGAATATTCGACTTGTTGATGGGGGGGTCAACAATGTCGTCGCCGTCAAAAAATCAATAGCAGCTAAAAATCCGTCGTCGTCGTCGTCGTCGTCGTAAAATCTTCAGCAACTCAAAATCTGAACTCGCAACTGAACTCCTGCCGTCACCCCACTTATACTTATACTAGTTTCTCCTCAACATCCGGGTGGCTGCGCCCTACACACGAGATTGTCGAGCCAATCCCGACCGCCGGAATCCTCATAGCCATCATCCGGGCACCTGGCGCTTACATCCGAGACTGTAGTATCTCGAATTCAGTGCTAATGTGTCGCCCGTTCGCACTCCGAAGGGTGCGGGTTCGATTCTACAGTCCCACATTCCAGGCAAAGCCAAGCCCGCTTCCTTCGAGAATACGGCAGGCCTTGACGTTCGCCACTCACCTCATGTTCTCTGTCACAGATGTACCCCTCCATGATTCTTTAGATAACCCATTAGAACAGACTGCCCTTACTCCGCTACAAGACTGCCCTTACTCCGCAACAAGTGTCTAGACTTTGTCAATCGAAGCATAGCAATAATTCTTTAACGCTCTGTTTGCTCAGCAGTCAAACTATACAAAATGATAGATAAAGTCTTCACATTTGTAATGGAGTGAGAGAAGGCTACCCCAATATATTACAAGGAACATCTGAAGAAGAAACGTCCCCACCCCAAATCCAAGGAAGACAATTATTAATTGTCTCCCTACACTTTTGGTTAGATTTATTTTGTTTTACGGCATATCAACCTCAATGGGTCATTTAATACCGACAAAGAAATAAATTAATTCTTAATGGATACTCAATTTTTTTTATAGAAACATTCTTTTATTTAACCCATAGATAGGACCATAACAAGTACTATCTCTCTGGGTCAGAGTGGACCAGAGAACAATGGTGAAGAAAAGGGGTGCTTTACATTCACCAGTCCTCCAGAACTGGAACCTCACCATCAGTTAGAGTTTAACGCCATTCACAGAACATAAAGACACTTGGCTACAACCTTCTAATACCTATATGATAAAAAAAGGGTTGACGCTGGTCATAAGGATGAATTTATTTGAAAACTTTATCGGCATTAAATGACCCAATAAGGTTGATATGCCGTAAAACAAACCAAAGAAACAAACTAACATTGCGGATAAATTAAAATAAAAATTAACTTTACAAGCGAGATAACTCCTGTCATTTTTTCTTTGAGTTATTTCCCTTAGATAAGTTTATCATTTTCACCATTGACCATAGGGATGAGGTTACAATCAAGAAACAAAGAATTGTGATAATACATTTTGGAATTAAAACATTAAAATGGAAGAATAAATATTCATTTATTTCAATTTCCTTGGATTTCGTGAATATTGTGATTATTTGATTAATTCAACTTTCATTTAAGATAAATGTAATATATATATATGAAACCAAATATATATATATATATATATATATATATATATATATATATATATGAGACCAAATATATATATATATATATACACACACACATATATATATATGAAACCAAATATATATATATATACATATATATATATATATATATATATGACACCAAATATATATTATATACATATATATATATATATGAAACCAAATATATATATTATATACACACACACACACACACACACACACACACACACACACACATATATATATATATATATATATATATATATATATATATATATATATATATATATATATATATATATATATATATATATATATATATGAGAATGAAAAAGATGGAATGAAAACACCACACAATGCTGTTAAAGAGAAAACAATTTATAACATAATATATATATATATATATATATATATATATGAAACCAAATATATATATATATATATATATATATATATATATATATATATATATTAGTTTTAGTATGTATATTTAATTACATGGTTGCTTATCTGAGACCATTTGGTTTCATGCATCTTCAAAAAATAATCTTCTGGCAAGAAAATAAAAATTTAGAGAAATCGAAAAAAGTTGAAAAGATATGTTAAAAAGAATTTTACATTGTTGTGTTAAAATAGGCATCAGCATGCACATGATTTTGAGGGATTTTCATATGTAAATATGTTGCGCAGATACGACAATCATATGCACCTGTGTGAGCGCAAACACGCACACACGCATACACATAAATATGTATAATCAAAAATAGATTAAAAATAAATTACAGTTTATATTCCATTCATTAAAACATTGATTTATTAATTCTTCGAATCGGATTTCATTTCCTAATAAAAAAATCTTTGAAAATAGTTGCAATTCAATCGTGAATCGTGAAACTGATTCGAATTCTTGAAAGCTATAAATCAGCCTCCATCATAAACAACTAGCAGGACCCGTAAATATACCACAGCATGATATTTTAACTATAACAACGTTTGATATGTATACTTTAAGAGTTATTGCAAAAGTTCAATGTAGAAAAAATATGATAATCTTGATTTGACACACATACACATATACACATACACCCCCTTCCCCCATCTCTGTCTCTGTCTGTCTGTCTGTCTGTCTCTCTCTCTCTCTTTCTGTCTCTCATTTCTTCCACCCATCTTCCCATTCCATTGAAACCGATTAGTGTTATCGCTTCCCCTTCTCTTGTGTCCCACTTTAACAACCCCATCACCCTACCCAAACCCACCAACTTTCTAACTACGAAGCTTCTCCGGATCGGATCGTTAGTACCTACCCATGTTTGTCACACTTTAATAAAGTGTGACAAACATGGGTAGGTACTAACGTATTAATATACAGATAAAGACTTATCTATTATATAATTGGCAATTTCGGTATGTCGCTGTATAACTTGCTGTTACCTACACAAGTGAACTGATCATGATGAAACTTTGCAGACATTAGGCTAATATTCAGAAATAGGACTGGCTAATTGTGTTGCATAATCTATGCGGTTGCATAAGATTATTGTCAACCCCTGTATTTCTGAAGGGATGGCCCTTTTCATGCCACGGGCGGTACTTTCCATTGAATATTACAGAAAGCCCGCGAAATACGTGAAGTCACATGGGACCTGGTTGGATGGCACTTCCAGTTTGGACGTCAGGCAGAGAAGGCATATCTGCTTTAGCTGGGGCTCACTTGCAGACGCGCGCTGTGTTTAGTTAGAGAAAGATGTTTAGTTAAGTAAATAAAAGTTTAAATAAATAATATGGTTTTGTGGTTGATGAATGTCTTGGCAACAAGACAGACCTAGAAGAAGAAATGAACCAAGAATGACCAACCAGCAAGAACAGAGAAATAGAAGTCATAGAGAAAGAATAGAAATGAGATCACCAATGGCCAAAGAAGTAAGTATAATAGTTAGCTAGTCTCGCAGTTTCATTACACCTGAATTGCCAATTCGATTCTCGGTGGATTCCCCATAATCTCTATTTACCCGTGTATATCTCTCCCCCTCTCTCCAGTAAAAGAACACTTGTGTATGTACCCAACATATGTGTATGAGTATGTAACAATTGGATCTCAATAAAAATCAATAATCGAACCCCAGGATATATCTTTACAATGAAGGAAGAAAGAGAATACGTTTCAATGAGACGGGGAAGATAAGGGATGGAAACTTCTCTTCCCCCCTCTCTCACCGTTTACTGAATGTTTTTAATAGGGTCGGGTTAGCTCAGTCGGTAAAGCGTTCGGCATAGTTCGATACTGGCCCTCGCCAACTCAGCGTATGAGTAGCATAGGGATATACGCGCGGTAAAGTAAGGAGCTGATGGTTGGTGTGGCGCTCAACCTCAGACGCTAAAAAATAATCTCTCTGGTCTAGAACTATTGAAAAGGGGATAGACTCCCTCGCTGATTGGCTGATACCGACTCTAGGCCACCCCAACGACTTTACTTACTACTACCACTGCTGCTGCTGCTGCTGCTGCTGCTGCTGTCCCGTAATCAAATTATTTTGAAAAATACTCTCACGATATGAAATAAAATGATAAAGAATGATAAAATAAGATTTTTAAAATTAATCTATATATCAATATTGATAAGGGATTTATTTTTAACTTTTTAAATCCTGACCAATGTCGGGTAACTATGCTAGTAAAGAATAGAATCGACTAAAAAGAAAAATTTCCGTAAAACTCAAACATATTATTCAAACATAAAAATTCCGGACCATATCACCTTTAGTCACCCCTTTTGCGATCTCGATTCATAAGGACATTTTTTTTTTCATTTATACCGTCAAAATCTAATTGCTTGTTAACAGACGAGTTTTAGTGGGTTTTTTTAATTATAAAACTAACCCCTAACCCTACCCCCCTAACTCTAACAAACAACCAGATTTTGATGGTGTAAATTAAAAAATGTCCTTAGGAATCGAGATCGCAAAAGGGGTGCCTAAAGGTCATATGGTCCAAAATTCCTAAGTTAGAGGCTAAATTATCTTCCATGACATAGAAACAAAAATTAAAAAGAGCGTCTCATCATGGTGTAATGATCAGTAAGCTAGTCTCTCAGATCCTTTGCTACTGAATAAGTTTGATTCTCCTGCATGCCCACACCTAAGACCAGGTGTCCCACGGATAAGGTAGTGGTGTCCTATCTTGGTATAATAGTTAGCTAGTCTCGCAGTTTCATTACACCTGAATTGCCAATTCGATTCTCGGTGGATGCCCCATAATTGCGACCCGACGGGGTTAAATTAATAGCGTCGATCCCAGAGGGCCATCCCTCCAGGCAATACCTGCCCCTTTGGGGGCAGGGCTGGGTTTATTGCCCAGCGCCTGAGGCGCCCCCCTTTAGGGGGGAATGCCGATGGGATCGACGCAATTTTTGTTCTCTCCCACCCATTAGCTTCGGCTTGTGGGTGGGCCCACGTTAAAACGGAGCCTTGTGCCCAGTCCATACAGGTGGGGTATGAGACAAATAAACCCATAATTGCGACCTTGTGTCACATCCAACCTTTGCCGAACGGGTTGGTTAAATAGGGCGTCCCACCAGAGCGTAATGTTTAATAAGCTAGTCTCGCTGTTCCATTACTACTAAATAGCCTGTTCGACAATCACTGGATACCCAATACTTGTGTCACACCCTACCTGTGGTAAAAGGTTTGGGTAAATGACTATTTTCTCCTATAATTTCATACAGTTCCAATGAATCATTCAAAAGCAGATTTTTCTAAAATTGTAAATGTCTCTTTATGAATAAAAAATTATATTCGTCTGGAGGTACCAAATTACCGAGCTTTAAATCGAGGAAAATATTGTCCTCAAATTGTTCATCTTACCATAATCTGTGATGTTATTTTCTCAAACATTAAGGAACCAATGAGAATTTTCATCAGCATTGTAAAAATTCTATCAGATGATTCTCTCAAATGATCTAATTCTTTTGCAGTCCAAGGGAAATAACTTTAAAATTACACCGATTGAATTATCTCCCTTGAAAATTCCTTTAAATCATATGTAAAGATACTGCACTGTCGGTGGGGCGTTAGAATACATCAACTACACCTCTGCAGAGGGGTAAGACGCCCCCAATGGGGCCACCTGATGGTCGTGGGTGGTAACTCGGGATGCTTAATGATAGAATCCTCATGGCTGAGCAGTCCATGACATACAACACTCTACTTTCGCCCTTACATAGGCTAGACGGGCGGTCAAAGAGGCCTCCTCCGATCAATCTGCTGACCATGTCAAGCACTAGTACCTATATAATTGCCCTAACCCAATTGCCCTTATGGCAAGACCCAATCATTTTTATCATATGTGCTAGAATGCGGTGGCTGAGGGTCTTCATGTCCTGGGAATGACGTTAAACTCTATCTGATGGTGAGGTTCCAGTGTGGGAGGTTTGGGGAATGTGGAGCACCTCTTCATCACCATTGCTCCCAGGTCCAATCTGAACCGGAGTGGTAGTACCTAATAGGGACTCATCTCTGGGCTAAATAGAAAAATGTGTTTATAAAAAACTTGAGTATCCATTAAGAATGAATTTATTTAAAAACTTTGTCGGCATTAAATGACCCACTAAGGCTGATATGTGTAGACATCAATCCCCATATTTTTCTTTTAATCCAATCAATAGAAATTTTGCAATACTTCAGAGAATAATCTTTTCTTTGTGTGCCAATCAATAGAAATTGTCAAATACACCAGAGAATTTATTTTCCTTTCAATTCCAATCAATAGAAATCTGGAAATACTTTAGAGAAATTATTTTTCTTTCAATTCCAATGAAAAGAAAAGTTGAAATATTATAATATCTCATTTGCATACGATACTACAGTTTTTAACTGTTAAGGCCAACATAAAAAATGTTTTTTTAAAAATTCCAAACATAGTGGGCTTTTTCAGTCCAAAAGAAATAGAACAAGGAAAAGTTTTTATCTAATTAGTTTGATAACATGGCAAGTTTTTCTCCCTCTGCACAAAATTAATTGTTTGAACTTATTACAAATGATACGAGGAGATCGAGGATAACTTGTAGAAACAAAAGTGCCATTTTGCGGTCTTTTACATTGATTTGAATTACGAATTCTGGTCATAAATCTCTAGTAGATACGAAATGTGGATCAATGTGACCACTATTCAAATAAGAAATACTTAAGGAGTTCATTGATGCATAGCATTGGCTCATTGAGTTAGATCTTACCGGGAAATTGACTAAAGATCGGGGATTACTTGTAGGAACGAGATTGCCGTTTTTGCGGTCTTTTACATTGATTTTTAGCAATTCTGCGCATAAGTCTCTAGTTAGGAAATGGGGAACAATGTGACCACTATTCAAATAAGGAATACTTAAGGAGTTCATTGATGCATAGCATTGGCTCATTGAGTTAGATCTTACCGGGAAATTGACTAAAGATCGGGGATTACTTGTAGGAACGAGATTGCCGTTTTTGCGGTCTTTTACATTGATTTGATTTAGCAATTCTGCGCATAAGTCTCTACTAGTTAGGAAATGGGGAACAATGTGACCACTATTCAAATAAGGAATACTTAAGGAGTTCATTGATGCATAGCATTGGCTCATTGAGTTAGATCTTACGGGAAATTGACTAAAGATCGGGGATTACTTGTAGGAACGAGATTGCCGTTTTTGCGGTCTTTTACATTGATTTGATTTAGCAATTCTGCGCATAAGTCTCTACTAGTTAGGAAATGGGGAACAATGTGACCACTATTCAAATAAGGAATACTTAAGGAGTTCATTGATGCATAGCATTGGCTCATTGAGTTAGATCTTACGGGGAAATTGACTAAAGATCGGGGATTACTTGTAGGAACGAGATTGCCGTTTTTGCGGTCTTTTACATTGATTTGATTTAGCAATTCTGCGCATAAGTCTCTAATAGTTAGGAAATGGGGAACAATGTGACCACTATTCAAATAAGGAATACTTAAGGAGTTCATTGATGCATAGCATTGGCTCATTGAGTTAGATCTTACCGGGAAATTGACTAAAGATCGGGGATTACTTGTAGGAACGAGATTGCCGTTTTTGCGGTCTTTTACATTGATTTGATTTAGCAATTCTGCGCATAAGTCTCTACTAGTTAGGAAATGGGGAACAATGTGACCACTATTCAAATAAGGAATACTTAAGGAGTTCATTGATGCATAGCATTGGCTCATTGAGTTAGATCTTACGGGAAATTGACTAAAGATCGGGGATTACTTGTAGGAACGAGATTGCCGTTTTTGCGGTCTTTTACATTGATTTGATTTAGCAATTCTGCGCATAAGTCTCTACTAGTTAGGAAATGGGGAACAATGTGACCACTATTCAAATAAGGAATACTTAAGGAGTTCATTGATGCATAGCATTGGCTCATTGAGTTAGATCTTACCGGGAAATTGACTAAAGATCGGGGATTACTTGTAGGAACGAGATTGCCGTTTTTGCGGTCTTTTACATTGATTTGATTTAGCAATTCTGCGCATAAGTCTCTACTAGTTAGGAAATGGGGAACAATGTGACCACTATTCAAATAAGGAATACTTAAGGAGTTCATTGATGCATAGCATTGGCTCATTGAGTTAGATCTTACGGGGAAATTGACTAAAGATCGGGGATTACTTGTAGGAACGAGATTGCCGTTTTTGCGGTCTTTTACATTGATTTGATTTAGCAATTCTGCGCATAAGTCTCTACTAGTTAGGAAATGGGGAACAATGTGACCACTATTCAAATAAGGAATACTTAAGGAGTTCATTGATGCATAGCATTGGCTCATTGAGTTAGATCTTACCGGGAAATTGACTAAAGATCGGGGATTACTTGTAGGAACGAGATTGCCGTTTTTGCGGTCTTTTACATTGATTTGATTTAGCAATTCTGCGCATAAGTCTCTACTAGTTAGGAAATGGGGAACAATGTGACCACTATTCAAATAAGGAATACTTAAGGAGTTCATTGATGCATAGCATTGGCTCATTGAGTTAGATCTTACCGGGAAATTGACTAAAGATCGGGGATTACTTGTAGGAACGAGATTGCCGTTTTTGCGGTCTTTTACATTGATTTGATTTAGCAATTCTGCGCATAAGTCTCTACTAGTTAGGAAATGGGGAACAATGTGACCACTATTCAAATAAGGAATACTTAAGGAGTTCATTGATGCATAGCATTGGCTCATTGAGTTAGATCTTACCGGGAAATTGACTAAAGATCGGGGATTACTTGTAGGAACGAGATTGCCGTTTTTGCGGTCTTTTACATTGATTTGATTTAGCAATTCTGCGCATAAGTCTCTACTAGTTAGGAAATGGGGAACAATGTGACCACTATTCAAATAAGGAATACTTAAGGAGTTCATTGATGCATAGCATTGGCTCATTGAGTTAGATCTTACCGGGAAATTGACTAAAGATCGGGGATTACTTGTAGGAACGAGATTGCCGTTTTTGCGGTCTTTTACATTGATTTGATTTAGCAATTCTGCGCATAAGTCTCTACTAGTTAGGAAATGGGGAACAATGTGACCACTATTCAAATAAGGAATACTTAAGGAGTTCATTGATGCATAGCATTGGCTCATTGAGTTAGATCTTACGGGAAATTGACTAAAGATCGGGGATTACTTGTAGGAACGAGATTGCCGTTTTTGCGGTCTTTTACATTGATTTGATTTAGCAATTCTGCGCATAAGTCTCTACTAGTTAGGAAATGGGGAACAATGTGACCACTATTCAAATAAGGAATACTTAAGGAGTTCATTGATGCATAGCATTGGCTCATTGAGTTAGATCTTACGGGAAATTGACTAAAGATCGGGGATTACTTGTAGGAACGAGATTGCCGTTTTTGCGGTCTTTTACATTGATTTGATTTAGCAATTCTGCGCATAAGTCTCTACTAGTTAGGAAATGGGGAACAATGTGACCACTATTCAAATAAGGAATACTTAAGGAGTTCATTGATGCATAGCATTGGCTCATTGAGTTAGATCTTACCGGGAAATTGACTAAAGATCGGGGATTACTTGTAGGAACGAGATTGCCGTTTTTGCGGTCTTTTACATTGATTTGATTTAGCAATTCTGCGCATAAGTCTCTACTAGTTAGGAAATGGGAACAATGTGACCACTATTCAAATAAGGAATACTTAAGGAGTTCATTGATGCATAGCATTGGCTCATTGAGTTAGATCTTACGGGAAATTGACTAAAGATCGGGGATTACTTGTAGGAACGAGATTGCCGTTTTTGCGGTCTTTTACATTGATTTGATTTAGCAATTCTGCGCATAAGTCTCTACTAGTTAGGAAATGGGGAACAATGTGACCACTATTCAAATAAGGAATACTTAAGGAGTTCATTGATGCATAGCATTGGCTCATTGAGTTAGATCTTACGGGAAATTGACTAAAGATCGGGGATTACTTGTAGGAACGAGATTGCCGTTTTTGCGGTCTTTTACATTGATTTGATTTAGCAATTCTGCGCATAAGTCTCTACTAGTTAGGAAATGGGGAACAATGTGACCACTATTCAAATAAGGAATACTTAAGGAGTTCATTGATGCATAGCATTGGCTCATTGAGTTAGATCTTACGGGAAATTGACTAAAGATCGGGGATTACTTGTAGGAACGAGATTGCCGTTTTTGCGGTCTTTTACATTGATTTGATTTAGCAATTCTGCGCATAAGTCTCTACTAGTTAGGAAATGGGGAACAATGTGACCACTATTCAAATAAGGAATACTTAAGGAGTTCATTGATGCATAGCATTGGCTCATTGAGTTAGATCTTACGGGGAAATTGACTAAAGATCGGGGATTACTTGTAGGAACGAGATTGCCGTTTTTGCGGTCTTTTACATTGATTTGATTTAGCAATTCTGCGCATAAGTCTCTACTAGTTAGGAAATGGGGAACAATGTGACCACTATTCAAATAAGGAATACTTAAGGAGTTCATTGATGCATAGCATTGGCTCATTGAGTTAGATCTTACGGGAAATTGACTAAAGATCGGGGATTACTTGTAGGAACGAGATTGCCGTTTTTGCGGTCTTTTACATTGATTTGATTTAGCAATTCTGCGCATAAGTCTCTACTAGTTAGGAAATGGGGAACAATGTGACCACTATTCAAATAAGGAATACTTAAGGAGTTCATTGATGCATAGCATTGGCTCATTGAGTTAGATCTTACGGGAAATTGACTAAAGATCGGGGATTACTTGTAGGAACGAGATTGCCGTTTTTGCGGTCTTTTACATTGATTTGATTTAGCAATTCTGCGCATAAGTCTCTACTAGTTAGGAAATGGGGAACAATGTGACCACTATTCAAATAAGGAATACTTAAGGAGTTCATTGATGCATAGCATTGGCTCATTGAGTTAGATCTTACGGGAAATTGACTAAAGATCGGGGATTACTTGTAGGAACGAGATTGCCGTTTTTGCGGTCTTTTACATTGATTTGATTTAGCAATTCTGCGCATAAGTCTCTACTAGTTAGGAAATGGGGAACAATGTGACCACTATTCAATAAGGAATACTTAAGGAGTTCATTGATGCATAGCATTGGCTCATTGAGTTAGATCTTACGGGGAATTGACTAAAGATCGGGGATTACTTGTAGGAACGAGATTGCCGTTTTTGCGGTCTTTTACATTGATTTGATTTACAATTCTGCGCATAAGTCTCTACTAGTTAGGAAATGGGGAACAATGTGACCACTATTCAAATAAGGAATACTTAAGGAGTTCATTG
Source organism: Doryteuthis pealeii (assembly GCA_023376005.1). NCBI lineage: Eukaryota > Metazoa > Mollusca > Cephalopoda > Myopsida > Loliginidae > Doryteuthis > Doryteuthis pealeii. The sequence continues at coordinate 48,382,029 of CM042172.1, forward strand.
ATGCATAGCATTGGCTCATTGAGTTAGATCTTACGGGGAAATTGACTAAAGATCGGGGATTACTTGTAGGAACGAGATTGCCGTTTTTGCGGTCTTTTACATTGATTTGATTTAGCAATTCTGCGCATAAGTCTCTACTAGTTAGGAAATGGGGAACAATGTGACCACTATTCAATAAAGGAATACTTAAGGAGTTCATTGATGCATAGCATTGGCTCATTGAGTTAGATCTTACGGGGAAATTGACTAAAGATCGGGGATTACTTGTAGGAACGAGATTGCCGTTTTGCGGTCTTTACATTGATTTGATTTAGCAATTCTGCGCATAAGTCTCTACTTAGTTAGGAAATGGGGAACAATGTGACCACTATTCAAATAAGGAATACTTAAGGAGTTCATTGATGCATAGCATTGGCTCATTGAGTTAGATCTTACGGGAAATTGACTAAAGATCGGGGATTACTTGTAGGAACGAGATTGCCGTTTTTGCGGTCTTTTACATTGATTTGATTTAGCAATTCTGCGCATAAGTCTCTACTAGTTAGGAAATGGGGAACAATGTGACCACTATTCAAATAAGGAATACTTAAGGAGTTCATTGATGCATAGCATTGGCTCATTGAGTTAGATCTTACGGGAAATTGACTAAAGATCGGGGATTACTTGTAGGAACGAGATTGCCGTTTTTGCGGTCTTTTACATTGATTTGATTTAGCAATTCTGCGCATAAGTCTCTACTAGTTAGGAAATGGGGAACAATGTGACCACTATTCAAATAAGGAATACTTAAGGAGTTCATTGATGCATAGCATTGGCTCATTGAGTTAGATCTTACGGGAAATTGACTAAAGATCGGGGATTACTTGTAGGAACGAGATTGCCGTTTTTGCGGTCTTTTACATTGATTTGATTTAGCAATTCTGCGCATAAGTCTCTACTAGTTAGGAAATGGGGAACAATGTGACCACTATTCAAATAAGGAATACTTAAGGAGTTCATTGATGCATAGCATTGGCTCATTGAGTTAGATCTTACGGGAAATTGACTAAAGATCGGGGATTACTTGTAGGAACGAGATTGCCGTTTTGCGGTCTTTACATTGATTTGATTTAGCAATTCTGCGCATAAGTCTCTACTAGTTAGGAAATGGGGAACAATGTGACCACTATTCATAAGGAATACTTAAGGAGTTCATTGATGCATAGCATTGGCTCATTGAGTTAGATCTTACCGGGAAATTGACTAAGGATCGGGGATTACTTGTAGGAACGAGATTGCGTTTTTGCGGTCTTTTACATTGATTTGATTTAGCAATTCTGCGCATAAGTCTCTACTAGTTAGGAAATGGGGAACAATGTGACCACTATTCAAATAAGGAATACTTAAGGAGTTCATTGATGCATAGCATTGGCTCATTGAGTTAGATCTTACGGGAAATTGACTAAAGATCGGGGATTACTTGTAGGAACGAGATTGCCGTTTTTGCGGTCTTTTACATTGATTTGATTTAGCAATTCTGCGCATAAGTCTCTACTAGTTAGGAAATGGGGAACAATGTGACCACTATTCAAATAAGGAATACTTAAGGAGTTCATTGATGCATAGCATTGGCTCATTGAGTTAGATCTTACCGGAAATTGACTAAAGATCGGGGATTACTTGTAGGAACGAGATTGCCGTTTTTGCGGTCTTTACATTGATTTGATTTAGCAATTCTGCGCATAAGTCTCTACTAGTTAGGAATGGGGAACAATGTGACCACTATTCAATAAGGAATACTTAAGGAGTTCATTGATGCATAGCATTGGCTCATTGAGTTAGATCTTACGGGGAAATTGACTAAAGATCGGGAATTACTTGTAGGAACGAGATTGCCGTTTTTGCGGTCTTTTACATTGATTTGATTAGCAATTCTGCGCATAAGTCTCTACTAGTTAGGAAATGGGGAACAATGTGACCACTATTCAAATAAGGAATACTTAAGGAGTTCATTGATGCATAGCATTGGCTCATTGAGTTAGATCTTACGGGAAATTGACTAAAGATCGGGGATTACTTGTAGGAACGAGATTGCCGTTTTTGCGGTTTTTTTACATTGATTTGATTTAGCAATTCTGCGCATAAGTCTCTTAAGTTGGAAATGGGAACAATGTGACCACTATTCAAATAAGGAATACTTAAGGAGTTCATTGATGCATAGCATTGCTCATTGAGTTAGATCTTACGGGAAATTGACTAAAGATCGGGATTACTTGTAGGAACGAGATTGCCGTTTTTGCGGTCTTTTACATTGATTTGATTTAGCAATTCTGCGCATAAGTCTCTACTAGTTAGGAAATGGGGAACAATGTGACCACTATTCAAATAAGGAATACTTAAGGAGTTCATTGATGCATAGCATTGGCTCATTGAGTTAGATCTTACGGGGAAATTGACTAAAGATCGGGGATTACTTGTAGGAACGAGATTGCCGTTTTGCGGTCTTTACATTGATTTGATTTAGCAATTCTGCGCATAAGTCTCTACTAGTTAGGAAATGGGGAACAATGTGACCACTATTCAATAAGGAATACTTAAGGAGTTCATTGATGCATAGCATTGGCTCATTGAGTTAGATCTTACGGGAAATTGACTAAAGATCGGGGATTACTTGTAGGAACGAGATTGCCGTTTTTGCGGTCTTTTACATTGATTTGATTTAGCAATTCTGCGCATAAGTCTCTACTAGTTAGGAAATGGGGAACAATGTGACCACTATTCAAATAAGGAATACTTAAGGAGTTCATTGATGCATAGCATTGGCTCATTGAGTTAGATCTTACGGGGAAATTGACTAAAGATCGGGGATTACTTGTAGGAACGAGATTGCCGTTTTTGCGGTCTTTTACATTGATTTGATTTAGCAATTCTGCGCATAAGTCTCTACTAGTTAGGAAATGGGGAACAATGTGACCACTATTCAAATAAGGAATACTTAAGGAGTTCATTGATGCATAGCATTGGCTCATTGAGTTAGATCTTACCGGGAAATTGACTAAAGATCGGGATTACTTGTAGGAACGAGATTGCCGTTTTTGCGGTCTTTACATTGATTTGATTTAGCAATTCTGCGCATAAGTCTCTACTAGTTAGGAAATGGGGAACAATGTGACCACTATTCATAAGGAATACTTAAGGAGTTCATTGATGCATAGCATTGGCTCATTGAGTTAGATCTTACGGGAAATTGACTAAAGATCGGGGATTACTTGTAGGAACGAGATTGCCGTTTTTGCGGTCTTTTACATTGATTTGATTTAGCAATTCTGCGCATAAGTCTCTACTAGTTGGGAAATGGGGAACAATGTGACCACTATTCAAATAAGGAATACTTAAGGAGTTCATTGATGCATAGCATTGGCTCATTGAGTTAGATCTTACCGGAAATTGACTAAAGATCGGGGATTACTTGTAGAAACGAGATTGCCGTTTTTGCGGTTTTTACATTGATTTGATTTAGCAATTCTGCGCATAAGTCTCTACTAGTTAGGAAATGGGGAACAATGTGACCACTATTCAAATAAGGAATACTTAAGGAGTTCATTGATGCATAGCATTGGCTCATTGAGTTAGATCTTACGGGAAATTGACTAAAGATCGGGGATTACTTGTAGAAACGAGATTGCCGTTTTTGCGGTTTTTCATTGATTTGATTTAGCATTTCTGCGCATAAGTCTCTACTATTAGGAAATGGGGAACAATGTGACCACTATTCAAATAAGGAATACTTAAGGAGTTCATTGATGCATAGCATTGGCTCATTGAGTTAGATTTACCGGGAAATTGACTAAAGATCGGGGATTACTTGTAGAAACGAGATTGCCGTTTTTGCGGTTTTACATTGATTTGATTTAGCAATTTGCGCATAAGTCTCTACTAGTTAGGAAATGGGGAACAATGTGACCACTATTCAATAAGGAATACTTAAGGATTCATTGATGCATAGCATTGGCTCATTGAGTTAGATCTTACGGGGAAATTGACTAAAGATCGGGGATTACTTGTAGAAAACGAGATTGCCGTTTTTGCGGTCTTTTACATTGATTTGATTTAGCAATTCTGCGCATAAGTCTCTACTAGTTAGGAAATGGGGAACAATGTGACCACTATTCAAATAAGGAATACTTAAGGAGTTCATTGATGCATAGCATTGCTCATTGAGTTAGATCTTACGGGGAATTGACTAAAGATCGGGGATTACTTGTAGGAACGAGATTGCCGTTTTTGCGGTCTTTTACATTGATTTGATTTAGCAATTCTGCGCATAAGTCTCTATAGTTAGGAAATGGGGAACAATGTGACCACTATTCAAATAAGGAATACTTAAGGAGTTCATTGATGCATAGCATTGGCTCATTGAGTTAGATCTTACGGGGAATTGACTAAAATCGGGGATTACTTGTAGGAACGAGATTGCCGTTTTGCGGTCTTTTACATTGATTTGATTTAGCAATTCTGCGCATAAGTCTCTACTAGTTAGGAAATGGGGAACAATGTGACCACTATTCAAATAAGGAATACTTAAGGAGTTCATTGATGCATAGCATTGGCTCATTGAGTTAGATCTTACCGGGAAATTGACTAAAGATCGGGATTACTTGTAGGAACGAGATTGCCGTTTTTGCGGTCTTTTACATTGATTTGATTTAGCAATTCTGCGCATAAGTCTCTACTAGTTAGGAAATGGGGAACAATGTGACCACTATTCAAATAAGGAATACTTAAGGAGTTCATTGATGCATAGCATTGGCTCATTGAGTTAGATCTTACGGGGAAATTGACTAAAGATCGGGATTACTTGTAGAAACGAGATTGCCGTTTTGCGGTCTTTTACATTGATTTGATTTAGCAATTCTGCGCATAAGTCTCTACTAGTTAGGAAATGGGGAACAATGTGACCACTATTCAAATAAGGAATACTTAAGGAGTTCATTGATGCATAGCATTGGCTCATTGAGTTAGATCTTACGGGGAAATTGACTAAAGATCGGGGATTACTTGTAGGAACGAGATTGCCGTTTTTGCGGTCTTTTACATTGATTTGATTTAGCAATTCTGCGCATAAGTCTCTACTAGTTAGGAAATGGGGAACAATGTGACCACTATTCAAATAAGGAATACTTAAGGAGTTCATTGATGCATAGCATTGGCTCATTGAGTTAGATCTTACCGGGAAATTGACTAAAGATCGGGGATTACTTGTAGGAACGAGATTGCCGTTTTTGCGGTCTTTTACATTGATTTGATTTACAATTCTGCGCATAAGTCTCTACTAGTTAGGAAATGGGGAACAATGTGACCACTATTCAAATAAGGAATACTTAAGGAGTTCATTGATGCATAGCATTGGCTCATTGAGTTAGATCTTACGGGGAAATTGACTAAAGATCGGGGATTACTTGTAGGAACGAGATTGCGTTTTTGCGGTCTTTTACATTGATTTGATTTAGCAATTCTGCGCATAAGTCTCTATAGTTAGGAAATGGGGAACAATGTGACCACTATTCAATAAGGAATACTTAAGGAGTTCATTGATGCATAGCATTGGCTCATTGAGTTAGATCTTACCGGGAAATTGACTAAAGATCGGGGATTACTTGTAGGAACGAGATTGCCGTTTGCGGTCTTTTACATTGATTTGTTTTAGCAATTCTGCGCATAAGTCTCTACTAGTTAGGAAATGGGGACAATGTGACCACTATTCAAATAAGGAATACTTAAGGAGTTCATTGATGCATAGCATTGGCTCATTGAGTTAGATCTTACGGGGAAATTGACTAAAGATCGGGGATTACTTGTAGGAACGAGATTGCCGTTTTTGCGGTCTTTTACATTGATTTGATTTAGCAATTCTGCGCATAAGTCTCTACTAGTTAGGAAATGGGGAACAATGTGACCACTATTCAAATAAGGAATACTTAAGGAGTTCATTGATGCATAGCATTGGCTCATTGAGTTAGATCTTACGGGAAATTGACTAAAGATCGGGGATTACTTGTAGGAACGAGATTGCCGTTTTTGCGGTCTTTTACATTGATTTGATTTAGCAATTCTGCGCATAAGTCTCTACTAGTTAGGAAATGGGGAACAATGTGACCACTATTCAAATAAGGAATACTTAAGGAGTTCATTGATGCATAGCATTGGCTCATTGAGTTAGATCTTACGGGAAATTGACTAAAGATCGGGGATTACTTGTAGGAACGAGATTGCCGTTTTGGCGGTCTTTTACATTGATTTGATTTAGCAATTCTGCGCATAAGTCTCTACTAGTTAGGAAATGGGGAACAATGTGACAACTTTTCAAATAAGGAATACTTAAGGAGTTCATTGATGCATAGCATTGGCTCATTGAGTTAGATCTTACGGGGAAATTGACTAAAGATCGGGGATTACTTGTAGGAACGAGATTGCCGTTTTTGCGGTCTTTTACATTGATTTGATTTAGCAATTCTGCGCATAAGTCTCTACTAGTTAGGAAATGGGGAACAATGTGACCACTATTCAATAAGGAATACTTAAGGAGTTCATTGATGCATAGCATTGGCTCATTGAGTTAGATCTTACGGAAATTGACTAAAGATCGGGGATTACTTGTAGGAACGAGATTGCCGTTTTTGCGGTTTTTACATTGATTTGATTTAGCAATTCTGCGCATAAGTCTCTACTAGTTAGGAAATGGGAACAATGTGACCACATACAATAAGGAATACTTAAGGAGTTCATTGATGCATACATTGGCTCATTGAGTTAGATCTTACGGGAAATTGACTAAAGATCGGGGATTACTTGTAGAAACGAGATTGCCGTTTTTGCGGTTTTTACATTGATTTGATTTAGCATTTCTGCGCATAAGTCTCTACTAGTTGGAAATGGGGAACAATGTGACCACTATTCAAATAAGGAATACTTAAGGAGTTCATTGATGCATAGCATTGGCTCATTGAGTTAGATCTTACCGGGAAATTGACTAAAGATCGGGGATTACTTGTAGAAACGAGATTGCCGTTTTTGCGGTCTTTTACATTGATTTGATTTAGCAATTCTGCGCATAGTCTCTACTAGTTAGGAAATGGGAACAATGTGACCACTATTCAAATAAGGAATACTTAAGGAGTTCATTGATGCATAGCATTGGCTCATTGAGTTAGATCTTACCGGGAAATTGACTAAAGATCGGGGATTACTTGTAGGAACGAGATTGCCGTTTTGGCGTTCTTTTACATTGATTTGATTTAGCAATTCTGCGCATAAGTCTCTACTAGTTAGGAAATGGGGAACAATGTGACCACTATTCAAATAAGGAATACTTAAGGAGTTCATTGATGCATAGCATTGGCTCATGAGTTAGATCTTACGGGAAATTGACTAAAGATCGGGGATTACTTGTAGGAACGAGATTGCCGTTTTGCGTCGTTTTTACATTGATTTGATTTAGCAATTCTGCGCATAAGTCTCTACTAGTTAGGAAATGGGAACAATGTGACCACTATTCAATAAGGAATACTTAAGGAGTTCATTGATGCATAGCATTGGTCATTGAGTTAGATCTTACGGGGAAATTGACTAAAGATCGGGGATTACTTGTAGAAGACGAGATTGCCGTTTTTGCGGTCTTTTACATTGATTTGATTTAGCAATTCTGCGCATAAGTCTCTACTAGTTAGGAAATGGGGAACAATGTGACCACTATTCAATAAAGGAATACTTAAGGAGTTCATTGATGCATAGCATTGCTCATTGAGTTAGATCTTACGGGGAATTGACTAAAGATCGGGGATTACTTGTAGGAACGAGATTGCCGTTTTTGCGGTCTTTTACATTGATTTGATTTAGCAATTCTGCGCATAAGTCTCTACTAGTTAGGAAATGGGGAACAATGTGACCACTATTCAAATAAGGAATACTTAAGGAGTTCATTGATCATAGCATTGGCTCATTGAGTTAGATCTTACGGGAAATTGACTAAAGATCGGGGATTACTTGTAGGAACGAGATTGCCGTTTTGCGGTCTTTTACATTGATTTGATTTAGCAATTCTGCGCATAAGTCTCTACTAGTTAGGAAATGGGGAACAATGTGACCACTATTCAAATAAGGAATACTTAAGGAGTTCATTGATGCATAGCATTGGCTCATTGAGTTAGATCTTACCGGGAGAATTGACTAAAGATCGGGGATTACTTGTAGGAACGAGATTGCCGTTTTTGCGGTCTTTTACATTGATTTGATTTAGCAATTCTGCGCATAAGTCTCTAGTTAGGAAATGGGGAACAATGTGACCACTATTCAAATAAGGAATACTTAAGGAGTTCATTGATGCATAGCATTGGCTCATTGAGTTAGATCTTACCGGGAAATTGACTAAAGATCGGGGATTACTTGTAGGAACGAGATTGCCGTTTTTTGCGGTCTTTTTACGGAGTAATTGAAGATTTGAAATTATATTTTTATCCAAATTTCTGGCGAATAAGGTCTCTTACTATTATTAGGAA
>CM042172.1:48390631-48420631 GCA_023376005.1 Doryteuthis pealeii
TATAGTGAAAACGGCGTCGAAAAACAAGCCACCAAAAAGCCTTCAAAACAGGGCATTTTTCAAGTTGATTTCAGGCACGTAAAAAAAAAACTTAAAAACGCCCGGCGGACCCCTTAAAACAATGAAATTAACATTCCAAACTGTTGTTTCTAGTTAGGGGCCGTCCCGGACACCTTACCTGATAGTTTGTTTGTTGAAAAACTCTGGGGCAATTTTCCAAATCGGGGTTTGAAGGATTTTTTTACTTCCCAACTGGCTATTTAAAAAACAAAAAAAACCGTGTAACACTATCGAAAATTAATAAAATAACATTGAATTTGGTATTTTTAGCAAGCCCTAACGGGTCTAATGATGCCTGATAGTTTGCAAGTTTGAAAATTTTGGTTAACTTTAAAAATTTTGCTTAAATTCATATAGTGAAAATCGAGCGTCAAAAACAAGCCAAAAAGCCTTCAAAACAGGGCATTTTTCAAGTTGATTTCAGGCACGTAAAAAAAAACTTAAAAACGCCCGGCGGACCCCTTAAAACAATGAAATTAACATTCCAACTGTTGTTTCTAGTTAGGGGCCGTCCCCGGACACCTTACCTGATAGTTTTTTGTTTGTTGAAAAAACTCTGGGGCAATTTTCCAAATCGGGGTTTGAAGGGATTTTTTACTTCCCAACTGGCTATTAAAAACAAAAAAAAACCGTGTAACACTATCGAAAATTAATAAAATAACATTGAATTTGGTATTTTTAGCAAGCCCCTAACGGGTCTAATGATGCCTGATAGTTTGCAAGTTTGAAAATTTTGGTTAACTTTAAAAATTTTGCTTAAATTCATATACTGAAAATCGAGCGTCAAAAACAAGCCAAAAAGACTTCAAAACAGGGCATTTTTCAAGTTGATTTCACACACGTAAAAAAAAAACTTAAAAAACGCCCGGCGGACCCCTTAAAACAATGAAATTAACATTCCAACTGTTGTTTCTAGTTAGGGGCCGTCCCCGGACACCTTACCTGATAGTTTGTTTGTTGAAAAACTCTGGGGCAATTTTCCAAATCGGGGTTTGAAGGGATTTTTTTACTTCCCAACTGGCTATTAAAAAACAAAAAAAACCGTGTAACACTATCGAAAATTAATAAAATAACATTGAATTTGGTATTTTTAGCAAGCCCCTAACGGGTCTAATGATGCCTGATAGTTTGCAAGTTTGAAAATTTTGGTTAACTTTAAAAATTTTGCTTAAATTCATATAGTGAAAATCGAGCGTCAAAAACAAGCCAAAAAGCCTTCAAAACAGGGCATTTTTCAAGTTGATTTCAGGCACGTAAAAAAAAACTTAAAAACGCCCGGCGGACCCCTTAAAACAATGAAATTAACATTCCAACTGTTGTTTCTAGTTAGGGGCCGTCCCCGGACACCTTACCTGATAGTTTGTTTGTTGAAAAACTCTGGGGCAATTTTCCAAATCGGGGTTTGAAGGGATTTTTTTTTTCCCAACTGGCTATTAAAAAACAAAAAAAACCGTGTAACACTATCGAAAATTAATAAAATAACATTGAATTTGGTATTTTTAGCAAGCCCCTAACGGGTCTAATGATGCCTGATAGTTTGCAAGTTTGAAAATTTTGGTTAACTTTAAAAAATTTTGCTTAAATTCATATAGTGAAAATCGAGCGTCAAAAACAAGCCAAAAAGCCTTCAAAACAGGGCATTTTCAAGTTGATTTCAGGCACGTAAAAAAAAAACTTAAAAACGCCCGGCGGACCCCTTAAAACAATGAAATTAACATTCCAACTGTTGTTTCTAGTTAGGGGCCGTCCCCGGACACCTTACCTGATAGTTTGTTTGTTGAAAAACTCTGGGGCAATTTTCCAAATCGGGGTTTGAAGGGATTTTTTTACTTCCCAACTGGCTATTAAAAAACAAAAAAAAACCGTGTAACACTATCGAAAATTAATAAAATACCATTGAATTTGATATTTTTAGCAAGCCCCTAACGGGTCTAATGATGCCTGATAGTTTGCAAGTTTGAAAATTTTGGTTAACTTTAAAAATTTTGCTTAAATTCATATAGTGAAAATCGAGCGTCAAAAACAAGCCAAAAAGCCTTCAAAACAGGGCATTTTTTCAAGTTGATTTCAGGCACGTAAAAAAAAACTTTAAAACGCCCGGCGGACCCCTTAAAACAATGAAATTAACATTCCAACTGTTGTTTCTAGTTCGGGGCCTCCCCGGACACCTTACCTGATAGTTTGTTTGTTGAAAAACTCTGGGGCAATTTTCCAAATCGGGGTTTGAAGGGATTTTTTTACTTCCCAACTGGCTATTAAAAAACAAAAAAAACCGTGTAACACTATCGAAAATTAATAAAATAACATTGAATTTGGTATTTTTAGCAAGCCCCTAACGGGTCTAATGATGCCTGATAGTTTGCAAGTTTGAAAATTTTGGTTAACTTTAAAAATTTTGCTTAAATTCATATACTGAAAATCGAGCGTCAAAAAGCTCTAGTAGTAACACTATCGAAAATTTATTGAAAAGCATCCATTTACGTTTAAATATTAGGAGTCGATTTTATAGGCTTTTCTGATTTCGATGCATTTGGTACGAGAGAGAGAGAGAGAGAGAGAGAGAGAGAGAGAGAGAGAGAGAGAGAGAGAGAGAGAGAGAGAGAGAGAGAGAGAGCCTCCAATGGGTCTAATCATACCTGATAATATGCAACTTTGAAAATGTTGCTTAAATTCAGAGAAGAGAGAGAGAGAGAGAGAGAGAGAGAGAGAGAGAGAGAGAGAGAGAGAGAGAGAGAGAGAGAGAGAGAGAGAGATTAATTAGAAGAGTTATTGGAGATTTGAGCCTTTAAAACCCCGCTGAAAATTTAAGGTTTCGATTTTATTGGCTTTTCTGATTTCGATTTGAAAGCTTTATTTATATGCAAGTTCTCTAATAAAAAAAAAGACAGTCAAAATATTTGTGAACATTTTAGAAACCGCACTTTGAATTCTTGATAAAAAAAACAAAAAAAACGTGGTTAGCAACATGTAAAACTAGGAAAATAACATTGAACTTTTTTTTTTTTTTTTTGATTTTGAGGTATTTTAATTTTTTTCAAATCTAACCTAAATTTCAAATCTTGCCACTTGCTAAAAATACAAAATTCAATGTTATTTTAATAATATTTTTCAAACCTGGAAATTCTCAGGTCCTCTAAGAGTCTTTCTAAAGATAACAAGTGCCATGTTATTTTACTCGTTTTAAATGTTGCTACACATTTTTGTATTTTAACTAGCTAAATTATATAGAAATAAAGTCTGGTGTTCGACGTACTTTTATATATGACTTCAAAAATTTCACACAAAGTTTCATAATCACTATCAGATATGATGTAACACCATGGAAACTTGCTAGAAATAACGACTGGAATGTTAGTTTATAACTAATAAACTAACATTCCAGTCGTTATTTCTAGCAAGTTTCCATGGTGTTACATCATATCTGATAGTGATTATGAAACTTTGTGTGAAATTTTTGAAGTCATATATAAAAGTACGTCGAACACCAGACTTTATTCATTCATTTACAATTTCAATGTTATTTTATTATTTTTAAATGTTGCTACACAAGTTTACTTTTTTTTTTTAATTAGCTTAATTATATAGAAATGAGTTCCGGCGTTGAACGTGCACTTAAAAAAAAATTGCAAGAAACAACAATAGGAACGTTAGTTATTAGTTTTACGTGATTTTACTAAATTTTGATGTATAGGAAGTTTTTTTTTTCCAATTTAACCACATTTTTCAATGTTGGCACTTATCACTGGATACAGACTTGCTAAAAATAACAAATTCAATGTTATTTTACTAGTTTTAAATGTTGCTACACGAGCTTTTTGGTTTTTAATTAGCACAATTACATAAACATGTATGACAACATGGGGGGGGGGGGTCGTCAATTTTATTTCCACCATTCTCGTCCAAATCGTCTGGGAGAATATCGATCACCACTAATAGCAGTCTCCCAGATCAATACTCTTAATCATTATGTACAGGACATTAGGTATGGATTTTACTATTACTTATTCGGTCTACCACATACACACACATATATGTGGTTTGACTTACTATTTATTAATCATAACTACCTAGAACGTATCTATATACACCTACCCCCGCATACATAGTATTATACATGATTGCACTTGAAAATATGAAATTTCTCAATTTGAAAATTTTTTTCAACCTTCCCAGTTTGTTATTTTACTAATTGAAGATTGAACCAATTGCCTAGAGATAGCTGACGCCACAGAAAAAATACAGACAGCTAATTCAACATTACATCAAGCTACCTGTATATGACCTTCCTAAGATTCATAAGGATGGTATTCCATTGAGACCCATTGTCAGCTGCCGAGGTTCAGCGCGTTCCTCATTGAGCTTGTTGAGATAGTCACCCCATTGACAGATGTCCTCATATGTCAAGAACTCCGCCCACTTCACGAAGGTATCCACTGATGAGACTCTGACAGTGGTACGAGATAATTTAGCTGCAGATCCATCGTTGGAAAGAACGCACCTGTATCCCAATAGATAATCGGATGGAGATGTTGAATTTCTGTGTGGAAACAACCTACTTCGAGATGGGTTCTAACATACCGACAAGAAGAGGGCCTGGCGATTGGATCACTATTGTCCCCAGCGTTGGCCACTATATACATTGAATACTTTGAAGAGATGGCCTTGGGATATACACCACTAAAGCCGTCAATGTGGCTTCGATACGTAGATGACACATTCATTCTCTGGCTCCATCAAGAAGATGTTCAAATACTAATGGATCATGTGAACTCAATCCATCCGTCTATTGTTACGTATTACGAATAACTCGAAATTGATTATAGAACGAAACTCAAAAGTTAAAAGGGAATACTCCAGAACATTCTTGAAACTGTGACGTCAGAGCTGAGGTACGTGTCCCACTAAATGACCCTAATCTGGAGCAGAATTTCTTTGACCAGTATTGTCACGTCGGCCGGTCTCTTGAGAAAACGAAGGCAAAGAGATGAACAGAAATATACACCACTTCTTTTTTGGGGGAAGGGAAGAGATCTCTATCACTACTTTAGTTTTTCACTCCGGACCCTTTCGGCGAACACGGTTGGACGCTTCACTTCGTTGAGGGTGGGCGAAAATCGTCTTCATGTGGCCTGGAAGAAAATTTTACTACTATGGCCAGTTGGAATCCCGATATCACCTTCATGCGGGCCAGATAAATCTAAGATATCTTCCAAAGATAACAATCTCAACGAGGCTATGCGACAAATCGGAAAGGAAAGAAAGCATCGCTTATTCCGTCGTCAAGCTAACCAGAAGAAAGGCATATCCGAAGAATCCCCAACAAAAGATGAACCAACGTAAAAGCTAAGTAAAAATTCTCCCGTCATGAAAAATTGCTATCATCAACTTTCCTTGATTTTGTCCCAATGCTGAACTCTTAATATGCCCACGAAATAAAGTTTCTTAATGTCTCTACACCCCCCCCCAGTCCATCGGTATTCATTTCACCCCACTCCCACTTATGAACTTTTGATATGAAAGAGATTCCACTTAATGACCTTATTTACCCCAGCCTGTCGGTGTCTGTTTCATCTTCCTCCCAGCTTGTAAATTCTAAATAAAACCATGTCTTGAAAATTATATATTATGTCTTATTGTTCTTTGCCAATTTTTGCATGTGCACCTTTCACTTTTCTTTGGTCTCTGATGGAACAGCGTGTAAACGTTTAGAAAACGATAGGCGAACGTAACACTATATAGCTCACAATGGAAAAGGAACAAAACAAATTGTCATTCCTAGATATGTTAATAACTCGCACAGAGCAAGGATTCAGATTATCCGTGTATCGAAATCCTACTTTTGACGGACAGTACAGGAAATTAATCGTCCGTTGCCTACAACACCGAACAAAAACCATTAGCAGTGACAATGTATATCAGAAGTAAATGGACAGCTTAAGGGATACCCTCAGTTGTAACAATTATCCTGGGAGGATAACATCAGCTACGAGAAATCTGGATCGCTGGACAGAGGATGATACCCGAGTCTGTCTACCCTATCTCAAAGAATTGGCTGAAAAGATTCAAACGATATGTATTCGATATAACATAAGGACAACATCCAGGTGTGACTCTTATAGAATACAATTCTATATTTTTGAATAAATACACGTACACATTTCTTTTTCAAAACTTAAGGAAAACAGATTAAGAACAAACACACAACACTATCCTTTTTTCCAAGCTTAAGGAAAAGTAATTAAAGCAAACACACGAACACAAATCCTTTTCCAAAGATTTAAGGAAAAGTGATTAAACCAAAGGTTTACACAAAAATCAAAATCGATTGGCTGGGTTCGTATTGCTTTCTACTACGTCCGCGCGTTTGCGCCAAAAAGTTAATTACTTTTTGATCCGACTAAAGATTATAAAATATGGATAAGAAATCAACAAACAGACAGAATTCATTTCGCTAGCAGACGGGACAGACTTCACCTCACACTCAAACAGGATATACCCTGCGACAACAAACACACAGATCTAGTCTCGCTGCCAGATAGAACAACGACCAAGAAACAAGTGTTCGAACGAACGATTCCACTGCCTCAACACAATTACTACTACTACCATTATTCTTACCACTTCGTTCTACCTACATCAAGAATCCGTTTCAACAAGGTCGTATATACAAACTTGATTCTCATTTCTGTCCACATCTAAACGAACTTTTCTAAACTCACACATACAAACTTTTACATTTTACATTACACATATCATTTACACTATTCCTTTCGAACATTTCACATATTTGTCGAATACTTGAAAATTTATTCTCTGAATAAATTTATTTGTTATTTTTTAATCATATGCATTCGTTTTATTATTTCTCCGTATTTTCTGCCTGTGTCATATTGTTATTCGTCATTTAATATTCTTAGCGAACCTCTACAACAAGGCCTCTACACTCTACTCTTCGTAAACATTTCCCAGCAGAATACTACATGACCAAGAATGGTGTATATTCCATTCCATACAGCTGTAGCACAGTATGCAGAGGCGAAACACTCCGTCCGCTGAAAGTAAGACTAGAGGAACGTCGTAAAGTTGTAGTACGAGGGAAAATAGAAAAGTCGGGTATTGCTGATCATATATGGAATAAAAAGGGAAATCATCTGCCCTTATGGGATGAAAAGTTAGGGAAGAACATTGGAAGATGCCTAAAAGAATCAGCTCATTTGATAGACTATAGTAACCTTTTAATTAGACCAAGCATAGAGATGAATACAATATGGGAACCTATAATTAAAAAGGCGAGATTAGATTGATTAAAAAAAACGCAATATGAGTCAAAGTAAAAAAAAAACATACATAAGTATAAAGGTAAATATTCTAGGTTACATAGGTTTATAAGTTCCCAAAATTCACTAAATTGTCAAATTGGACACATGCCCTAGTGGATATAGGCGTTGAGTTCTGACAGTTATCTCTAGGCTGTAGGATCAATCCTGGTCAAGGGTGACAGTAGCATAGAATAATTAACACAGTTTAACACTTGTACCCAGTTATGGCTAATGGAATGAGAATAGTATAGCCCCGGAGATTAAATAAAAGGCTAGGTTGAAAGTTCCGCGAAGGTTCCCAATTACGATATGAAAGCTTAGAGTTATACAAGAAGATTCCTGAGTTCGAGTAGGGGGTTCCTGAGTTCGAGACAAAAAACGCCAGAAAGTTACTGAATACACTCTGTAGCACCTGCAAAGATATGATCAAGTGTTAAGTATACATGGGTACAAATATACACACTAAAACCACCAGCCAATCAAAATGTTGGAAAGGTAGAATAGCCGAAGCTGCTATTTAAACCACTTACAAAGTCTGGGTTCTTAGAAGCTGATTCAACTTGCAACTCAGTTGAATACTGATCAGTTTACACAAATCTCGACAGTTCCAGAGTACAACAAGGCCAGGGGGCACATCGGCTTAATTATTGTGTACATAACAATTAAGATAAGGACAATAGTCCGAATAATCCAAATTATCAAGCCTCATCTAAAAAAAAAAAAAAAAATTAGAGAAAAGTTTTAATTTGTTTTTTAATTAGCGCAAGTACATAGCAAAATTTCAAAATTAAAAATTGTCCCCAAGTTTTGGAACCTAAAAATTATCAGATGAAATATCACAAGCAAACATATGGTAGCAAAAGAAAAACGGACGAGGAAAATTAGATTCATTTTGTTTATTTAAAAAATAAACAAAAGCTGGAAATGTTCAGATGATAAGTCCTTCTTTCACTCTGGTGGTGAGTGCAGGTGTGGGGTTGAAAATCTATTTCTTCGTCGGCTGATTCGGGTGTGGGGTTGAAAGTGTTATTCAACGACGACTTGTGTGGCGCAGGGATGTGGGTAAGAGATTACTGAACCTCCTCCGACCGGTCCAGTAATCTCTTGATCTTGCCGGAAAGAAGGAGTGACGCTAAGTACCAACGCTGGTCGTCAACTGACTTATCGACTTTAAGTCAGCTGCTTTTATATTCATCGAGAATCGTTTTGAAAGTTTTTTTGGTGAAAATTTATGATTACTGTCGGGTCAACATCCGTTAGATGTTACATTTCTCAATAACTTAAGTTCTGTTCTGAAGTGTTTTTTTAAAATTTGTTTTGTTGGTGAGTGGGTGTATTGAGTTGGTAATATTTGTGAATCAAGAAAGATATCTATTTCTTTTATAACACAGATATGTTTCAAAACTATTAGGCTACAGTCCCAGACGTCAAAAGAGGCTTAGTTTTCGAATTACGTAGCTAAACAATCTCTGGAAATAATTTTAACGTAATTATTAATTAAAAATAAAAAAAGGCTAATAAAAACTTTTCGCAATCAGTACCGTACCTTGATATTATGCGAAAAGTACCATTTAAACGGGCTACTTTATAGTAAAATACGTATAAAAATGGAGTAGCTCCGAAATCAGAATTAGCCAATGAGAATCGTGTATTCGAAATATAATCTGATAGCGTAGCGAAATAAACATTACCTTACAATAATCCCTTTACAAATTTTCTTCAGGAAAAAATTCAAAATATAATTTTCAATTAAAAAATAAACTGACTTTTTAGAAAAAATAAGAAATAATAGTATTTCGCATACATGTGACAACAAGTCACCCTAAGAAACGTAAATAAAATAACGAGTAATAAGCGAATTTGCTTTTTAGAAAAAATAAAAAAATAATAGTATTTCGCATACATGTGACAACAAGTAAATATTTATTGTTTAAACTTTAAACAATCTAGTGCTTCGATCGCGTAATTTTTTTTTGTTTCTATTCATAACTTCGGTCTTTTATCTCTTTATTCATACTGTAATTAATATCGAAAATGAAAAACTCGCAAAACATTTTACGCCCCCAACATAAGGGGGGTCAATATTAAGTGACCTGAAAAAATGAGAAAGTTTTGAAATAAAATAAATAATGCATTATAATTTACCAAAAATCAGGGAATTATCGGATTTTAATGAAATTTTCAGTGTTTATTTATCAATGAACGATCTGTTCATTGATAAATAAACACTGAAAACTTCATTAAAATCCGATAATTCCCTGATTTTTGGTAAATTATTTTCTGTAGGGGGGCTAAAGTCATTTTGTAAAAAACGCATTTTAGGCTCATTTTGCCAGTAGCTAGTATAAACAACAAGCATTTTAAATATCTGTATACGAAATACTATTCATTTTTTTCCCGATTTTCTAAAAAGCCAGTTCTTTAATTGAAAATCATATTTTGAAATTTTTCCTGAAGAAAAAAATTGTTTGCTTTAGTTACTAAAGCATTATTATTGTTTGCTGTAATCTGTAATCTCATTAGCCAATGAGATTACAGATTTTATCTGGAATGTAAACATCAGCTGATGTTCTGTGTTTATGAAATAAAAAAAATATTAATTTAGAATGACCCTCACCCCCCAAAAAAAATAAAAATCCCTAATAATATGCTTTAGTAACTAATACTAAAGCATATTATTAGGGATTTTTTTTTTGGGGGGGTGAGGGTCATTCTAAATTAATATTTTTTTTATTTCATAAACACAGAACATCAGCTGATGTTTACATTCCAGATAAAATCTGTAATCTCATTGGCTAATTTGAATTCGGAGCTATTTTCATTCTATACGTATTTTACTCACTTAAAACTTATTTAATTAATTCTCGATGCGAGAAACCTATGCGCGAACAAAAATTGTAATTTTGGGGTGATATCATTTTAATAATAAAGGACAATTTATCTGGTAACTTTTTACATCCGACAGAACTGAACGATAATTGGGTTGGGACTGTGGCCTATATATAATTTTGCTATGAACAACAATTGGAATGTTACTTCATCATTTTCAAGTGTTTCTACACCAGCTTTTCTTGTTTTTTCTAATAAGCGAAATAGTTAAAACCGATCGATTTTACGTCAAAATCGACCGGTTTTAACTTTTTTCTCAAATGTAATCAAAATTTTCAACCTTTGTACATATCTGATATACTAAAATGAAACTGTTTTTTTATTATACTAGTTTTGAATGTTTCTACACGTTTTTTAATTAGCGAAAATATGTAGCAAAAAGTGTAGCGCGGGAATTTCAATTTAAATATTCAAAATACGTATTTTTTAAAGATTTTCTTAAAGTTTTCGAACTTAACACTAATCAGATGTGATATAACACCAATAAACTTTGTATAAACAATAGTTTGTGAATTTTGTTTTTAGTTTTAAATGTTTCTACATAAGTTTTTAAAAATTTTAATTTTCATTTATTAATGAACTAGTCGATTTTGACGTTTTGGGCAAACGATTTTTAAAAGTAAACACTTAAAAGTAATAAACTAAAGTTACAAGTGTTTCTAGCAAATTTTTATTGTAGTACAACACGTTGGAAACCTTCCTATGAATTGTGTAAGTAATTGTTAGAAAAATTAAAATTAAATTGAGTTCGTTATAAATCCAAATCGAAAAGGTGAATGGAAAATTACTGTCGATCGTTTACTTACCCCCCCTCGAAACGCACCAATAGGTGTAAACAAAAATCAATTTAGTTAGTTGCAACAGTCAGCAGGAGCGGACACATGTATCTCTCGCTCAATATGCTGCTTCTTATCCGCATGGGTAAGAGAAATCCTTTGGGCTGGGATTGTTTTTAATAAAGAATATAGTAAAAAAAAGTATTTCTTAACGAACAAGAGAAGAGAACACCCCGAACATAAAATGGGAGGGAGGGGTATTTTTTTTACTTCTTTTCTCTGCTTGTCTACTTTGTCGGTTATCTCTGGACTGTTGGGATCTTCTGTTCTCAGAAGAGCCCAACAGTCGAAACATTTAAAAATAAAATAACTCTAGTATGAAAAAGAAAAGAAAATAGAGGGGGAAAATAAATTCGACTTGTTGAAGAGAGGGGGGGGGGTCAACAATGTCGTCGCCGTCACAAAATCTACAGCACAAAAAATCCGTCGTCGTCGTCGTACAATCACCAACTCAAATATCATCAGCAACTGAAAAATCGCAACTGCTTGCTGTCGTCACTCCACCTCTACTTATACAAGATTTTTCTTCAACATCCGGGTGTCTGCACCCCACGCACGAGATTCCCGAGCCAATCCTGGCTGCCGGAATCCTCGTAGCCGTCATCCGGGCACCTGGCGCTTACATCCGGGACAGTAGTATCTTGAATTCAGTGCCAATGTGTCGCCCGTTCGCATTCCGAAGGACGCGGGTTCGATTCCACATGCCAGGCAAAGCCTAGCCCGCTTCCTTCGAGAATACGGCAGGCCACTCACCTCGTGTTCTCTGTCACACTCCACCCTGATCTCATGATCACACACTGTGCAGGGTGGGGGCGGCCTTTTTATCTCGCGCTCCTCGAAGCGGTACGTGCACCACAGTTTCTGCCTCTGGATCGTCCGACGGGCTAGCGGTTGTATCTTCGGGGGGATCATTGGCGACATTCAATAACTCGTCGCCGGATGACCCTTCTTCATCGGTAGATGAATAATCCACGTCTACAGCAGGGCGGAGATCGCGTACGTGACGCAGGACTCCGGATAGCTCATAATCTTCATCGGTAGATGAATAATCCACATCTACAGCAGGGCGGAGATCGCGTACGTGACGCGGGACTCCGTCGATCAGGACAGATTGCTCACTGACCACACCAGTCACTCGCCCCCGCTTGAATCGGGTGGTGCATCGACTGCCTGGGGGTTTCACCCAAACGGAATCCCCCACAGCATATGGCTCGCAAACCACTTCGTCGACATGTGACTGTGCAACGTCTATTCCTTTTACCCGTACCCGGTACGTGTGGATGGCATTCGCGGGTGCGGCGTCACATTGTACCAGTATGTTGCCTCCTCAACGGTGCACTGCTTCCTAGCGGCAATTCTTTTGATACTGCGGTGACTTCTTTCCGCGATACCGTTGCCTGATGGCACATACGCGCATCGCAGCCGTAGTCGGACCCCCCATTCACTCAGAAACTGCCTTACTTGCTGGCTGCAAAAGGCTGTATCATTATCAGCCAATATTTCCTCTGGCGCACCTGGTTCGCAAAAGACGGACGATAACTGTCTAAGAACGCTCGCTGAGTCTTGCCGTGCCAGCAGTCTCCAAATCGCAAAACGGGTGGGACCACAGTCGATGAGGGTAAGAAAGTGGTTGGCACCATAATGGGTGATATCCATTCCCACCCTTTGCCACACATCATTTGTGTCCAGTCGTCCTTTTCGCCATCGTACTGGTGCTGGGTCAATCGACTGGCACACCTCGCAGTCTTTTACGATTCGCTTAATCTCTACCTTGGCCACTGCTGGGTCGACGCGTCTCACGAAATACAGCGTCCGCTTGATGCCTGGGTGCCCGCTCTGCACGTGGATGTCTTTAATCTGCTGCCGGTCTATCGAGCTCCCTATGGCAGCGCAGGTTTGACCAACAGGCTCGGCACTCGTCTTTACAGCAATGTACCACTTGTGCGGCACTCGTGTCAACTGGTCGGCAAGATTGCAGTACGACGGTACCAGTGTTATGCTGACTGTCAGGACATACTCCGAAACTAGTGTAATATATTGTCTGATCGGTGCACCCAAGGACCGGGCTGAATAAGAAGTGCATGGGGGCCAGGTGCAACCTTGGAAAGGAAAACAGGATGTGGCCCCGACCTGACCTTTTGCACCTGAAAATGCAGGTGGATGTTGTCATGATTTTAGTGCAGAAATCTGTAGGCGTAGCCCTTAGCCAATGAAAACAATCTGAGTGGGCGAAGAGGCGTGTCTGCAGAAAAAAACTGCGTAGGTGTCACGAACAAGGAGGCGTGACACCGGAGGTCAGATTACAAATAAAAGAAGCCCGTTGAGATCGATCAGGCAGACGGCGATCAGGTTCAAGATAACTCCCGAAGGCTCCACATTGCGTAACCCTGCCCACGACTCTCAGCTGCACACAACCGGGGGAAAATAAACATCTCTTATATTTTCCTAAAATACAAGTGTTTGTGTTTTTGTGGGTCCAGTGTGTAACACTAGGCGCCTTATCAGCATCTCGCTTGCTGCCTTGGTGCGTATCCTTGCTTTGCCAGTCAGCGTGTCGGACACCCAATGGTAGACACAGAGAGAATCAGTGTGCAGGTGCAGCCTCTTTGCCTGTCACTGTAGAGCTAGGTTGACGCCTTTCAGCACGGCGTCCAACTCAGCTAAGTTGATGTGTTGGGCATCATTCATGGGCCGTAACCAACACGCATCCTCCAACACGACTCCCAACGCCAATGAACTGGCATCGACCCATACATTAATTTCTTCCCCGTTGACGCACCATTCTCCTCTGGCAGGGTCCTCGTGTGTTGCTCTCCCAACACTTTCTGCAATCATTCGGGTGAGGAGGGCATCACTTGTTTCATCGTCCCATCCTGAGGTCACCGCATTCGCCCGGCGTTTTATTACACCCACCGCTGCACGAAGCCAACCACACACTGGCAGGTGTCCGACAAGTTTTCCGCACAGGGAAAAAACAGTCCGCCTTGTGATAACTTCAGGAATGCCTGGAACCACACTTCCCCGTCTCCATCGCAGGATGCCTTCCTCCCCGCTGACATCCAGGCCTAGTACGCGCGCTCCGTCTTCAAGCCACTATGGATCCTTGCAAACCAGGCCAAATTGTGCCAATTCCGCTCGGAAGTGTGACGCTTGCTTCACATCTTCGTTGATGTAAATGTCATCGAGGTACGCCGACGTCGCCTTTTTGACAGTTTCATCTTGGGACAGCACAGCACCAATGATGGTCTTCATGATTTGTGGCGCCACATTCAAGCCGAAGCCCAGCCTGGTCAGGCAGTACCGTTTGCCACGAAACACCACCGTCTGAAATGGCCACAAAGTCTCGTCGACCCGCACCTGCAGATAGTCCTTTCTCAGATCCAGCAACGACACGTTCGATCCTTTCTGACGCCACTCTCGCAATTTGCTTGCACACACATCGGCATCAGCTGTGTAAGCCTCAATGTATTTGTTGAGCTCGTGGTAATCCAGAACTGGTCGCACCTTTGACTTGTTCTGCTTTACTATTGCCATTAAAGAGATCAGACCTTTAGGAGGCCCAAGCTTTTGGTCGGGGTACGGGATCAACCAGCCATCTTTCATCCAGGCGTCAAGCTCCTGTTCGTATGCGATCCTAACGTTCGCGGATAAGGGGTACTCTGCGACGCTATTCCGTAGCTTAGTTGGCGCCTCCTTATTCGTCCATTTCCACGAGGCAGTCCAGATCTTCTGGCGTCGATCAAACTCTACCCTGAAGTCGGGCCGATTGATGTGAAGCGCGGCACACACCGGGGCCTCCGGGAATTGCACAGCTCCACCTTGTGTGATGAGGACACCGCTCAGTGCCTTGATGGCGTCATATCCGAGCAGTAGGTCGAAGCCCAGTAAATCTTTTCTCGTCACCAACACATCGACCTTAGCAGATGCACCAGAGTCAGTACGAATCCTCACTGACGCTACTCCACAGCATGCCCGGGTGTCAGCATTTATGGTCGTTACTTTAATGCTTCTCTTCCTCCAGGTGCGGCATAGTCTTGCGCTCACTATGGTGCGAGAGCAGCCTGAATCGAGAAGCGCTGAGCTAGGCCTTTGGTCGACGAGGACTCGGATGGTTGGTTGCGTCTTGTTCACTTCTTGTCCGGGGAGCAGAGCGGCGCTGACATCTTGTCCGCTGGCTCGTTTCCCGGACAGCTTGAGACCATGTGTCCCACCCCGCCACATTTGAAGCAGCATATGCGCCCACGTCTTTCGTCCATGCTGCTTTTGCACTCCTTTACCATGTGACCAAGCCTTCCACAACGGAAGCAATTCACCCTGGTTCGAATGTCCAGCCTAGGGGTAGTTGTATGGCCACATTGGGCCGTCTGCACATCCATTGCAATTGGCTGCCCCAGCTCTGCCTCATCCCTGACGATAACCCGTGCGCGCTCGAGCAAATGCTCCACCTGTGTTGCCTCTATACTTGTGGACGCCCTCAATAGTTGTTTTACTCGAGCCGGGAGTCCTGCCACAAATGCGTATACCAAAGTCCGTTCAGGCAATCCCCCGAACAGGACCGCCAGCTTCTTCAGTGCCGCAAAGAAGACATCCACCGTCTCGCCTGTCATCAACGTCCGGGTTGTGAAACGTTCGTACGCAGTGCAGGGGTCCATCGCAAAGGCTTTGTATAACGCACCTTAATCAACACAACATCGGCTTTTTCGTCGTCTTTTAGTTGCTGGTAAACGTCCAGAGCGCCTCCCGTCAGTCGCAGGGGGATGACTAGATCGACCTGCCTTGACCCCACATAAGCGACACGTTAGCTCCACTCTCTCGACCCAGTCCACCACAGACGTGGAGCCGTTGAATTCGGGAATGAGTTTGAGGTCGAACTTGGCGTCCGCGATTATGTAAGGATATTACACAACTTCAAAGCCGGAAATAGCTTCTAGTATGAAAAAGAAAAGAAAATAGAGGGGGAAAATAAATTCGACTTGTTGCTTTTGCAATGGTCAACAATGTCGTCGCCGTCACAAAATCTACAGCACAAAAAATCCGTCGTCGTCGTCGTCCAATCACCAACTCAAATATCATCAGCAACTGAAAAATCGCAACTGCTTGCTGTCGTCACCCCACCTCTACTTATACAAGATTTTTCTTCAACATCCGGGTGTCTGCACCCCACGCACGAGATTCCCCAGCCAATCCTGGCTGCCGGAATCCTCGTAGCCGTCATCCGGGCACCTGGCGCTTACATCCGGGACAGTAGTATCTTGAATTCAGTGCCAATGTGTCGCCCGTTCGCATTCCGAAGGACGCGGGTTCGATTCCACATGCCAGGCAAAGCCTAGCCCACTTCCTTCGAGAATACGGCGGGCTACTCACCTCGTGTTCTCTGTCACAATAACGTTTAAACTTTTAAAAAGTCTTTTCTATTTTAGGCTTATTCAATTCCATTAATATAAATTTCAATATCCTAAGAAAAGATTTAAAATATTCGTGAAAATCAACTGTAAGGGAAAAAAAACAAATAAAATTTCAACGAAAATAATAACAAAACAAAATAAAAACAAAAAAAACGAGTTTTAAAGTTTAAAGGAATAATCGCTTTATTTCTCAAGAGTTATCTTCCATAGACAACTATATCATCTGTATTGATACTAAATTGCAATAAACGAATTGAAAAGTTAAATAGATAAATAATTAAATGTAGGAAACATTTTAAAATATAACTGCTTCATTTTCAAACTAGCAGATGTGGCAATCGATGTCTACTTAAAAATATGTAATAGCGGAGATAGGAATAGGGGGGGGTAGAGGGGGGGATAGAGGGGGGGGGAAATAAATATTTGTTCTGCTTATGATTGGTTTGGTTTCTTTCCACAATTATGAGATTTCAAGTAAATGTTCTTTGTTGAGGAGGTGGGGCAAAAAGAAGCGAGTCAAACGCCTTATTCGCGAGCTACAACACTGTCGTCGTCGACCAGCAGCTGAAGTCGTAACACTGTTCCTGTCGTCATCCCACTTATACTGCCGTTCCCCACTTATCATCCGGGCACATCAGTCGAACCTCGCGCCCGTGCATAATTCTCGTACATTCGGATGGACGCGTGTAGGCCCCAACATCCGGGCACCTGAATTGCACCTCGCGTCCATCCAGCGCCTAAATCTCATTTCTTTGCATTCCGGAGGGCGCGGGTTTGACTCCGGCAGGCAAGACACTCACTATTTTTCCAAATGAGTACGGAGGTACTCGTTCTCCGTCACAAAGAAAAAATGCTATATTTTGGTTGTCTTTAATAAGCGTTAATAGTGGAAAACAAGTTATTTTTGACGTAAAGGATTTTTTTATATTTAACATTTTTCGATGTTGGCCCTTAGATATTCTTCAACCCTATATAGGCTTTCTAAAAACAGTCTCAGTATTATTTTACTAGTTTTAAAGCTTACATTGTGAGCAGAAAGTTGAGCGCTGGTCGTGCAATCGAAAATTTCAAAATATATCTTACTAGTTTTAAATGTTTCAAAATACGCATTTAAAAAAAATCATACAGGTTCCGAACCTGCCACTTATCAGATATAGTGCAACACTATATAAACAACAGTTAGAATGTTAATTTATTAGTTTTAAATGTTTCTACACAAATTTCTTTTTTAATAAATGCTTATACATTAAAAAAAAACAACACTTTTCTAAAAACACTTAAAACTAATAAAATACCATCCTAATATATTTACCTATCCTTTCCTATTTAATGCTAATTCAATTCCATTTAATATCAATTTCAATATTCTAAGAAAAGATAAAAATTGCCGTGAAAATAAATTGTAAAAGAATAAAACTAAAGTATCAAAATTTTCAACGAAAATAAGCAAAAGATAAATTGATTTTATAAGATAATCGTGTAAGGGAAGTAAATTCGTTATTAAGAGTTATTTCCCATATACCGCTATATTATCTGTATTGATACTAAATCGAAATAAAACGAGTTGAAGTGTCAAATAGATAAATAATTAAATAATTTTTTATTTTCCCGTCCCATTCATTTTGATTTTTCCAGGTTTTCATTTTGATTTTTCCGGGAAAGGTAAGGGTTAATTATCTATATATCAGGGCACATTTATAATATAACTACTTCATTATAATGTAACTACTTCATTTTCACTAAACTAGCAAAAGTGATGCCGGTGTTAATTTTTAAAAATTGTAGTAGGAAAAATATATATTTATTGTCTGTAATAATAGTGAAAACACGTCGATTTTGACGTGTTTTTTTTTTTAATTTATTTTTACGTAAAGCTATATTTTTAAATTTAACCAAAATTTTCAAGGTTAGCTCTATAGAGGCTGGCTAAAATATCAGTTTCAATGTAATTTTAATAGTGTTAAATGTTTCTAAACAAAGTTTTCGTTTTTCCTTTCAATAAGTACAAATATACAGAAAAAAAAGAAAAAAAGGATTGGCGTTGGACATGCATATTTGAATGTATTCATTTTTAAGGGCCAACATAGATTTTCAACTAAATCCATATAAATAATCTAGTCTATTTTTACGCATTTATCTCCCTTACACGCTTTAAATGGTTAATACTAAATCAAATATTTTGACTTTTCAAATCCTTTCGAAATCTATCATTTCACTTTTTACTTTTTATAGTGAATAATTTTTTAAAAGTTTTTATTCCCCTGTTGGGTATCAAATGTTCCAAAACGGTATATCATTAGTTACCTATTTAATTTCTGTATTTCAATCGTAGTGGCCTTTTGCGAGGTTCCTAAAGAAACTATAGGGAATTCATTAAATTTTTAAACAAGTACGTTTTAATCTTTTTATTTAATTTTTTTGTTACAGCGTTTCATAATCATTGTAGTTTAGCTGTTACATTAGGTTTTATATTGTTGTAGGGGAGTTCTTGCTCGGAAAAATAAGTTTTTTTTTTCTCGTTTTCATTTTAGTAGTTTTAAATTAATCTTGTTTAATGTGTAAGGAAAACCTTTTAGTTATTGATACATTTTAGTTGTGAATAAGTATTCAAAACTTTGTAACGATAAAAAACGCAGGAAAAAAGGAAAAGTCTTAATTTTAGAATAGTTCATTAATAAATAGATATGTTCTTTATCTTAAATATCCAAAATTTGGTAGGTAGTTAAATGATTATAATTTTAAACGATACAACCCGTTTTATAAAGATTCTTCTTTTTTTTTCAGCAATATAACATTTCATCGTTTTGTCATTTCTTGACCGAGTATATATTAGGAAGTCCTAAAATTGACGTAAAATTCGTTTTTGACAAAATGAATTTACCAAAAATACTGAAAATAATTTTTTTAATGAAATTTTCAGTGTTGATTTATCAATGAATGACCTTTATAATACATTATTCATTTTATTTCAAAACTTTCTGATTTTTTTAGGTCACTTAATTTTGCCCCCCCCCCTTATTTTTGGGGCGTAAAATCTCGGCGAGGTTAGTCAGTGTTCGATACTAATTACAGTATAAATAAAAAGATAAAAGACCGAAGTTGTGAAAAGAAAAAAGATTAATGGGATTTTCTATGAGAAAATAAGTACCGAAAATCTGAATATAAAATGTAAAAAAAAAATAAAAATAAAAATAAAAAAAATTATTTAATTTGCTATTATCTTATAAAAGAAAAAATATACATCGATATTTTTTTTTGCTTAAAAGGGGGGGGGCTAAATTTTAATTGGAGTTTTTCTTCAAAACTTATTACTAAAAAAGGTTTGTATTAAATAGATATTTATTTCTAGAATCTAAAAAAAAAAAAAATTAAACTTAACATTAGGATTTTCATATTCTAAATCAATTAAATTGATTTTCAATGTTATTTACGTCACGTTAGACGATTATTTGTATGGAAAAAAATTTTAATAATTAAAATGGAATTCAGATTTTTTTTTCAATTAATTGATAAAATAATTTGAATAAATTAAATTAAATGTAATTTAATTAATAAATTAAATCAAATTAAACAAAAAGTAATTTAATATAAGAACAAATATTTGTCCAAAATATCCCTTTTCCAAACAAGATAAAAAAAAGTATATTTAGGGAAGCAGAAAGTGGAAGTCATGATTCAACACTGATTCAACTGCAACAAATTAAAACTAATATTTGTTTTTGTTTTGTTTTTATGCAAAAAAAAAAGAGAAAAAAAAAAGAAAAAAAAAAAGGATTTTACTTGGTTAAAAGTTAAAAACGAGTGAATAAGATTTCAGTAATATTTAATAAACATGTATTTAAAGTAACGTTTTACTTATTTCTAAAAAGAAATGTTTATAAGTATTTTAAAAATATCAAAATAAATTCGACGCAACTTTTCGCCCAAATTTAAACGAATTTTAATGTTAAAAATGTATTTAAAATAAATTGCATATGTAATATTTTTCTTTTTTTAATGATAGTCATTATGTTACTACTTATCGATTTAGACAAATGTTTGACCTTAAATAATCGATTTAATTAATTTTAATTCGTTTAAAAAAAAATTAGCAGACGATTTTTGAGTATCCCTAGTATATATATCTGTTCGATAATCAACGTTTAAACGATACAACCGGTTTTAATTAATATGGCGTTTGGAAACCAATTCTTGTTTTATTTTTTAATCGTGGTAACACTTACAAACGAAAATATAACTGTTACATTGAAATTTTTAAACGATATAACCGGTTCATTATGTATATATAACAAGTTGGCTATGACTAAAAAGAAAAAGTTTAAAAAATGTGGGTGGGTAAAATTTAATATAGAATAAATAAAAATCAATAAGAAATTAGTAAGTAATAGATGTCTCAAATTTGTAATAATATCTGCTTACAAGGTACCACCAATTTGACCCTGTGCAATCTAGATTTAACACAATAAAACTTGCAGAAAAATTAATATTTTCTTGAAAAGTTTTTTTTCCGTTCGAAAGAAAAAAACATTAAACAAACTCCTGATAATTTAAATTAATTTTCAGCTTACGAAAATAATGAAAATTATGATTGAAAAACAATGTTTTCATTTTTGCACTGCTAAATCAACTGAAATTTAACGTAGCTAAAAACAAGTTACGATAGGAGGATTTTTAAAAAATTCTATGAAAAATCAATTAATAGTCCGATTTTCACGAAAATTTCGATAAATGTTTACCATTGGATGTAAATACATCTGAACTAGTTTTTTTCTAAAATATATTAGGGGAAATATTTTTTACGAGGTCTATCACCCTGCCCCCTATTTTATTTTATGAGATAAAAAAAATGACGCGGAAAAAATGTTGTACTTTTTTTTCTATAAAGATAAGAGGCTGAATAACTATATCAATGAAATTGTATAACGTACCCAGCTATAGTTTTTTTTAAGAAAAATTAATGAAATCGGAAATAAAAAGTGCAAAAAAATGTCATAATATTAATATTTGAAAACTTTTTTTTGCTTATGTAATTGGTATGTACTATATTCTATTAAATTGTCAAAAAAATTTCTTTTTTAAGAAATTAATTTTTACGAGATTTTCAATCTTTTGTGTAATTAAATATTTTCATTTTCTGCGTAAAATAAATTAATTTTTTTTTTCTGCGGAAAAAATCGAACTTTTCACGGATATTTAAAAATATGATTTTTAGAATTCAGGTGAACTAAAAGTTGGTCCGATCCGAGCTCGATTAATATTTTAAAAAGAATTTGTAATTTTTATTGTTGAATAGTAATGTATGGTTCTTAGAATATACGGAAGAGCAAAACTGACATATTTGTTTTGTTTTTATACAAAGAGACGAGACGCTTCTCGGTAACCAAAGTTTGTTTTTCTTAGCGTAAAAAAATATTTTATTTAACTTTTACGACCAATTAGAATAAAAAAAATATATTGATTATTTTATCAGTTTTGCTCTTAGAAAAAATATTCAAATTATCATTTTATTTTCTACTAAAACCGAAGACATTTCTTAACGTCCATTTCACTGCGAAATTTTAAGATTAAATTTTTTCAAGTTTTTATTCATTTTAATAATAAATTGTAATATTAAAGTTTTTAAAGATTTTATTCCTTTTAATAGAAAAAAATTGACTAAAAAAGTGTGTCCGTTACACCCATCCGTACTTAGATGCATAACCGTAAGATGTTTTTTTTCTGTCTAAATTGTGGCCTGAAAATTACCCTTTTGCATGTAATATGGATAGGTTTGTTTATTTTTTAAGATAACGATGTAATTTTTCCCAATCGGATAATTTGATCTTTGAATTAACTATTTTTCTTTGTAACAACCCTGTACGATCTTTTTTTTACGAGATTTTTGATAAACAAAGTTCGGAAATATTTATTTCCGTTTTGTTCAAGATGGCCTAAACTGATTGGTGGTCCCTACTGCTTACCTTCTGTTTATCCAATGCTGCTAATCCGTTTGACATTAGAAAAAAGGTGCTAATGTCCCCGTCGTCGGGGTGGCCTAAAGTCGGTATCAGCCAGACAGCGAGGGAGTCTATTCCCTTTTCACTAAAGCTAGACGAAGGAGATTGTTTTGGGATAACAGGGTGTTAAGTCTGAGAAATGAACACTGGTAATCAGATTTCCTCTTGGTAACACAAACTGGTGACTCAACGAGCATCAAGGTCGTCGGTCGTCGTCACGCACAGTAACAGTGCTAGCAGGGTCCCTCCTCTTAGAAATCCATCTTTTATTTACCGTAGAACCATTGCTCAATTTGCATACGCGACCTCGGCCCGGCGCCATGACTGCCCGTCTTCGTAATCAAATGGATCAGAGTTCGCATCGGACTAGACCCCACCAGCATATGCCGCACTCCACCCGTTGTCTTTTTGAACGACGAAGATGGGCTGACTCATCGGAGATAGCTGGCTGTTCGCCATACCGGTCATTTCCGCTACATTTGGTGTCTCATACGCTGAGTTGGTGAAAGCCGGTATCGGACCTGGAACCTGGACCGTATTGCGCATTTGATTGGTTGTTTGCAACAGCCAATCAAATGTGCAGTAGAGTGGTCTACACTCGTCCAAAATCAATAACAGCCAGTGTATTGTAGCATTGGAAAGAGGATGTATCAAAAACAGATCTTCTCTGATAAAGGCGACCTGGTGAAGTGAGAATGATGTTGAAAGACCCCAAACTCCCCAATGACCGGAGAAGGAGCGTATATTTAAAGTATGATGTTAATGGTACTAGCTTAAACATATTTCCATATTCTATCAGCTTTGCTATACCTGATTGACAATCACTTAACCCATCAGTGTTTTCATTTTGACAGATCACACACACACAGACGTTGATGTCATCTACAATTTCATCCATTAAAGCGTAAAAGAGTTTTTTTATTGGATTATAAAAAAGATAGTTGAAAAATATAACTTGTTTAATAATTACGTGGGGGGTAATTTAATGTCAAATCATCCAGGCCATGTCACCCATACCCTTCAATTTTTCTGAAATTTTGTCTAGCTAGACAATCCAAAAAATTCGAGCTTCTAATTCCAAAAATTGGTCAAGTTACGTCGATTTTTTAGCTCTCCAGATCTTTTTTGTTTGCGCAAAAAATCGCAACCTTTTGTAATTTTTTTGTCTGTAGAATAAGTTCTAGACGTTCCTACTTCTAAAAAGTGGGCTTTTTGGCCAGAGGAATCCAAAAATGCTATAAAAAAGGCACACTCAACCAATTGTAAATAATTAATGATATCTGATTTTTTCATAGAAAGATCAAATGGCACAGCATTTTACATATAGCTTCAACATCAGTTGCACTTTTAGTTTTTAACTATTTCCGTTCAGCCATTGAATAAGATCTATATAGAACAAAATAACTGTCAGTGTAATAGAAATGATCAGGATTATATTGGTGGTCGAATATATATTTGAAATGATATACAAACAATACATTTTTCTTGTATCAATCATATTGTCTGCAATATCAGTACCATATTTCATTATGGAATTGAAAATTGAAAGGTAACAAAAATGATAACAACAATATTACAAATAAAACGTTTTGAGAGGAGAATGAGTAAATGTATTTTCCGGTCACATAAATAGAAAGTACAAGGAAATTGACCAGTTTCCCCTGGAGTTTTGCCGTCAATGTCTTTCTGCTTACCAAGAGATAAAAGGAGAGCTGAGCGAGAAATCAGTAGATGATGATTGCAACAAAGTATTTACAGAAGTTTAAAAGTTAAAAAAACAGTATTGATCACATCTTATATTTATACAGACACAATGAGAATTTTAGTAATGAGTAATTCCATCTGAAATCATCCAGAAAAAAGAAAAATTGACACTCATGTTAGCCATTGAATAAAGTCTATATGAAGCAAAATAACTGTCAGAATGCAATAGAAATAATTAAAAAATAATATCATAATTTGAGGGGTTCTTGACATTTCTGTCTACCGAACAGATCTGGGGGTTAAGGGTTGAAGGAACTACAACTCTGTTTGCTACAAGGTCTAAAGAGGAAGGCAAAAGTAACTAATACAGTTGTAGTTCCTTCATCCATAATACACTGACATCGATAAACTAAATTATTAATATTAAAAAATTACTTTGCTCACTCTCTCTTACCTCTTCAGAAGCATCTTCCTAAATTATCAGGTCACATTTTTAAAATGCTGCCCACTCTTTCACCTAATAATAGATTAACCTTTTTCTAAGAATTGTGCTACATTTAGATTTTAAAAGTTTTTCATTGAATTTTTAAGAGGTCCTATTTTTGAATGTTGTATACAAGTTTTCTGTATTCCATTGGTTTATACTTAAGATGAATATAACTTGTGATTTTGGAAAGTGGTTAAACCTACAATGTAATAAAACTCAGTTCATAAGAAAAGTTGGATTGAAACATTTCAATGATCTGATAGATGATTTACTAAAGGATTTGCTGTGGACAGGAGTTTGAGAGGAGAATGAGTAAATGTATTTTCCGGTCACATAAATAGAAAGTACAAGGAAATTGACCAGTTTCCCCTGGAGTTTTGCCGTCAATGTCTTTCTGCTTACCAAGAGATAAAAGGAGAGCTGAGCGAGAAATCAGTAGATGATGATTGCAACAAAAGGTAATATTTTTTGTGCACCCCCAAAAGATTAATCGACGTAACTTTTTTTTTATTAGAAACTCAAATTTGGGGGATTGTCTAACTTTAACATAGTTCACAATTGGATATTTAAGAAAAATTGAAGAGAATTGGTGATATTTTTTTCTTTTTATCTTCTATATGATTTGATATGGAATTACCCAGGTGTTCACTTCATTGTAAATTTATCATAAAATGGCTACCCAATTCAGAATTAGCTACTACGTGGATGTCCTTACAAAGAGTGAAGTAGATTTGTGCTAAATTGGGCCACGTGTAGCATCAATTCTTAAGTAGGGTATCGTTTTACAGTGAACCACTACTATACGTACTAAAATATAATTTTTTAGATTTGTTTTAATGATCTGAAAATGGTGTTCTTAATCGATGGGGATCTCAAGAAATTTAAAAAAAAATCAGATCTTGAGTAGTTTCAAACATTCTAGTCCCGTCTTTAAAAAATACCCCCTCTAGAAATACAGCTGTTTAAAACACATCACAAGGACCTGTGTATGAGACTCTTAGTTATTCTTCATAAAATTCCACTTCTGACGGTACGAAGTAGAACTTCTAACAGTAGCACCGGCTCTAAAGTGGGTGACCATTTACGCCTACATAGCAAAGTGAACCCTCACTTCATGTACTAAAATTTAAAAAAATGACGATCTGAAAATATGGTTCTTTATCAATAGTAATCACAATAAAATTTGAAAAAATCCAGATGGGTTTCAATCGTTAAAAGTGACACCTCCCTCTAGAAATACCCACGGATCCAGGTGTGAGGCTTTTACATTAAATTTAGCTTCTAACGGTACCAAATAACATAGATGTTTTATTTACTTCTAGGTCAAAACCTTATTTGACCAGACTAAAGAGTAACAGTTACAAACCTGGATTTTGTTTCAACAGCGCAATTAAAAGGATCCTAACGTTTTTATACAAGTTCCATTAAATTGTCTTAATTTTGATAGACTTTTCTGTGGTTTTGGTTATAATAGTTGTTCCTAAAAATTATTTTGAATAAGTGTTACTTCCTTTCCAGTATCTACTGTAGCGACCAAAATTAAGGAACAAAAATTATCCTTCGATATTTCAAAAAATAAATGATCAATTTTTCTGAAATTTTCTGTGCTTTAAATCTGCAGGTTATTTAGGGTGATACGGAGATTCATTTAATTTTTATTCAAATATCAAGTGTACAAAATAACGGAAAAATTGTCTTATTAATAATTAGACAACAAAATCCAAAAATCTTATCAATATTTAGTGCTAAGACCCTTGTTTGGAATCACTGATGCACATCGGTGTCCACAGGATTTCAATAAACTTCAACATTCGTCAACTGTAAATTTAGCCCATTCCTCTTGTAATTTTTCTCAATGATCTTCGATAAATTCATAGCCGAAACATTTTGTCCTAAAATCTTCCATAAGTTTTCAATGGGATTCATATCTGGCCAATTCCTAACATTTATTCCGTGGTCGTTCAGATAATCTTTGCTTTATGACAGGGAGTATTATCCTACAGGAACGCGGGATTTTTACTTCCAGAATTTCGTAATATCAGTACGTTCTAGCAAATTCTTGTACATAGCATCATTAGCACTATTATGTAAGCGTACATGAGGTAATGTACCCAGACTTGAAAACATACTTAAAACCATCATGCTGCCTCCAAACTTGACTGTCTTTTGATGCACTTTCGAACTTTCGCCAATTCATCGTCTTATGTAGTTTTCTATCAGAACCAAATGCATTAAAGTTACTTTCATCACTGAAAAATACACTGGACTACTGTTATTCTGACTACAACACATACTAGTTTGCAAATTCCAGTCCTACTGTCTTGTTCTTTTTGCTTATGAAGGGCTTCTTCTGTGGACAACTTTCATAAAGCCCTATTTATTGTAAGGGTTTAGACACAGATTGTCAAAGAACATTAATAGTCTAGTCAAATTAGGTTTTGACCTAGAAGTAATGATATTTGTTACCGTTACGAGCGGAATTTTATGTATAATAACATCCCAAGAGCCTCACACCTGGATCTGTGGGCGCAAGTTTTACAGCCGTATTTCTAGAGGGAGGTGTCATTTTTAACGGTGGACGATTGAAGCCTCTCTAAAAACAAAAGAGTATTGAATTTCTTAAAGTTTTCTTGTGATTACTATATATTCAGATCTTAAATTTTTAAAATCTTTTTAATATATAAAATGAGGGTTCACTTTGCTATGTAAGTTTATTGTAAAAATGATCACCCACTTTAGAGCCGGTGCTACTATAAGGAAGTTCGGGTTAGTACCGTTAAAAGCGGAATTTTACGAAGAATAACTTACTAAGAGCTTCATACATAGGTATTTCTCTGTATTTCTAGAGGGAGTAAATTCTAAAGACGAACTAGGATTGAAGCTTCTCTAAAATTTTTGATTTTGAATTATTATTTTCATTTCCTGTCGATTTTTAGACCATTAAAACAAATTTGAAAAAATATTTTAGTTTGTATAATAGGGGTTCACTTTGCTATAAAATCTACTTAACTCCTATTAAGGACATCTAAGTAGTAGCTGGTTCTGAATTATTAAGCAAGTAATATTTTTCAACTATCTTTTTTTATAATCCAATAAAAAAAATACTTTTACGTTTTTAGAATAATGGATAAAATAGTAGATGACATCAACGTCTCTATGTGTGTGATCTGTCAAAATGAAAACACTGATGGGTTAAGTAACTGTAATCAGGTATAGCAAAGCTGATAGAATATGGAAATATGTTTAAGCTAGTACCATTGACATCATATCTACTCAGATGGATCTAGGTTGGATAGTGTATGTTTTATAGACTCAGTAAAATTATAAATGACAAATGGTATGAAAGTGGTAAAGAAAATTCAGAGGAAGCAGAAAGTCATAAAACAATCTACCAAAATTACTTTAGGACAGATACGATCTACAGAATTTACTGTCGAGACATACACATCGTATGAAGATATTGATGCCATTGAAGTTGGTAAGGCATTTTTACAGCCTTACCTACACGTATTCATGAAAAACTTGGCCAAGTAAGAGCTAAAACAAATAAGTATTGGACAAGGAATTGTTAAGCAACAACAAATGTTTTCATTGAGTTGATGGGGTTGGCCACTAAATCAGTGTTCTTCAGCTTTAATGACATTGTGTACAGGCAGATCGATGGTATCTCTATGGGGAGTCCCATTGGATCCCTAATGGCTAATGTGTTCGTAGGTTTTCTCGAAAAGACGTTGTTTCAGAAGGTTTCCAAACCTTACTATTACGCTCGTTACGTGGACGACACTTTTGCTTGTTTTGGTTCACGTGATGAAGCTCTGAAATTTTTCCAAAGCCTTAATGGTCTTCATCCCTCTCTGGAGGAGGAGAAAAATAATAGTCTCCCCTTCTTGGACGTTCTTATTGAAAAAAGTTCCTCGTTCTTTGTGACGAGTATCTACCGTAAGCCCACCTTTTACTGGCCTCTACTTGAGTTGGGATTCGTTCGCCCCCAAATCCAGAAAGGTAAACTTGATTAAATGTTTAACATTCAGAGCCCTTACGATATGCTTACGATAGGAGACGAACTCAAAACAATTAATAACATCTTTGCCGACAATGGCTATCCTGAGGATTTAATTACAAAGGTGATTAACCAAACTATTTCAAATTTTAACAGCAACAAAGAGTTTGGTCCACCTAAATGTCCCGTATATTTATGATTGCCATGGATAGGACTTGTTGGTCAGACATTGGCAAACAAGATCAAATTAGCCATAACACGCTGCTTTAATGCAGTTAAAGTCCGGACAATTTTTAACACCAAACCTGCATTTCGCTCTGCTCATAAAGACGCCCTGCCAATCTTTGAACAAAGTTACGTAATTTACAAATACCAATGCTGGTGTGCTGCCAGCCATATTGGTAGGACAACGCAGAGGCCAAACATCCGAATAAACCAACACGTCCCGAGGGGTATAAGAAGCCTCCCCCAAACCACATCCGGGCTTTCCCAGGCACAAGATTCTGTCATCGGTGAGCACCTTTGTAGTACAAATAGTTATAAAACAAACTACAGCGATCAGCAATTTTCTATTCTACACAAGGCTAGGACAAGTCACCATCTCAATGTCCTCGAGGCAGTCTACATATTTTTTACAACCCATCCTTGTGTAGACAGAGACATCCTAAGCACTCCCTGGTAATTTTTGCTGGGGATGTAATTGCTGAGGTGGGGATTACCTGAAGCTATTTGCCAATTTTTTTCTCTTCATATTACCCCACCATTTTGCTTGATTGAATCTCTCTTTTACCCAATTTGATTTACATTGTGACTTTTAAACAATCTACCGGTCGTTACTTTTGACAAAGCACCGGTCGAAAGTGCCCTAAAGTTTCCATTTTCTCTTTTCCCTTTCGAAAAAAAAAAGTTTTGCTTATCAATAAAGTATGTCGTTATTTTTCAAAATTCTATACAAGTTCAGCTGTACCAAAAATTTGTTCATATATATATATATATATATATATATATATATATATATATATATATAATACAGTCCTCAATAATACCTCGTCCACTGATCATAATGTTCTTGAATCAATTTTCCAACGCCTAGAAATTCCAGAGCTATCATTTGAACCAACTATGCAAGAAGTTCTGAATGCTATCAAGTAAATCGCGTCTGGGAAAGCACCGGGTAAAGATGCAATCCCCCGGAAATTTTTAAGTGTGGTGGGAGAACCCTTGTGAAGAAACTTTTGGGCTTGTTTGTTGAGATCTGGAGGCAAGGAAATGTCCCACAGGACTTTAAAGATGCATCCATCCAA
>CM042172.1:48427705-48455205 GCA_023376005.1 Doryteuthis pealeii
GTGCGGAGGAGTTGGTAAATATATATATAAAGTAAAGTAATTAAAGTCGACGGGGCGGCCTAAAGTCGGTATCAGCCATACAGTGAGGGGGTCTATCCCCTTTTCAATAGTGCTAGACCAAGGAGATAGTTTGAGCATCTGAGGTGGAGTGCCACACATACCATCAGCTCCTTACTTTACCGCACAGATCCCTGTGCTACTCATACGCTGAGTTGGCGAGGACCAGTATCGAACTAGGAACCTTGTGGTTTCTAACCGAACGTTCTACCGACTGAGCCTGGATGTTTTTTCGGGTACAACTATGGCAAGTTTCATTGGCTACGGCATATATTTTTCTAAATCTATCAGCTATCGAGTTCAGCTCCATCAGAAAAAGATGCAAAAACAAATACATTTGCTGTTTCTTTATTTACTCTTTGAGTTTATCCTGCTATGAAGAGGTGTGTGGCACTTTACAATATGGACTTAGGATCTAATCTTTCACTATCACGAAATGATGAACATACAAAAACTTGTCAGTTTTCTATCTTGTTCTATGTCTGTTCTTCTTGTGACCAATTACAGTGGAGGGTGGACAAATCCAACAAACCCTTTGCCATCACTAATGTTCAAACTCGAATTCTTTCTTGAATATATAAAGCTCTATCTTCCGGAAAAATAACCTCCACATATTTTGTGTGGATCTCCCTGAACTAAATTACTTTGTACTAGCACCTACAATTTCTGTTTATGGCGGACATTAAAAAATTAACCCTTTCATCCACATTGATAGATCCTTTTCGTTCTATTTTGTCATCTATTACAATTGATACTACTATACACATACATCGAGATACATATATCCTTATGCCTACACCCCCGACTAGATACACTCATACCACATGTATATGCACACGCATAGAGGCTGACACTTACATGCATATGCATTATTGCACCTAAATACGTGCATCCGGAGTCAGAAAAGCTTATAGTGACACGGTACTTATGTAAAGTACCAGAAAAATTGAATGAATCAATAAAAATCCTCTAAAATACACTTATTGTACTTATTAACTCTTTTGTAGGAATTTACATTATTATATATATGGGTACATTTAGATTTCATTCGATATACACCAATGGCAATTCTTTTTAATGTCCTGGTTATAACACTAAACTGTATCCAATGACAAGGCTCCAGTTTTTGAGTTCTTTGAAGCGTGATGTCTCCCTTTCATTGTCATTACTCTTAGACCCTCTTTCACCTGGTATTGTAATACTTGTTAGGGTCCTATTTATGGGTCAACTGGTCGGTTTGAGATAATGAAGTGTTTACCTGTTTATATAAATAATTTATCACAGCTATATAGTTTCAAGTATTCCTATCTAATACTATTTTTTTCAAACATATCTGTTGTGAGTAATTGACAATTCTCTAAAGTACCTATAATAATTTTGTCATTAATGGGCCATAATTTTCCCAGTTCTTCACTCTGTTTGGATAAATCTTGAAAATCCCAAATATCATCAAGTGTGTTCCATGATCCAGCATCCAGATCACCTAAAGTTATATATTTGATTATTTACTTAGCATTTATCATTTATTTGTTATAGGTTTGTCATGACCGATCTGCATTACTTTTTTATAACCAATCCGGAAGTGTTCATCTCGACAGCCATCGCTTATACGGCAAAAAAGTCTAAATCGCGAGCAGATCCAATTCTTGGAGAAATGAAAGGAAAATATTAAGGATAATTAAATATTTTCCTATCAATCGACAACAGCAAGATGACTTTCAAGCAAATTTCTTAGCCGATTCTAGCCATGTATATATAGAGAACTTGATTTCATCCAAAAGGCAGAAAGGATTCATTTCCAGTTGGTAACCATATCAAAGAGATCTCAACCTGATGAAGCAGAAGCAGAAGCATCAGAGACCTCAACTGTTACATACGCCTATCGCTCAACGCTATACAGCGCTTCCATCAGAGATATCAAAGAGAGTTAAAAGACATACGTACGAAAATTTGGCAATAAACAACGACAAAACATGATATTATTTTAGAACATAACATTTAATTCGAGGTTTAAAATCTTTTGGAATCTAAATACGACCGCCGACAGGCTAGAGTTTTTCAATGTCCTTTTGGTTGAATTTCTTATTCAAAATCAATATATAAGGTTCATACGAAATAAGTTACACTTATCTTGTTTTTATATGGGTGATTCATTTTCCGTGGTTAATTTTTCCGGTATTAATTCCTTTATCCGGCATTTTCCTTGTGATGACTTTGGTTCGGGAGACATTCTTCGTCTTCCCTCTCCCACGAGATGTTCATTCATCGGTCCTCTGGTATACACTGCCCAAGACTGACAACAGGGATCGCCTTCCCTTCCTCTAAACCGTGACGTCACCTGTATCAGTACGTTTTGCCGACGTAGGCAAAGCAGCGAGGTAGTAACGGGCCATGAGTAAGCAGTTTTTCTTCTTCCGGTGAGCTGTTAGAGTCAAATTCTGTGACTCCCCTCCCTCTCCCGGCGTCATCGCGTCTATCAGAATATTCTAAAAGTTCTATGATTTGATGGAACGTAACACAACACACAGCAACATTAAAGAGATCACTGAACGGTCACTAAGAAGCAGTTCTAGAAATCTCAGCAATGACTAAGTTACAGCAGCAATTTAAAGAAATCCTAAAGAAACAGAAGTGGTAATTTCAGTCACATCGACAACTGAATGGCTTTATGCGATGGCAGCAAATCTTTGTACATCAAATTATAATAAAGGTTTTTAATTTATTTATCGTATACAGATCTCCCTTGGGTTACCATTCACTGTTAGCAGAAATTATGATATTCGTAGCTCCCGCTACGAATATCATAACTTCTGCAAACAGTAAATAGTGAAAAACTCTTTGTCCCGGAGAACCAGAGTCTAGTCTGTTCATGGCATGGTGTATGTGGTAAGAAAAGGTCGATATCGCAAACAGCCAAGTAAACGCGTGTATGCCAATTCACTGTTTGGGACTCCTACACGCTTGCCAACGTCACCTTAGTCGTTATTAGCACAATTATTTGGTAAACATGGTAAGTAGCACAGCACTCAGTATCAGAATTCTTTGTTAGACAAGGGAGGTAATCCTACATACACAAAGACTAATGTAAAACGTACAATACCAACTTTGTGTAGTCAGCACTATAACTCCCACAACAAATGGTGATCCGACGTGATTATAAACGAACCGGAAGTGATCACCTCGACAACCATCGTTCATATAATAAAAACAAACCCAAATCTCTCTACGCACTCTTGCGAAAAAATATAAAGTAGAATAGAATATTTTCCAACCAATCGACAACAGTAACATGACTTTCAAGCAAGTCAATTTCTTAGCCATTTCTAGCCAAACCATGTGTATATAAACAGGCTGATTTCATTCAGTAGGCAGAAAGGATTCACTTCCGGTTGGCGATTATATCAAAAAACCCCAACGTGATGATCCAGCAGCAGCAGCAAAGACCTCAACGCGCAGATAGCTTTAAAAAGATCACTGAATCGTCACAACAGAAGCAATAGCGGTGGCAGCGGAGACATCAACGATGACTAAACAACAGAACTTTGAAGAGATCCTAAACACTCAGTAAAAAGCAACAGCAGTAGTAACGTCAACAAAAAAACATGACAACCGGACTAGATTATGCGAAGATAGCTAATCCTTGTACATCAAATGACAATAAATCATTTCCTTTATCTCATACATATTTTACTGTTAGCGACGACAAACATTCAAAGTCAACTTTCAATCGTCAGTATTCTAAATTTACATATTTCATAATTTTCCCAATGTTTATCATGTTATCGATTGAATGTATTTAATGTGGGTTATCAACTAGTTTTTCTGTGAGATTATTCGATGTCTTTTACTATTTGGTGGTATTGAATTTTAAAAAGGATAATTATAATAATCTTTCTGATTTTTGTTGCTGTATGAATTATGTATATGTCCTTATTCACAGAAAAAATAGCACATCATATCGAATTTTTATCAGAACAATAATCTTAAAATGTTCCTAAAAATAAAACAATCTAATTTGCAACTGGGTGATAATTCTGTGGGGTCTGCATTTGTGTTGAGCATCTTCTTTTAAATCATCCAAATGTTTGATATAATGAAAATAATTATTAAATGCTAATCATATTCCTCATTCCTTCCTTAATCATCTTCATCATCATCATCATCATCATTATTATTAGGTTGTCATGACGGCACAAATTTCCATGACTTTCTCTCACCACTCGACCCTATCGCTCGTCTCTCCTAGCAGCAATATCATCATATACCAATAGTTTTACAAGTTGTGTAGTAGTGTTTTTTTTTAAAATCATCAATACAGATTAAAGTAATTGTTTTCTTTTTTTGTAACAGATAAATCCCCACAGATAAAGCGGAGCTTGTTACACAGTTACATCGTAAGTTAAAATAATTTTTTTTTAAATGTCTACATTAACAACAAGAGTATACATTTGAAAAGATGTAAAACCTAAAACATATTTAAATTATATTTAAAAGATTAATTTCAAATTTAGAGTCTGTATAAAATACATCTTTAATTCTAATATGGAATTTGAATGTTCAGTTATCTGCCCTTGTTTTACTACCACTCTTCACTGCACTCAAAATCAGATTTTGTTTCATTATTACTTCATATGTGTATTGAACGAGATGACTTACCTCCCGAAAATCGTATCTGCTTGGCCTATCAGTTTTCTGAAAAAGATCACAGACAAATTCATGGGATGTAGTCTCGTCTTGTCTCGCTCGTTGTGTGATTATGGCAGCGCCTATGCAAATCTTGTCCACAACAAAACTAGATATAAGGTGTTTCTTTTGGACATTGGGACAGTTGTGACTTCACCCCGATGGGAAATTGTCGCTGTGACCTGCACTGTTTGAAGAAAGGTTGGAACTGAGACGAAAGATTAACGAAGGAGGAGACAACCTAAAAGAGTGATCAGGACTCAAGACGATTTTCAAATCATTTTGAAGCTATTTCGGTAACGAACCAAACAAAGATAGACAGGTTCAAAATTGATACCAGAATTCGATTGCTCCCCTACTGGCCCATCTATTGTCGAATAGGAGAAGCAGGTATGCATGCTGTTCAATATAAAGGAACCAGCGATGGTTATCCCATTAACATTAACAGGAGGTGTTTACGCAGTCTATCAGCAACGCAATGTTGAAGCAGATTTGTACGAAATAAAGCACGTCCTTTACACGGCTTTCGGTACAGAGAAATCTCTTTCTTGGAAGCAATTAATTGGTGAAACGGATGAAACTGGTCAATTTGAGAAAACTGTCCGTCCCATTTGGCGGCGTGAATGACCGTATATTTGAATGTGTGTTCTTGGAAGGATTGGTCAGTGAGATCGACCGGTTCCTGCGAACATTATCAAAGCCGGGTAAGATGGGTATTGACAAGCAGCAATCCAGAGCCTGTACTATTTTAAAGGATACTAAACTCGTTTTAGCTGCTGAAAGCCGGGGGAGGCACTGTCTAAATCGGGGGAGAGTGCTGCCAGCAATTTCTGTGTCACGAAAACTCGTGAGGGTCCCAAATGCTACAAGTGTGGGGTCTCAGTCAGGGAGGACAAAAGGATGCAACGAGCACGAATCGGGACAAACCACGTTGCTACCGCTGTAACGAACTGGACCACATAGTACAGGTCTGGAGGCAAGGTACCGTTGCCATCCTTGTCCCCTTCTTGTAAGTGAATGCGGCTTCGCCCATGATCAGCGTACGGTAGGATGACATACAATGTTCGACTCACATAGATAC
This sequence comes from Doryteuthis pealeii, assembly GCA_023376005.1. Classification (NCBI taxonomy): domain Eukaryota; kingdom Metazoa; phylum Mollusca; class Cephalopoda; order Myopsida; family Loliginidae; genus Doryteuthis; species Doryteuthis pealeii. The sequence goes on from CM042172.1 coordinate 48,433,527, forward strand.
GAGATGTTCCCGTTCAATAATCAGTGCAAACCGCCACCTGTCCTGGAGTAGGCGGTGTTACGATTTGTACAATTCGGCAGAGAACGAGTTGACCACTGATCATTCCGATCAGTGGTCAAACCGTCCGGGTTAATAGCGTGCCACGCCATGTAAAGAATCTTCTCTCACGGTGCGAATCAACTGCTCCAAGAGAAGACTATTACGAAGATGCGTCGTTTCATAGTGATTCGGAGACACCGATTTTTTTATACGATGCAGTTAGACGATTTACTTCCTTTATCAGAAGGTACAGTATCGGACAATGTCGAAGGCGGTGATGACACCAGGAACGATACGGACCCACAGGACATGGACGCAGAAGTGTGATCACCGGACGAGTACCCTCCACCCCTAGGAAGGAGTGCTTGTTTAAGGCGGTTGTCATCCGTGTGATCATGAGACCAGGGGGGGTGTAATGAAGGAAATGACTTACCCCCACCCCACAAAGCGTATCTACTTATCCAGTCAGTTTTCTGAAAGAGAGTGTGGCTGCCATTGACGAGCAAATTTATGAGGTGTAGTCTCGTCTTGTTCGTAGCATGAAACCAAGTATAAGGCGTTTATTTTGTTACTTTAGTACAGTTGCGACTTCGCTACAAAGGGGGTGTCGATGTGACGTATTATTTGAAGAAAATTTGAGAGAAAAGAACCAAAAAACTGTGATGAAGGAGACAACAACGCAAAAGAACGACTAGGACCCGAGACAACTTAGGAATTCCTTTCAGTTTCTGTTACTACTATTCTAACTAATCTTCTAATCTCCCCCTGTACTGTTTATTTTAGTTTGAAAATCGAATGATTCTTTTCCTATCATGTTTTTCTTTTTAAGTATTTTTTGGTTTTTCACCAGGTCTTGTTCCTTATCTATTTCCTCATCTAATCATAATGATATATATATCAATATATAAATATATAGGATCAAAGATTAAATAAACAAATGACTAGACCTAAGCTTATAAATCGTAAAAAAAAATAAGAGTACTGACAGAAAGGAACAAGGATGGGAAGAGAGAGAGAGAGAGAGAGAGAGAGAGAGAGAGAGAGAGGTAATCTTCAAATTAGATTAAACTCACAGGATTAGATGGGAAAATAATTAAGGAACGTAACCGGCTGAAAGACAATAAAAACGTGATAGAAAAAAATCACTCGATTTACAAACTAAAATAAACATACGAAAAGGAGACAAGATTAATTAGAATAGCAGTAGCCCAAACCTTCCGACATGCCCACTAGGAAATATATATAAATAACAGTAAGATAGCTTAGTTCATTATCCTGACGAAATCTATTCGAACCGTGATAGACCCATAATTGTGTAGACAATACTTATTATAGCTCAATGTTTAGGATATACTGAGTACACTGAACGGCTGAAAGTGGCAATAAGACACTCATATATATATAGGGGTGTGGACAAAGGATATAACTCCTATAAAATAAATAAGGAATTATCTCCCTTACATCGAAATTTACCTTTAATCGCTGGGCGAAATATTATGGTGGCCTTAAAAGCTCTATTTTTATCTCGTATGTTTTCACATCAGGGTATTTCGAAGTAAAAGATAAACATTGGAATTTCTATCCAATATCTTAAAAATATTTTTCTAGGAAGTGTAGCCAAAAAGACATTTCTCTGTTGCGATTGACATATTAATTTAGACTGGGAGAGAACTCGTCTCGTTTTGTCATCGATAGTTAAAAATTGACGATTTTTAAAAAATCTTTAAAAATCTCTGAAAATATGCAGCATATCATGGCATATTTTTTAACATAGATTTTTTTCAAAGATAAAATTCAAGGCTATCTTTTATCAAATTTTCAAGTTAGTCCCGGATGATGTCAGACATGTAAAACTGACCTTGAAATTTTTAAGGTAGTAAAAAAACTCAATTTAACTTAGATAAAATAACATTTTTTTGCATCAATTTAAAGAAAAATATATTTTTTTAATACTACGAAAAAAACCTGCTACATTATTTATTTTTTGATTTTTAACAAAATAACTTTTAAATTTTAAAATCACTTTTTTAGGGAATTGAATTTATATTTTTTTAATTTTTAATTTTTCTATATATTCAGGATATGATCTTTCAATAAATGTAAAAATTAGGGAGCGGGAATTTTTTTCTTCACATTCTGAATTGTTAAAAAAAATATTTTTTCAATTTTCTTTAATAAAATAAGCTAATCGTTATAAAATTAAGTCGTCGAAAAATAATTTGGTGAAAATCTCATTAAAATTGGACAATTCCCTGATTTTTGGTAATTGTTTTGAAATTAAGAAGTTAAAAAAGATTTATCATCTCCCTTGGCAATCCTTGAACATGACTATATATATATATATATATAATATATATATAATATTGTGGTGTGTGTGTGTGTGTGTGTGTAGAATTAAACAAAAGGCACGTCTCCTGTTTAACAATTTTATTAACGATCTTTTCAAGCTTTCTGGCCAACTTTTTTTTACATTTGGATAGAATCCGTAGAGTAGTCCACCAAGGTTATTATCCCAAGTACTTTCGGCACTTTGAAGTGTCATCATCAGGGGTGATGTGTTTACGTTCCAGTTTTTTTTTAAGTTAGTAGTAGTGAGAGTAACTAGGAGAGTAACTCGTAGAAATTATATTAAGAATGTCAGAAAATCTAAACTTAACGAAACATCGCATCTTGGAACATAAGGACACTTCAAGACAACAAGAAAAACCCTGAACGCAGATCTGCAATTATTGCACGGGTTCTTAAACAACATTAGCATTGCAGCTGTATCAGAATCCAGGCTTCCAGACAAAGGGGAACTGAAAGAATTGGGTCGGTTTTCCTGAAACTGTGAAGAGAGAGTCCGGTGTCGGGTTTGTCATCAGAAATGACATTGTTTTACAAATGGAGTCGCTTCCAGTTGGTCTTTCTGATGTCTCTTCATTTACCTATCCAAAGAAATAAATATACGACCTTGTTAAAGGGGTTATAATGGAGATAAAAGAATCCTTTTACAGTAACCTTCGTGCTCTCCTGAGACGTACCACATTTTGTGACAAACTCTATTTCATGGATGACTTCAATGCTCGTGTTGGATGTGACACACTGACTTGGGGAAGAGTAACTGGTAAACATGGCATATGAAAAGTAAACTCTAATGGTCTGTTACTGCTGTCACTTTGTTGTGAATTCAGTCTTGGGATTACCAACTCGATTTTCTAGCAACGGAACTGTTTCAAAACCACCTGGCGACATCCTAGATCAGGCTATGACCATCTCATCGACAACATTATTGTTCGTAGTCGGGATTGTCGTGACATAAAGCTATCACTAGCTATTGGTCAATGTTTGTTAGATCACAAGATTGTTTGCGTTTGCAATGAAAGCTGGATGAACGATAAAAACATGTCAAACAAAGAAAGATGCATTTAAATCAGCCAAAGGAAAATCGCAAGCATGATTGAGGAAGATGATGGAGAGTTGGTGGACATCAAAGACAAAAGATTTGCAGGAGGCTGCTGAAAATATGATCTTAAATCGTTCTATCAAAATCTAAGGGGAATTTTTGGTCCAATTCCATGTCATTGGATAACACTCTTTTGACTGACAAAAGTGATATTTTCAAACGTTAGGCCTAACATTTCTCTACAGTCCTGAAACATGAATCTTCTTTCGAAATAATATAGTATAATGTAATAGACAATCTTCCACAGTGACCTGTTGTACAACCCCTCTCTATTAACGTGTCAATACCTGAGGGGAAGAAAGCTATCAATCAACTACTATCAATCAACAATAATATCATTAATATTAATTAATTATTAATATTAATATTAATATTATATAATATCATTATGAATTACTATTATTATTATTATTATTATTATTATTTACTCCTTTTGAGTTTTCACATCAGTGTTAGCTGATGGTCTTTCACTGGAGTCTGAGTGACAGCAAGTCTCCTCAGGTCTCCAGGACTCTTCTGAGTATTCTGGCAGATTGCAGCAGTGCAGTGTTCTGAATGGTTTCAATCCTTCCTCTGATATCCAAACTTTCCAAGCCCTTTTCTAATCCTTTTGGGACTGTTCCAAGTGCACCAACTACAATTGGTATAACTTTCACTTTCATATTCCATAACTTTTTCAGTTCTCTGGCAAGGTCCAGATATTTGTCCACTTTTTCATTTTCCTTTAACCCTGTGATCTGCTGGCACTGCAAAATCCACCAGTTGACAAGTTCTTTCTTTTTTTGTTAATCAACACTAGGTCTGGCCTTCTTGCTGGGATAAGGTGATCCGTTTTATTTCAAAGTCCAGAGAATTTTGTGCGTTTCGTTCTCAAGAACAGATTCTGGTTTATGCATATACCATTTTGTTGTGCGGTCAAAATTTAATTTCTTGCATAATTCCCAGTGGATCACCTTCCCAACCCAGTGTGTCTAGTTTTGTATTCTCGTTGTGCTAGTTTGCTACATTCGCAGAGTATATGGTTAACAGTCTCATCTCTATTACCGCAAAGTCTACATTTACTATTTTGTTGGGTCTTATCAATTTTCGCTTTGATGTAGTTTGTCCTTATGGCATTATTTTGTGCAGCAATTATAAGTGATTCTGTTTCTCTTTTGAGGTTTCCCTTTCTTAACCATGTCCAAGTCTTTTCATGTGCAACCTCATCTATTTGTCGTTTGAGGCGTCCATATAATTGTTTTCCTTCCCATTTTTGTTTTCTAGTCTTTGTCGTTTTTCTGTTTGTCCATCTGCCGTTTCTACTATTGTTGGCCGCCATAAGTAGTTTGTGTTTGCTCTTCCTTGTGTAATCTTCAAGTTATTGGATTGTGGTTTCTACGCATTCCTCTATGTTGGCAAGACCTCTTCCCCCTTCCTTTCTTGACATACAATCTATCTCTATCATCTCTAGGGTGGAGAGCCTTGTGCATGGTCATTAATTTTCTCGTCCTTTGGTCTATCTGTCTGAGTTCTTCTTTTGTCCATTTTAAGAATGGTCCTGAGTATCTTATAATGGGGACAGCCCAGGTATTAATTCCTTTGATCAGATTTCTGCTGTTAAGTTTGGTTTCTAGAAGTTTTCTAGTTCTCCTGAGATATTCTTTTTTAACTTTTCCTTTCATTTCTATTATTATTATTATTATTATTAATATCATTATTATTAATAATATGATTATTATTAATATCAATTATTATTATTATCATTATTAATCATTATTATTAATTATTATCATTATCAATATCATTATAATTAATTATCAATATCATTATAATTATTATCAATTATTATTAATATTAATATTATTGTTATTATTATAATTGCATAATTATATCAAAATATTTATTATTGTTATTATCATTATAATTAATATCAATTATTATTATCATAGATGACCTTTTATGCATCCTATCCAATATTAACTTGCTACAGTAATCATATTTAAATTTCCTATTGTTAGGTCTTCATTAAGGCAAACAGACTTACCCATGAATATCCATATTAAACTCATTTGACAAATAACTGAAGCAGCAACTTATTCTTAACCCAAAATCTATTTATAGATTATAATATTTCAATTTTTACAAATATTTAAATCTCAAAACTATTACTATCACAATAATTACCAAAATTATAAAATTCATTTAACTATAATCAATGCAAAATTATCAAGTACTTACAACAATAATAAATTATAATTCATTAGTGCAAAATAAAATCAAACTCTCAAATCCCATCAATATCCTCTACCAATCCCAGAGGATCTGTTTACAAAATTAAATGGCGGAATTTTCTTCGCAAAAATCGATTTCTCAGATGCTTTTCTCCAACTCGAAGTTGAAGAGGGGTCTAGGGATCTCCTTACAATCAACACCCACAAGGGTTTATTTAGATTTAACCAGCTTAGTTTTGGGGTTAAACCTGCACCAGCCATATTTCAGCAAACTATGGACGCCATGTTAACGGGACTGGCAGGAGTTGCAGCATTCATTGACGACATCATTGTTACAGCTGCATCTCAGGATGAACTTTTGCAACGATTGTTTTCAGTTTTCAGCCGAATCGAAAAATACGGATTTCGGGTTAAGGCTGAAAAATGTGAATTTTTCCGGGACAAAATTAAATACTTTGGGTTTATAATAGACAAAAAACCCGGGAAATACCACAGCAATTGAAAATATGCTGGCACCAGTAGATGTTAAAATCCTACGTTCCTTCCTTGGCTTGGTTAGTCACTACAGTGCCTTATTGCCCGAACTTCATAGAGTTCGTGCACCTCTCAACAGTCTTCTCAAGAAAGATACTACATGGGACTGGTCTGATGCATGTCAGTCAGCCTTCACAAAGGTAAAGACTTTACTTTCCTAAAATCTTTTGCTGACACATTATGATCCATCCATGGATATTATCCTGGTCTCGAATGCCTCTAATTACGGCGCTGGAGCTGTCATTTCTCGTTTTTCCTGATAGCAGTCAAAAAGCGATAGCTCGTGCATCCAGATCACTTACACCTGCTGAACGCAACTATAGCCAAATTGAAAAGGAAGCCTTGGCTATAGTTTTTGCAATAAAAAAAGGCCATAAAATGCTGTATGGACGACATTTTACTCTGATCCCAGACCACAAGTCTCTTCTCAGTATTTTTGGATCCAAAAAGGGGATTCCCGTGTATACAGCAAACCGTCTGCAAAGATGGGCTACTACACTATTGGACTACAACTTTACAATAAAGTATAACAGAACTGATACAACTGGTCATGCTGATGCACTATCTAGGCTTATGACTGTATAAAATAAAGTACCAGAGGACTCTATCATTGCAGCTGTATCTCTGGAGCCGGAAATCACTTCAGTTTTTGCATCCACTGTGAGAGCATTCCCAGTCATTTCTCCAATGATCCGTGAAGCCACAGTTTCCGACCCAGTCCTACAAATAGTGAAGCATTTTCATCGTACAAAATGGCCAAAAGTATGCACAGACAAAAGAATTCAACCTTTCTTTCAGCGTCGAGCTTCATTGTCAGAAGGCGATGAATGTCTTCTTTTTGCTGAGCGCGTTATCGTTCCATCCTCATTACAGGACAGAGTGCTCAAGCAATTTCATTATAGTCATCAAGGTATTAGTCGTATGAAAGCCCTAGCACGCAGTTATGCTTACTGGCCAAATATGGATAAGCAGTTAGAGGAATTAGCACACACATGTTCCAACTTTCAACTGGCAGCAAAATCTCCCAGGAAAACTACACTCAGTTCCTGGCCTATCCCTGAATCACCCTGGTTACGCCTTCACATTGATTTCGCTGGACCTATAAATCGACAGTATTATTTTATACCTGTTAATGCTTACAGCAAATGGCCAGAAATTTTTCAAATGAATCGCATCACTTCAGATGAAACAATCCAAAAGTTGAAACAGATTTTCAGTCGTCTTGGAATTTCTCAGATATTAGTTTCTGATAATGGAACTGCATTCCCATTTTTTCCTGTGCACTTAATGGTATCCAACACATTAAAACACCACCCTTCCATCCACAATCAAATGGACAGGTGGAGCGTTTTGTAGATATTTTTAAGAGGGCATTCATCAAAAACAAAAAGGAGGGAACCACGCAAGAAATATTAGAAATATTCCTCAGTAGTTACAGAGCTACACCAAATCTAAACACACCTAATGGTAACTCACCAGCAGAAGCACTGATGAATCGCAAAGTTCGTCTACATATAGATGCCATCCATCCTACTACAAAACATTCCCAAAAAAGGAATATGATGATCGAGGAACAATTTAACCAACATCATGGAGCAGTGAAACGCACATATGTACCCGGACAATCTGTACTTGCAAAGGACTACCGCAATGGCAAGGAAAAATGGATTCAGAACGATTTATAATGATACGTCGTTCTGGAAATGTCATACATGATGTAGATATAGAATCTACAGTTTGGGTTGGACATGCAAACCAATTACGGTCTTCTCAGCTTCTAGAGACTAAATCAAATTTCATCTTACCGCTAGATATCTTATTGGATACTTTCAAACTGCCTCCGCAACGTTCCCAAGACATACCAAAGGATAATCCTAAGACACCAAATAAATGTGTACTTAGAAAATCATATAGATTTCGGAGAAAACCCTATCAACTACAAATAGATTCCCGAAACAAATCATATGAGCTAAAAGCTAAATAGGGGAGGTATTAGGGAGAGTTATCTCCCCCCTAACGATTCGAACCAGACTCTCTAAAGAGGAGAGGGACAAAAATACTGACTATAACCAGACAAGAACCGGACCACGGTACGACGCACTCGTATCCTATCATCAGCCGAACTCTAATCCAAAACCATCCCACTGTATTCCCTGTCAGTGAGAATAAATATAACAAATATTGTTATTGTTAACATATTCCCTGTTTTTATTATCATTTCTGTATATCCTACATCTCGGGATATAACATATATATATATATATATATATATATATATATATATACTTATTCATTTATTTATAGTCACCAATACAATTAAAAGTTCGTCTTACCAATGGTTTCGAAACATCACTTTTAGGTGATTATCCGTCATCAGAAACGTTGACTTTTGAAAAAATTGGACATTTTTTTAACCTGTGTCTCGTGTTTACGTGATCCATTATTCATTCTTGCTTTTGCTTTATTCATTCACCGGCGTTCCTATTTGTCGTCATTGAGTCTCATATTTTTATGATGCAGAAGTAAGGAAGACAGTCCATTACAACAAAGGTGCAACATAGAATCCATAATATACCAGGCAACAATTAAGATAAACAACAAAAACCAACCGGAGACCAGCGAAAACTACGTAGGGATAGTGTAATGTAGCTTTAAACAACGCTACTACAACCATTTAACATCCTTCAAACACGAAAACAAAAGTAACGTGACAGCGCTATCCAACAATATATATATATATATATATATATATATATATATATATATATACTGTAGTGTGGGATGGTCACTATTTCGGCTTTTGCTGGAATGGTGTACCAAAGGCAGTATTAATTGGTAGAGTGCTCAATATATAAAATAGAGCTGTTATATAATATAATAAGATAAATATATAGGTTTTACATATCTATTTATTGGTGACAAAGGAACTTTTCACAACCATATTGGTTTCATGCGATGCATTCATCAGGTGAAGATGTTTCAAATGTGAGAAAAATCGAAAAAATTTCAAAAAATTTCAAAAAATTCAATAGACATGGGATGCGTATGATTGGATAAAATGATGTGTGTATGTATGTGAAGGTGAATTGAATGTATGAGAGTGTTTATGGGCAGTATAAAGGTTGTGTACGCGTAGTGGCTGGTCACACACATAATACGTTGATCTGTTAGTGTGCAGTATTTTAATAGTGCTTACGTGCGAGCGCTCGTGTCTATACATGTATGTGTGTGTGCGCGCGCGCGTGCATGTTTTCTTTCCATCTGATGCGTGGGCCGTGTATGATGTACAACAACAGGCTTTCATATCATTCAAAGACCACAAACCTGACTACAGAACAAAACCCACCTTTAGGCTAATCAACCCCACAAAATCTGAAATCGGTCGAGTAAGTAAATCCATCCTCGACTCCATCAACACACAACTTACCGAAAAACTGCATCTAAACCAATGGAAGAACACCAAAGCCGTCACCAGCTGGTTCTCAGCCATCAACAACAAAACACAATCCACATTCATACAATTTGACATTACCAACTTCTACCCATCCATCACAGAACGCACACTAGACAGAGCACTGGAATTAGCATCACAACACATCAAAATCCCACAAGAAAACATCAAAATAATTAAGCACTGCAGAAAATCACTATTATTCCATAACGGAGAACCATGGATAAAAAAACTAGATAACCACCTGTTCGATGTCACTATGGGAAGTTTCGACGGAGCAGAGGTCTGTGAACTGATAGGCGCACTAATTCTTTCCTCCCTATCATCCGTCATCGACAAATCGGACATGGGCATCTATAGAGATGACGGACTCGTTCTTATAAGGAATCCCAACGGACCAAAAGTCGACAGCTTCCGGAAAAAAATAACAAACGCACTCAAGATGCTTGGATTTAAAATAACAACACAAACTTACCTAAATTCTGTTAACTTCCTGGATGTTACCCTAAACCTAAAAGAAGGCACATTCGAGCCCTACATGAAAGACAACAACACCCATCTACATAAACACTTCCTCTAACCACCCACCCTCCATCATCAAACACATTCCTAAATCTATCAGCCGAAGGTTATCAGAAAATTCTTCAACATAAACATGTTCAAAAAAAACAATATAATATACAATAATGCACTTAAAATAAATGGCCACAAACAACCACCGAATACAACCCCACAAAACTCAAATCAAACCATAGATCCAGAAACATTATCTGGTTTAACCCACCTTTCAACAAATCAATATCTTCAAATATAGGCAAAATCTTCCTCAACCTCATACGTAAAAACTTCCCACCGAACCACCCTTAGCAAAAATCTTTAATAAGAACAACTTAAAAATAAGTTATAGCTGCACCAAAAATATTTCACAAATTATTAAAAGCCACAATAAAAGGTAGAAACAAACAGCAGCAATCCAACCCACCAATCTATGCAACTGCAGAGACAAAAACACGTGCCCCTTCAATGGTCTCTGCCTACAAAAGGAACGCAGTATACAGGGCAACTGTAAGTATAACACAACCACCAAGCATTACATCGGAGCAACAGAAGGTACCCTGAAGCAAAGATCTTACACACACAAACTATCATTCACTAATATTAACTACTCAACCAGTACATCACTATCCAATATATCTGGAGCCTAAAGACATGATATTTCCCCCAAGATAAGCTGGGAGATCCTAAAAATTGCACCCAATACAATAAGTCCACAAAAAAAATGCCTCCTTTGCCTCAAGAAAAACTTTCTATCATCACCCACATACCACATTGCACCCTGCTAAACAAAAATCTGAAGTACTGTCCAAGTGTAGACATGAAAACAAACACCTGTTGTCGAATTTCGACCCATACACTTAACCCCCCACCACTGCTCACACACTACGCACTACCCTCGACACTATTATACACATAACATACTGCATCTTCATAACAACAACAACATAATCTATCACTACCCAACTCCAACCTCACACACCTGCACAAGAAACGTAAGTAAAGATCCTTCTTTTTCTATGCACCCCAGTACTATATCCAAAACCCCTGAAGAATAACCCACCCCCATCTACCTACATATCCACACCTTCCCACCTATTCAACCATCCCACTCTGTCCCTATCTACCTGAATATCTCAACACGCACCTATTTATCTGCCTCCCACAACCCATTCACCTATCTATCTTTCTCAATAAATTTCCACCAACACATACACCCATTTATCAACACCTGTTTATTTCTATCTGATTAGGGTATAATCACTCTTAATTAATAACTCCTCACTATCGTGATAATCAAATAAAACGCCCCCTCCCCAATTTACCCACACGACCCAGCATCTTTATTGACACGAAATTAGGGTCTACCCATTGACCAGTTTAGGACAACTCGAAATTAGGGACTACCCATTAACCAGTTTAGGACAACTCGAGTTAAACGGAAATAAATATTTCCGAACTTTGTTTATAAAAATCCCATAAAAAATAAACAATTAAAAATCTTACAAGATAGTTACGAAGAATAATAGTTCATTCAAAGATCAAACTATTCCTTAAGAAAAACCACACCGTTACCTTAATAAATATACGAACCCACCCATATTGCACGCTGCTTTTTAGACAAAAAAATACATATGATTACAACCTTACGTTTATGCGTCTACGCACGTTTGAGCGCAAAGGACGCATAACACAAAATTATCTAAGAATACATAACAATAAATGTATATATCTATCTATCTATCTATCTATGTGTGTGTGTGTGTGTCTATATGTATATATACATACGTGTGTATTCGCGTATCTATCCAGCTAATATATATATATATATATATTATATATATATATAATATCACATAACAATGACATTCCTCACAATCAATCAATCTATCCATCTATCCATCTATTTATCCATCTATCATTCCACCTAAGTCCATCTTCGTCATCTTACGTAACAGTTCTACCCCTCTGGCCTACATCTTGTTCCCGCTTCCTTCTTTCAACCAACCCCACCTTGGTCCTTGTACATATGCATTCGTGTATATATACGTCTCTTGTATGTTTATGCATGTGTGAGCGTGGGTGTATGCGTGGATGTGTGCGAGCGCATATGTGTGTATATGTGTGCATGTGTGTGTGTTGTGGGAGTGTATGTGTACGTTATATATATGTGTGTATGTGTGTATATGTATGTGTTTTATACGTATGTGTGTGTATATATGTATATGTATGTATATATATATATATGTATGTAGGTGTGTGCATGTGCATGCGTGCTGACGTGTATGCATGCGACTGGATGTGTGTGCGCACACGCGTGTACGTGTGTATGCGTACGTGTGTATGTATGTGTGTACGAGCATGCATGGTCGTGTACATGCGCGCGTATGTGCATTGTGTGTGTGTGCATGCATGCATGTATGAGCGTGTGCATGCGCACGTATGTGCATACATCTGTGTGCGTGCATGCATGTGTTTGGGCACATACGCGTATGTATGTTCCTACGTATATGCGCGCGTGTATATATGTATGCATGTATATGTATGTGTGCCTGTACGTGAGCGTGTGAGTGTATGTGCACAAATTTGTATGAGTACGTATATGCGTGTCTGTCTGTGTGTACATGTGTGCGTATGTGCGTATATATGTACACGTGGAGCCCATAGTAGTATGCGTATGCGCTTCAGTATGTATATGTAAGGCTTACCCAGCAAATATAGTGACATGTGTGTGCATATAAATATGTATTAATATTATTTTGTATGCGTGTATATGTCGCGAGTATATGTAACCACGTGCAACCACGTCCGGTTGTCAACGCAACACCTCGTAATAGACAACACCGAAGTTCAAAACACCACCACCCACCCACCCATAATATACATCATTTACAACCTTAAAATTAATATTATTCAACCCCACTCCCCAACCATCACGACCCGTCCGTATACATCATACACGGCCCACGCATCAGATGGAAAGAAAACATGCACGCGCGCGCGCGCGCGCGCACACACACATACATGTATAGACACGAGCGCTCGCACGTAAGCACTATTAAAATACTGCACACTAACAGATCAACGTATTATGTGTGTGACCAGCCACTACGCGTACACAACCTTTATACTGCCCATAAACACTCTCATACATTCAATTCACCTTCACATACATACACACATCATTTTATCCAATCATACGCATCCCATGTCTATTGAATTTTTTGAAATTTTTGAAATTTTTTCGATTTTCTCACATTTGAAACATCTTCACCTGATGAATGCATCGCATGAAACCAATATGGTTGTGAAAAGTTCCTTTGTCACCAATAAATAGATATGTAAAACCTATATATTTATCTATTAATATTATATATATATATATATATATATATACTAATAAATACATAAATATAAAAATATATAAATAAATATATATATAAATATAAAAATATAGAAAATAAATATATAAATAAAATATGTAAATAAATGTATAAATATATATATAAATGTATAAATATATATATATTTTCGTCATACAACGTGTGATAGCACGTGCGATACCCTGCCCTCATCAGCTACCAACTATGAGTGATAACACAGTTTCGGTAGCTAACGCAGGACTGCCACTTCCTAGCGCTACCAAATAGCTTTCGCCACCGGACAGGGTATTAAAAAAATGCAGAGAAGATATTATATGATCCGTTCATCGGAGATGTTTTGTTATTTAAAAACGCGTTTGTTTTCGGCCGTTGAGTTGATTACGCGATTGCAGATGTTACGTAACAATACGGGAATGATGATTCTGCGCGTGTATCATTCGTGCTGAAGACTTTTAAATCTCGACCAGATCCAGCTAGATGCATTTTGCACCGTGGTTTGAAGACGATGTGACATAAACAGCGGCCAGTGATTCCTATTTTTGAAAGAAACGAAATGACTGAGTGTCCTAGAAATCCACGAAAACCAACCTCAATAGGAATAACATGGCATGTCCAACCCTTTTCCACGCAGTCGGCACGCAGTGACTCGTACCGGTTCATTTTTCGCTCGTGTGGTTCCTCCTGGTTTTCTTCCCATGGTACGGTTAATTCGACGAGGAGGACACTCTTTTTTGTGTCAGATCACACTACAATGTCTGGGCGCTTATCAGTTTGAAGTATGTGAACTGGAAATTTTAGGGATATCTTGAGATCCACTGAAACCTTCCAGTCATACACACACACACACAAACACACACACACATATATATATATATATCTTAAATATATAAGACTAAGTTTTTGGTATGTACGTGTCGACGCATAAGTTTAAAACGGGAGGTTACTTTGATTCGAAATCTCTCATACATATTAATATCCTTCTAACTAAGAAACACACCAAATTTGGTTATTGATTTTTACTGATTAAGGGATATAACTAATTGATTAAGCCAAAATCACCCAATTTGCGAAACTGTCCTGCTGATGATAAGATATTGTCCCCTGCCTGACTTTTTGTTAAAGCGAATATCAGCAGTGAATTCAATTTTAGTCAATACATTTCGCAGTCTTAAGTTCAGCTCAGAATTCATCGCCTATTTTTTGTCCAGTCTTAAAAATATCCATATGGTTGAAAAGAAGAGAAAATAATCTTGCTCGATATATAATTTGTATGAGTCTTTATCCATTGAATTATTTTTTATAGCGAGTTAGAAAAAAAAAAAAGATTTTGCTTCGGACAGCAAAAGTATGCTTTAACAAAAAATCAAATCTTATTCATATCGCAATCTTTTTATTCCTGTCTTTAAAATATTAATTTAGTTAGAAATGAAATGAAATAATCTATCTTAGAAATATTTATTTGGTAAGAAAGAGCGAAGTAAATAACAATAATAAGAGAAATGAATAATAAGCGAAGTAAATAACAATAAAGCGAAATAAATAATAAGCGAAGTAGATAACAATAATAATTTAAATCGACTTTGTTTTTAATTTTTTCGTGTAAAGTAGGTACTACCAATTTGACCCTGTGAAATTTACCCCCCCCCCTATATTTAACACAATGAAACTTGCAGAAAATTTAATATTTTCTTGAAAAGTTTTTTTCCATTCGAAAGAAAAAACATATAAACAAAACAGTGTATATGTTCTTACCTTAAACATAAAATAAAAATGATTCTAATGTACATAACTTGAATGAGAAAATTTGTAATTTAATTTATCATAATTCTAATGATAAATAAATAGGCAGATTTAAAAAAAATTAAGTCACCACTTTTCTCTCTCTTTCTTTTTTTTTTTTACTAAAAACAGTCAAAAATGGTCTTTCGAACTCGGTTGGAAAAACGGTCGGAAAATTAGAGTGACCCAGAAAAAACAGAACCCACAAAATTTGTAATAAAACTGTTAATTTTAATAAAGGGGGTTTAGGTTAGGGTTGGGGTTTAGGGTTAGTTTAATGGGAAAATAAATAAATAATTTGGGTTCTGTTTTTTCTGGGTCACCTATATACAGGGTGACCCAGAAAAAACAGAACCACCAATTTTCCATGTGAAATTTACCCCACCCTTATATTTAACACAATGAAACTTGCATAAAATTAATATCATCTTGAAAAAATTTTCTCAATTCGAAAGAAGAAACATTAAACAAACTATTGGAAATTTTATCTTTAGAACTAATTTAAAAAAAACATTTGTGTATATTGCATGCCTTTTTTGTCCTTTTGGTCAGTCTCTCAATGTTTCGTTTCGTTTTTTGCTGCGAAAACGGAGGAGGCTCCTGGGATTGGCGCCTGTCTGGACCTTCTTTTTGATCACGTGTGAGCCGAGATCGGCCTCTTTGGAAGTAGGAAGCGAACGGACGCAACTAGCAGATTGTCCCGACATAAGCACTGAGAGACGAACCCCTTAACTGTTTCAAACGGAAATTGGCCGGTTTCGGAGAAGAATCTTGATTGAAAAAGGGGCTTATTGCAGTTGCAACCCAGCAGAATTCCTTGGGGGGGGGGGGCAGGCTAAAACGGTTCTTCATATCCTTTGGCGAAAAAGGTCGCGTTTTCCTCGCATATTCTTCAAACCTTTCTTTACTTATATATAAAGATATAAATATATATAAATATATAAATATATATATATAAATATATATATATAGTAGTTTCCTATGTGGTGCTTTGAGAAAAATTAATCACCATTTGGCAGGCATTTTATTTGTTAATAATACTTTCGTCATCAGAACTTTTCTCCCTACCATTTTTAAAAAATCTACCTTAGGGGTAATAACTCTTAACAAAAAAAAAAAAGAGGGATTATCCCCCTTTGACTGTTTGACGTTCAAATTTGGTCTTGTTTGATTCTGAAGGAATTTCTTAATATTTTCCCATTTGTTTGCAACTTACTTGACTTTTATTTAGTTCTGTGAGATTTGGGGGCCTGAAATTTTAATTTGAGTTCGTCATTGAATTTTGTCACTCTTTGGTCGCTTTTCTAAGAAGCTAATAATGTCTTCCGAGTCTTCCTCTAGTTCGTTAATTAAAAAGCGACATTTGAATAAGAAAAATATTGTGTCAACCTTAGACCTTATAAAGTCTAAGGATAATTTATCCAGGACCTTCTTTCTCGCGTAAAAAACCCAGATAGAGGAATGGCTGAAAACAGTTTTGAGTGACGAGATTGGCGAATGCTATTTGGAGGAGGATGTTGAAGATTCGGTCATAGAGGCTGACTTGAATATTTATGTTGTTTTTAGTTCGGGAGTGGTAGAAGACCTCTGTAGTTTAGGTGACGGGATAGGTGATTCCGTCAGCACCTCTCAGGTTGCCGAGTCTCCAGTTAGAAGACTCGATTTTGATTTGGCGCCTAAACTAAAATGTCCGGTTTTTGATGCTAGTGATTTGAATGCCAACAAATTTGCATTCAGGAATTTTGTAACACAGTTTTCAAACTGTGTTGCTAACGTTATGTCAGGGGCTCTGCATTTGCAGTTATTAAAGAATCACCTCACTGGTTATGCCTCACAGATAGTTGATCATCTCACCATATCTGATGAGAATTTTACAGTGGCCATGCTCCTCCTGGCTGAAGAGTTTTTAGACCAGGACTGTATAAAGAATGAAATGTTTGCTCAGATTCATCATTCCAAACCTTTGTCGGAAGATTATACTTCTGTCAAACAATTTTTGACGAAGGTAACGGCTGACTTCCATGAACTTAAGAGTTCTTGTAGGGTGGACTTTTTGGAAGAGGGAACATGTTTTTGAGCTATGTGATATTCTCCAAGTTGCCTGGAGTTTTGGAAAAGGAGATAATTGATACCGTTGGCTCGAATTATCCTTCTCTGGGACAGGTATTTATGTCCTATAGCAACGTTATACGGATGCTTATTCTCATGAACCCTCGTGAGACCAGTGTTCCTAAGCCTGACCCCTGTGGGAAGTCTAAGCACACCAGTGGTGGGAAAACTAGGAAATTCTTTAGTTGATAAACCTCATGGGTGGATTTGCATGGGAAGTCAGTCAGGGAATTATACCCTTTGGAAATGTGAGTTATTTCCTATTACCTGGGCAGTTTTCGAGTGATAATGGTGGCAGTTCGAATGTCAACAGCTACCAGAATATTATCGCCCAGCATTCTGCATGCCTTGTCACGCATGTGAATTTTGTGCTGAATCCCAAATCTGACTATCTCGACCCATGTCAGTCCTTTGAAGAGACTAGTGTGGAGCGGAAGCTGGACATGATGTTCAATTTAGTCTTTAGGTTTGAGGGAGGAGAATCCGATTAGCAATTATTATAGGGCTAAGATAGACTCCTTCTGTGACTCTATAGTTTGCAGGGATAACTCATATTATGTGGAGTTGTCTTGTGACGAAGACAAGATCAAGGCTGTTCCTGCTAACTACAATGTGTCCCTTAGGTTCCTAGATAGGGTAGTCTCTAGTTTAGAGAGAAAAAAATTATATAAGGAATATTGTAAAGTATTTCTTGAACAGGAAAAGGAGGGTATCATTGAAAGATGCCATATAGAACCAGCCCAATATAAAGATTATATTTGGATTCCACACAGGCCGGTGTTTAAAACTGACTGCCAGAGCACTACTAGAATACGACCTGTGTTCAATTGCTCCTTAAAAACAGGGGTTTGTCCTTCCTTGAATGAAGCCGCTTACCCTGGTGTAAACCTGTTCAGTGACATGTTGGACGTGTTGTTGAAATTCAGGTCTGAGAAATACGTGTTGTTGGTTGACGTGAGAAAGGCCTTCCTTATGATCCGGTTGAAGGAAAATAGAGATAAAGATAGGTTTTGTTTTTTCTTAAAATGAGCTTGTGTGTTTTCGTTATAACACACTTATATTCGGGTTTGTTGTCAGCCCCTTAATTTTAAATTATGTGATTAAGCATCATCTGGGCAAGTATTCGGATAGTGCTTGCATTGATATGCTTAAGAACAATTTTTATGTGGATAATTTGATTAAATCCCACAACTATCCTAGGAGGTTACTGTTACTTTATTAGGAGGCAGTTGATGTCATGAGTGAGGATAATTTCTTACTCAGATCGTGCAACTCCAATAATTCTGAATTGAGGTCTCAGATGAAGAGAGGCTGGAGAAGGTGCTGGGTTATTTATATAATCCAACCACCGATAGAATGCGTTTCGTGCAGCTCTCTCCGTGCCGGTGCCTGCACTAAGAAAGAAATACTCTCTCTAAATTTCAGCATTTTTTTACCCTCTATCTCTTTGCCTTCCCGTTACGGTCAAGGGGAGGATACTCCTGCGAGAATTGTGGAAACAGAAGTTGGTTTGGGACGTGCAAATTCCTGATGAGTATAAGTCTCTATGGAACAGGTTGTTTTTGAATCTCCAGTTGTTGGAATCGATGGAGTTTCCTAGGTACGTGGTGGATAGTTCAGCACCAGCGTGCCTGGTATTGTTCTGTGATGCTTCCAAAAAGCCTATGGTTTTGCGGCTTATATGGTACAGAAGTCTTCATCAGGACTTGTTTTTAGCAAAGCGAAGATGGCTCCTTTAGTGACTAGGACTTTGCTTACCCTGGAGTTGCTGTCTGTGTATTTGGCCTTTAATTGTCTTCCTAACTTGTTGAAGACATACTCCCACATCGCTATTAGTGATATCTTGGTAGCTGTTGATGCACAAATTGTGTTGTCGTGGGTGTTATCTGATGCCCTTACAAGGAAAAACCAGTTTTAAAAAATAGACTAAGGGACATCAGGCAGAGTGTAGAAGCAATGAGAGAAAGACTTTAATTAGAGGTCAGATTTAAGTATGTTAATACTTCAGAAAACCCTGCTGATTTAATCACGCGAGGTGTTTCCCTGGAAAAATTTAAAACTAAGTTAGAATTTTGGATTTCTGGTCCCCCCTGGTTGGCCTACTAGTGAATTGAATTGTTTGAGTGCGGATAACCAAATGGTTGTTTTATCAAACGCCATTCCACTAGTTAGACCTATCCCTGAAGAGGGAGGTATTTTTGGGTTGAAAAGGTATTCTTCCCTAGCTAAGCTAATGAAGGTGGCCACCTACCCTTTTAAGTTCATCAATAGATAGAGGAAAGACGATAGGGACCCTGCATTAAGCGCTAGGTTTTATCTATTAAACTATGTGCAAGCTTTGTTTCTTAGCGAGGAGAAGCAGTTTTTATTGAGTCCTAATGACAGTAAGGTACCCCGCTTAGTCACGGATCTCAATCTATTTTTAGATGCTGATGGGTTGATAAGATCTCGTAGAAGAATTGGGAAGGTAGAATTTTATGATTATGAGGTACTATACCCTATTCTATTGCCTAAACATTCCCATCTTACCCGACTTTTGATTCTCAATAGTCACCAGGATTGCAAGTACCTGGGTATTTCTGCCACACTCAATAGGCTTCGTTTATTTGGCTTCTGGATATCCAGAGCTAGGTAAACTGTCAAAACGGTGATTTCCTCTTGCAGTTTGTGCAGGAAATTTAACTCGATCTCCTTTAGGTACCCTAAAGTCACCAATTTACCCAAATACAGGGTTAATTTAATCCGGTACTTCTTGCATACCGGTGTGGACTTTACTGGGCACTTGTGAATACGAACAGAAGAGGGTGATAGGAAAGTGTATTTGTTGCTATTCACTTGCCTGAATGTTTGAACTATCCATTTGGAACTCATTAATGATATGAGCATTCATTCCTTTGTGCTAGCCATGATTAGATTTATAAATATCTATGGTCTCCCATCGCATATGTATTCGGACAATGCTAGGTCCTTTATAGCGGGTTGCAACTTATTTGATAGGGTATATGCTTCAGATGAGTTCTCCCATACACTAGGGAAGTACAACATTAAGCACTTGACCATACCTATGTATTCTCCATGGTTTGGCAGTGTCTGGGAGAGATTGATTAAGACAGTCAAGGGCTGTTTGTACAAATCCATCGGTCGGGGTAAATATAGGTGTTCGGGTGAGTCAGGATTGGAAGTCATCACCCCCAACTCTTTTATTCGCCCTCATTATAATGGTGAAATTTTTTTGAAGACTGATGAGGACATCTTTATAGATGTGCCATCTGCTAGAACGAGCATTCTCAGTTCTTTGGAGTCTCGTGATCTACAATTGAAAGAATTTCGGCGGATCTGGCATCAGGAGTATCTTCTGAGTCTGCAAGAGCAGAGCAAGGATTTGTACCAGAGTGGTTTCCACAACATAATAAAGGTAGATGATGTGGTATTGGTGAAAAATCCTGCCAAATCGCGCCCTTATTGGTATTTGGGTAGAGTCTTAGAGCTTTTGAAAGGGGATGATGACAATGTAAGATCTGTAAAATTGAAGAGGTCAGATGGTGGGATACATTATCATTCTCTTAGGCATCTGTATCCTTTAGAATTAAGCATAACCCATTCTCATCAGGCAGAGGGTCCTCTGGATGAAGTAGCTGAGTCAGATGTAGTTTCTTCTGGCTGTCCTTTAGAACAGTTAGAACCAGTTAACTCTGGACACAACCTCAGACCTAGAAGATCAATCAGGTCTGAAAATGACAATGAATTTTTGTGGTATTAGTGTATTTGTGGTATTAGTGTATTTTAGCATAGTTACCTGAGGGATTTGATTCCACCCTTGTAGTTTTTTTGTTTTTCCTTTTTCCAGCAGAGATGAAAGTCAAGTATCTTGTTGGTTACTTGCCATTTTTTTTTTTTGATGGGAGAGTATTGGAAATTTTATCTTTAGAACTAATTAAAAAAAACATTTGTGTATAGTGCATGCCTTTTTCCCCTTTTGGTCGTCTCTCAATGTTTCGTTTCGTTTTTTGCTGTGAAAACGAAGGAGGGGGCCTGTCTGGACCTTCTTTTTGATCACGTGTGAGCCGAGATCGGCCTCTTTGGAAGTAGGAAGCGAACGGACGCAACTAGCAGATTGTCCCGACATAAGCACTGAGAGACGAACCCTTAACTGTTTCAAACGGAAATTGGTCGG
>CM042172.1:48460205-48522705 GCA_023376005.1 Doryteuthis pealeii
TAAAAAAAAACTGGGTAGTCATGTATCATTTTCATATTTTCTGTTTTAAAGCTAATATGATTTTACCATTGTTTTTCCATAGGTCAAAGAATTTTTTATCATCTATCCTGGTCTTTCATTTTGTCTCTGGTTTGCTAGACAGTAGAATAGAAACAAAGAAATACGATGAACGCGGTCTTCGTTGCCATTCTATGACTGATGATCGTAGCATGCTCAACGTGAAACTTTAAGTAACAGTTTTGGCCTAGGAATATTTAAACAATTTACGTTTACACCAGATCTGTTTTGGTTTTGAATTATAGAGTGCTCTTTTAGACATTTCAATGCAAGCCTAGGGAGAGATAACTACACCGCAATCTTGCTGTCCCAATATGTATTGATATACGAAGGACGTTTACGAGAGTAAGGCCTCCTATTTATGTCCACGGAAAACAACAGATACAGGAAGCACAATAACATCATTGAATAAAGCAAGTTTTTGTTGTGTATTGTAATATTTACATATGTTTGGAAAATCCTTGTATATTTAGGAGAGACTTTATTAAAAATCCCACTGTATAAAAACTTCTTTGTATGTGTAAAGAGAAAACAGGAAATTTGCTTTTATTTTCATTTGGTTTGATATTTCAATCTTATATCAATGAGAGCTACCACAAAGATTTTACACAGCCTGTAAAAATTTTAAAAAATAACTAGTTTTTACAAAGTTAATTAAATATTAACATATATTAACCTTGTTGATTGATCATTGAATGAAATGTTTTCAAAGCAATTAAAATTTTACAACTACTGATGTAAGGACCTGTGTTAACATGAAAATAAAAAAAAAACACATATTTTCCTTTTTATTTGCACTAACTTGCTACGAAAATTATTTTTCTTTCTTTCTTTCTCACATAATCATAACAAAACGCAACAATGAGAAAGTTTTCGTTTTTTTTTCTTCTTTTCATTAAGCGATTGTCTTTGTGTGGGATCAGCCGAAATTCTGTCACCACTAATGAATATAAACAGGACCCCCACCCCAAACAATAACAAATCCCCCACAAAAAACAAACAAACAAAACAAAACCAAAAACAAAACAACAACTTAGCGTGTTCAGTATGGATATAATAATTAAAAAAAAGATTTAAGAATAAATCTGCTTTTTTTTAGTTAAAAAATGTTCATATTTTTCCCAGATAAAGCATGGTCAATCATTATTATTATCATAAATCTTTACGTGTAATTTCATCTATCTTCTCATTTTAGTTGCGTTTTAATCACATTTCACTCGGATTATCAGTCTACAACAACGATCCTTGATCACACAAACATGGCGCCAAAGAGATCAATGGGGTGTGATTAGAATTGGGATTTCGACTTCTAATGGTTCTCGTAGCGTAATTGGTAATACGGTTCATACGGGACAAGGGTTCGAATATCACTGAGAGCTTATCCTTTATCTCCAATATACACTTTTCAACACTGCCATAGAAAAAAATACACCAAATGACTAAAATTAAAAGATGAAAAAAAGAAAAGAATTAATGCGCCAAAATGTTAAGTTTTTATAACATTGTACACAGGCGACTGTTTTTGTAGTTTCTACTGAAAGGTTTTTTCGGTGACCCATTTCTAATTCCAAATTCTGACTTGAGAAAATGCTGACCAACATTGGCAGATTGCCTTAAGTCTTCCCGATGATGCTGATTACATTTTTTGTCTCGATTTTTCTCCATAGATTTAGATTTAATTGACATTGAACAGACGGTTGGATTTGGCTGTAACAAATCAACACAGTGAGGCTCAGAACAGTTCGACTGGAATGAATTCTCTTTCAAAAAAGATGAATCCGCTACATCTGTGGCTGAGGTAACATTGAATTTGATGGATCGTGACGAACTCCGACGACGCGTGGCTGCCTCGTATGTGACCGGGGAATAAAGAGATCTACCATCAAAATTGTCATTTTCTGGTCTTGTAGGATATGCATTTGAAGATAATTCACTCGAAGGTAAGATCTGATGCTTAAACGTTTCTCTGTGAATCTCTATTTTTTCTTCAGTTGCACATTTTTCTGACGTTTCCTGCGCTTCAACCAAAACGTCCGGAATTTCTTCAATATTTACTTTGCCGTTCAACCAGTACGTGTGCATTCCTCCTTTCCCCTGAAAAAAAAATAACAATAAGTAATAAATAAGTAATAAATAAATTGATACAACAAATGCTGAAAAGTAAACTCAATGTTCAGATAATGTCTCGGGAATAAGGCATGATTTCGAGATTAAATGATGATTAACCCTAACACAGGGCATCCCAGTTGTACCTCACGATACCACCAGGCCGTGTTGGTTTACCGTCATAGTGTAGGAATGCCACTGTGATCTTGGAGCATATTATAAGGGGGGATGAAAGGTTTTAGTTCCAATGAATAAGGAATGATCTTGACTTTCGGTCAGGTTATGCTGAAAGTACTGGTTCTCGCTAGATCCCTGAAGTTAAGTATCAACGAACCTGCTCAGTACTCAGTAGTGGCCACTTAGAAATAGCAGATACTGTAAGCAACTTTAGGCTTGTGTACCAGGCTCAGTAAAATTTAGTAAAAATAGGGAATTATCTTTTTTTAAAAATCTCTTTTTATTGATTATTATTTTGAAATGATTGAATACACTCAGGAAACGATGTGCCAAGTGATCTAAAGCCATGAAACGTACATGCTGTAAGAACATCATGTACGTTTTATGGTTCTAGATCATTATTTTCTTGGGTGGGCATAGAACAACACTTTCTAGTGAAAATCCCAATTTAGTCAGTTATTGCTGACGTAAAGTTACCATTTACTAAATCCGGTACAAGATCAGAAGTATGGAGTATATAGTGCAAATCAAACTCACTAAGAGATGACTGCTAGCTTAGCTCTTTATATATTACACCAATCGTAGCTTAGATTTGACACAAGGTCAGCAGTTTGGGACACCCAGTGAGAATTAACCTCACTGCCAACTTATCTCTCTGAACAGAACACCAAAAACTTCCAGGATTTGAACTTGGCACGCTGAGTCCATTTTTGACAAAGATGACCGTTACACTCTTGCACCTCGATTACAGAACGATGTACGGTATATATTTATGCAATTCTATTTGTGTTTACTGAGGCTCAAAGCTGTATAAATAGTAGCTAATAACATTCGCTTTGATTCTATGAATAATAACAAATAATATTTGTTTTGATTGTATAATAAGTCCTGCTCTTACCCCTTTAAACAAAGGGTTTGCAATGCCGCTGTATAAGAACTCTTGAAGATAAGCTGTTTTATTCTTTGGACTACAGAGCACACATACCACGTAGATCAAAAGACAGTCGAGTATCATTTCAGATTATTTCACCTAACCCAACGGTGTTGGGATGTGACACATGGTCGTTTTAAAGTGGAGTGCTCCACAGGAAGCAGGCCACCCGAGGGGGGCAAATATAGCTCCCATTCAATCGGCATTCCCCTCCCGTGTACCGGGCAATTAAATCAGCCCTTAACCTTTTAGGCAAGGGGTAGTTGCTGTCTGGGGAAAGGATCCCTGGAACTAAGTTATATATATATCATTGAAACACACGGCACGGATGTTAGTTGACTCGAAAAGAGATTCCAAACGTTATCTCAACAGATACAAGTTTACCGCAAGTTTCTTGATAAATTGTACCACTGTCCACTCCCGCGAATCATATTGGAACAACTGATATAATGACGGTGAGAGTGGGGAAGTATCCACTCTAATAATAATTGAGCAGTGCGACTAAACAATTTTGCATATATTAGTGCACACAGTGATTATCACAGCAAACATTTTTTTCTTTTTTATTCCCTACATTCGGACGAGGGAAAGTTGGTGACAATCAATGTTAGTTAATTAGCACAAGGAGTTAGTATCTCATGAAGACTGAATTAAGCAAAGCACCTGTTAAGAGAGAACAAACTTTGTCCGCTGTGATGAAACCTAGAAGGCAATATGTCTTCAGGGGTTGTCCCTACAAGCAAAAGAAAAAAATGTCTATAAATTATAAAATATCTTGTATGATGACGATTACTTTTATATTACACTTGTTATGTGGACAACTCTCATCATTTTTTAGAATCTATCACAATATTTCTGCCGATCTGTTCTTTGTCCCTCATCAGATGTACAATAAGCCTGGATGCTTATATATGTACAATAAGCCTGGATGCTTATATATATATATATATATATATATATATATATATATATATAAAATTTTTCTACTCCCTTTATATTTGTTATATCGCTATCTTATTCTGAATCTTGCATCAACTAACCATTGTGACCAATTTCACTGGTAAGTCACCTTTTCCATAAAAATCACACACACACACATATATATATATATATGCAGCATTTTTTCGTTCATACAGACACTATTATAAAGGACAAACTCTCCTGTATTTTCTTTTCGAACCTTTCAAGATGACGGGTCAATCTTTAAACATTGGGTGGAATTTGTCTATGAATACACCACAATTTCTCAATTACTTTCGGCACTGCAAAGTACCATCTTCAGGGGGTTTATGTAATTGAGCTGTTTGTTGCAAGTTCTATTTGCACAATACGTATATATATATATATATATATATATATATATATATATATATATATATATATATACATACACACACACGATATTTCAACTGTAATGTAAAAAGCAAATTCATCCACAATTTTGAACTTCACATATCGATATCGGAGCTACAGGTGAGATAGAATCCATATATCTAAATATACTTGAAACATGTTGACACAAGCTTATTTGAAGATCGGGTATGTGAGTGAATTTACCTAGTTTTATAATATAATTCAAATATTTTAATATTACTCTGCATTCTTGTATATGGAGCATTATATCTTAATCATTGCTACTGATTATCTGAAACACGTGTCGCTAATGTAAAATAATAAAAATATTAAAAAAACCCAATCCATTTAGCGGAATTTCTGTTTTACAAAATATTCAATTTTCTCCTGTTGGACCCATAACAACACACACATACGCGCATATATATATATATATATATATATATATATATATATATATATATATATATATATATAGCCACTATCGGGATTTAGATTTGTTACAAATGCCAATCAAAGCTGTGTTCATTGAATTCATCTTTTTCCTAATGGGATTCTTCCACGAATCCCATTAGGAAAGAGATGAATTCAATACATCCACGTTGCAGCTCTGAATGAAATAAGTAATTTTTAACTGATGTGTACAACAAATCTTCAAGACAGACAAATCTACTTTGCAAACTGAGGACTGGACGATCTAACAAAGTCCGCAGCTGTTATATCAATTCCTAGAATGACATTCACTACCAAGCTGTATCAAGCCTTTCCATTTCATCACTAATTGATGGGACTTTTTTTCAAACAAAAACAAATCTTTTCAAGCCGATCGTACCTTTTTTTTTCACTCAACTGTAATTCGCATTTTATTTTATACAAAAAAAAAAAAAAATTCAACGAAGAGAGAATATTTTTTTAGCTAATTAACTAATTTAAAATTTTTTTCAAACAAAATATAATTTCTTCGTCGAAAAGAAAAATTTTACTTATTATTTATATATCCCCCCATATATATATATATATATATATATATATATATATATATATAATATATAATGAATAGAGAATGAATAAGAAAATGAGAATTTAAGTATTAGCATGAAAAGGTGCTCAATGCTAATAAAGCAGAGCAGATTTATAATCAATTGTAATATTATGGATTTGGACTAATAACTTAAAATTTCATGGTTATGCAATCATCAGATGAGTCAAATGGTTCAAATCTTAAAAACCAGTAGTCAAAAATTGAAAAATAGTCAAATCGTTTTTGACTACTGGTTTTTAAGATCTCAACCATTTGACTCTGATGATTGCATAAACATGAAACTTTAAGTTATGAGTCCAAATCCATAATATTACAATTGATTATACATATATATATATATATGTGTGTGTGTGTGTGTGTGTGTGTTTTAAAATAATGATAAAATGACAAATAAAAAATTACTGAATATTTTATAAGTATATACAGTATAAGATAAGTATAAAAATTTCTAAGTTCTCCCTCTCTCACTCTATATATATATATATATATATATATATATATATATATATATATATATATATATATATATGTGTGTGTGTGTGTGTGTGTGTTGGTACACATAATTGGTTATAGAGAGTAACCTTATATATGGTTACCTCAGCTATGGGTAAGTAGTAGAGCAGACTCTTTGCTGTTGGTAATTCAACCGGACAAAGAGAAAGATAAAATCTGAATTCAAAACCTGAGAAGTTTTGATCGGGACAATCTGTGGCACACTGATGCACCATTCTTCTGTTATCATATCACCAAAAAAGTTTGGCTGGTTCTTCACAAGTCTTCAACTTTATAGAAATCATTTGTGTAGATAGTCCAATGGTTCGCAACTGATCTACTTGGTTATCGTGCATCTTGCTCAACGGGAGAGTCCAAAAATAGGTTTCAGAAAACAGCGGTTATCTAAAATACAATTTTTTGCTAACTCAGAGAAAGAAGATTCAACGTTAAAGGTCTTTGTTTATATCAATATCTTTACTTACCTGTATAACTAATGCAATCATACTGAATAAACTTTATACTGTCCGAGTAGAATTTATTTATTCTTAATTATCTCCCTTTCCAAGACGACTTCTTCACCAATGAAGATATATACTTTTCTACTCGAATGTGAGAGTGAGAGGTTTGAAATGTCTTACTCCTACTTGGAATTTTACCGAGAAAAAAGAAAAGAAAAGAAGAGATAACC
Source organism: Doryteuthis pealeii (assembly GCA_023376005.1). Taxonomy (NCBI): domain Eukaryota; kingdom Metazoa; phylum Mollusca; class Cephalopoda; order Myopsida; family Loliginidae; genus Doryteuthis; species Doryteuthis pealeii. Next base: position 48,467,055 of record CM042172.1, read on the forward strand.
CAAGAGAGGAAAGTTTGGTGAAAAAATTAAAAAAGGAAGAAATTGTTGAATCACTTATTCTGCCGCTTACCCTTTTTATTCTGTTGTTAAACTGAAATTCGTTTTTTGAATTTTGAATTTTTCATTTGTTGAATTTTATTTTAATTCGTATTGTTTCTTTTTTTAAAGAACAAAATGAAGCGGGAGTAGAGAGACATGGCCGCAGTTTTTTTCAGGTGCTGTTTCAGCAGTTTAGAATGTGAGGTGTTATGACATTCATTTTTTGAGAGAAGATGAATTGGGCCATTACAATGGTTAGAGCAGTTTATATAAGACAAAGCTCCGCATTGAAGTCTTTTCTGACGGAGGTCCCACTCCAGTAACTTTCAGAAAAGCAAGAAGGAAAACCAAAATTTTCTTACTCCTCCAGGTTCCTACCTGAAGTAGAGGGGCTTAAAGATTTGAATGAGATAATTGATAGCAAGATTAAGCTTATGTTTGAAAAAAGCAAAAAAAGCAAATGAATGAGACTCATGCCGAAGAGTTGGTGGCGGAAAGTTACAAGGACGATAGTCCTCCTTTTCATGAACATACCAATGCGAACTCCGATATCAGTCTTTTCTCTGAAGCAGAAAGCAACCAGAATTTGAAGGAAAGAACTGTGAAATGGAATTCTTTTTATTTCGAAAGTAGCTTTGAAATTAAACATTCCCAGTGCAGAGAGGAGTAGAGACTCAGAATTTAAATCTTACGTGGAGGATCACTTACTTGCTCTTAGGCTGAAAGAAACTATCAACCTGCCTCTAGATGCGTCTGTTATTAGAGCACTGGAAAAATTGATTCTGAATGACAGGCTAGGGGGAAATTAAAGTGTCTTCAGATAACCAAAATATATTGTTCCAAAAGACCACTTTGCAATTCTGTCTATCCCTCGGCTAAAAGAGAACATCGAGGATGGAATTATGGCTCTTTCTAACAGTAAGGACCCGATACATGGTACACACTATACATTTTCTAGCAAATCTTCTGACTGCTAATTTGTGCCTTAAGAAATTGAATTCGAGTTCTCGGCTTTTGCTTCGGCACATCTCTTACGGTTCTTTAATCTCTTCTTACATGAACGCTTCTGGTTCTGTATCAGATCGACAAGAGGCCCTACAGGCTCCATCTCAGTTATTTCAATCTATGGCGGATGTTACAGCCAAGATCATTTTAGGCTTTGTCTCCGCGAGACGTAGTCTTTATTTGAATGACATGACTTTTAAATGCTGAAAACCTGAGAAATGCGAGAGAGACTCATCATGTCAGGAGTAATTTTCTTGAAGTGAAGAGAAAGTTAGAGGGCCATAAGGAGACCAAATATGTTAATTCTTCGGTTTTTGGTCTGAAAAATCAGAATCATGAAGGTTCCAACTTTAAGCAGGGGTGAGGACGGAGTGCTTCAACCTGGACAAGTGAGCAAACAGGTTTTAAGAAGTTCAGGTTTCAGAAGTCGTTGGGGTTTCGTTCCCAACAACAATAGCCAGAGCCGGTCAGAGGACAATTAGCAGGATACCTGGAGGAGTAGAAGAAGATTACTTCCAGCCGTTGGATCTTGAGCATAGTCCAGGAGGGACTAAAGCTTCAGTTTAGTTCAATACCTGAACAAAGCGGTGTAAAAAGAACGGTTTTCAGTTCGTCTTACCAGAGCGATGTTATTTCAGATGAAATAAAAGGCTTGTTAGGAAAACAAGCAATAGAATTTGTTTCCAGAGCCCAATTTGGGACAAGGGTGTTACAAGCACCTTCCTTTTTACTTCCCGAGAAAGACGGAGAGTTCATAAATTCCCATCTTGGTGCTTCCTCATTTCAAGATGGAAACTCTCATGAGGGAGGGCGATTGGGAAATTACTGTGGAACTGAAGAGTGCTTACTTCTATGTTCCTATTTTTCCCCAGGTCACAGGCAGTTTCTACGGTTTCATTTTCAGAGGAGACATTACCAATTCAAAGCTATGCTCTTTGGGCTTGCAATAGCCCCAGGAAAGATTATATTGGTACTGGGGAGAGTTCTTAGGTCCCATGTACCATAATTGGTGGAGACGTTATCTTAGCGGTTTTTTTAACTAAGTCTCCATGATATTGGGATGTGACATAAGGTCGGTTTTATAGCCATGTGATCGGTTAGGAGAGACCTTGGTAGGTATTGTCTGAATCATTAGGCTTACTTTATTATTTATTGCCTCTACTTATTGTATATTAACTTTAGTATATTTAACTTGGGCAACTCTTACAGTACTTTCTTCTTTTGGTCATTTTAATAGTATCCCTTGATTATTTTCCGGGGTTGCATTTGGTCTTTTCTTTTTATGAATTTTTTTCTCCGGCGAAATTTTGTATTGTGTAATTACGGACTACAAAAGTATTCCAAAAGGTAAATGTATTTGCAGATGATGAAATTGACGTTTAAACGTTTTTGACTTGTTATAAAACCTTCATCAGGACATTAGCATGTGTATGCGATTTTCAAAATGAAAACGAAACAAGAGAGAGTATTTGCGAAAATGTTCTTTTTTTTCTCGTTATAGCAGCGTTCTTTTTTTTATGGCATGATTGGTATTTGAAAGAATATTTAAAATGTATTGTATTTCCTAAAATAATATGATATGCATAGATGTAATTTAAAAAAGAATAAGAAAAGAAGACTAACTAATCCTCACGTGACTATGCTTATTAGAATATTTGTTAGATAATACTTAGGTTTACAACTTATGTTTATTACACATATGTTTATTAATATAATATGTTTTTATAACCTGATTTATGTATATAGGTGTATCGAGAACTATTAAAAACAGACATAAGGACATTTTATCTATTACTTTCTCATTCGTTTTCATTTTGAAAATGAATTCTAAATCAATTTAAATAATACCATACTCATCCTAATAGTCTGGTAGATAAAAGGGTGGACCGGGGAAAAATTGTTACCAAGTTAAATTTGGTATTTTTGAAAGCTTATGGTATCCTCTTTCGAAATTTGAAAACACTTAAATAAGGTAATTTCATCTTCGCATTACTCTTCTAATTATTGTGCAGCCTGATTGATGTTGTTTGCAGTCGATAAACACAGCAGGCTGTAATGCACATAAGCCCATTTTTCCGGCATGAGCACAATTTTGTACTGTAAGGACTCTTTGTGGAACTCTTGCACTTGCACCGTACAAACTTAAATAGTTTTTCAGGAGCTGGATCAAGATTTGTCATGACGAATCAAACAACAGCTTTTTATTTTTACACCCCAACTACATGGTTGAATTTGGCAATGAGCTAAACTTTTCCAAATCATCTCTTAAAGATGCACGCAGGCTATGGAAGAATGCTGCTCGTTCATCTAGAGGAAGTCGTGCAAACTGTAGAATCTTTAATATTCCAGTGTACTCCATGTGCTTCACGTACCTGAGAGAGTCCAACGTGTCATATGGCTTTCCTCCATACATCTTGACAAAAATCTGTGAACCTGCAGATGCAACTTGGGTATGAGAAGCAGTTTCATCAGCTAAAGCAATACAAGACAGGATATACTTTGAGTTTTTAAGAAGTTTTATTATCTCACATTTTTCATGTCCAAATACATCTGATGTTGTGTCACATCAGCTCTGTGCAAGTTTTGCAGCACGTCCATTGTAAATAAAGTTGAGCACTCCTAGAATAATTGAAATGTCCGGTTGCTACAAATAAATTCAGCCTCCGCCTTACAACCACAAGATGCAAATTCCAGTTTCCAGTTTTCTTACCACGGATGAAGAATTTCAATGTACTCAATATAATCCAGCCATAGCTTTGCTAATCTGGATCTGTCCCTGAGTTCATTTATCAAATCATGTTTCATGCACACTTTGCAGCTTATAGAGAGCTGTTGATTTGGCTATATCATCACTGCTGACCTCATGTGTTCGTATTTTTTCATAACCAATTATTTCATCCACGTCTGATTTTTCCAGCTTCTCAGTCATTTCATGAAAATTATCCTGGAGCAGACCACGCCTACTGCTATCATCAGGCCCTTCACTAACGTGATCAGCATCTACTGGTGGAAGTACAGAATCAATAAGCTTGCTCGTCAAGGCTACATATACCAAAAAGTGTGCTCGCAAAGCTCAAGAGATGGCCTTTCCGGAAAGAATGTATACAACAGAGTTGTCTCCTTAGATAGTAGCTAGCAACTCAGACAACCCAACATGATTCATAAGACTACGAAAACTCCCCAAGAAACTCATGATTGTGTGAAAACCTCCCAATTTGCAAACTTTGGCCATAGACTTGGCATCAATAATTTTAGTAGCTTTCCACCACAAACGTCGATCAAAGGTGAGGGAAGGGGTAGGAATTTGTAGCTACTCAGCTTGTTTTTTCACAAATAAACGTGTGGAATAAATACAGCTGTCATCTGAAGGCATCAAGTCAATGATGGGCAGCATTGTAATATGAACGGATGGCAAGTGCGGTCCACCTGATATGTCTTGAATGAAGCCAGTCCAGCCATTTTGATGGTGATTGTTTAGTTGGTACATTGCAAGCTGAAACCAGAGCAAAATGCAGTTCGTTGAAAAGGGTAGAAATTATGGAAATTGCAGCTCCATAAATGGTTTAGACTTTTCTGATGAGATTCCCAGCCTTGAAGATTGTTCATACCGCTGAATGGGAATATCTTTGTCACGGCTGCTCCAACTTTCTGGACCTTATGGCGTTGGACTTGGGGATTCAAAATGTTGGGTTGCTACTGTCTTAATGGTGTTAATACAACAATTACGCCCATACTATGGAAGGTGTTCTTGCCATCTAATGTACAAACATTGTGATCTACGTTGTTGGCCACCCACTGTGTACTTTGGGAGAATATTTTCGAATTTGGAGGAGAGAATAGAATTCTGCTTGAACCTCACGATTTCATCCTAGGAAACAAAGTATCCCAGTCAGAAAAATTCGTTGATCAACTAACAAATACATAATCATCTTTAACACCAAAAAACAAGGGTGGTATCACTTATCAAAGTATTGCAGCATGCACTAAACACTGTCCAACAACCGCTCTTTGAATGTCTGATTTGTGGATGGTCTGTAAAAACATGGGCAATATTGAAGGCAACCACTGACATGCAGTATCAATATCATGAACGTCATGATTTGATGGATAGAAGCCCATGCTGCAGCACATCTTTCGAATTAGTGTTTTGATGATTTTAGCAGTAGCCATGACAACTCATCTTCAATGCTATGATGCTTTGCATTTTACCATTTATCGTTGATGATGAAGCTGGCCAGGTTGTGAAAGCAAACCACATTTTTCCTTCCGTACATTTCTGCAAAAACTAGATGGTCCCTGTAGCGTTCTGGAAAGTTTTTGCTTCAGCCTTTTTACTGAATATGCATCTTCACTTCTGTTCGTGTAACTCACCGGAACAGGTTGTACTATGCACTAGTACAACTTCTTCAAGACAGGTACTTAGTTTATTAATTAATTATTGATTAAATTTAGATAACTGAAAATCAGTAAAGCACAAGCTGATCAATTTTTTTCTTCAATAAGTGGGTCTTATGTTCATGTAGCGGTCAGGTCACGTCCTTGCTGCCCCCGTTCCCACAAATGGTCTGACCTTTTTGTGTCCTTATTTAATCAATTTTTGTGTGTGTGTCACACTTCTCAACTCTCCTTCGGGAATCAGTTTTGTTACTAAGCCTTATTTTGATTTGGGAGCTCCTGTATCTCCTATTCATTTAACCTGTCTAAATTGGGATATTCAACTCAAGGTTAGTATTGAATATTTATTATACCCTTATTACAACCGGTTAATTAGATACATACACTATAGCAACACATTTTCCGAGTAAGAACGGTTGCGACATCTGAAATTTTCTCGAAACTGGACGGGATATGTAAAGTATAATCATAACAAGATCTCGTCCTAACATAAGATACTTGCAAATAACAAGTCAAATGAATAATAAGAAAAGTTTACAAGAAATTTAAATGAGAACGTATTTGAATGATATTATCAACTTGACAATTAATCAACAAGTGTCATGGTGTAATGTTTAATACTTTAGATATTCAAATAAATTTACTCGTAAGTTAAATTTGATCCTCACTAAGTGCCCATATCTGCAGTTTTGTGCCAAATCCATTTTTAAGACTTACCGTCACTCTGAAAGCATTGGTCCCCGCTAGATCACCAAGTTTAAGGAACGATAATCCTGCTCAGTACTAAAATGGGTACTGTAGTACACAATCTGGAGCCTATATGCCAGACAAATCAATACTTGATAAATAAAATAAAAAATAAGAAAAAAAAGGCGTTTAGCAATGATGAGCCTGTTCAACACTTAGATGAGTGATCACTTTGTAACAGCAGGTAATTAATCAACCTGCAGCCTATGTGTTAGATTTGACAAAGCTTAGTAAACAATAAATATCAAGATCATAATAACAAAGATTAATGATATCTAACAAAATTGACCAAAGTAACAATGGCCTAGAGGAATAAAATGTTGGTTAAGAGCTTCCAATTGAAGTCTACCTGTGAGGCATGAGTTAAATCCCTGGTTCCTGGTTCAGCAGAAAGGAAAGCGACATTACAAGGGCGAAATAATTAAGAAAGGTAATTAACTGATATTGTAAGGAATAGCGAAATGAGAACAGTCTACCCCGTAGATTGAATAAAAAGTTCAGGTTCTAAATTCTTTGAAGAATAAAGATACACCTGAAGAAGACTGAAGGTTACAATGGCAGAAACATTGTGAATATAACAACCAAGATTAGAACAATAGTCCAAAATGTAAATAGTATAAACAACAATTGATTATGTTAGAAATGTAGACATATAGTGTTTAAAATCATTTGCAAAAACTTGGTTAAATTAGTCTTTATTTTATTGGCACATGACTTCCATATAATTTGGATAATGATCAAATTAAGATATTACTCAAGGACAATAAATGATTCAGGAGATTCAGTCAATATATCCAAATCAAGTATTAAAATTCATTTAAACTAGTTTTGGTGGATGATATAAGCGAAAAGCATTGGGAATTACTTAAAAGAAAAGGCAGAATATTCACGAGATATTTCAGAAAACCATTTATACCAATCTTTAGAGAAAGTCTTAGACGACAACTGCAAACACTTTGTTGAGAAAGATGAAAAGATAGAATAATTAAATTGTCTAAAAAACGAAGAACATAGAAACAGAAACAGAAAATATATTGTTGAATTGATAACAAAATAACAAAACTAAAGCTATACTTACTTTAACACTAATAACTTCTCTCGCCTCCAGGTCGTAAACTCCTTCAGGTAACTGCAACTTAGTGAATTCGCTTATGTGAATTTTCATTGCCTGAAAAAAAAAAAAAAAAGAGAATCTTTTTAGTTTCAGATGCTTGAAATAATTTTGAGATATTTCTCCAGCCTTAGTCTCACCACGTGAATAATTTGATCGTTTGGGTTTGTACAGACTAAAAATGATTTGACGAAAAGTTTCCTAAGAGTCACACAACCTATTTATAACCTCAAAGATGAACTTTAAGTGTCAGTCCGTCACAAAATATGAATATCAATTTTTCGGTGAATTTTCATTTTTTCTGAAAGGTATCACAAATGCCTGTGATTTTGCTTTCGATAAAAAATATGAATTTATGTCATCAAATGAAATTCTGAGTTTTCTGATCTTGAGGAGAAACACTTAAAATTATTTAAAAAGTTTAGTTTATTGTCTAAATGTTTTTTTTTATTTAATTCATATTATGTTTAAAGCTTTTGAAATTAGTGATAGTCTGGTCGATTTAGCATCACAAAGGGGTGTACCGGAAAAAAGTTACCAGGTCATATTTGGTATCATTGCGTAATTTTATACCCTGAAAGAAAAGAAAAACTCCTCTTTCATATGCAATGTGAAACCTTTTTAATATCCATTTTTTCTGAACATGTCTCAGGATAAGTTGAATTATGATTTTTAAAAAAGACAAATTGGTGGAAGTCAGAGAAGAAAATAAAAACTCCTCTTTCATGTGCAATGTGAAACCTTTTTAATATCCATTTTTCTGAACATGTCTCAGGATAAGTTGAATTATGATTAAAAAAAAAGACAAATTGGTGGAAGTCAGAGAAGAAAATAAAATAAACTCTGCTGGCCTGATTTTAAGTCTAGTCGATTAATTGGTTGGTTGATTGATTAGATTTTAGGGTATGTCAACCCTTGTTGGGTTATTTTATACCAAAAACATTTTTTTTCTATTTAAACCATATATGGCACCCTAACAGGTACTACCACTCCATGTCACGGTGGACATGGGAGCAATGGTGAGGAAGCGGTACTTCACACTCCACAGAACTCCAAAATTGGAACTTCATCAGATGCAGTTTAACATTATACCCAGGACACAGCTTCAGCCACCACTTTCTAGCACATATGATAAAAAGGGTTGAAGCTTACCATAAAGGCAATAGTGTTGGGACAATCATATAGGTGCTAGGGCTTGGCGTGACTAGCCGATTGATCGGGGGGAGCCTCTCCGACCGTCCATCTAACCTAAATAAAGACCAAAGTGGAGTGTTGCATGTCATGGACAGCTCGGCCACCAACATTCCTTTCTCAAGCATCACAGATCGCCACCTCATTGGGTTTTTTACCCCTCTCCAGAGGTGCAGTCAGTGCCAAAGCTAACAGGGCGATTTAAGTTTTAAAGATCAAGGAATATTTTACTTATTTAATTAGCCGACTGTAATTGAGGGTATAATAAAAATTCAAAACTGGCCTTAGTTTAATACCCCAATTTAGACAGGTCAAGGGAATAGGAGGTACAGGACTTCGCAGATCCTTAATGAATTGTAAGATGGTTAGAGATTCAACCAATTATTCTGTTTGATTTAGTCTCAAAAAGAGGTGTACCGAGGTGGGGGTTACCAAAACATGTTTGGTATCATTGGAAGTGTAATTTTATGCTCTGAAAGAAAAGAAAATGTTCTGTTATAACCAATGGGGAAATATTTTTACGGTTATTCTTCTGAGCACAACTTTCAGTCAAAAATCAATTTCTAGTTCTTCAGCCGGCACATTGAATTTGAACACTGAAGCCAAGATTCACATCCTGATGTTTCAAGCCATCGATCAGTGATACCATGCTTGCTTTTCTGATTGGGTGTTGAACATAAGTATATGCTTGTGTCTAAATAGTTGATCAACGAAGTTTTCAGACTGGAATAGACTATGATGAAATCACGAGGTTCAAGTAGAATTCTGTACTCTCCTCCAGCTGTGAGAATATTCTCCCCAAGTACCCGGATTTACACAATTTAAACTCAGTAGATGTCCGACAACGTAGACTACAATTTCTGTACATTACATGGTAAAAACACGTATCGTGGTATGATCATAGTTACTGTATCTACACAATTAAGACAGCAGCAGCAGCCCAGGGTTTTGAATCTACAAGTCCAACACCATAAGATCATGAAAGTTTGAGCAGTAAACAAATATATTCTCATTCAAAGCCAAGTTTCTCATCAGAAAAATTAAACCATTTATGAAGAAGCAATTTCAACGAACTGATTTTCTCTGGTATTCAGCTTGCAGCTTATCAACTAAAAATTACCCTCAAAGTGGCTGAACCGGCTTTATTCAAAACATAAGCTGGAACGTATTTGCCACCCGCTCATATTACAATGCTGCCCATCATTAACTTGATGCCTTCAGATGACAGGTGATATCATAGGAATTGACAGCTTCTGATGGAGATGGTATAAATTGTGATTCTGTTGATCTTGATTTTGATTGATCTATCCAGAAGAAGTTTGACAACATGAACTTTTGGAGAGCACATAGAAAAGAAATTCAGAAGTGCATACACTTGCTCAGCTGCAAAAATGTGTGAAACTCGATGAAAAAAAATGTTCATGTAATCCCTAGTGTTCCGTTTTCAAGGTTGTCCATTCTGATAGAAAGATTCCTTTACTCACATTTGAACTCACTCCGTTTCCAGCTTCAATTTTCAAGAGTTTTTAGATAAGAAAGACGAACAAAGCTGTACTGAAACACCACCTTACGGACATACCTGAACCTCAGACAGCTGCTGCGATAAAGTTTGCTGTTATGTAGGTATTCCCCTCTACAGTGGAAGTGTTGCCAAGGATGACATACCAAGATATAGTTGAACAGTACCCGAGATATATGAGGACCAAGTATGGTTCATCAAGAATAATTTTTGATGGCTATTCTGGTGTGCCATCTATAAAAGACTACGAGCATCAATGAAGAGCAGCTTAAAATTCCGCCAACATTCAAATCAAAGACAGCTTGCAAGATGATATTAATGAAGAGATTTTCCTCTAAGAAGAACAAGGATCAGTTTGTGAAAATATTATGCGAGTCTTTGAAAGCTGATAATCATCATGTGGTCCCAATTTGAAATATTTGCTGAAACAATTATTATGAAATGTCGTATATTTTAGGTCACAGAGATGAGGAATATCTAAATTATATGTATTTTTCTTAAAATATCATTATATAAAATATTATTCCCAAGAGGTTTAATTTGCCTCTCGTTATTAACGTTGATTTTCATTTTGCTGCTTTCAATATATATATATACTCCACATTCCTCATTTTAAATCTAGTTTGCATAAAAGATTTCCAATAAATGATTTTCCCCGGAGGGTAAAACAGAGTTTTCAAATTTCAAAAGAGGATACCCTAAGCTTTCAAAAATGCCAGCTTGGTGACAATTTTTTCCCGGTCCACCTTTTTATCTACCAGTCTATAAGTTATCTAAGATGGGCACCTCGTGTGTTATATAAATGGGACGGAATCACGTAGTATTCTGGTTAGCAATCTAGGCTAGTTGACCCTTGATAGTGAGTTAGATTCTCACTTGGTGTCTCATACTTCTTATTAGTTATTTAGGATTAAAATATGAAACTTTCATTTCCATTAACTTGATAATAGGCACCTTGATTTAAAACAGTTATTACAAAGTTTTCTCTTCAACAATTTCTCTGATACCAAATATCCTTCATTTAAAATCTTGTATCAAACTTCACTTTGTGGAAATGGTTATCAAGGCGTTTAGTATATATCTACGTGTGTGTGGGAGCATAGGTAGCGTATATATATATATATATATATATATATATATATATATATATATGTGTGTGTGTGTGTGTACATGGATGCGTGTATGTAGTGATACCAAAGGAATATCTAAACATAATGGGAAAGAAAATAATTTCTCAATATGGGCTTGAAAGAGGTCCTTGCTACAAAACTGAAGATTTGACGAAAGCTCACACATGTCATAAAACATTGCGACGATAGTGAGACCTATCCATACAGAGTTGTCTATAAGTATGGCTCTGTGCCAAAAAGAGTTAAGCTTAAGGATTTATAGGTTTCTAGAGCCTGTTTACCGTGAATGATTAGATCCTCATAATACAGCTGCGTGTTCTTCAACGTATGTTTTATTTCTTTTGAAACCTGTTAGTTGGCGACTGGCTAAAACATCATTAAAGTTTTCTCACCCGGAAGTTCTGATAACCTTCTTTGCTGACGAAAGTTGTTAATGTCAATAGAATCTTTGTCTCCATTTTGTTAGTTATACATTTCTTGTAACCAGAATCTCATTTTGAGAAAATCACCATGGCAACTGCTTACTGCACAACAGGGAAAAGTCAGTGATTGCTTTCATATACCAAGTTGTAAACGATTCAAGTTAAGCTTTGTTTTTCAGTGTGGGAAAGTTGTTTTTTGATTAAAGAATGAATACCCCTCCTCTCTTTCTCTCTCTGTCTCTCTGTCTCTCGCGCACACGCGCGTTCTCTTACTCACTCTGTCTTTCTCCTTATCGATTCTGAAGACTTATGGCGCCAAAAACTTTTATTCAGATTTCTTTCCGGATTTTCTTTGACAATGGATATAGCGTTTTCGCTCATTACGCTTCTTGACGATGATGACAGTATTTAGAGAAACATTAAAATTTTCATTCAACCCATCACAATATATATATATATATATATATATATATGGTGTGATGGGTAAATTGTCAATATTTAGATTATTAATTTTGCCCATACAATTTGTTTCAGGTTTTGTAAACTGTCTCTAGAGTCAGTTGGACACTGTGACGAAAGTAGAACCCCGACGCAATTCACTCCTCCAGAAATGAGAAATTTCGAAACGGCATGCTGTACAGCTTGACATTCATGCCTGAAACTGCAATACGAAAATTTCAGAGTGTTTGGGTGTCTATCTGAGGACAGTGCAGAGGATTTGGAAGGAGTTGGATGAGTTCAATGGTTATTACGAATGTACGGCATCTTGAAAGCCTCACTCAGATTGAAAAGAACTCCCGAATTTGTTGGTGAAAATCCAAGCCATGATTGACAATCAGGTCCATAGCCAGGAGGCATGGGGGTGTTTGAGTTTCCTATCAGGTAGGTATTGCATAAAATATTTGAAAATACATTTCTCATACAAAGGCCTAATTTGCGATTCCCTCAATGCTCACTGTACTATATATAGTAGTGGCGTGTTTATCATTGACAAGCATGTATCATGTGCTACGGGCCGGTGACCCAAAGGTTGAGTTTCTGACTCTGCGGTTTCGATCTCTGTTGGAGAGAGATCGTAGGTATACTGCTGATGAGACTTAATAAAGTTGAAACAGCTGTACGGTGTTCCACGTCGCGCACGTTATTGGCCGGGTTTACTTGTCATGATTATTTTCAATAATTATAGAATTTTATACGATATACGCATTGTAATTGCATTCAAAATATATAAATAATAATATACTTTACATAACAATGCTTCAAAAGCAAATGATCAAATTCCATTATTTCTTACGCCTGGGCATAGGCCTAATTTGTGATTCCCTCAACGCTCACTGTATTATGTATAGTAGTGGCGTGTTTATCATTGACAGGTTAATTCGGCATGTATCATGTGCTACGGGTCGGTGGCCCAGAAGTAGAGTTTCTGACTCTTCATGCTGGGTTCTTGATTTCGATCTCTGTCGGAGGGAGATCGTAGGTATACACCGCTGATGAGACTTAATAAAATTGAAACAGCTGTACGATGTTCCACGTGGCGCACGTTATTCGCCGGCTTTGCTTGTCATTATTATTTTCAATAATTATCGAATTATATACGATATACGCATTGTAGTTGCCTTCAAAAAATATAAATAATATATATATATATATATATATATATATATGTGGAGAAAGGTAGACACGGGATGTTGTGGAAACTTGATGTTTATTGTCGACGGTGCAACGTTTCGGTCTCTTATTAGACCATCTTCAGGACTTGAATATAGTTCTTACTCCAATGATGGAAATTCTCAAAATGCTGAAAGCGGAAGGTCGTCAGTAGGGGGAAGTGTAGTTGGGGGTGGTTAGTGGATTCTTCTTCTCTCTGGAATGGGGAGTGCCGAAATGGTGAATGGTGGTACCACAGGTGTTATAATTGTGGGGATTGGTTAGCTAAATATGTGTATGTGTGTGTGTGTGTGTCTGTTTAATTGTTTTTTGTTTATGTGTGATTGGGAACTGGATTTGTCGTTAAGTTATATATGTGTTGTTGGTATGTTGGTGTGATTTTTTTTTATTTATTATTTATTTTATTTTATTTTTATTTATTTTTTATTTTTTTTGTAAGGGTTTGTAAGGGTAAGATTTGTTAAAATTGTAAGTGAGCATATGTATAATGTTATATACTAACACCTGTGGTACCACCATAATGTTATATACTAACACCTGTGGTACCACCATTCACCATTTCGGCACTCCCCATTCCAGAGAGAAGAAGATTCCACTAACCACCCCCAACTACACTTCCCCCTACTGACGACCTTCCGCTTTCAGCATTTTGAGAATTTCCATCATTGGAGTAAGAACTATATTCAAGTCCTGAAGATGGTCTAATAAGAGACCGAAACGTTGCACCGTCGACAATAAACATCAAGTTTCCACAACATCCCGTGTTTGTCTACCTTTCTCCACATACTGTCGGATTAACCTCCTCACATTTCTACCATATATATATATATATATATATATATATATATATATATATATATCAATTGTAATGCTTTGGTCAACAATTTTTAGCAATAAAATTCTCGTTCGTTCGGTCTAGTTTGAATTATTGTTGACCAAAGCATTACAATTATTTTCTACGGCGACGAGTATACAGACCGAAAGATGGCCAAAAGAATGAAATAAGCCAAAATGTCAGTAAAAAGGAAGCCATGGGTAGCAGCGTGGTGGATGTGAGAAACGGCAGATGATCCCATACTGGGACAATGGCGGGGCTCATACGATGCTGGGCGGAGGAACCCTAAACGGGTCAACGGCCAGGATCAAACAGTTCAGTTAGGAAACTACTGCTCCTCATCTCTAAGACTAGCGCCTATTGATGAGTCAACAGCCACCGATAGATATCTATGACATATCATGGATATCCGCGCTGAAAGCGTGACATGATGATGATGATGATGATGATGATATATATATATAGTTATTTATTCCACTCAGTCTTTTATTTTCTATACATAGATTAGTCTGACTCAAGATCATATTAGTAAAGCCTCCACAGTTGGTCAATTTCAATAGTGAGGCCTCCACAGTTGGTCAATTTCAGTATGTAGTAGGCATCCACTTATATTACATTGATATAATTGTATAACACCCAGTGAACTTTTAATCTACTACACTAGGAATCTTTTCTTACAAGACGAGGAATTGCAAGCAATTTCAGTCCGGTAGACGATCGAATATCAATATCGTATGTTTGAAATTCACACAAAAAATTATCTCATCCTTATTTTCTTTGCATTTAATCATACACACTCTCTCCCCTTTCTTTAGTTCTTTTATTCATCTTCTTTTTCTTACATGTGTGTGTATGAGAGAGAGAGAGAGAGAGATCGTTTGTAAAAACGGTAAAAATGTAGGATAAATTGAACTGAAATTTGCTGCACACATGCCTTTTTATGCTCGGCTGACCAAAAGCAGACTGGAATATCATTGAGTAATTATTGAAAAAAAAAAAAAAAAAAAAAAAAAAAAAAAAAAAAAGGACAATAAGTGATTAAAATAGAATTTAGATTAATTTTTAAAATGATTTTTATCACCTTATTGGTTTGGTTTATTTTATTTGTTTAATGGCATATCAACTGTTTTACGCCATGTCAATCTTTGTTGGCTTAACGAAATAATTCGACTAATGCCTTATGTCAGTCTTTCTTTAAGAAATCATATGCTTTCAATTAAGTTCCTATCTGATAACAATCATTTGTTATATGGTTTCAAGTGTTCTTATCCAATACTAATAATTTCTCAAGTTACCTATTTGATCCATGCTACCACCCTGGTTCAAAGTAGACCTAAGAGTAATAACAACAAATGGGTACTCCTCACTCTTTAGAGCTCCACAACTAAAGTATCACTACCAAATACAGTTTAATGTCATACCCAAGATGAAGTCGGCGTATCCTAAATCCCTTCAATAGGGCAAGCTAATTATTATTTCTTTTCATCACATCACTTGTATTGAAGTCAGTTAGCCTACTGTTGGTTTTAATAACAGCAGCTAAGTAGAACTCAAGCAGTGTTCAAAACAGCTGGTATAAATAGGAATCAAGAATGATCCATTCATGAATCAGGGTGATTTGGGTCATTCCATTCCTTGAGTTCTGATTGGTTGCTTGACTGGTTGATTTGCATGACACTGTGGAGTCTTATATATACTTGGTCATTTTGCAGTGGACTTTGTGGCATTTCGATTTTGTATTGAGTTACAATCGCATGCTACCTTGTCTTCCCAGTTCGACGGTAATTGGAACTTATTCGATACACTCTTCATTATTACTTGTTTATTATTAGGTTTACTTAATCTTATCATTAATGTTTTTATAAACAGGTTTTCAAGCAGAATTTTGTTATTCCACATGATGTTCTATTTGTATTGAAAGATCTTCATTTTCTACCGCAAAACTATTGTCCTCATTGTCATTTGGTAAATTTCTTGTTAATTTTGTAAACAAAATCCTCATTGTCAACGTTATATGGCCAGGTCCTTGTTTTCATTATGTGGTATTCTATTTCCTTTTTATCTTACTTACATGGAAGCCACACATCAAGATGACTAAATAACTTATCAAAATTATTTTTAGCTTTGTATAATATGTATTATTCTCGAGACATCATCATTAAGTCATACTGATACCATGTATTTCTCTGACTCTCTTTTGTAATATGTTTCCTATCAGCCATCACTCTTTCTTGGTAGATTCTCTACACGGAATTCAGTGCCCGCACAGAGCTGATCAATGTCAATTCTTGTTGGTTGACCAACACAGGTGTTTCCATGAGTAGAATTCCACACATTGCTTATTAGTTGGTCCCTGATTCTCCAGCAGTAGCCAAATTGTCTTGTTACGTATTAGATGATTTGTATGACAGAATGTAAATGGCCGTATAGCTGCTGTTTTCTGGGAAACTGCTGCTTTCTGGATTTGTTCAGAAAAGCACACAACATCCTTGTATAGATTGCTCATCGCTTTTTCTCCATGTGTTTCGTTGTCAGTCTAAGTGGTGCTACCATACAGTCAGTACGACTCGGTGACATCTTGGAAGAATTTCCGTTTTATTTTAACTGAGAGATCAGATTTCCATATGATTAATAACCTGTCATTATCATTCCATACCATTTCTTTGCGTATATTGACATCGATTTCTGTAGATATTGCTACCATGGTATGGGAGAAATATGAGGAGATTATCCGAACACCGCAGAACAAATCAGGACAGAGATACGTAAAAACAAAGACCAGATCTCTGTACTTAAACAAAAGTTACGCTGCCTAATTCGTAAAAGCCACTGGCACCAACTCGTCCGACGAGACTTAGTCACTAAACTTTCCTCAACCGAACTAAACAACACACAACAGAAGCCCCCAGCTTTCGTTTAAAATGTGCCACTGGTATAAATAACCGAAACACCAGCAAACTAATAGATAAAAATTACAGACACCAGGATTTTGACTTCACCAAAGGTTTCAAACAAGGCATAATTGCTGCCTCGCTCAACCACCAAATAGATGAACACACCGTACCGAGAAAACTCTCGCCTCCAACAACGACATTGTCATCACACCTTCTGACAAGAGCGGCGGAGCTGTTGTCATGGATACAGCAGCCTATAACCAAAAGATCATGGACCTACTACTCGACAACAACACATATAAAATAATCTCCCCACACACCATCACAAAAAACATTGAAACTTTCAACAAAACCCACAAAAAACTAATTTCTAAAGAAGACAAAATATGGTCTTCCTTAATCAATTACCACCCCACCATCCCCAAAATCTATGGCCTCCCCAAAACTTACAAACCCAACATACCTCTTAGACCCATCATCTCCGGAATAGGCTCTGTCCCACACACGATTGCTAAATTTTTGGCAAAAACTCTATTCCATCTTCTAGGTACAATTAGTGATGCCCACATAAAAAACTCAGGCGAACTTCTCAGAATAATCACACATACCAACATGGAGAACAAATCCCTAGCTAGCCTAGATATACAATCACTTTACACAAACATAACGGTAGACAAATGCCTAAATAGACTTGAAAAACATCTCTCCACAAATGATACCCAACTATCATGTCCCCTCACTATCCAGAAAATAATCAAAATATCTAAACTATGCACACTCCATTGTTACTTCCAACACAACGACACCTTTTACTAACAGAAATTTAGAGCCCTTCGCATCTGCACACGCAAACATTTGAATGATGAATTCACCCACATAATGAACACCTTCCGGAATCTCCAATATACCATATCCTTTATACAACATGCCAAGGCCACAGCTCTCAAAATCCATACCAGGAACCAACTCCAGACCCCCACCAAGTACAACTCCCCACATAATTCTACCTAACAATCAAAACAGCAACATCAGCAAAAATCTGAACAACCTAGGCATAAAGACAGTCAGTCTAGCATCCAAAACTATACATAACATACTAAACAAAAACTTCCGACAAGTAAAATCAGAAGCTGGCGTATACATGATTCCATGTGCAGACTGCCACAAGAAATACATAGGCGAAACCTTCAGGAACTTAAAAAACGCATATACAAGCACAAACGCAACATAAAATTAGGTGACAGCAACAACTGTTTATTCCAACACATATCTAAAACACAACATAGGTTTAATTTCAGCAATGCATCCATGATCGCATATATCCTCAACAAAAGATTACGACAAATATTCGAAGCCAGTGCCATTAGCAACACACTTAATGTTAATTCTAGATCCAGCTTCTTTAATATTTCCTCACACCTTGGTAAAACCATCATAAACAGCTACAGACCAAATAGACAAGACAATACTTAGCTAAAAAAACCCAAAAAAACACATATATATGCTTGTATGTGTACGTATATATGTATAGGCATCCCCGTGTTTGTGTGCATATGCATATATATATATATGCATGTGTGTATGTGCATGCATGAATGTACCGGCGCATATGTGTGTGTTTGCGTGCATATGTGTATGCCTATATGTCTATGTACGTGGGAGTATGCCTGCACGTGTTCACCGCATAACACATCACAAGATAATAATAATAACAACAATATTAAACACACACATAATAATAATAATAATAATAAACACAAACATACACTTATAACAATCTTACTATCACTCCCCCCTCTCCAACATCCACAACCAAAATTAGACAAATAGTACAGGCCTGAAACATAAGCAACGCACCAAATCTGAAAATCCATCTTCCAACACATTTCCCCAACACCCCCCACCAAAAAAATCATGTATGCACGCTTGTATATGCATCTCTGTTTTTGTGTACACACACACACACATATATATATATATATATATATATATATATATACGCGTATGCTCATGCATGTATGCACTTATGTGTGTGGTTGTGTGTTTGCGTATGTGTGTGTATGCCTATATGTCTGTGTGTGAGTGAGTATGTCTGTCTATGCATGCTCATCACATGGCATATCATATGATAAAAACAGTATATATTACAATATACATTATACATAATAATAAACATACACACACACACATACAATTATAAGAAATCTCGCTATCACCCCATCTTCTCTAACACCTACAACCAAAATTTACATAAATATTCCAACAAACAGAATGTTAATTATAAATCTATCTTTCCCTAAAAAACAAAACAAAACACACACACATACACTCATAACCAATCCGTATGCCATCCACCATATATAGATATTACCCAGACACCTAACACCTGTGGCACTATCAGAATCCACCATGATACACTCCCTATTAGAGAAAAGGAAAATCCACCTCCAACCTCTTCTGACACCAAACGACACCCCCCTTATTCACGACCTCCTTAATTCTTTAGAAAGAAAATATTCACCACTGAAGCAAGAACTCTATTCCTAAAGTCCTGAAGAAGGTCTAACAGACCGAAACGTTGCATCGTCGACACCACTATCTACAATAAACATCCATTTTCTACAACATCCCGTGTTTGTCTACCTTTCTCCATTACCGTGGTATGTGAACTGTTCTAATTTCAGAGGCCATTTAGTGGAGATATAATCGTTCTGTTCCTCAAATTCTTCCACTCAGCCATAAGACATATTTCAACGGGAAATCTTCACTTCTAACTTCTTCAATCATTCACATAAGCTTTTCCATAATTTAAAAAAATTGAATCGCACTTTTATTTCTCTGAAGATAAATAAAACATTCCTAAAATGTTTTATTTTCTATCTTCAATTTTAGTTGGAAAATTGCTTTTTTATGGACTTCTGTCACGATTCTCCATTTCAGTAGAGATGTCGCCCTATTTTCTATCCGAGCAAGTTGGGTGTCCAGGATCATCTTCAGTACAACCTGCAATCTATATTAATACTGCATTTCATTTGGCAATTGTAATTCTGAACGTCCAGTCAAGCATTCCAGTAATCTCAAAGATGTGGTTTCTTTGTGAGAAAAAGAGCCCTTTTCAATAGAGAGTATTATGATATGCGTTGTGAATTTCAAGTGTCGAAGTTAGCCGAGGTTTCGAATCATTTTTTTAAATGTTTAACTAACATCATTTAAAAAAGAATTATGTTTGATCTGACTTACTGTCAGATCAAACGTAATTCTTTTTTAAAGGATGTTAGTTAAACATTTAAAAAAATCATAATACAATTTGATAAACAACAGAATATGGAACATTTCTCTTTACAATTTCTCCCCCAAAGACTGTTGGTTTAATAATTGCAATTAGCTTGATCTTATTCAGATCTCTCGATATTTTCAGCAATTCTTATAATTTCTGTGTATATTCAATCGTTACGTGCAATTAACAACAGTATTATATACCAGGTGACCTTAATGATTACAATTGTTATTGGAAACAGACGATAGACAAAAAGCTGCGAAAATGTGTCACAGTCAAGATGGCGAAATTCAGACAAATTGCATATACGCTCTTCGGACATGGTGTGAATCAGACGTCTAAGTACATTTACTTCTTAGGCACACTGAAAGGAAGAGTGGATATAATTTCCTTCGCTAAAAGGATTGATTCTGCATTCCACAAAGTGGGAGCAGTAAAAAAAAAAAAAAAAAAAAATTCAAAATGAAAATGTCATTGAGGACTGTCAGTTTTTTAAACCCCAAAACTAAACTCTAGCACAAAACACCACTCCCCACCAGAAAAAAAGCTAAATCTTCACCCAACCCCCAAAAAACAACAAAAACAAATTTGCCACCTGACACTGCTCTATATCACAAAAAAATACTCCCTGTAAAAAAACAAACAAAAAACAGACCTTGTCTCAAGGAACTAATCCCTGACACAGAAAACTGAATCAATCACAAAAACCTACTCCTGTCTAAAAAAAAGAACCTGCCACACAAAACTACTCCCTGCGACCCAAAAACTGAGCCTTGCTACACAAAATTCAAGTCTGGCTCAAAAAACTATTCCTAGTCACAAAAAAACTTAAAAAAAACAAAAAGCAAAAAAAACAACAAAAAAACTGCCACAAAACCGAGCCCTCCCACAAAAAATAAACTCTGAAAAAAAAAAAAGAAAAAAAAAAGAAGAAAAGTACTCGCTGTGACTAAGAAATGAGCCCTGCCACAAAAAATCAAACTCTGCCTCAAAAAACTACTTCCAGCCAGAGAAAATAAAACCATGTCACAAAAAAAAACTTTGGCACAAAAATACTGCCTGTCACAAAAATCTCAGCCCGTGATAAAAATAAATCAAATACAAATCTCCTTTTTTAAGCATAGACCTACGTCTCTTCAAAGCATTTGTTCAGTTAAATGTCTCTCTCGGGTGAGAAGTGGCAATAAGAAATACATACCTTTAACTTCATCTGTGAACATGGCACAGATGAACTTTATATAAACTCTTTTGGCTTTCTGTAACTGTTATTTCTATAATGTTTATTAAAATTAAATTCTTTTCTATGAAGAATATAACTATTTTGTTTTGTAAATCTTGTTTCTCTGTGAAAATAAAATTCCAGCCTATTATAATTCCTCATTTAAAAATCTTCACTCATCCATCCATCCATCCATCTACCCGTTAGTCCTGTGAGATCCTAGGAGTCTGCTCCCAGATTGTGATGTGCGCCTGGTCAATGATAAATGAAATACCGGTTATTGCCCATGCAACAAGTTTTTCACTTATGGGCAAGGGTTGATAGAGTTTGGCATAGGTATTGCCACAGAAGGAAAACTCTAAATTCATCTTACCACTAGGATTAATTGGTGATGGAGGGTAGCTAGATACTTAGAGGGATTAAAAAAAGGTCAGTCAAAAGATGGCAGAATCACTGCCAATCTAGAAACTCTTCATATATTCTTTACAGATCGCCAATGCTATCATTGATATTTGACATTTCTTAACCTTAAAGATCGAACATGATTCGTGACTGTTTAGTTTAACTGTAAAGATTATCTTTAATGAGCTATTTATAAATGTAAACCTTTTTGGTAGACTGCTATTATTAAACATCTTACACATTACTAATATAATAACAAATATAATACAAAGTTTGTCATTATTAATAAGCCTCTATTCACTATCTTCATTACTCCTTGTAATTTTTTTTTTTTTACACCAGTCTTTTTTTTCACTGGAGTCTGAGTGAGAGCAAGTCGCCTCGGGTCTCCAGGACTCTTCTAATTATTCTCACTGATCTTAAGAGTGTTATGGTCTGTAAGGTTTCTCGGAGTTATTTTTGTTTATGCATATACCATTTGTTGGTATAGTCAAATTTTAATTTGCAGCATTCCTAGTGGATCACTTTTATTTTCATGCATATATTTACAAAGAAAACATTATTAATTTTCCAAAAATCACCCTTTATATTACATATTTGTATGATAATATTTGTGTAAATTATTTTATAAAGTGTCATGACTTATTTGTAAGGAAGGAAGTAATGGATAAATAATGATGACCTATAAAACAATTTATACAAAACATTATGATGCAAATATACGTAATTAAAAAAGTGATTTTTAGAATAAATAAATTAAGATAATTGGAGCAGTTGCCATTTAATTATCAGTTTATTTTCCTCTGCTAAAGGATAAATACAAAACATTGTTAAAAGGGAAAAAGTTCTTGAATTTCGGAAGCTTTTATCAAATGTCATTTTATTTTTTTGTTTTTATTTAAAAATAAATTTCCAAAATAAGTTTACTCTATAAGTGTTCTCTATTTTTTCATTTTACTAGCCTGGTCTCTTTCCCTTCTTTCTTTTTACCCCCTTTATGTCTTCACCTATTCAACTGAAACAGGGTTATTACTTCCATCCCCCAAAATTTGGCGGAGTCACATTTTTGCCCAAGGGATCCAAAAATGCTATAAAAAAAAATCTTAAAGTTAATCAATTTTAAGTGATTAATGATTTCTAATGTTTTCATTACAAGATCAATATCCCGATGTGTGACAATCTATGACAATTTTTTTTCTATTATTTTTTTACATATATTGAACATTATTTGTACCAAAAACATTTTTGCAGGCAATATGATTGTGTTATATATTGTACAAAGGGAAATATGAATTCCCGGTTTTATTAAACAAAGAAGTTTTTAACACCTGCCTGTTATCAGATCAAGAGATAAAAATACGTGGGTGTAGCTATGAAGATAAAAGAACCGAGAGGGCTTCAGACAGGTCAGTCGTCAGAGTCCCGGAGGAGAGAGTGAGGGATCGGAGTCAGTAGTCGGCCGAGCGGGACCTCGTATAGTTGGTGTCGGAAAAAGCTAGCGTTAATATTTACCAACTGAAAAAGCTTGTCGCCCAGAAATTTAATTGAAGGACCGAAAGTGTAAAGACTGAATATATTGATTAAACTGACCCTCTCTCTCGAAGTTAAGAAGCTTGAATTTATTTCAATAAACTTCTGGAAGATAACTTTGGTGTTATTGTCATCTCTTACAACGAAGATAAAACTATTGCAATTTAGTACAGTGACGACGCGCTATGCAACATATATCGATTTGGTGCACGTGAACCACGAGGGTTCATCAAGGACCCATAAAAACCTGCTGGTTACCACAAAAACAAAAAACAAAAACACAACGTGAAGAACGACTCAATTCGGCCGGAATTTTGCGGAAAATAAACGTAAAAGTGGGAAAACACCAAACAGAAGAAAGAAAAAAAACAGCCAACGAAAATCAACGTAAACTTGGACTCCCCGGAAAAGAAAAAAAAAAAAAAATAAAGAAAGGACTCACTATATATAGACTTGAAAAAGAAAAAAAAAAAAAGAAAAAAAAAACTTCCTATAGACTTTGAAAACGACAAAAAAAAATTAATTATTACGGACATATTTTAAACAAAAGAAGAAGACAGAATTATAACAAAGGACATTT
Source organism: Doryteuthis pealeii (assembly GCA_023376005.1). Taxonomy (NCBI): domain Eukaryota; kingdom Metazoa; phylum Mollusca; class Cephalopoda; order Myopsida; family Loliginidae; genus Doryteuthis; species Doryteuthis pealeii. The sequence goes on from CM042172.1 coordinate 48,491,022, forward strand.
AAAGAGAGAGAAAAAAAAAGAAAAATTGAACTTTCTATCAGACGACTATACGTAAGTACAACTTCCCACATACTTTTTGGCCATTTTCTTTTCTTTTCGCTCTCTTGTTTTATGTTGTATTGTTTTGATATATAATGATGGAATCACAAATTAAGGACTTATTTTCAGGCACTCACAGCCGAGTTAATTAACACAGCAAAATCGCTAACAAATATATTAAAGAGTGACTTCTACTTGCAGCAGATTACACCGTTAAGTAGTAAGGATGAAAGTAAATTTGAGGTGTGGGTCCAAAGTATGGAAAAATATTTTGCCTCAATAGAAGCTAAAGAAGCTGATAAATGTAGGGTAGCAATTATAACCACGAGAGGAAATATAGGAGATTTTGTATATAAAATTATAGAAGGTAATAAGGATATCTCGTGGTTAGGCTTAAAACAAGTCATTAGAGAATACATTGGGATCACTCACCATGCACATTATTACTTAAGGCAATTAGTTAACATTAAACAGGACACACAGGAAAATGTGCATGATTATATGAATAAAATAACGGATTTAGCTAATAATGCATACGGTGAAATTGACAAAAATTTAGCGATAGTGCAACAGCAGATTAAGTGCTGTTTTATAGAAGGATTAGCGGATCCCGAAGTTAAGGTATTCGTACTAAGAAGTGATCCCCCAACAGTTGAGAGCGCCTATCAACTAGCACTCTCAGAGGATAAATTAAGGGCTAGAATTAGGATTCCTCCCAATATTGATCCTGCACCGATGGAGATTTGCCACGCTAGAAGACGCGCGGTGCACATCAATGCAGTAGGGCACAATAAAAGATCCCACGATAGGTGTGATAATAGGATAAATCACCGAACAGTACGTCAGCCTAGGTACTATAGGAATAGGGATCGATTATGCTGGATATGCAGGTCGAACAAGCATCTGAGGTGGAATTGCCCCCACAGAAATGCTGCAAAATGGCGAGTACCAGTTAATAAAAAGCCCCCCGAACGGAATAAGAGACAGACGTACACTGTCAGTGCGATAGACTCATCGAATAGGATAGGTAATCGAAATTATTTTAGAGGTGAATGTATAAAAACGAGGGATAAACCATATAATAGATGTTTTATGAATAATGTTACGTATGGAAAGAATGATAAGACAATCCAACGGGTTAATCAAACTAGCGTTAGCAATGTTAAATATAGTAGTGAAATTAAAAAAAAGCCCGATAAGATAGACACACCGAGCATAGAGCCGAGGGTGTTAAACCCCGTAGTGGAGGTTGCTCCAAAAATAATAAAGCCGGTAATCAAAAATGCACCCTCAGAAAATTATGATACCGAGGAGAGTCCTGGTAACTCTGATAGCGATGATGTTTACGTGCCCCTCAGAACGCGAAAGATAGCTATGTACAAAGAAATATTAGAAAAGAATAGGAATACGCGTCAGGAGGAGGCAATGTTAGATTCTGTGAGTTCGCGTGATAAGGTTAGTAGACAGGCCGAAAAAAAGTTAAGAGAAATAGGAAAAGTAGCAACAGTTAAACCCGAAGAAAATTTTCGAATTGACAATGAAGAGAAGGATAGATGTCGGGAAATGAAAAGAAAGGAATTAAAAGACGCCATCAGTGATATTTTTGCCCAGCTTGTTTAAATTTTTTTTTTCCTTTTGAAAGAACAGTATTCGATTCAAAAGAATTGTCGACACTGCTTTGTCGCTAGTGAGAATTTTCACTAGGTACTGTCATATTTTATTTTTTTTTATTGTTATTGCCTTTATTGTTATTATTGGTAATAATAATTTGTGCCCAAAAGGACGAGATTTGTAAAGATTTTTTCTATGTTAAAGAGAAATGACCATCAAGTTGGAAAGTAGAAAAATAGTTGAAAGATAAAGTAATGAAGAATAAAAGAAGTTGATTATATATGAATATAAAAAGAGCGAGAAAGAAATGGTTCGGGAAGTTGTACAAAAAAAAAAAAAAAAAAAAAATTGTTTGCTCATTGTTAATTTGCTGTATGAGATTTTAACTCTGCATTTGCTTTGTGTTGTATTGTTTTGTTTTTACTTTTATTTCATATTTTGTAAACATGTAGAAAGAGAGAGAGAGGTCAGATAGTAGTTTAGAAAAGTCAAAAGCAAAAGAAAAGAAAAATGAATGATAGTGGGGCGTTAAAAAAATGTCCACGTGAACATTTTTGAAAAATGAGATAAGGAGGAGTGTTATATATTGTACAAAGGGAAATATGAATTCCCGGTTTTATTAAACAAAGAAGTTTTTAACACCTGCCTGTTATCAGATCAAGAGATAAAAATACGTGGGTGTAGCTATGAAGATAAAAGAACCGAGAGGGCTTCAGACAGGTCAGTCGTCAGAGTCCCGGAGGAGAGAGTGAGGGATCGGAGTCAGTAGTCGGCCGAGCGGGACCTCGTATAGTTGGTGTCGGAAAAAGCTAGCGTTAATATTTACCAACTGAAAAAGCTTGTCGCCCAGAAATTTAATTGAAGGACCGAAAGTGTAAAGACTGAATATATTGATTAAACTGACCCTCTCTCTCGAAGTTAAGAAGCTTGAATTTATTTCAATAAACTTCTGGAAGATAACTTTGGTGTTATTGTCATCTCTTACAACGAAGATAAAACTATTGCAATTTAGTACAGTGACGACGCGCTATGCAACAATTGATACAAAGAAAATGTATTGTTTCTATATTTTTTCAAATATATCCAACTACCAACATAATCCTGATAATTTTTATTGCACTCTGACAGTTATTTTGCTCCAAATAGACCATATTCAATGGCTGAACGGAAAACAAAATTCTAACTGATATTGTTTTTGGTACAAATAATGTTCAATAGCAGCCAACATTTGCAGGATGCCTAATGGGTCCCCCATGTTGGCTCTTAAGGGAGCACTTGCGGATTATAACACATATATGAAATCTATTTCCCACGTTTGATACCATTGATATTTGACATTCCTCTTGTGACAATACTGGACCCAGGAGTTGATTATAATCTGTACTCCTGTTACAGATGTGACCTAGTATTTTTCAAATAAAGCGGACAATAAAAGATTACACCTTCACCTATGAATTTTATAAGTTTTATTATTAGTTGATAAAGCAACAATGGATTTGGTGAGCGTTTCTATCTCAAAGTCTATCTTTATTGTATTTAATTTTCTGCTTCACTTTATTGTATTTAATTTTCTGCTTCACTTTCGGTTTCTTAAAATCCTTTACCCAAGCCCTATGTACTTAAGTTGTTTTTGCTTATTATTATTTAGGTACTACTTACTAAATCGATTATGTAAGGTCAAATTTTGTTTTAGTCGAAAAGTTCCACAATGGGCATCATTAAAAAAAAAGAAAAGATAATATTACACATGTAATCTATTTTAATACATTTTAAACAATTAGATGGCTCAGTGAAGATTTATGATACACTCAAACAAATCCTTTTATAGAAATTTTAAAACCTTTTAAAAAGCTTCTTATTGTAAATCAATAACAAAAACATTAAATACATTATATACAGAAACATTATTTACTTGTTGATATCTATTCAAATGTAATATAATTTTTTTCGTTCCAAAGACACAGTTCGTAAAACTTGTTCAGGAGGAGAACCTTTTGTAGGGAAAGAAGTTTAGCGTGATATTCCCGCGCCTACAGTAGCTCATAAGTTACAATTCACTAACACACATTGGTAAATCAAAAATTACAAAACATCAGGGATTTATCCGATTTTAATGAAATTTTCAGTGTTGACAGTTTTCTAGATTCTAAAAACAAAAATTCATTTAACCAGCCTACTTTAGTATTATGTAATAATTTTTGGAGAAAACTCAATTGAGAAGTTAGACCCCCACCCTTTTAAACAGAACAAATATCGATGTATAAATTGTTCGCTGATAATCTAAAAAAATTATATACATAAACTGTCTAATAATAGAGTAAAAATAAATCTCAAAAATCTTTTTTTTTTTTTTTTACATTTAATTTTCTGATTTTCGGTACTTATTCTACATGAGTCGCTCCTTTAAAAAAATATTTTTCTTCTATTCACACCTTCGGTATTTTGTCTTTTTATTCATACTGTAATCAGTTTTAAAAGTATATAATCCCACCGATATTTTGCACCCCCAAAATAAGACGGGGTCAAAATTAACTAATGCATTATAAAATTCATTCATTGATAAATCAAAACTGACAATTTGTTTTAAAACGGATAATTCTCTGATTTTTGGTATTTTTTAAATCATAGTGTGTGTGTGTGGGGAGGGTAAATTTATTTTGTAAAATACATCTGTGATGTCACAGTTGGCAGTACCTATTATTATTATTATTATTATTATTATTATTATTATTATTTACTCCTTTTGAGTTTTCACATCAGTGTTAGCTGATGGTCTTTCACTGGAGTCTGAGTGACAGCAAGTCTCCTCAGGTCTCCAGGACTCTCCTGAGTATTCTGGCAGATTGCAGCAGTGCAGTGTTCTGAATGGTTTCAATCCTTCCTCTGATATCCAAACTTTCCAGGCCCTTTTCTAATCCTTTTGGGACTGTTCCAAGTGCATCAACTACAATTGGTATCACTTTCACTTCCATAACTTTTTCAGTTCTCTGGCAAGGTCCAGATATTTGTCCATTTTTTCATTTTCCTTTAACTTCACCCTGTGATCTGCTGGCACTGCAAAATCCACCAGTTGACAAGTTCTTTCTTTTTTGTTTATCAACACTAGGTCTGGCCTTCTTGCTGGGATAAGGTGATCGTTTTAATTTCAAAGTCCCAGAGAATTTTATGCGTTTCGTTCTCAAGAACAGATTCTGGTTTATGCATATACCATTTTGTTGTGTGGTCAAAATTTAATTTTTTGCATAATTCCCAGTGGATCACCTTCCCAACCCAGTCGTGTCTAGTTTTGTATTCTCGTTGTGCTAGTTTGCTACATTCGCAGAGTATATGGTTAACAGTCTCATCTCTATTACCGCAAAGTCTACATTTACTATTTTGTTGGGTCTTATCAATTTTCGCTTTGATGTAGTTTGTCCTTATGGCATTATTTTGTGCAGCAATTATAAGTAATTCTGTTTCTCTTTTGAGGTTTCCCTTTCTTAACCATGTCCAAGTCTTTTCATGTGCAACCTCTTCTATTTGTCGTTTGAAGCGTCCATATAATTGTTTTTCTTCCCATTTTTGTTTTCTAGTCTTTGTCGTTTTTCTGTTTGTCCATCTGCCGTTTCTACTATTGTTGGCCGCCATAAGTAGTTTGTCTTTGCTCTTCCTTGTGTAATCTTCAAGTTGTTGGATTGTGGTTTCTACTCATTCCTCTATGTTGGCAAGAACTCTTCCCCCTTCCTTTCTTGACACATACAATCTATCTATCATCTCTAGGGTGGAGAGCCTTGTGCATGGTCATTAATTTTCTCATCCTTTGCTCTATCTGTCTGAGTTCTTCTTTTGTCTATTTTAAGAATGGTCCTGAGTATCTTATAATGGGGACAGCCCAGGTATTAATTCCTTTGATCAGATTTCTGCTGTTAAGTTTGGTTTCTAGAAGTTTTCTAGTTCTCCTGAGAGATTCTTTTTTAACTTTTCCTTTCATTTTTGCTTGCATGATATTGTCCGCTTCTAAAATTCCTAAGTATTTGTAGCTTTCATTTTCATCAAGAGATTTTATAGTTTCCTGATTTGGTAGTTGTATTCCATTCATTAGTTTTCTTTCACCCCTTTTTATTACAAGCATAACACATTTTTCGATTCCAAATTCCATCCCTATATATTCTAATAGTTAGTACTAGGCTCTCCAATTCTTTTTCATTTTTTGCAAAAATTTTAATGTCATCCATGTACATAAGGTGGTTTATCTTGTGAATTACTAAATTTGTATCCCCCGGTACATTTTTTCAGTATATGGTTTAGCGGCATCTTTGCAATAATAAAGAGTAGTGGAGATAATGAGTCTCCTTGGAAGATACCTCTTTGGATTTTTACTTCTGATTATTATTATTATTATTATTATAGCACTTTTTGCTAATATGTAATTAAATTATTTCTCTAAATCACCAATGCTATTCGTTTCACGGATGTGCTCGCCTGTTGTTAATGAGAATAACTTGACTCCATTCATTACATTTCATATTAAATTAATTAGAATTATTTTGTCATTCACTTTGCAGAACAAATGTCCAGGCAGACCACATGATCGATTTGTTGATGAACAAATACATTTTAATCACTTTGATCGGTCAAAAATCGGCGGGAATGAGGATGTTATCAAGATTATATTTTGCTCATGTAATATTCTCGGAGTTCTCAAAGAGGTTGTCACTTGATCTCGACTGACACGTTTGTCATCCCTCCTCCCCCCTTTTTAGGGGGGAAGAGAGATGACAACCCCCCCCCCAAAAAAAAAACCCTCACGTTTATTTCTTTTCTCAACAGGAAGACGGTATGGTTTTGACCAATCAATGAAGGAAAGAAGACACTCTTTAGCCGTTGCTTTCATCTCCATAATGGGTAGGGTCGGTATTTTAATCTAAATCTCAGATAATCTTACTCTTAATACGTAATACGCTTCAAGCCGTTGAACTGAATTCCCACGTGTTTCCCAGAAGTTTGTCTCGGTAATTATAACATTTGACCTATAACCTATAAATTATATTTCCGAAAATGTTCAACCTATCCACCGACGGTCATTACTTCACTCTTAGCCACGAGAAAGGACAACTAAAAAACGAAAACATTTCTTACCAGACTATTTGTCTCCATCCGAGACGCCGTGTTTACTGTATCTCCAAAAAGACAGTACCGAGGCATCTTCACTCCGACTACTCCAGCTACACAAGGACCTGTATGGACACCTGACGAAATAATGTTTTGATAGAAAAAAATTAAGATTAGAAAGAAAACATGAAATTTATCATATATATACGTATACAATGCTATCCTCTATTTTTGCATATAAAAAGCATTGATGGTCTCATCGGTTTTTTCAGCAAAGCTAGAAAACTATGAGAATAGACAAAGTTCTATATAAAAATCCCTTCTTGATGTAATTGAAAAGTTACAATAAATGAAAAGAAATAAGAAAGATGACAAGTACCAGTTATGATAATAGAAATGGGACTTCAGATGTTTTAATGTTTTGTGGCGAAATAATGTCTTCATTCGGGTTTTTAGCATGCTGCTCATTTATGATAATTTTGCCTAAATTGTATTGAGTCACATCAAGATTAAGTTTTATCAGCCTGGAAAAGGTAGCTTGGGGTGGGTGGGGTTTGCCCTGATTTGGTACTGTCAGTAACAGTGAATTAAGGCAATGGTTTTCTAACTTTTTGTTTTCTATTTCAGTGTCTATCTCGTGGACCTTCATACATATAAATATGAAATCTCGTGGACCTCCTGATAAATAAAAATGAAATTTATCAAAAATATTTAATGTAAATCACATCCAATATTTGCATTGAGTAATGACATTGTGAGAGGGATGTGCTTGCCTTGCTTGGCACAAATTGTTAATTCTTGATGATATATGTAAGAAAGATACACACAATTCCCTTTGCATAAAAGGTCTAGATCTGTATTTGGTCATCATATTGGGAAGTGCTGAAAATACAGTTTTAAATAAATATGTAGTTACAAAAGGTAACAGCATTATGGCCTTTTGAAACAATGGAAACTCTGAAGCCATGCTAAACCAAATATTTTTGAGAATGCTTGTTGTCTAAACTGAATTTTCATACATGTAGAATTTACGCTAAAAGGATAATATACATTTTCAAGACTCCCATGCATTGTCTGTGGACCCCTGCAGTTGACGGTGTAGAAAACCACTGGGTTAAGGTATTTCCAAGCTCGCTTTCAAAAGTAAACACACTGGGTCATACGAATTTTTTTTAATTTGCCAGCAATCTTAGTCTATCTGTCATTACATAAGACAAAGAGAGCTCGAGCTAAGTTCACTATACTATCACCTAAATATGTAGTCTAGTATTATCTGTTCAGATAGCTAAACACTCGAGTGGAACATAAAGATCAACTAATAAGTTTCCCAAATTGTCGTTTATTTCCTTCAGATACAAAAAAAACCCAACTTAATTAGCCTTCTTGATCATGTAGAAAGACGAAGATTTTGCCAGTTCATTTTTTTCTGTCTTTATTTAAGATAATCATTAGAAAATAGGAACATTAATAAAAATCTGACATTTAAAGAATAATTGATTAAAGTAGTGACTGTATAGACTGTTGTTATACATTGCTTACCCTAGAATTTTGTACCAGCCTGTGTAAAGTTTTGCCAAAAATCTACGACTACAAAGTTTTTGTATAATTAATCTGACATTAACAATATGAGATTTATATGATAAATTGAATTGAAAGTCACTTCTCAATGTAATTGCAAAGTTCCAATAAAAAAAAAAATAAGACATCATAGATGGCAATATCTATGACCAGTGATGACATTACAAACTACACAAGGGTACTTCTCATATACACTAGGGTACCTTTCCTGTTTTCGTGTTTTGTTGGGAAGATTCGGATTTTCAACCTGTTGCCAAAATTGTCTAGTCTGGAATTGTTCTCCATGGAATTCTGCATATAATTTTAAATTTTAATGCGCAGTTTAGACAGATTTTATTCACAGTCAACAGCAATCTTTACTGGCAGCGTTTCAGTAAATTTAAAGGATAGCTAATAATAAATATATATTGAACATTAAAAAAAACGTGACTACTACGAAAGTAAAATCACGAACATTGCTATGTACGAAGTACATTAAAATTAAGATTAATTTTTGCAAGTCTTCTAAGGACGAGCAAGACTGTCCTGGCCTGACGCCGCGATTGTTGCCAAATGTGAACGCCACATTCATTCGGTGAAGGTTCGATATGATCAGTTTTCTGTTTGTCCAACTTATCATTGTTAAGACGATTTTAGAAGGCCGCGGGAACTTGGTATTCGGATGGCTTTGTTCTTTTAAGAGGTCATACAGTTTTTCTCATGAGAGATAATGCGTAGAAGAAATGACATATGGAATGTGAAAGTTTGTCATATCAGTAGAATTGAAAAATTTACGAAACGTTATCCTAATTAAAATGAATGAATACGTGAAAGCTCAAGGATTTAATTATTATATATACTTCACGCTACGAAGTCACGGTTAACATAATTATGAGTCCATCTTTTGTAAAAATCGCTTTTGAAAAAAATCTTTTTCTGGACAATTCGATACGATAAGGTTCTTCCGTAAATACGTGAGTGGTCAGTGTTTAGAAGGTGTTGATAAAGTTTTAAAACTCAATGAAAGGAAATAGAGCTTTGATAAAAGCATCAAAATACATGAAAGAAGTTTTAAAGTTGATGCAAATTTATCTGACAGCATTCATCATGAGAAAAGCAGTGCTATCGAAAGAATACGGCTGTTTATACCATTTTTCTTTTCTTTTATATATTACTTATTTATCTTTAATCATTAATATTTTTTCAGCATTGTGTTATAATTTTTACTATTTCGAAAGATTTTATACAGGATTTTCTTAGATGAGAATATAATTCAATTCAATGCATTCTTTTTTATATACATTTATATTTCGCTTTAAAAATTACTGGTAGAGATGAAGTACATTATATATATATATACTAGCAAAAGTACCCGGTCCATGAGCGGAGTAAAAAATTTAAAAATTAGGAACACCAGAGAGTGAGTGAGAAAGAGAAAACAGGAGTAAGAGGAAAATGATTTATCAAATTTTTAAAAATTGCCGAGAATTGGTATGGTACAATGTTTATTTATTTTAGGATTTTTTTTTTCATCTAAAATATGATTTAAAAAAATGTATTCTTACATTTCAGTGTTTTGAAACATTTTTTTCTAAAAACTTTTTTGTACATATGACAAAAACTTGAAATCAGTTCTTAATTGCTTGTTGCATTAAAGTGATAAAAATAAATTTGTTTAATTTTTTTTTTTACCCCTAAAAAAATAACAATTAGAAGGAGCTAGGTATTAAAAATGTGTCCTTATTTATTTAGCTCTGTTGGCTGGGGCTGTATAATACACCGACTGCACCTCTGTTGAGTAAGACCTCCTTCCAATTGGGCCTTCTGTAGACCGTGGGTGGCGTCCCGTGGTGCTTATGGAAGATCCTTACTTGGGCTAGATGGGCGGTCAGAGAGTCCCCCATCCAGGTCAATCGTCTGATCCCGTCAAGCCCTAGCACCTATATAATTGTCCCGACTGTATCTACCAACCAAACTACCAACCCTTTTTATGATATATGTGCTAAAAGGCGGTTGCTGAGGGTCTTAGTACTTTGTGTATGACGCTAAACTGTATCTAGTGGTGAGTTTCCCATTCTGGAACTTTTAGAAGTGTAGATTACCCCTGCATTGCCATTACTCCTAGGTCCACTTTAACCTGGAGTGGTAGTACCTGTCAGAGTCCCATCTGTGCGGTAAATAGATGAAAAATGAGTAAACAAATTTGAATACCCAACAATAATGAATAAAACAAACACAACTTCGACATAAAATAACTCAAGGGTTGACATGGTGTAAAATCAAACCAACCAATATGTGTCTTTATTTGTTGGATTCATTCGAATGTAAATTGTTAATTTAAAGATTTAACGATAAACAAAGTTAATATTTAGTGTATTATGATATTCGTTTATTTTAAGAATAGTGTTTTTGTTTACATTTTTGTAACAATTTATTTGAAAAATAAAAAAAGCTAGTTCTTTGTCTCTTGATGGTAGAAAATGTATTCGTTTATTCGTTCTTTTTTCCTTTATTAAAGAACTAATTGTTTACAATTGTCCGTGTTACAATTTCTATTTTGGTTTATAATATTATTCTCTTTTTTCTTTTTTTCTAAAACTCTTTTGTACATGTGACAAATTTTAATTCAGTTCTTAATTCCTCTAAAAATGTATCAGTTGAATTTTTTCGACCCCAAAATAAAGAAATTAATAATTAAACATTCTTACTTGTAGGTTAAATATTTCGCGTAATGTTTATTTCATGAATAATCACTTAAAAAAAGGTTTGAGTTATTATACTGATTAAAAATGAATGTATTTTAATAAAATACATTCATAACTCAACTTTTTTAAAATTTCTACAAATTTAGAATAAAATAATTTTATTCTAAAACGAATGTATTACTAATTAAAATTTGAGCTATCAATAAATGTTTTCATTTAATTTGTTATTTTGTTTGTTAATTTGCTGTAAAAAATAATACAATGGTTAAAAACACATACAAATTACATATTTAGAAAGATTATTTTCTTTCGAACCAAATAAATATTTTAAAGATTGGCGCAAGAAGTTCTTAGAATGTGATTTTGTTTACTAAAATTAAACTAAATTGCTGGTAAGTAGTTTCTTTAAAAAAAGTTTTGAGTTTCACTGATTAAAAATGGATATATTTTATTCTAAGAAATATGAAAGTATTCGTAAAAGAAAAAAAAACAGTGTTTAAAATGGTTTCATTTAATTTTTTGTTTGTTCGTATATGTAATTTTTTTCGTATTACAATTTCACTTTTTTTTTTACATTTCACTGCTGATATAGGCAGCAGGCAAGCCCCTGCTGATACAATAGCAGCAGCAACAACTATATGATGCTTTCCGAAAATCGTTTGATTTTTGTTTAATTATTTAATTATATCCCTTAATCAGAAAAATCAATAACCAGATTTGGTGTGTTTCTTAGTTAGAAAGTAATTTTATGTGTATGCAAGATTTCGAATCTAAGTGACGTCTCTTTTTGTATACAGGGTGACTCAGAAAAAAAAGAGCCCAAATTATTTATTTATTTTCCATTACCTAAACCTAAACCCCAACCCCAAATCCTAAACCCTAAACCCTAAACCCTAGTTGTTTTTGTTTTTCACGCCGCTTCCGCTACGGACTTCAATCGTAGCTGGTGTTTTGTTTTGTTTTTTGTTTTTTCAGCAGTCACCGGCAAGCATGTTTTGAGGCAAGAGGCAATGAGGAACTCCGCAAAGATTACAATTATTTGTATTATTCAGACTGTAATATCGGAGTGGTATATATTTGATTGATACTATTTTCTTTCTGCATATATAAAAAGACTAAAGACAGAGTTTATTTTTTTAAAGCCATACGTAATTAAAAACAACCTTAATCCCCTAAAACCGTAACCCAATTCGCAAAATGTTAATTCATAGACTGTAGTTAAACTGTCATTGGGTACCAGCAAAAGATTTTCCGTTTTAATTTTCCAACTTAAGTCAGAAGTCAGTCCTACATTCTATGAATTAACATTTTGCGAATTGGGTTCCGGTTTTAGGGGATTAAGGTTGTTTTTAATTACGTATTGCTTTAAAAAATAAACAACAACAAAACCAAATTACTATACATTTAATCAACCATTGAAATTAATTATTGAATCTATTATTGAGACAGTTGTTTGTGTTAATATAGCAATGTATAATTTCAATTAAACTTAGTTTAAAAAATATTTTTCAACATTAAATGTATAGTAATTTGTGTTTTTTGTTGTTTATTTTTTTTAAGCAATACGTAATTAAAAACAACCTTAATCCCCTAAAACCGTAACCAAATTCGCAAAATGTTAATTCATAGACTGCAGTTAAACTGTCATTTGGTACCAGCTAAAAACTTTCCGTTTTAATTTTACCGACCTAAATCAGTCAGTCTAGTTTGTTTTAGTTTTAACTAAAACAAACTTTTAAGCCCGAAGAAAACTTTCACTTAAACAGTGAGGGGGTAGTCAATGTTTTCTCATTTGAATTTCATAATATTTAAATATATAACTATTTTTTTTACCCAACATAAAATATTTTTTAAAGTAAGTTTAATACTCTATGAATTAATAATTAAAGTAATTTTAAAAAAAATCTATTTTAAAGCATGATTTCAATTTCGTAAAATTTACGCTCAACTAAAATTGAAATCCTGCCGTAAAAAGATACTTTTGTTTTGTTTTATTAAAACAAACCAAATTTCTCTGTGGTCTGGAGAAAGGGAGGGGCGAATTTACCTAGAGTTAGGAGGTGCTGGGAGGGTGTTTGCGTACTGATTTTTACTGGCAGCGGGCCCTCCCACTCCGGTTAACTCGACTACTCACATTAACTGTCCCACTCACGGTAACTCTATATAGTGGGAGAGTGGAAGAGAGTCAGGTCTAATTTAGACAGGGATTGGTCGGTTGTTGACTTAATTGCTAATTACGGCTAATTAAAACCAATTAAACTAATTTTTTTTAAACAATGAGTAGGAATATCTAATATAATTAAGCCAAAATCACCCAATTTGCGAAACTGCCCGTAGAGCAGCACCTGCTGATAATAAAATATTGTCCGCTGGCTGACTTTTTGTAACAGCGATTTATAGCGATTTACAGCAGTGAAGTGTAATTTTAGTGAATAAATTTCACAGTCTAAGCTGTTCCGCTAGGAATTTATCCCCTATTCTTGGTCCAATCTTTAAATATTTATATCGTTGGAAAGAAAATAATATAATCTTTCTGAATATGTAATTTTTAAGCGTTTTTATCAATTGAATTATTTTTTACAGCGATAACTTGCTGTAAAAAAATTGGCTTCGGTGAGCTGATTTATTTTTCAGTCTAAATTTTAAGAAAAAAAACAAATTCTTTTTTCTCGCTTATTTACGGTTCAATCTTCTTTAAGATATCGATATGGCTCGAAAGAGAATTAAATAATCTCTCTAAATATGTAATTTGATTGAGTTTTTATCAATGGAATTATTTTTTACAGCAAGTTAAAAAATATATATTTTGCTTCAGTCAGCCTAGAATTCGTAGTATAGTTTTTTCATACTAAAATTTTAACATAAAATCAAATCTTATTTATCGCATATTTCTGTTTCTATCTTAAAAATATTTATTTGATTAGAAAAAAATCTTTCTAAATATGTAATTAGTATGTATTTTCATACATTTAATTTTTTTTACAGCGAATTAGATAACAAATCAAACAAAAACATTTAACGACAACTCAACTTTGTTTTATAAATTCCCATCGTTCGTCAATTGTAAACAAAACCTTTTTTTTATTTTTCATAATCGCGTTAATTTATTTATTTTAATATTAGAAATACAAATAAAATCATGATACTAATGTAAAATAATGCGCAAGAGATAATACCATTAGATTACCTAATACGTTTCACGGAAATACCTGAAAACTCAAATTGTTATCTAATTTATGATATAGTATACTTTACTATAATTATTATAGTAAAGTATACTATATTCGATCGGCTACGTTTTGAATTAATAATGTTATTTTTTCAAAGATTATATATCTTTTTACATAAATTTGATTACTTTATTTAATTCTTTTTTTCTTTTGCAAATATTAATTTGAAGTTTAGCAAATCGCGTCATTTATATTTTATTTTAAAAATATAGTTAATCATTGAATTAAAATTTCTTACTAGATCATTATGTGATGGGCTAAACTTGCAAATCGGTCGGAAAATTACAGGTGACCCAGAAAAAACAGAACCCATAAATCTTGTAATAAAACTTAATTTTAACTTGGGGGGTTTAGGGTTAGGGTTTAAGGTTAGTTTAATGAGAAAATAAATAAATGATTTGTGTTCTGTTTTTCTGGGTCACCCTGAATACAGGGTGACCCAGAAAAAAAAACAGAACCCACAAATTTTCTAATAAAACTTAATTTTAACTAGAGGTTTTAGGAGTTAGGGTTAGGGGTAGGGGTAGGGTTTAGGGTTAGTTTAATGGGGAAATAAATAAATAATTTGAGTTCTGTTTTTTCTAGGTCACCTGTAATATGTTTTAATTTTCCGACCGATTCGCAAGTTTAGTCATATGATGTCAAATCCTCAAATCTGACGAAAAGAAAATTCCCTGACCTCTCACCAGGCAGGATTAAATTAAAATCGTTTTTACGTGTTGATTTTTATGGGTCATCCATCCTTTGAGGACCGAACTCGGTATTCAGTAGTAATAGATCTGCAAACGATTATTAAACCATGTTTTTATCTCCTTTACCCGGGTAGCCGCTGCTAGTATATATAATATATATATATATATATATATATATATATATATATATATAGAAAAGAGAGGAAGAAGAATGAAAACTATGGTGACGTTTCCATGCTGATTTCACTCACCAACTCGAATCTTGATTCTTTCCCCAATATCTGAACAGTCGATTCGATCAATTGCCTCGATCATATCCAACGCCATATTGCATATTTGACTTGGATGATTCTCAATTCTAACTGGAGCACCGGATACCAACATATACGCATCACCAATTGTTTCAACCTGAAAGAATACAGTAAGTAAACGAATCAATTAGTTTATTACAACTGTTCTTGATTTTTTTTCATCTGAACATTCTGACCGGTCCGTTCTCTGGTCACATTTATCTGTATCTGGTAGTTCTTTATATATATATATATATATATATATATATATATATATGCATGTTGAATGAAACAACAGACACATGTCCTGTTTAACAATTTTATTTGCGATTTTTTCAAGTTTTCTGCCCAACATTTTAATATTTGGGTGGAATTCTTGGATTAGTCCACCAAAGTTCATTTCCCGAGTACTTTCGGCACTTCGAAGCGCCATCACCAGGGATGATGTGTTCTTCAAACTATATTAATGGATGTGGAGGTGTGGAATGAAGAGAATTGATAGGAAAAGTGTTATAGGCATTTTAAAATGCGTGTACTGCATTGGAAATTAATTTTGTTTAAGGATGGTTTATATTGTTTTATGTATAAAGTTTCTAGTATTTGGAGTTTTTGTTTATTTTTTTCTTTGTGCAGAATGAGTGTATTTTCCGTTAAGATATTTCGGTTATTAGAGTGGGGGCATGAATGTAATTTTGGGTGATGTGAAATGGAGCTATTATCTCGGGACATGAACTTTGGTGGACTAATCCACGAATTTCACCCAAATATTAAAAAGTTGGCCAGAAAACTTGAAAAAATCGCAAATAAAATTGTTAAACAGGACATGTGTCTGTTGTTTAATTCAAAATGCATAAATGAAAAAAATGCTGCCCAAATACATACAAACACACACACACACACATATATATATATTCGTTTAGTATACGGTATTGTGCAATTTGATAGTATCAACAAGAGATTAAATGTCATGAAAAATCATTTCACTTGCGTTAAAAAAGAATGACAAAACAAAAACACACACATATTTATATATATATATATATATATATATCTAAAAACAATTGACATAAAAGCAAAAAAGCGAAGTGGAAAGGAAAGACAAAGATAGTTATAGTTTTCCTCCATATATGAACACTACATCCTTACCGGAAACATACCATCAAGACGCGTCTTTTGTTACAATAGTAAGTCTTTCTAATATTACCCTTTGACCTCTTAAGAATTGTTTCCTTGTTTCTCATTAGTCTTCTATATAAACTTATCCCAGCTCGAAAATTATGGGTTTGGTCGGAGTTACTTGCTGACCTTCGCTTGCCACAAACAAATTTTGCTATCAAAAAACTTCATCTTGTCGAGTCATGTTTCTCCGTATTAATTCACAGCAACCAGTGACTTTAATGAAGAAGAACTAACATGGGGCTGAACCATTTGAGAGACAATGAATGACTGAGAATATTCGAATTTTCCGGATGTCTGGAGAAACTTTCTGTGTCAAAAGACGCATTATTTACAGAAAGAATATTTATCAAACAAATTGTTTATAAAACTAATGTCTTTATTTTCTTTAAAGAATTTATCAGTGATAATAATAAGAGATTAAGTTCAGGCTGTAGGACATCCACCTAGGAACCACAAGATTCTGGTTTCGATACCGACCCTCGCCAACTAAGCACATGAGTAGTACGGCTTGGATATGTGTGGTAAAGTGGAAGCTGATAGCAAGAGTGGTACTCTTCCTGAGATGCAAAACAATCTCCCTGGTTTAGCACTAGTGTCAGGTTAATACCGACAATAGGTCATTCTACCTATTTTCCTTTTTTTCTTTTTATAGTTTTGTGGGGTCTAAGACGAGTCTCATTTTCGTTTTTCATTTGTTAGAAACAACATTTTATTTACAAGTCGATACTTTTTCAAAACAAGATATATATCTTGTTTTGAAAAAGTATCGAAGACAGAAATGAACAATGAATGAAACATTAATTCCTTCAGAATTATCAAGAATAAAGGAATGAAGTGTTGATTTTCTTTAAGATAATTCCTTTGAGATATGTTTCCTAAACTTAAAATTAGACTTTTTAAGGACGTGGATAAGAAAAGAATTATGTGTGTTGAATGCCAAAGGGGACTACTTGGGAAAAATAACATTTTACTCATTGTTAATTTTTGCTTTAGTCTCGATACATTGTTTTTCACCAACTTTGTATTTTTAAATTACTGTACACATTTTTCCCGAAATAAGTAGGAATATAGAAGTGTGTCTATGGCAGTGGTTCTCAAACTTTATACAGTCTGGGCGCACATACAGTACTACAGATACTTGATGGTGCACTGTATACAAAATAGGACTAATATGTTATTAATTTAACTGTTAAATATATAAAAAGAACACATTTAATAAAAGCAAACTTAACATACCTCTATGAAGTTTATTCATTCCTGTGTTAATGAGAAACATGAGCTTGATGAGACCTTGCGATTTCTTCAATGTTTGGTCTTATGTTTGAGAGACAAACTCTCATTTCCTCATCAATGCATTAAAGAGTTCCTCTCTTTTTACACTTAATTGGTGCGAGGGTTCAACATCCCCGTTCACATAAATATAAGGTGGATTTTTCAGGAATACTACGGAGCGCACTTGAAAAAGCTCTGGGGCGCATCAGTGCGCCCGGGGGCATTGTTTCAGAACCACTGGTCTATGGTGATGAAGTAAATTATAAAACGCAGTAAACAATCTCAAATACAAATTCGGTTTCAGGATGTTATATCTAATTTTAGTTGTGCAAGATAAAGTCCACATCAAATTACAAAAGTATGTCTTATTAGTCACGTCTTAATAATTAATCAAAATTCCTAATAGTTAATGATATATTCGTTGAGTATTTAAAGTATTTGAAGATGATGCCAAATGCACAGGGGAAAAAGGAAGAAAAAAAATCTCAATGCCTATCCTGTAAAAGTAAGTGGCAAAGTTTATGATTAACGTTGATATTGTCTACGTTCTAAAGGTACCATCTTAATTGTTTTTCTTTAATTAAGAATATGGAACTGTGTTCCATCTGAAAACAAAATAAGGGATTGGAAACTTTTGTGCACGCCCAATAATTAGCCAAATTATGAGGGGAATTATGGTAGAGAAATTAGGGCTATCGAGTCAAGAGAATAGTTTTTATTGGGTGAATTTACTTAGGGTTTTACATTTACTATAGCCCAACACAAGTATACAAGTATGAGGGACTCTTGATCACTACAGTTGTAATAGTCTGCATGATTAAGGCCTCTACTCGAAGGTAATACGCAGCTATTGATATTTAGTATACTTGATTTATCCAGGCAACATGGATCAAGAGTGGGGTACATAATAAAGATCAAACCCAGAACAATTTTAATGGTCTGCGAGATAGGCTTGCTAACCACTACACCAACAACCATTTTTTAAATTACAAGCCCACAGTACACCTTCGATTACTTGGAGTTTCATGTGTCATCATGATCATCTGATGAAAAATGGAATCTCCAGACATGCAGTAGAAGATTATTCGCGATTAACATGGCAAACCGTAAAGACATTAAATATACAGCACAATGCAAAGAAAAAAATTCTTGCAATTATACCGACATATTTAGAAAAAATAAACACTGAATTTTTCGAACTGAAATTTATATAAAAAGAAGATTATTTTGAAAAGTTACAATTATAACCAAAACTAGCAAAAGTACTCGGTCCATGACCGGAGTAAAAATCTAAAAAATTAGGAACACCAGAGAGTGAGTGAGAAAGAGAAAACAGGAGTAAGAGAGAGAATAAGAGGAAAATGATTTATCAAATTTTTAAAAAATCGCCGAGAATTGGTATGGTACAATGTTTGTTTATTTTAGGATTCTTTTTCCATCTAAAATATTATTTAAAAAAATGTATTCTTACATATTTTGAAACATTCTTTTCTAAAAACTTTTTTTTTTATATATGACAAAAACTTGAAATCAGTTCTTAATTGCTTGTTGCATTAAAGTAATAAAAATAAATTTGTTTAATTTATATTCTTTTTTACCCCTAAAAAAATAACAATTAGAAGGAGCTAGGTATTAAAAATGTGTCCTTATTTATTTAGCTCTGTTGGCTGGGGCTGTATAATACACCGACTGCACCTCTGTTGAGTAAGACCTCCTTCCAATTGGGCCTTCTGTAGACCGTGGGTGGCGTCTCGTGGTGCTTATAGAAGATCCTTACTTGGGCTAGATGGGCGGTCAGAGAGTCCCCCATCCAGGTCAATCGTCTGATCCCGTCAAGCCCTAGCACCTATATGATTGTCCCGACTGTATCTACCAACCAAACTACCAACCCTTTTTATGATATATGTGCTAAAAGGCGGTTGCTGAGGGTCTTAGTACTTTGTGTATGACGCTAAACTGTATCTAGTGGTGAGTTTCCCATTCTGGAACTTTTAGAAGTGTAGATTACCCCTGCATTGCCATTACTCCTAGGTCCACTTTAACCTGGAGTGGTAGTACCTGTCAGAGTCCCATCTGTGCGGTAAATAGATGAAAAATGAGTAAACAAATTTGAATACCCAACAATAATGAATAAAACAAACACAACTTCGACATAAAATAACTCAAGGGTTGACATGGTGTAAAATCAAACCAACCAATATGTGTCTTTATTTGTTGGATTCATTCGAATGTAAATTGTTAATTTAAAGATTTAACGATAAACAAAGTTAATATTTAGTGTATTATGATATTCGTTTATTTTAAGAATAGTGTTTTTGTTGTTTACATTTTTGTAACAATTTATTTGAAAAATAAAAAGCTAGTTCTTTGTCTCTTGATGGTAGAAAATGTATTCGTTTATTCGTTCTTTTTTCCTTTATTAAAGAACTAATTGTTTACAATTGTCCGTGTTACAATTTCTATTTTGGTTTATAATATTATTCTCTTTTTTCTTTTTTTCTAAAACTCTTTTGTACATGTGACAAATTTTAATTCAGTTCTTAATTCCTCTAAAAATGTATCAGTTGAATTTTTTTCGACCCCAAAATAAAGAAATTAATAAGTAAACATTCTTACTTGTAGGTTAAATATTTCGCGTAATGTTTATTTCATGAATAGTCACTTAAAAAAAAGGTTTGAGTTATTATACTGATTAAAAATGAATGTATTTTAATAAAATACATTCATAACTCAACTTTTTTTTAAATTTCTACAAATTTAGAATAAAATAATTTTATTCTAAAACGAATGTATTACTAATTAAAATTTGAGCTATCAATAAATGTTTTCATTTAATTTGTTATTTTGTTTGTTAATTTGCTGTAAAAAATAATACAATGGTTAAAAACACATACAAATTACATATTTAGAAAGATTATTTTCTTTCGAACCAAATAAATATTTTAAAGATTGGCGCAAGAAGTTCTTAGAATGTGATTTTGTTTACTAAAATTAAACTAAATTGCTGGTAAGTAGTTTCTTTAAAAAAAGTTTTGAGTTTCACTGATTAAAAATGGATATATTTTATTCTAAGAAATATGAAAGTATTCGTAAAAGAAAAAAAAAAACAGTGTTTAAAATGGTTTCATTTAATTTTTGTTTGTTCGTATATGTAATTTTTTTCGTATTACAATTTCACTTTTTTTTTTACATTTCACTGCTGATATAGGCAGCAGGCAAGCCCCTGCTGATACAATAGCAGCAGCAACAACTATATGATGCTTTCCGAAAATCGTTTGATTTTTGTTTAATTATTTAATTATATCCCTTAATCAGAAAAATCAATAACCAGATTTGGTGTGTTTCTTAAGTTAGAAAGTAATTTTATGTGTATGCAAGATTTCGAATCTAAGTGACGTCTAAGTCGACACGTACATACCAAACTTATATATATATATATATATATGAGTTCACCTTTTTTTCTGTTCTAAAATTCTAGGGTGGGAGCTCAATTGAAACGTCTGTTTTTTAATATGGTTAGACCAATAATGCCTTATATATCAAATGGTTTAGGGATTTAAAATATGGAATAACAGCGAAGGAGGGGATAACGATTTAAGTATGGGATAGAAGCGAAGAAGGAGTTGGGGGAGGTAGGTTTATACAGACATCAAATATGCAGCACATGGCGATACCCAATGCAAAGAAAAAAATTCTTGCAATTATACCGGCATATTTAGAAAGAAAAACACACTGAATTTTTCGAACTGAAATTTATATCAAAAGCCGGTCCATGATCGGACTAAAAGGATTTTAAGAACACCAGGAAATGAGAGAGAAAGGGGAAAGTGAGGAGTATCGGAAGAGACAAGTGGAAAATGATTTAGAAAATTCTTATCAAATTAAACAAATCGCTAAGAATTCGCGTATTACAATGTTCGTTTATTTTAGAAATTTTTTGCTTATATTTAAAATATTATCTTTTTTTTTTTGCAAACATTTAATATACTATTTAAAAAATAACATAAGTATTTTGAAACAATTTTATTTTTCTAAAAACTTTTTTGTACATGAGAAAAAAAATTAAATTTAGTTCATGATTGCTTTTTTTAGTTGAAGTGATAAAAATATGTTCATTTAATTTATTCTATTTAACCCCCAAAAGTTTAATAATAAAAAAGCTTAGAATTAAACATGTGTAGCTGTAAAAATTCGCGTATTAATTCAAATGAAAATGATTCCTTTATTCTATGATTTCTAAAACAATTGAGTCACTCTGATGAAAAATTGACTTAGTGAAAACAAATGAGGGTTTTTAAAGTAAACTCTCTATTTATGAGATATCTATACTTACCTGTATAACTAATGCAATTTACCCGATTTAGTTTTAGCGTTCGAGGAATATATTTTCTTTTCTTTTAATTATCTCCCTTGTCCAAGACCCCTTCTTCATTAAATTACAGATATAAATCACTTTTTTAAAAAATACGAGGCACTCATAAGCACCTTCAACAACCCGGAACCTCAAGAGGGAAGGAGTATAAAGGTAAGTATAGATATCTCATAAACAGGTGTTTTACTTAAAAAAAAAACCCAGTTTATATCAATATCTATACTTACCTGTATAACTAATGCAAGAAATAGAATTTGTAGCAGAACTCAGGGAGGTGGGAAAAGAGTAAAAGGAACATATTCATTTATTCTTTTGCAATTCCAATTGTTTCTAAGATGGTTACTCCTGCAAAATTTCCTTCACCCTAAGCAAAATCCCTTAGTTAAAAGATGTAAAGGTACTTTTTGAAGACCAATGAGCCGCTTGGAAGATATCTCTGGAAAATTCAATTCAAACAAAGCCCAATATGAAGCAAATCTCCTAGTATCCTTCAAACTTAATTAATCTGAAGGCTCATAGCCATGTCCAATAACAGACACAATCCACCTTGAAATTAAACTAATCGCTGCCGGTCTACATAGGTTCTTCTGAGAGGGAATGAAAAACGCTACATTATATTGCCCTAACTGCTCCGTTCTTTTTATGTATGCTCTAAAACAACGACAAGGACACAGGTGGTCCTCAGTCATCTGTAAATGTCGTACAATCTGGAATAAACAAGGTGATGAAACTTTTCCTCCAACCCTAGCTACTAACACTGATCCATATTTTGCAACTTCAGACCCATGCATATGAATCAGAAAACCTGCACGTCATTTAGAGAAGCGAACTACGGGTCGATATATCGTTCAATACCCCAGTATCTGTATATCTGTTGCCTCGTATCGTACACTCTCCTGGCGGAAAGCCTTCTGCCATTCTTGATGTAACTGATCCCTTTCTAGAAAGAGATTCTTCAAGTGGGCCATACTGGATATTTTATCTGTCACAAATTTTAGACTTTCTAGGTCTGAATGAACTCTTAGAGACAGTTTCAGAGCTAGAATTCTTTTTTTTCAATATTGGTAAACCCTTTGGAAAGTCTGTTAACAGGTCTGTGTGGATAGGATACCCAGACTGGTGATGAGCATGCAGGACTTGAAGACGAAGAATAAACTTTTCTAGCGACATTTACTGAAGGACCCGGTGAATCAATATTAGAGGAGGGAAGGTATACATCTCTGTCCAATTCATGCATCTGAAGCATATGCTGCATCTCCTGGATAAGGGGAACTAAACACCTCAAATTTTCTGTTTTCCAGAGTAGCGAAGAGGTCTGTTTAGAAGACCCAGCTTTCGAAAAATTAAGTCCACTATTCTCAGGTCCAAGCTCTATTTTGTCAACCAAGTTCTTATTCGGCTCCTTGACTGTCTGCCAAAACAATCCTCTTTTCTGGAATGTGAGCTGCAAAAAGGAAAATGATGCAATCTGCTGCCTATTGGAACACTTCTTCCGTCAACTGATAAAGATGAACGGACTTTGTGCCGCCTTTGTTGATGTATGTCACTTCTGTGTAATTGTCGCATCTAAGAACTCTTCCCTTTCTGACATGAGGTGGTGCCTAAACAATTTCTTGATGGGCTTTTTTTTTCAAACATAAGCTCAAGCTTTGTTATCTGTAAGTTCATTCAAATCCCTAAATCCCTCTACATCAGATAGCAACCTGGAGGAAAGGATAAATCAGGTTTTTACTGTTGCTCTCTTACCTTTGACACGCGTCGTAATCCCGGTCATGAAGGATTTATTTTAACTCTATCGGTCATAGTAATTACCCAGTTTATTTTCCCTCGAACAATAAATCTGGTCTTTGCAACTGCTTTCCTACATTTAACTAGAGTCGGTGCCCGGTCTGGAAAGACTTATTAGAACTGTAATTGGTCATAATAATGACAGTTTTTTTCTTCTAGAAATTCTTGTTTTCGCTGATACTTTTCTACATTTGACTCGAGTCGGAGCCCAGTCCGAAAAGACTTATTCCAAACTGTATTGAACTCCCCAGCCCTTTTTTGATGCATCTGCCCATTGAACTACAGGATCTACATGGAGTAGTAGAATCCACTTGAAGTCTTCCCCTTCTTCCCCACCATTCTAGGTATTATATTAATAAACCGCTAATAGGGATAATCTTGATCATATTGTTTCTTCGAGAGATCTACCATAACCGAAGATAAGATTGAATTGGACTCATATGCAAACAAGCAAAGGAAAACAAATTCATACATGCAGGCATTGGGTACAGAAGTCTAAGAAACATGTGAGCCCTGCATAACCTTATCTCCAAAATGAGATCAGTTATATCAGATTCAGGAAAATCTCCACTGATAGATAAATTATTCCTACCTTCAAAATTTTCCCGGGAACTCTTCCCAGGAAAATTGTTTCATGCGATGGAATCAAGTAAGATTTCTTGGAATCTATGAACAATCTCAAAACCCGGTAGAGGTCGTGTATCAAAATTACTTGCTCACCAAGTATGCATTAATCCTGATTTCTGACTATCCAAGTCTCTAGGTTCATGAACAAATCTACTTAACGGGATCTTAGAAATCCCCCCCCTCCAAACCGTCATCAACTTTGTGAACACATTAACAGCTATTTCCAGCCCAACAGACAGTTTTGAATTGTTAAAGTATCCCCTGAAAGAGAAATCGTAGTTATATATATATATATATATATATATATATATATATATTCCTGTGAATTTATCCATGAAAATCCTCTTTTTATATATCTGTGTTTTAATGTTCTCTATATACTTAAATGCTTGAGACGAATTTTCAGTTAAGGAAAAAAGAAAAATTCTAACTGATTTGGTAGGTGTAGAGTGTGCTGCACTTACACAACCCTGTGTTTCGTCCAAAGGTATCGAGACAGCTAATCTACAAGTATAGAGAATTGATGCTGACTGGTTTAAATTAAGTCATCATCACTTCATCATATAAGTTGCTCAGCTTTTAAAATTTACCTCTTAAAGTGGTCGGTATTTGTCGCTACATAGAAATATTTATATATGGACGGCCTGAATTTCAACTAAGGAATATCCATCTCCACTGAATGTAGTTTAGTGGTATACCAAGGATACTCTATTTTTGGGCCAGGCTCTTTGACTCTCTGCAGGAGAATGCAGTCGGTGTATTCTTAACTCTGATTGTATTAAAAGTGAGTATAAATAATTTTATTCTCATTTCTTTCTTTTTATATCAATCCATTTTACAAAGTACAATTCCTGTATTTCGACTTTTTATAAAACCCGACCAAAATTTGATATAAACGTATTTTGGACTTGGAATTCTTTAGAGTTTTTTTTTTTTTAAGTGTGTCTCGTTGAATTCAAAGGGTTGTTCTGGCATCTTTGCACTTGATAACTAGGCGTCTTTTTTTATTGGGAAATCTTTTGGAGTAAGGGGAATTTTGAGAGAGAGAGAGAGAGAGAGAGAGAGAGAGAGAGAGAGAGAGAGAGAGAGAGAGAGAGAGAGAGAGAGAGAGAGAGAGAGAGAGAATGCACGTTAGTGTGTGTGTGTGTGCTTCACACAAATAATGGCCGAGACGCAATAAAAATATGACGCCTGAGTGAAGAAAATAAGTCAGTTGTCGGGCAAATAACTAATTAGTGTGTACCAAAATAAAACCGTTTTGGGCGTGATCTTTGGGAGAGTAATTGCTAGAAGATAAAGAACATGATATATACTAAACCATAAACTTCTTGGAGGGAGTTATCGAGAGAGAGAGAGAGAGAGAGAAGAGAGGAGAGAGAGAGAGAGAGAGAGAGAGACAGAGACAGAGACAGAGCAGAGACAGAGAGCAGACATTGGGGGAAACGGTTCAGTTATTTCCAATTTTTTATTATTTATTTTTTCCCTTTTTGGAATCGGTCTTCAGGAAATTCTAGAAGAAGATGAAAGATAAATCAAAATTAACGAGTGTCTTCTCCGGATAGGGGAAGACCCATGAATGAAAGTAAAAAAAAAAATGAATGAGATAAAAGCGGGACAAAGAAGAAATATGATTGGAAGAGAAAGTAAGGTTTTCCTTTTGTCTCTTTCTTTCTTCCCATTTCTTTTTTTTGTTTTTAAAAATATTTTTTTCTATATTTTGTTTTTGTTTAGACATCTTTCTTTCTTTTCAGTTACTTTTTTTGCGGCTTTCGTCTTTTGTTCCTAGTTTTCTTTCCTTTTTTTATGTGATTTTTCTTTTTTTTTTTTCCTTTTCCATGATACCTTTCTTCTATTCTTCCTTCATTCTATAGTGAATAAGTCAATAAGGCTTTTACTCTTAGCAATGAATTGTAAATGCTAAAATTCTACAGGTATGTGTAATTCTAGGTGTTTGATTCATAAAGGTTTTGTAATTGGAAAAAGAACAGGCAGAGACGGACAAAGGACAAAAACTCATTCCATTTTACGAACCAATCCACTTCTAAGCATATAATTCGAGTCAGTGGAATTGGGTGTTGATAAGAGGTTGTTTCTATTCAAACCCTTGAGATAAATTTTCTGTTGAAGAAACTAAAAGTTGCATGGAGATTGGTAAGTATGAAGGGTACTGCATTTGAAATGTGCTGAAGTACTTCACCAAAAACTTCCTATCAAAAAGTAACAAGTTGACATTTATCTATTTAACTATTTCTGTACACACAACACCACGCACACATATCAGGTTGCTCATATCTATCTCCGCGAAGTTCATTGATTTATATCTTATTTTTAGTCTATATACCTTTCCGTCCACCTTCATATCTATCTATTTATTCTATCTATGTCATCCCCCATTTTGAAGACCATAATAGACTCACCTTGTAAATACAGCTTTATATTTAATAAATATCGAACTATCAAGATTTCCACCCGTTGAAAAAAGGGCAGGAGGGTTACGTGACAGTTAACTAATGCCAAGGATTAATCCTAAAAAGAAACAAAACGTATTTTTCACGTCTCGTGGCGTACGGATGCATTCGCCTTCATCACACAGAACCAAATGCAACGTTCCCTTTGGAGGCTCCAGTTACTTTGACAGCTAAAATTTTCTTTTGAAAAACTAAGCGGATAAATGTTAAGTATCTTCTATCCGTCCATGTTCAGATTTAAATATGTCTCAAAATCATTCAACCATTTAACATCTTTTAACTGCCAAATTATTCACGTTTCCTGTGGACATTTTTTACCAGAATTCTCATCACGCACATCTCAGCAACATTCCACTTTCCAGATTTAAATCTTTGTGTCTAGTTTTTGCCGAACCTAAAATCAATATTGAAAAGACTTCAAACAATGGATGAGATCAAAGAGAACGAATATGATAAAGCAACTGTTGGTGTTCATCAAATAAAGTTTTTGCAAACTGTTTGAAATATATAAGAGATGCTTGTTTAAGTGTGTGATATTCAAAGGTGCTATTTTTTCTAATTAGTCCCTTTATTGTTGATATTGGAAAGGTTAATCATTTCCGGACAAATATTGTCAATTTTACGTTGCTTTTTTTTTTTTTTTTTTTTTTTTGGTGGCCTTTAGATAGACCTCTGTCAAACTTGAATTTTCTGATATTTTTCTTGCTGGATTAATTTGCGCATGCGTGACTCAAAGCAATTGTAAATATGACCTTTTTTTCCATATTACACATATATCACAGATTGTGGAGGTATAATGATTACCGTCGTAGGATATGGACATGTCGGGACAAGTTCAAATCCTGGACGAGGCTGTTTGCATTTCACATTGCGCTAATACCATTGGGAAAAGTATGAACACAATTATTCTCCCTTTAGCTATAGGTAAATAGCAAGGCTCTTTAACCTTGTCATGGCAACCAGAGGAAACTCTGAATTTAAAAGCTGTTGAACCCCGCTTAAGAAAAGGACCTTGTATCACATCCTAGTAAATATATATATTCGCAGACTGTTTTTACTTTCAGAAGTAACCATCATAACGCATATGTAACACATACACGCGCGTGCACAATACTCGTATAAAACCATACATGCATGTAAACACATACAGACAGGAATATACAGAAAGACGGTAGTGTATCTACGAAGAAAAGGCAAACATATATCTTTTTATATTCCTTTTCTTTTGTGTGTGTTAGAAGTTCTTCTCAAAAATATTTGTAAATTAATCTTATGAAGATACCAACAAAATATCCCGGGCTGACGCAGCCGGCAAACGCGCGCGCGCGCGTGTGTGTGGGGGGTGTGTGTGTGTGTGTGGTGTGTGTGTGTGTGATAGCTTTATCAGTTAAAATTCCTCGGAATACATGTTTAATAGTTACACAGATAAACCTATAAATAACATTCTGAGTTAAATCTTTATTGTTTTTTTTCTATCTTAAAATTAAAAGCTGAATTAATAACAACATATATACCGAACAAAAATTAAGGAAATATAACCTCACAATAACAAAAACAAAATAATTAATTAAAAATTGATTGATTCCGTTTTGTGAAGAAAGTAAATACCTCAATTTTATGTTTTAGAAGACAGTAGTTAACTTTTTAAGTTGTTCCAATAAGGCTAACGTTGCCGGTTCACAAGAAGGTCAAAGTTGATAAGAACACAAGTGAAGCGAGGATAATATCAAAAGTTTTCCAAAAATTAAAGCTTATTAAAATTTAAAAATAATGAAATACAATTCTTCCTTTCAATCTTATTTTTCCAATAACATTTTTTCTGCTTTCTTTTTTTTTCTTTTTTTCTTTTCATAAGGGATTTTTAAAGAAAAATAGGCAAATTTGTTTACCCAATTCGGAAAAAAGTCTCTGCCTTTGTAAACTTATTCTCTTCACACAATGGGATGCTCTAAATATGACACTGAACAGCATCCGTGTTGAG
Organism: Doryteuthis pealeii; assembly: GCA_023376005.1. Lineage (NCBI taxonomy): Eukaryota > Metazoa > Mollusca > Cephalopoda > Myopsida > Loliginidae > Doryteuthis > Doryteuthis pealeii. The sequence continues at coordinate 48,519,924 of CM042172.1, forward strand.
GCGCTACTTCTAGAGCTATGAAGAATATTTAGTACACTTTTCATTGCCATTATGTTAGACCAGAGTCGTAGTAACTGTTAAGTTCCCATCTATAGGTCGAATAGATATATTCGAAAATCATTTTTCTTAGATAGGAATACTTGAAGCTATTCAACACTATACAAACATTATTATTAATAAGAAGCTCCTTGAACACTTGTGTATAAACTACACTGGGGAACAATTTTGAATATAATTTCTGTTGAGTTAGATTTTTTCATTTGATTTAGACTAATATTTGCATGCTGATTTCAAAAACTGGAGTCAGTTTTCTTTTCTATCACGTCAATTTTTTTCTCTACAGCTTACTCCCAAAATAAACACAATTGTATTGTTTTCTCTGTAAGAATAGGACTGGTTAACTGATTGCGTTGATTGTTTTTATTGAAAATGAAGGATAATTATTCAGATCTGATGACTATGTTGATTCCCAGTCAAAAAGTAGACATCAATTCATTGTGAAGCTAATCTATTTTGCCTATTTTAAATTAAAACTTGCCGATTAAGACACGTATTGGGCCTCACAAGATGCAAGCAGTGTTGAGTTTACGGATGTGGATCCAGGAACACGTGATAAGTTGGTATTTCGTATACCTATGATTTGGTGAGAGCCAAATATTGCACAGACTGTTTTTTTATTTAATGAAAACACCGTATAAAAAAAATGTTAAAATAGAATATCCTATGCGTCCAGTGCCTCATTAAACTGAAATCACAGTATTGAGCAGTAGAGCTTGAGAGAACATTTGGTGGAGAGGAATTGGCCTCCAAAGATCTAACCTCAAACCTGTAGATCCCATTCTACATGAACGATTGTTGACAAAGAAAAATTATGTTTCGCAATTGAAGCAATTCATTAAAGCATTGCCAATTGAAGGCAAGAGTTTCAAGTACCCCATTTTGGCATTTCCTGGCCTGTCAATGAAAAAACATCAAGGCCGGTGTGTTTGATGGTCTACAGATTCAGAAGATGAACATTTCACGAGGATAATGTCAGAACTTGAAAAGAATGCTTGGTTTCTCGACAAGTTCTTTACGTTGTCAAGAACTTTCTTGAAAATGCATGAGCAAAGATTACACTGAAATTGGATAGCTAAAACATGCTTGTTGCAACATGAGCATCGTTCCATTTTCTGCGTAACCATCTTGCTAACTTCTTTGAAACCTTAGTGTGGTCAGCTATGAGCAAGATGATGATTCCACCAACATTTGAAATTCATGGAGGAATGTATCAAAGTATATGGGATGTAATATAATGGCTGACTATGGAGCATAAAGTGAAATTTTCCACATATTAAACACTCAAGGAAAAACTGTGTACATTTTTACCTTAACTACTTGCACACAATTTGACTTATAGTAACAATATCCTTTATATGAAACAGATGAATTTGTTACAACATTAGTCAAGCAATTTTTTAAATTATTTTCCATTGTAAATTTTTAAAAGATTCTATAAAATAAGCTTAAATTTGTGACATGCAGGTATCTTAATGTTTTTTTAGACAAGTGAGGGGATCCTGTTACTTAATAAGTTGATGATAATACAGAAAATTAGGATAATTTTGGATTCAGAGTCCATATTTGTCCATACAAGTGTCAGATTAACTCAACAAAATTTGTGATACCCATTGTTATTGTTATTACATATGAAAACTTGAAAACCATATAACCGTGTGTATGGAGTTAAATGCTTGGCGAGTGTAGTGAATATTTTTACTCATTAGTTAGCTTTGGGACTATTGCCTATAACTTGGAGAGGAGATGGGCATCACCAACAGTAACCTCTTTTGACCTAAGAGAATCTATGGAGAAAAATACTTGTCATGACACACTCAATGAAAAAAAGTTTATCAGAGAGGAAGACGGGCAATGCAAGTGACTGAGAGATTCCATGAAAATAAATCTAGTCATTGCACTCCAACTCCTAATAAATGTTTATAAATGGTACTGCTAAATCCACAAATGATCGAGAAATGTCATAAATGAGAAACACTCGTTAGGAAACCATGGTGATCTAATAAATTTATAAAAGAGATATGGGAACAGCCAAGTAACTCTCATTGCCCTAGAGATGCCCTAACGAGAATAATCAACATGTACCAAAAAATTTTAATAGGCTATGGAAGGGAGAGCTTAAGTAACTCCATTGCCTCGAGAGATGTCATGAGAATCTCAACAATCTAATCATCCACCATTTGTAGGAACCGTATATTGAAAGAGGAAATATATTTAAATATATCAGAATTGTAATGAATTGTGAAAATTAATATCTAGAATTATGTAACGAATATTCCAATTCTAATGAACATTTATTTAAAGAAAAGGGGGGTTAACTATATTTGCTTTTACATGTCATCTGAATGATGATTTCTCGTGCAATGCCTCTCACACATTGAATCGGTACTATTATATTTCATAATAAAAACATATTCCGACAAATTATAAAAGATAATGGACTGTAGATTAAAAAATGAATTTGCAACTCTGATGGGCAAAATTCAGTTTGCTGGGATTTTCTTTCTTCAATAAATAAGATGATACTTCCCGACGAACATTTGGGTCAGCCAGTAAACATGGCGGTCAGCTCCTTATTGCGTGAAAGAGAAAGTGAGCCAATCGTGCATTAAAGTGTCACAATAGGTTGTACCTATTCAATTCACTCACCTTTAACATTGTGCTTCTCACTGACATGATCAAACAGGTGTACATCGAAATTCAGCAACCCGACTACTTGCATTGG
>CM042172.1:48532705-48660205 GCA_023376005.1 Doryteuthis pealeii
ATATATATATGTTTAATGTTGTTTAAAATAATATAATATATATATACAATTAATATGTTAGTTGTTTAAAATATATATATATATAATATAATATATGTTATAATGTTGGTTAAAATATATATATATATTTAATGTCTTTAAAAATATATATATAAATAATATATATTATATGTAATGTTGTTTAAAATAATTATAATAATATAATAATAGTATATATTTAATTTTTAATACTATATAATGTTAATGTTGTTAATATATATAATATATAATATATAATATATATATATATATATATATGTTTATGTTGTTTTAAATATATATATATATAAATATATATATTTAAGGTTTAATATATATATATATGTATATGTTAATGTTGTTAATATAATATATATATATATTTTAATGTGGTTAATATATATATATATTATATATGTTAAATGTTGTTAATATAAATAATATATATATGTAAGTTGTAATATATATATATATATATATATATAATAATATATATATATATATTATATATATTATACTAAAGCTGAGATTTGGAGCGTTCAATACCTAAAGCCTTTTTTGTTTGTGACCTTGATCACAGAAATTTGTCTTTAATTATTCCTTAGTTTTAGCTCAACCTATTGTTTGAAAAAAAAAACCAAACACTTTAATTAAATTAGTCGGAATTTGCAATTATGTCAAATCTTGACTCATCCCTGTCTTTACATCCCACCTTCCTCCCCTTTTTACTCCCTATACGCCAAGGAAGGGGTGATGAAATTGATCACAAGTAATATTACTACAAGTAATATTACTACAAAGGCAGCACTCAGCCCCTCAACATCCTATAACTCTAGAGTCGCCTGTCTTAAACACCTGCCCCGCCCCGCAATAACAATTCTGATGTCTATTTCAATTGTCTAGGTCAATTCATTGAAAAATCCATGTTTTTTTTTTAATAAAATTCTAACCCTTAACGTTTGTACCAAAACTCGGGAACGTTTTTGATTTTAATTAAATTTTCAGTCTTGATTTAGCAAAGAATTAATTTTTATTCTATTTTAAAACTTTCTGTTTTTTTTGCTTGTCTACCCCTGTTTTTCGGTTACAAAATAACGGTGTGTATATATGTGATTGATACTATTTTCTACATAAATAAAAAGACTAGACAGAACGTGTGAATAGAAGAAAAACAAATTTTTGGTACTCTTTGCAGAGAACCGTCCCGGCTCCCTGCCTCAATAATGCTTGCCGGTGACTGCTGTAAAAAAAAAACACACCAGCTACGATTGAACTCCGTAGCCGAAGCGGTGTTACTTGAATAAAAAAAACTTGGGTTTGGGTTTGAGGTTGGGGTTGAGGATTAGTTTAATGGGAAAATACATAATTTGGGCTCTGTTTTTTATTCCCATGGAAATCAAGATCGGATACCACATCTAAATATATCCCTGTACCCTTATAAAATGCTTTAAATTTCAAAAGTAATGAACACCGTAAGAAGATCTGCAGAGGATATCTGACCTGCGGAAGGCATGGCCAAACGGACCCTGACCACATGTAAGAAGATTGTCCACATGAAATAAATGCCCTAATTGCCAAGAAAACCATCCTGAATTTTCAAGGTCCTATGGCATAATCAAAAGAGAAAGAGAAATAATGGAAATCAAATATAAAATGAATATTCATTTTTCTGAAACTCGTAAAATGCTGGATTCCAACGTGAAAGCACAGTGAGCTAATTCAATCAACAACAATCAACCAGATAAATACTAAGCGCTTGTCGTGAAGCATATCAAACTAGAAACGAGTGATTGGCCAAAGTTTTAGGAGCAATACAAAACAAAAACTTCATTCTACTGACATCTGTCAATCAGTTACACAATCTAAACCAAAAAAGTTACAATAAAGCGACATACTATTGCATAAATAACTACAGATAAGTCTCCAACTAAAATAGATACTGTAAAACTAAAATCACAAAAATCTTCTCTCCAAACATCTCTCCGCAAAAACAAGATCAACCAATCAAAAAACCACAAACGTATTTAACAACCACAAAAAATATCTAATCAATCCAGAGATCTCTCAACATTAAACCAAATTGAAATAAAAAAAATAAATCGAATCCGCTAGAAAGAATGGAACTAACTCCACAAAAATCAAATCAAATAAAAATCATCACAACCCACCATAGAAGACAAAATCATCACAACCCACCATAGAAACAAAATCATCACAACCCACCATAGAAGACAAAAATCAATACAACCCACCATAAGAAGACAAAATCAATACCATAGAAGGAGAAGACAAAATCATCACAACCCACCATAGAAAGACAAAATCATCACAACCCACCATAGAAGACAAAATCATCACAACCCACCATAGAAGACAAAATCATCACAAACCCACCATAGAAGACAAAAATCATCACAACCCACCATAGAAGACAAAATCATCACAACCCACCATAGAAAACAAAATCATCACAACCCACCATAGAAGACAAAAATCATCAACCCACCATAGAAAACAAAATCATCACAACCCACCATAAAAACAAATCATCACAACCCACATAGAAAACAAAATCATCACAACCCACCATAGACAAAATCATCAAAATCATCACAACCCACATAGAAAAAAATCATCACAACCCACCATAGAAGACAAATCATCACAACCCACCATCATCACAAAATCATCACAACCCACCTAGAAACAAAATCATCACACCCACCATAGAAGACAAAATCATCACAACCCACCATAGAAAACAAAATCATCACAACCCACCATAGAAAACAAAATCATCACAACCCACCATAGAAGACAAAATCATCACAACCCAATCACACAATACAACACGAAATTATCAAGAATATAATCCCATGTAAAAAAGATGGACCCAAAGTCTCTGGAGGTGTCTCGATTTTGATTAGGACATACACCAAATCAACATTGACACTAAACTCTAAGAGATATCTGTTCCTGATTTAATGACGACTGCACACAATAGCAATCTGGATACGGTAAGCCGTCCTACCATTTTGTATAAAATCCTTAAAACTACTCAGAGTAAAGTCACGCAAAACAACCAAAGAAGAAAAGTTGGCAAAATTATACGAACAAACCAAATTTGGAAAATGATCAAGAATATATCTGGAAAAACCCAATCAACCCCTCTTAAACACTAAAACAACCAATAATAAAAGATATAGCAAATGCATTAGATTATTTAAAAAGTTCCTAATCAAAGAATAATTTACGAGAATTCGAAAACAACAAACATTATTTAGAAAAACATAGCCTGAACTTCAAATCAGACAACTCTGAAACCTACAACAAACCCCAAATCAGAACTAATAGAAGCCAATCAAAGGACAAAAATCTACAGTTGGCCCAAATGGCATATCTTACGAATTCCTTAAATGGTAACCAAAGACATCTCTATACAACCTTCTAACCACTATCAAACTAGCTTCAATTTAGGAAACTACCACCCAATAGCATTATCTAAAGCTGTCTATGCAAGACTATGGATAGTTTAGTTTATTGAATCCAACAACCTTATTACCACCTCCCTATGCGGCTTCACAAGCCAAGTTGATCACATGGCCAGATTAGAAACCTCCACAATATGGCATGTCCTCATATCTCTCCCGCAGACGTCTTTGAAGCGTAGGCGTGGTCTATCTACCGATCAGGAGTCTTTTACTAATTCGCCATACAATAGGTCTTTGGGGTGAAGCCATTGTCCATCCTCCCGATATGACCAAGCCAGCAAGGAGGCTTCTCGATGTGGATGGCGAACATGCTGTTCATGTTGGCGTAATCCAGCACATCTGTGTTGGACCCTTTATTCTGCTAATGGATGCGCAGGATGTGTCGTAGGCACCTAAGGTGGAAATTGTCGAGTTTCCTCTCGTAGCTTGAATATGTAGTCAACGTTTCGATACTGTAGATGAATGTACTGAGAATGCAGACTTTGTAGATGCGCAGTTTGGTCTTCTTAGTGAGGCTGGCATTGTTCCAGATTCTCTGGCTCAGTTTGGTCATAACTGATACTGCTTTCGCGTTTCTGTTGTTAACTTCAGTATCAATGGAGACTGAGTTGGAGATGATAGACCCGGGGTACTTAAAGCTCTTCATGGCTTTCAGGCTGCAGCCATCAAGTGATGTTCAGAGGAGTGTCTGCGTTTTGCACCATGACTTTGTCTAACTTAGGCTTATGGTAAATCCTTGCAAACATGTGTGAGGTGACTGACAAGCTGTCGCTGGCCATCCGCAGTGTGTGACGTTGATGCTGCGTTGTCAGCGAACAGCATTTCACGTGAATTTAGTCTCGGGTGCTAATTCCTGAAGGCGTACTGGAGAAGCATAGAGAAAAAGATCCTGAACAGCCCTACTTCACTCCGCTACTGACTGGAAATGCTTCAGATGTTGCACCATTAAAACAGCTTGTGCTGTGTATATATGCATGGAAGGAGATTATGATTTCAAGTAGTCTGGGTGGGCAGCCAATCCGCAGCTGTATAAATAGACTATTTCGGCTGACCAGGTCGATCGCCTTCGTTAGATCTATGAACGCGATGTAAAGTGGCATCTGCTCTGACTCTTTTCCTGCAGGTGTCGTAGAGTTGGAGGTGGTAGACCCGAGGTACTTAAATCTGTCATATTGGAAACCACACTGGGACTCCGGATAGATGCGAAAGGCAAGGGTGTGTAGGCTCGCATATATATATATAGAGAGAGAAAGAGGGCGGAGAGAAAATTACAAATTCAGCAAATATGAGCATGAAATAAGCAGATAACGCAGCCTTATTAATATCGATAATTGATTCTATTCTGTCAACTCTGTTAGAAATTGCTAAGCAAATATGTGAATGACGAGTTTTTGAAATTCAGACCATGTCGACAAATACAGAGACAAAAATAACCGAAAATTATTTCGCATTTTTTACTGTGCGGAGAGGGTATTCTGATGAATGATGAGAATAGCAGGAAAAACGCGAAAATGTCGATTACTTTTCAGGTTCTTTTTCATGTCAGAATGAAGAATTAGTTCCAATTAATCATGTCTCTTGACTTCTTTCTGTGGAAATCAGGAAATATGAGACTTTAAAATTCCTTGCCACTAGAATGAAGAACTAAAATTAAAGATTTCTTCAGTTTTTCTCAATAAGAATCCTTCATTACTAAGTCTGACACGCAGGATTCAGGTTGCTTACAGTTCATATGATTTCTAATGGACACTCCTCGAACTACTGCTTCTGAAAGCAATTTTTCGAATCAAATGATTTAATGATTGAGGGTTGCAGTTGTTCTAAAATTTGATCTGTCAGGACTAAACATACAGGTACTAAGGCTTGATACGATCAGCCAATTGATCGGATCGGGCCTTTCCAAATACCCGTCTAGCCCAGAAAAGGTCAAAATGGAGTGCATATCATGTGGCCAGTCAAACAACCAAGTAATGAGCTGCTCAGCCCACAAGATCCCGTCCTCAAGCATCCCGGGTCGCCATCCACGGCCCACACGTTGGGGTTCTTACTCCTCTATAGAAGTGTAATCGGTGTATTTTACTGTCCCAGCCAACTGGACGACCAGTTTTATCGCACAATGAGGATATACAGAGTATAAATATTGGATATGAATACGTTCGATTCACGTACATGTATATCTATTGGAACATGTACAAATATTAATCTGTAATGTAATCCAGTTAAAACAATAACAGAAAGATTTTATTTCTATTTATTATTTTTATAAGTACAATGCAATTGCAAGATTGCTATATTCGCGCCAAAAATAATCTGTGAAATAAAAACAGAATGCTCTGTTATCTTAAACTTAAAAAAAGTAAAACGCCCTAGATTATTAAGGTCTATTATTTTTATTTCAGATAAATGTATACATTCATGTAAACAGAATGATTTTTAAAATCTTTATCGCATTTTACATTGAGTTTAGTTTCATTACTTTAATCCTAATCCTGCTAAGCATACCGGTGCTGAGGAGAGTACAGATCACACCTGCAGATATGGAGATATTACTAACAGTAAGAGATTTCACTTCCTTTCTTAGGTTAAAAGCTCTGATCACTTGCTTCGTTACACCGGCGTATTCAAAGCTCTTACAATACGCCCACTGAATCCTCCGAAGAAGGGAAAGACTCCCACCAAAAGGGATGTCCTAGGTATGATACTAAACTGCATCTGGTGGTAAGTTTCCACTTCTGTAGCTCAGGGGAATGTGAATTCTCCTTTCATTGCCATTACTCGCAGATTCACTCTGATTCGGAATGGTAGTACTTGTTAAGGTCCCATCTATGGCTTAAATAGATCTTTTAGAAAAGCATAAGTATTATAAGCGTACTTGAAACCATATAACTATGTGCAAATCATTTGTATAAAAATAATTGAATAAATAAAGAATAAACTTGAAGCTATAATTTATTAGAAATTATTATTATTATTATCATTATTAATTACTTGAAACCATATGATTGCTTGAAATAATGTAATTGTAAAAATTACTATTATTAGATAAGCCTACTTAAAATGATACAACTGTGTACGAATAAATGATTATTATCAGTAATAGCTACATAAAATAGAATAATTGCTTGAAAAAAAAAGAAAAGACTGATTTTGGCATTAAATAACCTCTTAATAGATGATATACAGACTTACTGACTGAATCTTCCCACTTGAATCGCGCTGACACAGTGTGCCTTCATGAAATTATGGCGTTTCGATTTAGACACGGCAGATGCATTTTATTGGACATCACATCAGTGGATACTATCGTCTCTTCGTATCTACTAGCGTCAGCCACGAGTCTTAGCTCTACTGCCAACAAAGCTGAGGAGGTCAACCGTATTATATTACGCTGGTCTTACAGATCGCAACATTTTTAAAGCAAGAGCTTTTATTGTTGATTTATTCTATTGTTGATAGAATCTTTTACTTTACACGAAGTGTAGTTAATTTAAAAAGAGAATTACACCATTCTACTCAGAGGATAAATCATTATGACTAAGTTATATTGACTTGGGGTCAGTCGAGAATTAGAATTCATTGGAGGAATTGAAGTCATGTGACTATAAATTCTAAAAGTTAGAAATTAGATTTTAACTTAAATTTAGATTTGCTCGATCAACCGTTGCTAGCATATCAGTAGTTTTTGCTGTTCTATTATGAAAATTGCAACATAACAAAATCAAACATTCTTATTCGTCATATCACCAGTGTCATGTTCGATACCCGCGGGACGATTTTCTCCACCAGCAACTGTCCTTAGATTTTGGTTTGAGGCAATGCAGGTGCCATCACCAAAGCCTGGAGAGGTTCAAAGAAACTGGTTAATTACGAACATTGTTTTAATTACGGAGATAAATAAACAATAGTTTACTTTCATATTCAGAAACACTGAACTAGAAATTACAGAGCAACATAATATTTTCGATTTTATATATAATTCTCTTCGTTATTTTGCTTGCTTATAGACTCTTAAGCTAATGGTTGGATCTTGATGAAACGTGAATTCCTTTGACCTCAATGAGCATTTTAATATTCGAGGAGACAACACCATTCCTGGGTACCTGGAACATTTTGGCTTACAAGTAACCAGGAGGTTCGTCCAGAAAGCAAATAACATTGGCATCCACAGGAGCCCTCAACTAATGTTACGAAACTTTTTGGAGTAAAATGAATCAGAAATGCATCATTTGCACAGAAAGAAAATAAAACTGGTATCCGCAGATGCGGAAGCCTAAATTATTCCAAGAAACAGTTTTAAAAGTATAATTAATCCATAAAGCACATTTTAAGAAGTCTAGAGCGGGCTGCTCTTCACCAGAGGGTACACAGCAAAATTTAGTAGATCATAATTGATAAAAGTCTCGATCATATACCATTATGTAATGGAAAATTGTCATTATTCTTCATAAAATGAAAGATAATATTTTTTTAAATTTGTGTATCACCTTCACTTAAACTTATATTAATGAAAGACTGCTTGGGGAGTTAGACATTTTTTATTTATTGGCTTGGATATGTGTTTGTAATCATTTTTGATAACTTTTTTAGAAGTAAGATTTCAAAGACTTGGTTCTTATGCCTCTCAAAAATGTATATGCTTGAGAAAAAAATCTTCCAAAGTTTTCGGAAAATAAACTTATGTTTAGCACAATGTGCTCTAGGATTTTATTTCAATCCTGGGCAACACCGAGTACTTCTGCTGCATACCGTGCATATATACATTATTGTTATTATTGAGATATATACTCGGTCTAGCCAAAGTCAGACACAAGTCACACTCATACATATACGCACATATACGTGTAGGTAAATAAGAATTAATGTTACATATTGTGTGTGTGTGTGTGTGTATGTGTGTGTATTGTAAGTGACTTTGACTAGTCAGAGTAAAATTAGATATTATCAAAATCTTTATTATGTATACAAATAGATATCAACCAACATATACACAAATCAAAATATTAATTCCACGCGTAGACCTATAACAGTAAATAACACCTGTGTCTTATACAATATCAACTGCAAACGGCGAAAACAGATATTGCAACTATTAATGATAAAAATAAGAAAGCACATTTTTTAGATATCTTTTAGCATAGGAAGTGGCGTTTTAGATATTTTAAATAATTAATAAATGCATATAATTAAATAATATTCAAAATTATGACATATCCCTAACATGAAACTTTGTAAAACAACGCAATCAATAGTGTTCCATAATTTAATGACATAGCTTAAATCTTAGCGCCCTAGGTGAGAGATGCTGTTTTAGGCCTTATTCTTCCATTTGACGAAAGCATTTGCACTCCCAGGAAAAAAAATGTGGAGAGTTTGTGTCCTGAGTATGATAGTAAATTGTAGCCGGTGGTAGGCCTATCAGTGAGTAAAATAGATCTGTTTTAAAATTACTATTATCAGGTAGGAACGCTAGAAACCATATAACTGAGCGCAAATAAATGATTATTATCATTAAATAAGAATATATACTTGAAACCATATAATTGTGTATAAATTATTAGTCTTAGAAACATTTGAAATCATACAACTGTATGCAAATTAATTGAATTAAATAGGAATTCCTCATATATGTGTGCCAAAAATGATTATATATGTGTTTCATCTCTCTATACATATAACTAATATATATAAATTTTATATATTTACAATATATATGTGTGCCAAAAAATGATTATAGACAAAAGAGTGCAATTTAAAAAAAAGATACAAAGAAACATTGAAAATATGATTGCAATCATTTTCAAACGAATCAACTTTCGGCATTAAATAACTCATAAAGAATTGATATGCCGTTAAACGTTTAACCCAAACTACGGAGAGTTCTTACATACATTCGCTTATAAGAGAGGACAGCAGAATAAGAAATTAATAAGATGTCCGTCACATTCCACAAAATTGTTTGTGTGCACAAAAAAACATCTTGTTTTATTCAACCTTTTATGTTTACACACACGCACGTGTGTGTGCAACTGTGACACAGCAAAAACCACTCCTGTCTTGCCGAAAGCATGGATTCCACTGACTGACTCTCTCTCTCTCTCCAACATCGCTCTCGGCATTCAGTGTCCGCACATAGCTCAGGTAAGTTTTTACTGGTCGGCCAACACTGGTGTGACCAGAAGTACTAAATCTTGTCTCTCTGATAATATAAACCGGAAGTTTTTTTTATGCTGTAGCCGTATAAGTACTACTGTATAGCCGTACCACATGGACTTTAGCAAACAGCTTGGTGAAAAATCTAGGTGGGATCTACTTAAGCATACTAAATTGAAATAATAATAATAATGATATGCCACTCCATCATATACTCAGAAAATGCACATGGGGATACAAATTCACTAACTCACAGGAAAAAATAAACCACATTATGTACATTAGGGTAGGTCGATTTTTATACCAACACTAGGTTCAAATGGAGAAAATTGCTAATTAACATAAAGAATAATTGTACCAAATATTTTTCAATAAAACTTTACCAATGTTTGAGCAAACGCATTTAAATACAAACAAAATCGAATGTTTTGAATTTCGCTCAGTTTCCGAAAAATAAGTAGGTCAAATTAAACCGTAGTTTTGAAGAAAAAATTTGTAAAAAAATAAGCTTAATAAGAGATTTTATTTCATTCAAAATCATACAATTCTTGGTAGATTAAATAAAAGTAAATAAAAAAGAAAGTGCTGCAAAAATATTTAATTTAAGAAAGTATAAATATTAACCAATTCGACCTCGTTTTAAGTGGAAACTACCGTATCAACACGTTTTTTTGTTTATATTTGAATTTCATTTGAGCTGATTTAAAACAGAAAAATAATCAAATCTTTTCCTTTTTTATTTTAACAAACTTGATTATTAGAAAAAAAGAAATAAGTAGCTTTATAGGCTGAACTTGCAAAACGGTCTGAAAATTACGGTGACCCAGAAAAAACAGAACACACAAATTTTGTAATAAAACTGTTAATTTCAACTAGTGGTTTTTAGGGTTAGGGTTAGTGTCTAGGGTTAGGGTTAGTTTAATGGGAAAATAAATAATTTGGGTTCTGTTTTTTCTGGGTCACCCTGTATACAGGGTGACCCAGAAAAACAGAACCCAAATTATATGGTTTTAAGCATTTCTATCAATTACTAATAGTTTTTAAAGAAATATATTGACCCATAGAGAGGACCCTAATAGTTACTATGACTACTGGTCCGATTGAACTTGGGAGTAATATAGTAGCCGCCTTTCCGCCCCCGGTGAACATTGTTTGTTCAACAACAAAGTTGAAACTACGATAACTCTCGCTGTAATTGTGATCATACGCAAGACAATTGTTTTTTTTTTTTTAAGTCAGTTACTGACAGAAGATAAGTAAGAACTTATGTTGGAGCTAGAGACCCCCCACATTGAACGTGGGCTCCGATTTATGGAGTAATATGATTTTTCTTTCGTCAACTAAAAATAAATAAATAAATACCACGTCACGCCTCGCTTATTTTGAGGCCGGCTCGGAGGGAAGTTGAAACATGATATGTATTCTTGGAACACGTGTTTAACTTTTTTGTCTTTTGATAAGAACTCGTTGTCTTCTCTTCATATCGTCTGGCAACTTTCTTCGAGACCATTACAATACAACAACATCATTAATGATGTATGAATGAAAACAAAAGTTCTTACCTGGTCCAAAGCAAGTTTCAGCTCAGCAGACTGTTGGTGTCCAGCAAGTACCAAGTCCCGACTGCAGTCATGCATACTGAGGTCATTAATAAACAACCCAGTAGCAAACATACCTTCTAAAGATTTCATCCTGCAAGTATACAAAGCAGAATATGAAAGTATTCGTTCATCCCGTTATAACTGAATTAAGCAAAGTATTGAGAAAAAAATGGATGCATAAATCCAGGCGCTCGATCTCAGCGACAGTGCACCGATTATTTTTCTTCTTGTCCTCTCAAATGGAAACAAATTCAACTCAGATTAAGGATTTATCAAAAATGACTGCCAATATAACAATATAAGAGGAAAGAACACAGTATAATTAGATTTTTGCTTAAATCAAATATATTATATCAAATATTCTTAGTGGTGAATGAGAAGCTACAACCTTCAGTCATCAAGTGGGCTTATGGTATATAGTAGAAAATCAATGCTCAACCCAAAGATATTGTAAAAATCTAAAAGAAAAAAAAATGTTTTTCTTGTAGGAGAATGAGATATTTTATCTTGTGTTTTTACACCTGACGAATGGTGAAAATGGGCCGGGGGAATTAAAGTATTAACATTACCAAGAACGAAGAGAAAAAAGCTTGAAAGATTTCTAGTTGGCTAATAAAGTTTTCTTAAAGTTATCAACAGTAAATAAATAAAAATAAAAAAAAACTTTCTATCTAATTGTTTGCTTTATTTTACAATTTTCTGGTGGAATGCAGGATTAAATTAATCCGCATAATAAGCCGAGATTTTAATCCTCTTCAAGAAGATTATAACAAATAAAAACAGACGGACCTAATAAGAATAGTATTTTGAAAATATATTTAAAAATTACTCACGGGGTCAGATTCAGAGGGGAAAAGACTTGAATTAACTTTTTTTAAAGTTTCATTCATTGATTACTAAAATAATTTTGTCTAATTGATTCAAATTATTACGATCATTTTGTAGACTAAGTCAAATACTTTTTGATAGGAGGGGATGTGTATCATCTCTGCCATTAAATGTCCTTATTGTGTATGGTAAAATAACTGGACATCTGTAGAAACTTCAAAATGTTCAAGAGACAAAAACAATAACTTCTAATGACAATTATTTTTTTCCAAAAAGTTTCACCGAAAATGTGCTCTACGTATGACACTCAGATGTATCAAGTGGTGCGAATCCAGTTCTAGAGCTCTGGGTAGCTTGAAATTGTAGCCTGATCCGGAGTGGTTATATTACTGTTACGGACATATGAATCAAATATGTCTGTTTGAAAGTTATCAGTATTAGATAGGAATACTTGAAACCGTATTTGTATACAAATTATTTGTATTAAGAATAGTTACTAGAAGTTATAATTGTTCACACATCATTATAATTATCATTAATTATTTGAAACCATATAACTATGCTTGAAATACTTGAGACCGTATAAATATGTACAAATTATTTGTATTAGATTGGAATACTTAAAACCATATACCTATGCACAAATTATTTATATCTAGTATAGTTACTTGAAACTATAATTGTTTACAAATTATTATCATATCTAGTTATTTGAAACCATGTAATTATTTGGGAAAAACAACGGTTGACATGCCATCTATACATATATAAAGGGCAGTTGTGTGTATGTATAAATGTCCGGAGGAAACTTCGAAAATAAAACAATTAACGACAAAGTAAATATATATACACATTAAATATCACCAGATCTTGCTTTTTGAGCAAAAATAATGAAGATATGATTTATATTTTTTAAATACATTTAAAGATTAAATAGCATTAAAAAATAACGTTAACATTCTAATCGGCCATTTTCGGCGTTTCTTGCTAAAAAGTAAACAAATGTATAACGGAAGCGCAATAATCTCTTTCTTTTCATTTTTTTTTCATATTAAATCTACATTTTTACTGATTCAAAGTTGTAGTAAATATTTCATTGTACAGATTAAATAATCGTTTATTTAATCTATTTCTTTTTATTATACAATTTTCATGGACAGTTTATGAATTTTCACTTTTGACATCAAAATAATTACATTAAGTTGATATTTAACTTTTAAAAAAATACAAAATTCTTTCTACTAAGATAAGTTTAGATTTTTTAATTTATTTGTTTGGCATTTAATATTTTAAATAGGAGACATTAATTTTTCACAGAGGTTTCCTGCCTGTGCACTGTTTTTTTTATTTTAAAATTAAAATTTGCATAGTTATGTACTGTCGAGGTTTCCGTCGTTTGTAAATAAACCCTTTTTTATTTTTCCTATTAGCCATTGTTTATAAAATAATTACGTTAATTTATTTACTTTGATACTAGAAATACAAATAAAATCATGATACTAATGTAGAATAACGCACAGGAGATAATACCATTAGATTACGTATAAAATACATTACATTTCATGGAAGTACCTGAAAACTTTGAGACACTTGAATAAGTGGGTTAAAATTAAGCTCCTTCGGGAGTTTCCGTAATCTAATGTTATTTATTCGTAAAATGCGATTTTAATGATATTATCTATTGTGCGCTATTCTGTATTTGTACCAAAATCAGTTCTGTAATTTGATATTTAACTTTTAAGCACATTCAAAATTCTATTTTAAAAAGTATGCTTCATTTCTTTTTTTTTTTTTTTCATTTAGTTTTCTTTTCTTTTCGTAATGGTTTCAGGTCAGTGCACTTTTCGATTTAAAAAATATACTATACTATAATAATTTGATATTCGATCGGCTACACTTTGGATTAATAATATAAATATTTATCGTTTTACTTTAAATTGATTAATTATTTAATTTTTAGTAAGTTTTTTGTATGTCTTTTTCCCATGAAATATTAATTTGAAATTTATCAAATCGCGTCATTTATATTTTGTTAAAAAATATATTTAATCATGAATTAAAATTTCTTACTATATCATTATGTGATGTCATTTCCTCTATTCTGACGAAAAATTCTCTGACCTCTCATCGAGCCAGATTAAAATATCTTTTTACGTGGTGATTTTATAGGTCATATTGCGAGGATCGAACTCGCTATTCAGTACTAAGAGATCTGCAAATGATTATTACACTATGTTTTTCCAACCGCTAGGCATGATATAACCCTGGACGGGTTGATATGCCGTTAAAATCAATAAATCAACCAACCAACCAACCATGTTTTTTCTCCTCTATTAGACTTTTGCTGGATAGCCGCTTCTAATAAAGTATAAATAATGAACATTTGATTTCTGGGTTATTATCTATTTTTTCATTTATTAGAAAAGAATCTCTCAAAATTTTAATAATTTAAAAAAAATATGGTATCGATTTCATAGTGAAAGATTGTGAAACATTATTACATAAAACTAAAATTGCATTCCGAAATATATTTCAAAAGAGTAAAATAAGATGAAATCAAAATGCTTTTTTTCCCATTTCGAGGTGGCATGTCTTTTATTTTGAAATGCTACATGCAATGAAACATTCTGGAGGTAAATTGATTAAATTGTCGACGGATCGAGTAATAATCGCCAGGCAGATCATAAACTGGCTAAGTACAGATCACTTTTGGATAGATTATTTTTAGAAATTTTGTTGTTGAAACATCCGATATCCTAGGCCATCAAACAGTCTTCTTACTCTTCCAGATTATCTAAAAAAAACTGCTGATCTTAGAAACAAAACTCGGCTGTAATTGTGGATAGGAAACTATTTATTCATTTTTAATTGTCTCATTATTTTTATAATAATAATAATAATAATAATAATAATAATAATAATAATAATAATAAACTTTATAAGTTCATTAAAGATTTTTTTAAAAGTCAATACTTACACCGGTGTCCCAAGGAACATGAGACAATCCCATTCTTTTACCAACATCATTTGCCCTTTTAAATACAAGTGGCTTTCACTAAAATGTTCAGACTGACACTCTGAAAAATAACAAAAAGGTGAAAAATCTATAACATTAATAGAATAAAACATGAACGCATATGTTCGAATCTTACACCATAGAAAGAAGAGAAGAGAGAGAGAGAGAGAGAGGTGATATCGTTTATTCTAATGGAACAGAAAGAATAAAAAGAAAAAGATGGGAAGATAGATATAGAAATATGTCATGATATTTTATAACAACAACATTACTATTACCACAACAACAACAACTACTACTAATAATAATGATGATTGTACCTATTGTAGCTGGTGCCCTTGAAACGGTCATTAAAATTACAAAAAAGAGTCTGGATGAATTGGAAATCAGAGGAAGAATCGAGACCATCCAAACAACAATATCATTGTTAACATCGGATAAAATACTCAGAAGAGTCTTGGATACATGATAAGAGTTGCTATCACCCAGCCTTTAGCGAAAGACGACCAGCTAAGGCGAATGTGAAATAATAATAATAATAATAATAAAAAAGATGAATAAATACCTGGACCTTGCCAGAGAATTGAAAAAGCTGTGGAATATGAGAGTGAAAGTGATACCAATTGTAGTTGGACTACTGCACTGCTGCAATCGGCTAGAATACTCGGAAGAGTCCTGGAGACCTGAGGAGACTTGTTGTCACTCAGACTCCAGTGAAATACCATCAGCTAATGCTGATGTGAAAAACTCAAAAAAGTGAAAATAATAATAATTTCGGTACACATTATTAGTTTTTCACACCAACTGATGGTCTTTCACTAGAGTCTGAGTGACAACAAGTCTCATCGGGTCTTCAGGACTCTTCTAAGTATTCTAGCCGATTTCAATAATAACGTTGTCTGGCTATTATTATTATTATATCATTATTATTATTATTCGAGATTTTCCCACCAGCCTTAACTGATGGTCTTTCACTGGAGACCGAGTAACACCAAGTCTCCTCAGGTTTCCAGGACTTTTCTAAGTATTCTAGCTGATTAGAACAATTCTGTTGTCCGGATGTTCTCAAATTTTCCTCTGATTTCCAGTTCCTTTAGTCTATTTTCTAAGCTTTTGGGGATCGTTCTAAGTACACTAACTACAATTGGTATCACCTTCACCCATATACCACAGTTTTTTCAAATCCCTAGCAAGATGCTGGTATTTATCTATCTTTTCGTTTTTTTTCCCATCTTTATCCTGTGATCTGCTGGAACTGCAAAATCTATCAGTTGACAAGTTCTCTTTTTCTTATTAATCAATACAAGATCCGGTCTTCTGGCTATGATAAGGCCATCCGCCTTTATCTAAAATTCCCAGAGAATTTTGTTTCATTCTCTTGAACTGATTCTGGTTTATGCATATACTATTTTGTTGTATGGTCAAAATTGATTTTTTTTTGCATAATTCCCATTGGATCATCTTTCCAACCCAGTCGTACCTAGTCTCGTATTCTCGTTGTGCTAGCTCACTACATTCGCCAAATATATGGTTTATTGTCTCATCTTTGTCACCACATACCCTACATTTGCTGTTCTGTTGTGTCTAATCAATTTTTGCTTTGATATAATTTGTTCTTATAGCATGGGTTTGTGCTGCAATTATTAGTGACTGTTTCTCACTTGAGGTTTCCTTTTCTTAACCATATCCAGGTTTTTTCATATGCTTTTTCCCAGTTTGTCACTTGAAGTATCCATATTATTGTTTTTCTTCCCATTTATGTTTTCTTGTTTTTGTTGTTTTTCTGCTTGCCCATATGTTGCAGATGCTGTAATTGGCTCACATAATTAATCTTTCCTTTCTTTTTCTTCTTATTACTTGCAAGTTTTTCATCACGAGTATTCGTGATGAAAAACCTCTCGATTAATAATAATAATAATGATAATAATAGAATCAAAAAGTGGCAAACATTTCGATCCCAAGAAAAAGGGAAAAGAGTAACAACAGAAGGAACAGAACAACCAAAGCAGAAAAGTAAAATAACACTTGGACAAAAAGAGAATTACAAATACTTGGGTATATTGGAAGCGGACACCATCAAATGTTGATGAAAGAACAAATGAGAAAAAAGTACCTCAGAAGAAAAAAAAAATTATAGAAACCAAGCACTGTAGAAGAAATTTTGTCAAATGGATAAACAGCTGGGATATCTCACTTGTAAGATACTCTGGACCATTCTTAAAATGGACAATGAAAGACAAAAGACAACGAAATTGACGATAATGCACAAGAGATAATAATTGATAATAATTACACAAACTATATGTATCGAGAAAAAAAAGGAGCAGGAGGACTTGCCTGCATTGAGGACTACAAATATGCAACAATTTGAGAACATGAAGAATATACTGAAAAGAGCAAATAAAGACTAATTATAGCAGTCAGCAAATTGCAACACATGGACCCCCATAAAAACTAGACATGGATAAAAACATTTGTATTGATACTTCAAGTGACAAACACAATAGAGAGATTGCACATGAGAAGTTCTTGTCGCCATGGTAGAGGCTCAAATGGATAATCCTTGTAATCCTAGGGAGAAAAGAATGTAGTACCAGAAGTCCTTCTTGTGATCATAGTCAGTAGGTCTTGCTCACAGAAAGTTCAATTAGCAATTGATTTGCAAATGCTTTTCTGTGTTCGTTCCTGATTGGACACTTTTTATCAGAAATGCATGTTGCTGTTGGGAAAGTTCATAAATAAGAGTGGTGATTTGGCATACATCTTATACCATAGATTAAGTCAAACATGTGTATTTTTTGAAAAGGGGTGACATCTTATACCAAGATAGGGCTATCTTGGTATAAGATGTCACCCTTTTCAAAAAAATATACATTAAGGCAAAAAATGTGATATTTTGTTTATTATTATTATTATTATTATTATTATTATTATTATTATTCCTCCTTATTTGTAACTTTTATTATTTCTCATTTTTATTTATTTTCCTTTTTTTTCCTTTTTTCTCTTTTTTCTATTTATTATTACTATATTTATATTTATTTATTTTTATTTTTTAAATCTTTATCTTACATTTTTTATTTATTTCTATTTATCATTTCTTCATTTTTATTCCCCTTTTATTCTTAAAACAATTAGTAATATGCAACAATACAAAAATACAGTTAGTGAATTAGTAGTTTGGTTTTGACTAGTTTAATGTCTTACCCGGACACTCATTGGATGGGGGTTTACCCGCTGCAGTGATGCAGTCGGTGTATTCTACAGACCCAGCCGACAGGGCAAAAATATCCACTAAATCAAGATTGAATTCCCACGATAGCATTTAAAAATGTATTCAATTTTACTCTAGTCATTAGTTTCGTAAGTATGTCAGCTATATTTTTTCTGATTCAATATACTTCAAAATATACTTCAAATGAATTGGTACTTTATATCAATATGTTTCGACTACGGATTACTGAGTCTTTGGACAAAATAATGCTGGATTGATTATCAGAGTAAATAGTTATAGGGTCTCTGACGAATTCTGGTTATAGGGTCACAGTTCCCAATAATGATCTAAGGTTCCTGTCTAGCTAACGTTATCCCTATAAGTTCTGCTTCAAATATCGATAACGCGACCAACTTTTGCTTTTCGATTTCTAGGAAATCATTGAGTTGTCATTTGATAATCTTAAACAAAATCCAGATACACTTTTCCGGTCGTTCAAATTAGCTCAATCGGCCTTACAAAATCCTAATTGTAAGGGCTTCGGCGATTTTTAAAAATATGAGTGAATGGTTTATGGTGCATTTTAGATAATGTAGAACTTGCTTTGTACTTGTTAAATGTATGGCTGTTGGTTTAACTAAATATTGAGATAATCTCGTAACAGTATAACAGATTTTGTTCCGATTAAATCAAACTATCAACAATTTTCCGATACAGTTTATTGTCTAATAATTCAACTTTATTATCGTTTATTTTGTTTATATCTATTTCGCTCTTGAGCGAGATTGTCAATCTCTCATGTTATATAGAGAAGATATTATCAACATTTTTCGTGATTCCTTTTGATATTACATTAATATTAGTTAATATTAGATTAATAAATTAATATGATATTAAATTAATAGTTATTATTACATTCAAATTGAATCCCTAAAAATCAGGATCATTTTACAAGATCGGTCATTTTGATTCTTGAATTTAGAAGTTTTAATTTTTATCAAATGTGGCTTCAGTTTTTGAAGTAATTAATCATCTATCCATAATAATAAAGTAATTGAGATTTCCTTCTTAATATCTTTAGAATACATACAAGAGTCCACAAGGATTGTTTTAAATTCTGTTCTATCAAATTAGTATGA
Source organism: Doryteuthis pealeii (assembly GCA_023376005.1). Taxonomy (NCBI): domain Eukaryota; kingdom Metazoa; phylum Mollusca; class Cephalopoda; order Myopsida; family Loliginidae; genus Doryteuthis; species Doryteuthis pealeii. The sequence goes on from CM042172.1 coordinate 48,552,163, forward strand.
AATATCTTATTCTAAGAACGACCACTTTCTTTTAACCCATATAAAGCTTTTTTTTTAAGTTTCCAAACATACTTGCTATTTTCCTCTTCAGAACCTTTTGGTGGGTCTATATAGACTTCGAAGTCTAAAAGAACATTCAAGTATGTGTTTTTGACGTCCATATGATGAATTAGTAAATCGTATTGCACTTCTATTTGTAATAATATTCTTATAAAAAACACGTTCATCGTAGGCGCAAACGTATCACGATAATCTTCCACATACATTTATGAGTTGCCTTTTACGACGAATCTAGCTTTATATTCACAACTGCCATCATATTTATATTTTCGAGTATACACCCACCGGCTCCCAATAATATTTTTACCCTTCGGAGCATTTTTTAATTCGAAATTATCATTCTCTACAAGAGAATCATATTCTTTCTGCTTAGCGGAGACTTAATATTCTGAGTCTTTTGAGTTAATGGTTTCAATGGTATGGTACATATAGCTTAATATTCAGTCCCACTAAATTCTACTATAAAATCTGTTTTTTCCCTTTCTCTGGTTGGGTAGCGTATTAAGGTAGCCCCTCCACATCATTGGAAGTTTTAGCATTATTTTTCTCCTTTTTAGGTTTTTCTTCGTATTTATTGCTAATATTGTCGAACATTAACACTTGATCCTCTTCAATCGTTTCAGCCATTGTCACAAGAATCGGTCAAGTTTACACACTTAAATCTTAATCGATTTTGTTTCTGTAAAATATATTTAATAAGCTGAACATTATCATATCCAACAAAAATTTCCTTTTTACTGCGAGGGTCCAATTTATTTTTTTGTACATAACAAAAACAGGTCGCATCGAAAATATGTATCTTACAGTGATTTTCTTGTGTTCTTATTATAACAACGAGTTCTAATTCATGCTGATGTAAGAAATTCATAAACCCATAAATGTTGGGACATTCATTAATATTCATTAATATTATTCATTAATTATATTTTATTTCAATACATACTCCTGCTTACACACACACTTACATACATACTAACACACCCAGCGAAAGTGGGCGTCCGTTTTACATTTTCATACAGACTCTTACACACACACAACGTAAGTGAACGTCTGTGTCTGTTAATATTTACAACCGTTGTTCAGCGTTCGTTGAATTTTTTAAACAATCCAAGGACGCTCGTCTTTCATTCAACAATTTTTGAATAGACTGACCGATAAAGCAAAAGACTCAGTTTTCTTATTCTCTGTGATAAATTTATTTTTCCTCAAATTAACAAAAGCCCTGATGAAGATCTATTTAAACAGATCGAAACACTTCAGCGTTGGCGAAATAAACATCACTCGTTTTATGAACTTGTGTTTTTTCAATTTTTCATTATATTACATACTGTCGGATTCACTTCCACTTCATATATATATATATATATATATATATATATATATATATGTATGTATGTATGTATGGTGTGTGTGTGTGTGTGTGTGTGTGTGTGTGTGGCAATCATTTAAACAGGTAAATGATCTATTTGACTCATAGATGGGACCCTAACAGGTACAACCACTTCGGGTTAAACTGAACCTGTAATGATAGCAATGGGATGACTCCCCAAAGGCTAGAGCCTTACTACTGGACACAGTTTACTGTCATACTCAGGACACAATATTGTATGGAGTGGTTTTACCTCTCTGCATTCAGCATATTCTAGACCCCACCGACCGAGTGACAGTTAAGATGATTGTTCCGTTGATCATGGTATTGAAAAAATTGGATTGAACAGTTTCGAGTGTTCGGAAAGCAACAATGGAGAAAAGTGGACTCTGGAGACAAGGGAACAGTGAACGAAAAATAAACGTTCTATATATAAATAGAATATATCTGTGTCAACCCAGAAAGTTCTAGGCTTACGATGAAAGCACCTGTTCCCACTAGACCATCAATGTTAAGCAGTGATGAACCTGTTCATCCCTTAGATGAGTGACCACTTCGAAATATCAACTACTTATGCAATTAGACCAGACTAATCAAAGTAAAAGAAAAAAAAAGTCTGAATGCATATAGTTCCCGCCAAGTTAAACAGCGATGCGCCTGATCAATACTTAAAAGAGTGACAACTCAGAAAGGATTATAAGTAATCTGAATGCAAAGTAAATAGCAAGAAAAAGCGTTTATTTTGTAAACACTAAACGAATAACAAAGAATAACAGAAGGGAGTTTAGTTCATCCAGGCAGATGAGTTCATTGTGTCTTCTTTTTAGAATATTGTTCCCAAATAAATAACTTCTCTGTCATGACATCATGCAGCCGACAGGAAAATGAAAAGATGACTAATATTTTTTCCGAATTGTAATTTAAATATCAAAGATAATATTTGACAACAACAGAGACACAACTCGAATATCTTTTACTTAACAAATACTTTTAAAATCTATTTTCTTTCACTGTTTAAAAGCGTTGATTAGTAAGCTTTTCATTTAGATAGCCGTGAAGAATGTTTGAACTAGAATTTTGGTGACCTTTCTAGAAGTAGTTTGTGAGGATATTTGGCGTATTCTTTCATGAATAAAAATAGGACGACCCAGATGATATAATGCGACATTTGGGTCTGGCAGCCGAGTTTACACCCCCTCCAAGAGATGGCGCCACTTTAAGAGATGCTCTTAAGACAAGAAGGAAACAAATTTGCCTACATCTTCACGTCATCCTCTTTGCTTTTCCTTGTTTTGCAAAAATAAAAAAAGATAAAAAAAATTTTAACAGTCTCTCTCTCTCTCATATATACATATATCTATATATACATATATATATATATATATATATATATTATATATATATATATATATATATATATATATATATATATATATACATATATAAGAGGAAAGGAAGATAGAATATGTATTAATAATTCCGTGCTTAAGTATATGCTTAGTATTACGGGAGAGAATACACACACACACACTATATATATATATACACATATATATATTTCGGGCAGACGTAAAGTCAGTTGTGTTTCGCTCCTGATCGGAGTTAGTTACTGTGTCTAGCCATAATAATGAGAGGTGAAACGTCAAAACACGGTGTCTGGGGATGCTCCCCTAACCCGGCAGGGGCTCTTTAGGAGCTAATTTAATAAACTTTCACCACAAGCATAACACAATGATCATCTGTTTACAGATTTGATCTCTCTGGTGATCGTAAAGTATATACACAAATGTATGTATTTAAAACAGTTAAAGCACCGCTCCTTAACGGCAGCTGGCGATGGCCTAGACGTTAACGGATCGGGCAGACGTAAAGTCAGTTAGGTTTCGCTCCTGGTCGGAGTTAGCTGCTGTGTCTAGCCACACTGATGAGACGTGAAACATGAAAACACGGTATCTGTGGATGAGATATATATATATATATATATATATATATATATATAAGGGTTTTATAATTTGCTTGAAACATTGTGTTTATATTAGTTTGTTATTTGGTTTTGAAGGCTATCACAATGCAAGTGTAAAGAAAAAAGGTAACTATGGTGTTGTTTGTTAACCTGTGATTTATTCTTAATATTTCGGGATAAAAATCCCTTCTACAGAAGATCACCAGAACTAAAGTTGTTGCTAGTGGCTGTTCATTTCTTCTGTATCATGCCTTCCAAATTCTGTGTGGGGGAGGGGAAGGGTGCTTGTTCATGTGTGTGTTTGTGTCTGTCCTTTTTTTATTATTATTATTATTCCAGATCTGGCTCGCCTGAATTTTTTTGTTTGCTAACAGGACCACCAACATCCAACAAACCCATATATAAAGCCTAAAGAGTCAGAAACTATCAACCTAGGTTTCACCTAATAGATCATTAGGATAATTCTCTTGGAAAAGGGTTGGGGCAAAGGACATTTTATTGTTAAAAACGATAACAAGAAAGTATTAGAAAATTTAAAAAAAAAAGAAATAACAAAATAATTAAATTCTATTGGCCAAGTAGCCAGATGTTTTGTTTATGCCTACACGAATTTAGAACCTCTGAATTCTTATTATGCAATTAGCTCATTTTTTTTTAATATAAAGCTATGGCAAGCTTCTCCATACATAGGAGGTAAAACTTATTACCTGATCATATTTAGGGTATTTTTATATTTCCCATTCTAAAATAGGATTTCTTTCTTTATTTTTTATATACCACACAGGATTAGCTAAACTATTATGTGTACTCTTTGTGTTTGAAAGTATTTTTATGATTGTAATATCTTTTTGAAAGTTCCTTACATAGAAATATAGCTCGCAAAAAAGTGATAATTCTCAAAACTGAGTTTAAGTGTTAATCATTCTCAAAACCGGTTAAAACCAGTTTTGGCATACTTAGAGTAGTGCCCATCTACCATTCTTCCTTCTTTTTTTTTTAATGAATTGATATCGATCAGACGCCAAACTTTCAGATTATTGCAAAAGAATTCGGAAAAATATATTATTTTCAAAGTTTCTGGTGGGTAGGGGAGTCATTGCGTCACTCAAGTTTAAAATGATCCCCAAATCGAACCGGACCTACGAGTTAGGAGCTTAGAAATGTATTTAATGTGAACGCACATTCCATGTCAAATAGAATAAAATTAAAGATGCAATGAAATAAAAAACATGAGTAATTATAAAATTAATTTATTATTGTTAAAAGAATTAAACAGTGGAATTATTTTTCTTTATGTGCCGTTCTCAACATAGAGCAATCGATACTATAATATATAAATTTTCACACCGATTTAGGCTACGACATTTGATTTATTGTACATAAAGTGTTTATATATAAAACACCAATCACCGTAACAAAAATACTTTTGTGACAACATTGCAACCAAAATAGGACAATTTCACACACTCAGTTAGTCAATGTTAAAACGGCGCATAAATAAAACTATATCATTCGAATTCATTTAAAGCAGCGAAATATTTTGTGTTTTTATTGCTGTTTACCATTTATTAATTATCTTATAGCGTTTTTTTACATAGAATGTGCGAGGGTATGAAATTAACAAAACAGGAACCACTTCTCCTACATTATAACCAAATCTATGCTAAGAAATAAGCGAATGAAAATGTTAGTTACCAAAACAAAAAAAGACAAAAGAAAAAATGATGATTAAGCCACTTCTAAATGTTTAGTCCACCCGGTTTTTGAGTTTTAAAAGAAATAGATCTAAAACTAACATATAATATATCATTTATTTCATGCATATCTATGGACGAAGTCTCTTGAAAAATAGATACTAAAAGAAATAAAAGATAAATTCAAGATTTACTTAAATCATTTGTACTTGTATTTTTAAAAATCAAGTTTAATGTCTTACCTGATGAGTGTTTTACCAGACAAACTATTTTTTGTGTTGAAAAGTCCGGAAAAAGCTCTTTCCGACTGGGGGCTAGTTGCTTTTATTGTAAATAATGCCCTATACATTCCCTCAAGATTTTTGCTTTTGTTCCAAGCTGCTTAAAAATATTTGAATTCTTTAGAGATTTCATGTTCATTTGTTATTATCTTTGACTCTTTATTCATTTTCTTCATTGCGCTAGTATATTCACGTATGAGTTCTTCATCAGCTTCGGAAGTGAATGGAACAACAGTAACACTCGTTTTTAAGTTTTCTTCTATTTCATTTTCTTCGCATAGTTCTGTTGTTTTCTCTGCGTGATACCCAGGAAATAATCTCCTATATATTTAGCATATTTCCTTAAAAGTTCCAGAGATTTATTCGACTTTGAACTTCCTTACATTATATAAATAATTCAAGAGAGTCAAAGTTTTTACATTTCTTCTCTTATTATACCAATGCATAAGTCTTTCATGAAGATTTAGAGCCAAATTTTTGCCGATGATATTAAGTTTATCCGATAAAAATTCTATAGAATCTTCTGTTTTGAGTAAATCCATATCATCAGTGCAAATAGCCTTTAAAATAATTTCTACTGGATGTAGAATTTCATAAAGCAAATCGAAAGTTTTCCAGTCATCGTCAGCTACGGCTTCTGGGCAAAGAACTGCTCGTAGATCATTTGGAATACGGCTTTTTAATTTCAAAATTCTCTCTATCATATGAAATGTACTATTGCCCCTGGTTCTGCAATCAAGTAGAAGTTTATACTCTCTGTTATCGAAGTTCGTTCGGGCAAACTATTGCAAAATTTCATTTTTTGGGGGGTGGGTGGGGGGATTTTTCTTACGTTACTTAAGACTTTGTTAAATTCAGATTTTGGCTGGAGGTTACATCTATTTAAAAAAATATGTCTTGTTGGCTGATTCCAGCTTCATCATCACCATCGTCTGTTCTAATTGTTCACTCGAACGACTCATAAAAATTCCAGGAAATATGTTATGCGCATTATATAATGAATACATTTTAGAGTTGTCACTTGCTAAGCTTAACTTAGTTTTGGACAATACCAGATGAATAGATCACCTCAAAAGAATTGAACTCACGATCAAGGATTGATGTAACTGGTTTCTATACACGATTGTTAGTCAGAATGGCGCATATATATATCACCTGTAGATCCTTTGAAGGATATACAGCAATATCGCGCTTTACGTAATTTCTGTCTACGTCAAATTCGCTTTTACGCCAATTTCCTGGGCAAAATTTTAGTTCAGCGAACATCATTACGACCGTCGTTACATCATTCAGAAATTTCACATTCATCATGATAAAAGGACATGAAAAAAAAAAATCTTTTCCTTAGAATATATTGAAAATAAAGGAAATATATAAAAATAAAAAATCAAATTATAAAAAGAATATAAAATACAACAAAAACCTATTAAAAATTGAAAATACAGTACAATGAAATATTTACATCGGAAAATTGTAATCATTTTTCCTCAAAAATATGATTCGAATATGTTTTTAGTGTCATTTTTGCTAGTTGTACCGTGTTTGTTCTTATCTTAAGGCATTTTCAAGGCATTGCGTCCGATTTACATTAAAAACGGGGTTACACCACGGCTTATTCTATAACGTCTCCTAGATATTATACCAATGGCTAGGCTCCAGTTTGGGAGCTTTTAGAAGTACCCCTTCATTGCCATTACTGTAAGGTTTACTTTGACCCGGAATGGTAGTATCTATTTGAGTCCGATCTGTGGGTCAAATAGATCTGAATGAAAATTGTTAGCATTGGATAGAAATACTTGAAATCATATAACTGTGTAAAACAATTTATCATTATTATTCACTCCTTTTGAGTTTTCACACCAGTGTTAGCTGATGGTATTTCACTGGAGTCTGAGTGACAGCAAGTCTCCTCAGGTCTCCAGGACTCTTCTGAGTATTCTGGTAGATTGCAGCAGTGCAGTGTTCTGAATGGTTTCAATCCTTCCTTTGATATCCAAACTTTCCAAACACTTTTGGGACTGTTCTAAGTGCACCAACCACAATTGGTATCACTTTCACTTTCATGTTCCATAACTTTTTCAGTTCTCTGGCAAGGTCCAGATATTTGTCCACTTTTTCATTTTCCTTTAACTTCACCCTGTGATCTGCTGGCACTGCAAAACCCACCAGTTGACAAGTTCTTTCTTTTTTGTTTATCAATACTAGGTCTGGTCTTCTTGCTGGGATAAGGTGATCCGTTTTTATTTCAAAGTCCCAGAGAATTTTATGCGTTTCGTTCTCAAGAACAGATTCTGGTTTATGCATATACCATTTTGTTGTGTGGTCAAAATTTAATTTTTTGCATAATTCACAGTGGATCACCTTCCCAACCCAGTCGTGTCTAGTTTTGTATTCTCGTTGTGCTAGTTCACAGAGGATATGGTTTACAGTCTCATCTCTATTACCACAAAGTCTACATTTACTATTTTGTTGGGTCTAATCAATTATTATTATTATTATTATTATTATTAAATAGCAATAGTTACGCGAAACCATGTAATTGTGTATAAATGATTAGACAGGAATACTTGATATCATACAAGTTTGTGCACACAAATAATAATAAGCAAATAAAAAAAGCGCAATTAAAGAATGCAATGAAACTGTTACGAGAAAATTATCGAACTATTGACTCTTCACGTCAAAAATGGAGTATCAGACAACAACATGGCTGCTTGATGAATACACTACTTGCTGATCCTGCTCTATTCCCTCGCCGATCAGGATGAATATTGTTGTATTTTAAAAACATATTTAACTGTTTTGTTATATTTTGGATATACCATCTTGGGATATAATAGGACCATTGAAAATACAATTGTGATTACAGTCAGTGTTTACAATGAATCAAATTAATTCAATTATGGCAATAAATAATCCATACGGAATTGATATGATGTTAAACAAATAAAGAGAACATCAAACATGGGGAAGCCAATTCCCTACATGGGCTCACTGGTCTACAAGAAGATGCTTTCGTAACAAGCTGATTGTTTTTATTTTATCTTTTATGTCTCCTTGTTTGGCCCATCCTGTCGTATCCTAATTTCTATATTCAATTTTGAGAAACAGAAATATGTAGGCATCTGTTAGCTCAACTTATTGACATATTAAACAATATCCTTCATGGTATGATATTCAAGATGATTTTAAGCAACTTTCACATGGAAGAAATAAGTGTATTATTTGATGGTGAAAGTTATCAATATAATTATTTGTTTGTTGCAAACAATATTTTGTTATTTGAAACTTTGGTGCGTATCTAACGTTTATTTTTTCTTATTGTTGAATTGAATATGAAAAATAGCAAATTTTCGCGATTTTATTGTATGATTTCATAATGGGATGTAAAACACCAAAAGCTGCTCCTAATATCAACCAATCATTTGTCTAGGGAACTTCAACGAACACGCAGTGGTTTAAAAAACATCACTACAGAAATAAAAGTCTTGAAGATGAAAAAATTTCGGGACGCCCTTCTTTGATTCTTTTAGCCCCATAAACATTTTCTAGTATTCTAGTTGCCATGATAACCGTTACTCCACAAAGTTATGACAGCCAATTGGGAGACATTATTGAAGGTTGTAAAACTAAAAAAGTTGCAAAACTAAAAAGGTTGCAGAACTAAAACATTAATTATTTCACAATTGTTTAACATTTGCAACGAATTGGAAAACCAAAAAAGGTTTAAAATGCTTGAAAGTTACTTGAAAGTTAAAAACCGCAATTATTTCCGCTGCAGCCCAATACTATTTCAAAATATTCATTTTCTACAATATCACATTGATTTCCATCAAGATTGGATAAAATCGGCGAATCGATGTTTCCAGAATTCCGAAATCCCATTTACATATTGAAAGTGTTTTACTGGATGTCTTCCCTAGAGTAAGAACATTCTTTTTGGTTGGGAATCAATATTAAACATTAAATTATCTTCTTTTTTTAATTTATTCATTTTAGAAGCAGTGTTTTTGCAGAAGTGGACAGTATTTATTCTTTCCTTCCTTTACACAAGGCCAAAAATATCTTGAAATCAATATATACCTAACATGATTTTTCATCTATTCTTATCTGTTTCAGTAAGTTATTTCCGTATTCCAATTACATTTCCAATTTCAAAACAATAATAAAGTTGAGCAAAACTTGAACCTGTATTTTATATCATGATAATTTTGAAATATCATACAGAAACTACATTGGACATTTTTGAATTAAAAACCGCAGACAGCAGGATGTTCCTACATTCGTTAAGGTACTCTTTTTTAAGTCAATTATCTAAGCAATACTTTAAATAATCTGATATTCTGAGATGAATGACAACACAATATTAGGGGGGGGAGAGAGAGAGAGAAAGAGAGAGACATGTGTGTATATTTGTGTCTATTTATACATATGTATGTTAATTTGTGTTCGTATTTGTACCATTGGAGTTTATTAATATTAAGTTTAGCTTCATCTCGCAGAAGAATTTATTTTTAAACTGATAACTGTTTATCTCAGTCTACTTTTCACTCCCACACTTTTTAATTTTTCACTTTTTCTCTTTATTTTCTTTTTTAGTCTTTTTATTTTCCCTCCTCCATTCATTCTCTCTTTTTCTCTCACTCTTTGAGTTCCCTCTCTATTTCTCTTACTTTTCTTTTTATTCCGATCTGAGTTCTCTTGAGTTTTTTTCTTCAGACTACCTCTCTTTCTACACTTTCTACATCACTTTATTTCTGCCTCTTTTCCTCTCTTTTTACCAGGGCGAATCAATAAATCCATAGCTTACTCATTTATGTCCGATATTAATTTTCTGATGTAGAATCAAATGAAAATTCTTTTTCAGTTTTGAGTCACTTTTCTCTGGAACACATTCTACTTTTAGATCTTGGAATCTACAACCATCGGTTTTATTGCTTTTACAAAGTTCTTCACGAAACCAACTTTGATGTGTAAATGGGTAACGAAGACTTTTTTCAAGTCTACCAGTCAGGCACATGTTGAACACAATCCTGACACAAGACGCGGATCTAAAGACAGTATTCAGCATGACCGACCGGGGTTTCAATACAATTAAACAATAAAGAAATTCCTTGTCCAATTTACAGCAGAGTAGGTTCCTTATGGGTAGGATATGATACAAGGTCACAAGTATGGGGCATCTAGGGAAGATCGAACTCACTATTCAGTAGTTATAGATCTGCGGGATTAGCTTCCTAACCCTCTTATACCACGATGGTATACCCTCCAATTTGCAATACAGTATGTAAACGGGTTCACGAGTGGTTTTGTATCACTAAAATCCACGTACACACACACACACACATATATATATATATATATATATATATATATATATATATGGCATTTTTGTGTGTTGGTATATGTAACTGAAACCAGCAAAAAGGGCACAACACAACGAGATGTTTATCAGCGTAAGACACTTGAAATTAGAGAATAACTTTTTCAGTCCAATTTTCAATTGAAGGATATTTTTTTGTAACCGCACTGAACGTCATTTTAATCATCCAAATGATATAACCATAAAATATTAATTAGAATCCTTTACTCCTATCATCATGGACAGCTATTAACTGAAATGCTAATTAGCTTCTTTCACTCCTTCCTAAATAGAAGCATCAGGATCATCATAGACAGCTGTTACAACCAGAACTCAACTGGTTTACGATTCCTCTGGGATAACATAAAATTGTTATTCATAAAATATTTTCAATATTCGTCAAATGGAAATAGAAATGATGGAAAAGAGAAATTGTACAAAAAACGGAAGAATTATTTCTTACCTAATTTCCCTGTCGTTCCATTTGGATCACGTTTCACCGGTTCTCTGGATTCCAATTCGAACACATTATTTGAGTGCATGAGAATCTAAAAAGAAAAAGAAAGATAACACTGGAATGAATGATTGAAAATGAACTGGTTTGTTCGGGTCGTTTTCAGGTAGATTTCTCCTTTGGGAATAACTTGGTTAAATTGGCAACTGATGTTGGTATCGTTGCCAGACAGGTTAGATTTCGCGGATAGATTTTGTTCATATCTTTTGCGTTTGATAGATCCAATGTCTCAGGTAATTGGATTGACCCGCTATTCAACAAATAACTTTGGAGCAATGAACTCATAATAGTACTTCACTAGCAAGATTGCATCGCTAACGTAGTAATTACGGAAGACGGAGTTTGCTTGCCATAATATAATATCCAAAGAGTAAGAAAGATTGTGTTGGACAAGTGCTTCATGTAGGGAAGACATGCTGGCTTTAAAAATCAACATTTTAACTGGGCTGGAACACTAATAAACTTTATAAAGTTAACATCGAATAGATTTTCGAAGATAACTTTGGTTTTGCAGATTGCTTGGATTTTCTGTAATGTCAATCTGATTTCATTTTATTTTCCGTGCTTTGCATAATACTCGTAATTATTTATAACATAGTATTGCCTGATGATTATGAAAACATGAAACTGCTAGTTGCAATATCTGTTTTTAATTTCTGTATCAAAATTTATATTATATATATATATATCTTCAAACACTAAAATCGCTAAACAGCATAGAAAAAATCCAACCGAGAATCATGAGTACTACGTTTTATGGCAAACCCTGCATGCAGTCTCGTGTTACAGCCCAAAAAATGTTTGCATAGGGAGGATGCTGTAAAATGTTTCGACGCTGACACACTCCCAAACACAATGTACTGGTCATTGGGGAATACATTAATATGCAGATAGGCAGAAACGAAAGCAATAGATTCTGTTAGGACCCCCTCTAATATCATAGAAAATAATTCCCCAAAAATAATGAATAACCAACTAGACATTAAACTAGGAGACTTTAGAATGGAAGAACTCAATGAATTACTCAGAAAACTAAAAAATAGAAAGGTTGCAGGCCTCGACGAAATATCCCCGAAGTTTGTAAAAAAGGGAAATTCAATGACATACTGCTTAGATTATATAATGCTTAGACTATGTAATGCAATATACAAACAAAATACGACAGAAAATGTACGAAATGCAATATACAAAAAAATACGACAGAAAATGTACGAAAGGTTGTACCCTTCCAAAAGAGGAGACCTAGGAATTGCTAAGAACTACAGAGGCATAATTCTTACTGCTATAGATGTTAAGATATATAATGCCCTTCTTCGTAACCGCATCATACCTGAAATAGAGAAAATCCTTAGGAAACGCCAAAACGTATTCCGCAGAAATCGATCGACAACCTCTCAGATCCTGACTGTTCGTCGAATCATAGAAGGATTTTGAGCAAAGAATCTTGAGGCAACCTTACTGTTGTATTTGACTCCATACACAAACGGAAAATGGAGCAAATACTACTAGCATATGCCCCCCCCCCAAAGAAAAAGTTTACCGCTATTATGATGCTCTAGAAAAAAAAAAAATGGTACGTTTGCCTGATGGTGACACGGATTTCTTTGACATTGTCACTGGAGTCCTACAAAGAGATACGTTAGCGCCATTGTATATCTATAATAGGCCTAGACTACATACCCCGAACACCATTAGATCCCATTCAGTGTTGATTTATCAATGAATAAATTTTATAATGCATCAATTATTTTATTTCGAAACTTTCTGATTTTTTCTTTTGGTAAAACTCACAAGGATTTTTAGAGCATCTTTTTTTCTGCTTGTTTAGACCAAAATGAAAAGGATATTTCATTTAAAAGTTATTAAATCTTCTGTACAGAGTGTATTTAATGTTTTTTGTTATTGATTTCTCAGAAGAAACTGATGTAAGCCTTAAAATCTTAAATAATGTGGTTTGTAATCCCTAAATACATAAAAAGCGTCTATGTTTGCAAAATATTTGAGCGAAATTGATGATTTAAAATCTATTAAAAATAAATTACATATGTAAATTGTAATGAGATGAGCTAACGATAACGTGTTTTATGATTTGGGAAATTATCATGATAGCTACTATCATAATTTCCAAAATCATAAAACAGTGGGATATGAATATTTATAAAGACTAAATTGAAGTTGGTATGAAATTTAACATTTTTCGGATAGATATTTGTGGTTGTTGTTGCTTTTCTCACTATTTTTTAATAAGTGATGAATAATATTAATATTTTTTTATGACGGTAGCTATATTGTAATAATGCTTAATTTTAATTTTAATCTTATTAATATTTATTGAAAATATAATATCAGTAATGAGTTTAACATTAGTGATAGAAATAATTGCGGCAGTCCTTAAGTATAAATATTTAAATTAAATAGAGACTGAATTTTAAAGGTTAAATCAAAATTTTGGGGACTGTAGGAAATTGTTGGATTCATTGAATATCAAAGAATTATACAATTCCTGTGTTGCACTTAATCTAAATATAGCTCTTTGCTTTCTTTTATTTTTGTATAATGGATTGCTTTTTTTTAATTCTTCTTATCTTCATACATAAGGTTTTATGTGAATGTTGTTGACGTGGGTGTGTTTGAAGAAGAGAGAATCTACTGGTTTTATAAAAAAGAGAAAGAAAAACAAAACAAGTTTTTTTTGTCTATTCTAGTTTTTTTTTCTTAGTTATTATGAAATTAGTTGTGATGAAACTGGGACATGCTGGAAACTGCTGGGGAAACAAGGACGAACACATACATGACTTTCTCCTGTAGACACCTACATTTAGACACACCATTATAGACTGACCTGCAAAAACCTACACTAATCAACTTAGTGGGGATTATGGATACCGTGCGCGGAAGATCTGCCAAGTGAAAAAAGAGAGAGAGAGAGAGAGAGAGAGAGAAAGAAAGTGAGAGAGAGAGAGAGAGAGAGAGAAAGAGAGAGTCATAGGAATCTATGCTGTCAGCGCGACTTGATAAGGATTATATATATAAGAAAGTTCTACTTTTACGACAAAATAACTGTTTTGTAAACTTTTAAAACTGGGATTCTCCCTCGATTATATATATATATATATATATATATATATATATATATATATATAAATACAGCTCTTACATTCGTAATTGAGCACTTTATTTTTCTTTATTTCATCTCGGAAAAATTACCTATATATATTATATATATATATATATATATATATATATCGAGCGAGTTATGCGAGGGAGAATCCCAGTTTTAAAAGTTTACAAAACAGTTATTTTGTCGTAAAAGTAGAACTTTCTGATCTTGACAATGGTCCTTTTTGTGTCAGGTTTATATATAATTTCTATAAAATCTCAAGGCTTCAGTTGTAATTGGGACTAGAACTGAACAAAGCAACAATTCACAAACAAATTGCCTGTCTTGATATTTCAAGGCGTCACTGATAAGCCAAGCATAGATGAATTGGTATCCTAGCTCACTTGGATAAATGTTCATAGTTTGTGTTCCACTGGCGTCGGATTACACTTTGTCAACTTTACTTATAGCAAATATTTATTGTTCTCGTACATTTTATGAGCTGAACATCAATAAATATAGCATGATATTTATTATATTAATAATCCACAACATTTGCTCATATGTGTGTTATCTACTAGGTTAACAAACTCGTCTTGATGTGAACTCCTCGGACCAAAAAGAACATTTTAATTGCATTTGTTAATAAGTACATGTGGGAGTCCTCTGTCTCCGTAGGGGCCGGGACATTTTAGCTTAGATCTGAGCACAAATGTCTAATTAGTCCTGAAAATGAGATAAAATTGCCATCTATATGATTCCATCTCCACGACAAAGAGAGATGAGAATTTTTGGGAAGAAAATAAATGAAACCAAACTCATTATTACAGAAAGTGAATAGAATGTTTTTTTTATTAAAAAAAAAATGCTTTATTATTCCGTAAATTAGCGCGTTTCAAAAGTATTTCGTCTTTTATAAACATTTACCTAAAGTTTTATTAGTATTATTACTTCACACCTTGCGAGTTTTTATAACAGCGTTGGCTAGTGATCTTTCATTATTATTATTATTATTATTATTATTATTATTATTTCACTCCTTGAGAGTTTTACGCTCTAGCCTAAGCAGGTGGTTTTTCACTGGTGGCTGAATGACAGCAAGTCGCTTTAGGTCTCCATGACTCTTCTGAATATTCTATCTGATGCTGTTATTTGTATGGTCTCAATTCTTCCCTTGATTTCCGGTTCTCTATTCCAAACCCGTGAGAACTGTTCCAAATGTACCAACTACTCATGTTTCACATATTTTTTCAGTTCTCTGGTAAGTCGTGTCTAGTCTTGTATTCTCGTCTTAGATCTCCAGAATTCTTCTGAGTATTCTAGCTGATTTCAACATTGCTGTTGTCTGGGTCGTCTCAATTCTTCCTCTGATTTCCAGTTGCTCTAGTATCTTTTCTGAGCTTTTGGTGACCGATCCAAGTACACCAACTGGTATAACTTTGACTCATATTTCACAGCTTTTTCAATTCTCTAGCAAGGTCCAGGCATTTGTCTATCTTTTCGTTTTTTTTTTTTTTTAAATTTTTAAATTTTCACCCTGGGATCTACAAAATCTACCAGTTGACAAGTTTTCTTTTTCTTGTTAATCAATACTAGGTCTGCTCTTCTGGCTTGGATAAAGAAATGTCTTTATCTCAAAGTCGCCGAGAATTTTATGCGTTTCATTCTCAAGAACAGATTCTGGTTTATTCATATACCATATTGTTGTATGGCTAATATTTTTTTTTGCACAATTCCTAGTGGATCATCTTTCCAACCCAGTCGTGCCTAGCTTTGTATTCTCGTTGTGCTAGTTTACTACATTCGCTTAATACATGGTTTATTGTCTCATATCTATCACTACACCCCCTACATTTGCTGTTCTGTTATAAATGTTTATTTTTATGGCATTGTTTTGTGCAGCAACTCGGTTTCTCTCTTGAGGTTTCCTCTTCTTAAAAATTCCCAAGTCTTTTCATATGCTATATCCCCAATTTGTCGTCTGATGTATCCATCTTTCTATTTCTTTGTTTTTATAATTGTCAAATTGTTGGAGCTGCTGTAATTGGCTGCCGTAATTAATCTTTCATTTCTCTTTTTGTGTATTTTTCGAGTCCTTTGATTGCAGTATCTAAGCAGCGAGACATCTTCCACCTTCCTTTCTTGATACATATAGCTTGTCTCTATCATCTCTAGGGTGTAATGTCTTGTGCACAGTCATTAATGTTCTTGTCTTTTTGATCTGTTTGATTTCTCCTCTTGTCTATTTTAAGAATGGTCCAGAATATTTTATAATCGAAACTGCCCAGGTATTCATTCCCTTGATGAGTTTTCGTTTAACTTTTATTTCATTTGTTTGATTGATGGTGTCCGCTTCTAAAATTCTTATTATTATTGAGCAAAAGTCCTTAGCACTCTTATTTTTGAAAACTATAGAATAAACACGGATTAGAAAAACATTTTTAAATATCACTGGAAACTTTTGCACATATCCAATACCGAGTTCATCATAGGTTTTGCCACTTGGACTGACCTTGAATTTAAAAAAAATGTTATTTCCTAAATAAAAGTAACAACTATTTTAATAAGAACGTGTATTAATTAACAAAACGTGTATAATTAATGTAAATATGCTTAATGATTTTTTAATTAGCGCACGGATAAGGTTTTTGTTCTAATGAGAGTCGAGCACCATTAAGCAGAGAAATATCAGCTTAATTATTATTTTAACATCAGTAATGCATATCTTTGCCAATTTGAAGTCTACTTCATCTTACAGGGCTAAACATGGATATAACGTTCTCGAATTAAAATCATCTTCGAGTGTTTTGTTACTGGGCTTTCAATCATGAAACACACATACATACGAGCACGCCATTGTTTATTTCTGATAAACGGTGTTCGTTAATTTTGATATATTTAATTGAAAAATCTTTTTTAAGGTCGGCAGGAGAAAATCTAAAGACAATTTGTCACATAGCTATTTCCTACGTATAAAAATAAGTAATATAAAAATTCATCATATATATTGATGAAAAAAATATATATTGATGCTTCGTATCAGCAAAAATACTTTTTTAAAACATTGTGAAAATATTAAAAATCTATCTGATTAACGGTAATTAATTATTAGAACGTAGCTAATTAATGTTGCAACATTAATTAGACATATTCTTGTATAAATTGAAGTCTACTTTCTCTTGCATGGCTAAAAATGGATTTTATATCCTGAAAATTGAAGTTATTTTCAAGAGTATTTCACTCGATTTCATATTTTCACCTCCTCAAAATCGATGTCCTAAACAATTTATCCTCGCTTATTACTATCCTTATATCTGTCAATTATTGTGTCTCTTTTGCCATTTCCTACTTGAATAATCTCTTCAAAATCTTCAGAGCTGATCTGATGTATTTACCAACCTTTCGGTGTCGGATAGGACGAGAGAAAAAGGTCAATCACAATCCATTTTTGGCGTTTGATGAATAAAGATAGAGTGCCCAATTATGTTTTAGGAGTGTTAGTATATATATATATATATATATATATATATATATATATATATATAAGTGAAGAAAACAGAAATATACCCGACCGATGTTGAGAAAGATAAATGGAAAAATAAATATATTAGTAAGGATGAAATTCTAAAACAATAATAGTATAAATGCTAAAACAATAATAGAAACCTGTCATCATCATCAGAGCATAAAGTTATGCTCTGTCGATGACGACAGTTTTACACATTCTATTGTTTTCTTTTACTTTTAAAATAATTTGTAATTAGAATGCATTATATTTAAATATTTTCTCGTCGAAACACGAGTCAGCATTTATTAAATTATATTTCATCCATACAAATATATCTATGTTTTTCCATTTATCTTTTTCAATATATATATATATATATATATATATTGATAATAATGCAGCGTAACTAAATGAAAGCTACACCCAAGATTGATAGTCTTTACAGGTGGCGTAAGTATTTTGAAACAACAAAGATAACTGATGAACCTTTGTCAGATAAAAGAAATAAAAATGCAGTATAAACAAATGACCACTACACCGACATTGTTTCTAGCAACTGATGTCTCATAAACAATCGATAATTATATCGTTCAATACCTTCTGAAGCAAATGGAATATTGTAAGTCTGCATAAAACACTCTTCTGCAATTACGACATAATGATTATGTGCCGTGTCAACCATTAACAGATAATGTTTTATGATGTATATTGATTTTGCCTTAATGGGATTTATAGATAATGTAAGTTTATGTTATTACCAAGATAAATTATATGTACGCCAGCTAAATGATACTGGATTTTATACATTTATTTGGGCATCATAAGACAATGGATTCATATAGTACTTATGCACCGTGAATTTTTGAAATATATATATTTATATATATATATATATATATATATATATATATATATATATATGTGTGTGTGTGTGTGTGTCCAATTTTTTTCTGAAAAATAGAAAAGCAGAAGATCTTGACGAAGTACACCTTGAAGTATGGAAGACAAGGAAATTTAACGACATACTTTTAATGCAATGTATAAACAAAATACAATACAGAAATGGACGAAAGGCTGTATCCTCCCATTGCCCGATAAAGGCGACCTCGAAATCCCTGAGAACTATGGAGGTATAACTCTTACTGTCATAGCTGCTAAGATTTATAAAACCCCTTTTCTTAATTGCATTCGACCTGAAGTAGAGAGAATCCATAGGAAAAACCAAAGCAAATAATCTCGAGGCAATAGTACCGTTTGTAGATTTCTCCAAGGCAGATAAAGGAAAGATGGTGCAAATACTCCTAGCATATGGTCTCTCCGAAGAGACTGCTACCGCTATAATGACGCTCTAAAAGACACAAAATCAATGCTCCGTTCACTTGATGGGGACTGAGATTAAGATTGTCGCTGAAGTCATAAAAGGATACACATTAGCACCATGCGTAGGCATAATATACCTAAATTACGTACTCTAAACGTCATTAGATTCCATAAAAGAAAAAGGCTCCACTCTAATAAAAAAAATGCAAGGGGACAGCCATATCCCACAGAGATTATTACAAATGCGGACAGCGCAGATGATCTAGCGCATCTCGCAAATACACCTGTACAAGCCGAATAACTGCTGCATAGCATAAAGAGGGCGACAAGAGACGTTGGCCATAAAGTGAACTCAGAAAAAACTGAATGTGTGTTTTAAACAAGATGGATGCATATCCACACTGGATAGTAACCTCTAAAATTAGTAAACCAGTTCCTATATATAGGTAGTAATATTTCATCTACAGAAAACGATGTCAATTTACGTATGGGAAAGGTATTTATTACTATTGATTATCGATCATATGGAAATTTGATCTAATAGGATAAAGCGATATTTTTTCTAAGCCGTAGCCGTATCCGTGCTAATGTATGGCTGTACCATTTGGACTGACGAAGCGCTTCGAGAAAAAGCTAAATGGGATCTACAAAAGGATGCTGTGTACTGTCTTGTACAAATCCTGAAAGTATCATTCTACAAGCACTTGTAAAACAGCTGTACAACCACTTGTCCCCTATCACATAAACCATCAGATTAGACAGAAGCGAGGACGAACTCATAAGTGACGTTCTCTTGTGTACACCTACACGTGGACACACTAGAGTAGGCCGACCAGCAAAAACTTACATTAATCAATTATGTGCGTATTCTGGACTTACCAGAAGCGTGACTGCATATATCACTATTGGCAAGTGAGGACCAGTCAATTTCTGCATAGACTCAGGCGTATCTTTACTGGGAAAATTATGTGATTGGTGGATACTTCAAGTATGCACCGCAGTTCATAGCACTGTTTATTCACTTCTTTTTTATTAGTTTGTAATCTAGCTGTGCTTTTGAGTTATTTGAGTAGGTGTAAGGACATAGTTTATCCTTCATATATATATATATATATATATATATATATATATATATATATTAGTTAATTGGCAATCCACGAAGCAAACAAATATTTTTATTTCTGGATCAATTCAAATCGATTTAAAAAGTGCTAAATAAAAAGAGCTAAATATATGGTTTAAAACCGAATGTGTTAAAATCCTCCGACTATAGTTTCACGCAGTGTAGCGAATCCTCAGGGAGTTGCTTCGTCTAACCATCTACTTGTATTTATATCTGGGTTTTACCCATTCCTAAGTAGGTGGGTGTGCCACCTACCCTCCGTTTCTCTTACGTTATGCTTGAACCTACTTGGCATAGTCTAAGAATAGCTGAAGGCAAGGACCCTGATGCGATATTGAACTCGCGATCGGAGTTGACAAAACAAATGTAGACATGTTAACAAACATAAACTATGAAAAGTAGGTTCAGGCATAACGTAAGGAGGGTAGCTGGTACACCCACCTACTTAGGAATGGGTACAACCCAGATATAAATACAAGTAGATGGTTGGACAAAGCAACTCCCTGAGGATTCGCTACACTGCGTGAAACTATAGTCGGAGGATTTTAACACATTCGGTTTTAAAACATATATATATATATATATATATATATATATATATATATAACTAAAATTGTTACCTACTATCCTCATAATTATGCGACTTTAAGTTTCATGTATATGAAACACAATCATCAAACGGGAGGTGGATTGATATGAACAAATGGGGTGAAGGACAAGATTATTTATGAGAAAATGTTAGGAACAAGACCGTAATAAAACAAAGTTTGGTGATGTGCAGAACCGCATTTTTTTTTAAATTGTCAAAATTTTAGACTAAATGAGGATTATAATGCATTAATTCAAAATTATAATTTTGAACATACATAATAGGAGGTGCTATCTACACAAATAGCCGAAACATTTTAAGGATGTTTGAGTATTCTCGGTATTAAGAAATAGTAAATATGGTAAAAGGATAAATGGTCCTGAATATTATCACCAATACATTGACAAATGAAGTAATTAAAAGTGCTTTATTAGAAGATCTTAAAGGTGTCAGGTCGACAGTTAACTGAAAAACAACTGACCAAAAATAGAAGAAAGTGGCGTTATAAAACTATTAAGATTTTTAAAAAGGCAAAGAAACACATTGGATTTGGATTTATTCCGTTTTTTTAACAATATATAATTGTCCTCATCTTTTTTACAGTATTTTACAGGAATAGTTGAAACCACATGTTACAAACATACTTATAAAAACTATAATTCTACTTTAATACACACACACACACACACATTATATATATATATATATATATATATATATATATATATATATATATATATATATATATATATTAAAGTTAAACTCGAGGCATCCCAAATGGTTAAAATGCCGCGAAACCGACAAACCAAACTAAAAGTTTACTACACAAGAGCTAGCGTAATTTGAACGGCGCTTGTAGTACACATTTTGATACACTTTTATGAACTGTACTTTTTGCAAAATCGCTAAATAGTACTAAATAAATAGTGGCAATAAGATCTGAAAGTGAGTAATTTTCTTTTATAATCGACCACTGTTGTAGAAAAGCAATATAGATCTCGATACTCGAACTTTGAACTCTTAGGATCAACGTGTACGCCAGGTAATCTTTGTTGAAATTTAAAGTACATGCTAACTCAACAAAATGTCATTGTCATCATTTTTATTTCTTGTGTCACTCATCAACATCATTATTTGTGTTGGCTTCTTTTATCCGGATAACAATGGCCTAATCTCAATGTTTGTCTAAGTAATTATGCATTAGTGTTAATCAATCTGTGACTTGAAAAAGCAGATTACTTTGGAGGAAATATTCATGTAATAGACACACGTGCTTATAATGACGAATAAGACTCGTGAAAATTCCCTCTTTACTTCCATGGGGTAACAATTAGCAAGTTCAAATTCCACTGGCCAGTCCTGGGTTATTTCAGGTTTCATTCGTGACAAAGAACGTCGGAAAACAACCCTCGAGTGAACCTTATCGGCCCTCTTACATGCCTTCGTTGGAGATGCAACAAATATTTTCACAGTTTAGTGAAATTTTCCAATTATTTCGGATATTTCTAATGTAGAAATTCAAAGTTTGAAAGTTCAGATGTTACAATATTTTTTTCAGGAGGGGTAAGGTCGCATTTGCAACCCTGAATTGCATGATTATAATGACAATTGTTTATACACTTCTATAGTGTGTTAATATTTCAAATGGCCACTGTTTGTTTCCTGTTGAACAGAACAATACAGTTTTTATACAGCCTGTACATACATTCCCATTATACTGTGAAAATCTCAGGTAGTTTAGGATCAAAATGAAAAAATGTCAACACCTTAATAATTTTAAACGCAGTGTAGTCTGAGAGGTTATTCAATCCTCAACTTAGTGTCCACTTGGGATTTTAGAGAAACTATTGTTGAGTAGCATATTACTATGATACTGAAAAGAATAGTCCCTTCACAATCTCAGTGTCACGAGACCAACTATGTAAGTAAATACGAAAGTGTGTTGATAGGTTCTTGGCCCAACTAAAAAGGGAATAATGTTTTCTTATTGACAAGTTTAGAAGCGATGTGCCAAAACAGGTTGAAAGGTGAAATTACTATTTGGAATAGCTTGTTCAAAAAGTATCGATACTGAAACTGTATTTACCAAGATAGATCTAAACTAATGAATGAATGAAACGTTCGTTTTCTACATATTTATTTCAGCGAACTTTTTATTGTTCAAAGCACTTCTGAAATATTTTATTCTTATATGGCGTGAAGATGTATGTTAACTTTTTAAATACGAACCATTTCGTCAAATTTTACCATTGAGATGGATTTTTTTAGTTTAGGAAACAAAAGAAAACTTGCACGGAAGAGTTAGGTCTGGTAAGAATTAAAAGTGTTCGTTGCATGAATCTGTGCATCGGCAAAAAAACTTCTTATGAAAAAGTATCAACAATTGGCAATGAATCGCATCGACTTCATCTTTCAGTTATTTACATATCTTCATTTAAATGGTTAAATTTTGAAAATTCAGTCTCGAGACATAAAAAAAAGCATGATATCTACAACGTTTCTTGGCTCTAGGTCATTCCTATTATCCCTCATACGAGTTATCCCATAATAATAATTTGAGAAATGGGCTGTGAGAAGATGTTTATAAGATGTGACGAAGAAGAGAATCTAGAATAAATCTACCCAACGACCCACTGGTTTCGGGACAAACCACAAAACGATGAAGATGATTTGATGTACGATAATTATGTATAAATATCAAGCTTTTTCTTTTTTTGTTGTTGATTTAAGAGCTTATCGCCATGAGATCAAATAGATAGAGAGAGAGAGAGAGAGAGAGAGAGAGAGAGAGAGAGGTGGAGTGAACAAAAGATATGAAGATAATAATAATAATAATAAACAATGATGATGAGGCTTAACTACAATGAAGTCCAAATGAAAAGTCACCTTAAACAAAGGACCGTGACATATGACTTGTATTATCGCTGCTTTAATCACTCAAAACAGAAACACACAGGCGTACACTTTTAGAAAAGTCTGTTCACCGATACTCACTTTTCTGTTATAGATATGAAATATAAGTACGATGTCTGTTTCAGGAACTTATTTACAATAACAATTATTCAAGATATTTACATTCATAAGATACAGTTTTGAAGAGCAACACGCTTAAATTTTGATAGAATTAACCCACTTTAAAGTCACAAATCAAAAGATTTTTTAAGATTCATAAAAAAAACCCAAAAAACAATTAAAACATCTAAATAGTACCATTTGTTGTTCTGTCAGTTTTTTTTAATTACAAAGTTCTAATACGAATCTTAAAGATATTTATATTCTAAGATGTTTTCGACTTTAACATCTATGTATTAGATTGGTGCAAAAATTCCCTAATTCATATTTTGCACAATATTAGGAAAATCTTAGATGTGTCTATGAATTTTCCATAGCTTTCTATGGCTTGTACAATACATCGATGGTAGTACGTGCATTGTCTTTCGGCTAAGTCATGCTAAGAGCACCTGTTCCCGCTAGATCACCTATGTTAAGCAAAATGAGACTGCTAACTTATTTGGGTGAAAACTTAGTAATAGTAGGTATTATAATTAACCTAAGGCCTGTGTGCTTAGTAAATAACTGCTGCAATTTTTCGCTTCCAAACTTTATAACAATATGCAGAAGATAGCTTCTTTTTTTTTTTTACTCAAGTCATGTTGATGTCAGTTGTATATTTACAAGTAAATAATGAGAATAATCATTTGTTAAAAGAATATAACTTCAAGTAACTATTCTTAATATAAATAATTTACACACATTTATAGGTTTCAATCATTCAAATCAAATACTAATAATTAACACACACCTACAAGGTTTCAAGTATTCCAAGCAATTATAGGATTTCGAATATCTTATGATAATAATCACTTGTAACTAATTTGCTCACTGTTATATCGTTTTAAGTATTTCTATTTAAAATAGATAATTCAAAGCAGATCTATTTGACCCATAGATTGGACTTTAACAGGTACTAGCACTCTGAATCAAAGTAGACCTGGGAGTAATTGCAACAAATCACAACAAATTCACACTCCCCAAAACTCTGGAACTGGAACATCATATCTAGATGAAGTTTAGTGCCATGCCTAGGATACCTTTTTTCTTGGAGGTCTTACTTCTCGACAGAAGCAGTCGGCGTATTTTAGTACAAACAGTACAAATACTTTTTATGTGAGATATTTCCTTTTCATTAACTTACAAATAGATCTATTTGACCCATAGATAAGATCCTAACAGGTACTACCACTCCGAACCAGAAAGGATCTGACACCACCACCAGAATTGGAACCTCACCATTAGATGCAGTTTAGTGTCATACCCAGGACACTAAATTGGTAGAAATAATGTTTATGTTAGATTATTCATTAACTTTTAATTTCTTTCACATAGTCGTTGGAGTCTTACAAGGATACACCTAGCACCATATATATTTATGATATGTCTAGACTATGTAATTCGAACATCACTAAATCCAATAAAAGAAAAAGGTATCACGCCAAAAAGCCAAGAAGAAGGCGATACCCCACAGAGACTATTACGGTCGCGGACTACGCAGATGATCTGACAGTTCTTGCAAATATACCTGCACAGACCAGATCCCTGCTATGTAGCCTGGACAAGGCAACACGTAACATAAGCCTCTATGTGAACTCCGATAATACAGAGTTCATGTGTTTTAAAAAGGAAGGTAAACCTGTAAAGCCGGTAGAACAATTCACGTACCTACGTAGTAATATCTCATCCACAGAAAGCGATGTTAATGTACGCATAAGAAAGGCATGGTCTACTGTAAACAGATTGCCAGTCCGATCTCACTGACAAGATAAAGCGACAATTCTTCTAAGCCGTAGTTGTATAAGTACTACAGTATGCATGCACTTCCTGGTCACTAACGAAACACCTAGAGAATAAGTTAGATGGGAGCTGCACAAGAATGCTACGTGCAATCTTAAACAAATAATGAAAACAACATTCCAATAGAAAGCAACTATGCAGTCACTTGTTCCCTATCACACAAACCATCCGAGTAAGACGAACAAGACATGATGGACACTGCTGGAGAATCAAGGACGAACTCATAAGCGATGTTCTCCTGTGGAAGCCAGCAAAAACTTACTCTATGCGCATACTGGATGCTGCGCAGAGGACCTGTCTGAAGAAATGAATGATAGGGACGATTAGTGAGAGATTTTCATGGATATCCGTGCTGCATGTACGACATAATGGTGATGATGATTCATTAACTTCATGTGTAATAATAAGAAGAAATAACTTCATTAATATTAATAAACTGGTGCTACCCAGAGCCAATAGATGGTGTGGGGGCGTCGTATCTCTCTGCAGAGGTACAGTCGGCCTATACTGCCTCAGCCGACAGGGCAAATAAGTTGATAGAAAGGCAGTTACAAACGCAAAAACACTAGTTGTTCAATATGAACTCTTAATATCTTCAAACCCAACCTCGTTTCTCTTTCTCGCATAAACCACTTTTTTATTTGTTATTTTTACCCTTCGTGAGTTTCGTACATTATCTGTTCATGACCACGAATTGAACTCGTTTTAAAGAAACCTGAGAACCGACCGGAAGTGCCTATATCCAATTGCGGATGCTCAAAGGCGTGCAACGTCCGCACTTATGGGATTAGGCGATATGGGATAGAGCTAAATAAATTGTCTGTGAAAGATCAATTACGTCAAAAAAAGAAATCTGGTCCGATGACCAATTCTCTTTACTCACCCGATCCCATTAGAACATGTACCCGAAACACACACACACAAGTTAGAAATTAAACAAGAGATATTCACACACGCATATTATGGGATGACGGGTCGAGTTTTTGAAACACTATTCACCAGCATCGAAAACAGATCGGGTTCCGAAAGTCGTTGGAAATTTATCCAAGGACAAAAAAAAAAAAAAAAAACGTTCAAAGCATTTCCATTAAAATTATATTCAGCCAGTTACTTGATTTCGAATGAACCAGGTCATTATCAATCTATCTCAGCCTCTTCTTAGCTAAGTTTCTTCATATCTGTCTATCCAAGCCTGTTTATATATATATATATATATATATATATATATATATATATATATATATGAGAAAGTAAATACACACGCGGTGTGTTTATGATATGGCTTTATTTAGCCGACAATTTTTGGGAGAATATGCGCTTAATTGATGTCGTACCTAATTTTGAAATTAATTAATATATATATATATATATATATATATATATATATATATATGTTAGTTACTTCATTTTACGAGTACCGATTTCAGTCTGTTTATAGCTATCTAATTTTATTCATCTATCAATTTCAGTTTGTTTATGTCTATATTTAAAAACTGAAAACCGAAATGAATATTCTCACGAAGTTTCAATCATATATATTGCTAAAATTCGCATTATGTTTTTATATATGTAACAGTTACAGAGCAAAAACAAAAATCTTTGTTTTTTATTAGAGCAATCCACTTAAAGTTCTATATAAGAATAAAGTAATTTTCCAGAATTAACAAATAATATTATCACGGCATTGTGGCGTATGTCCAAGAGAATACTTTACTTTCGAATAACAAAAAAAAAATCATTATTTTTAGCATTCCATTCATTTTCAGGAAGGTGTTCCTGCTTTATTTTGACAGTTAAGAAAGAAATGTGTCAGATATTTTCTTTTTGGTTTTAGTTTCTGGTTTACAAATGTTAAAAACAATGCATGTTTTTCCTTTCTACGTTGCCAATCAAGACGCTAATTGCCATTTTAAAGACTTAACGGGAATGATTTTTGAAGCGGAAACTTAAAGGCTTCTTGCTGGAATGTACAACTGTTTAAATGTGGTCAGACACAAACACACACACATATATATATATATATATGAATGAATATATTGCAGATGAAAAATAACATTAGTAGGCATTTTTAAGATTAAAAATATATATGATAAATAATAATACATGTTACGCTAACCTGATAATAGCGAGTAAAAACAAACCTTAGTTTGCAAAAGCATTGTTAAAAAATAAATGTAAAATTACTCCCGGTTGAATATTATGGATTCAAAATAAGCATTAAATTAATTGAATAACTTTATTTAATTCTTAAAGAAAAAATTAAAATTCATATAAATTAAATTTAAAAAGTTATCTAAATAATGTAAAACCGAATAAAAATAAACCGTAGTTTTTGCATTTAAAAAAATAAATTTAAACTACTTCCGCTTGAAGCTTACGGATTAAATTACCGTTGTTAAAATTTAAGCAAAGACAAGTTTATATTATATTTTGTATCTAAAATAGATTCTCGTAAAATTGTATACGTTTAATAACTTTAAATAGAATCAAAATAAAACAAAGTATATAATACCAGACATTAGACCTGTTCAAAAATCAACTTTTTCCTTTTTTCATACCCTCCTGCACGGTTTACCATGCTTTTTGACCTGGAAAAGCCGAAAATCACAACCATTTTGAGGTAAAATGTCAGGAACCTTTGCCTCATTGGACCTCAAGATATTAAGCCCGCGATAGTAGAAAAGTGCTAAAATTTGCCTTCCGCCAGACAGTTTTTCACCTGTAACTTTTGTTACAATTGGGATAGAACAACAAACTGGGTATCAAATTGAAGCATTTGTAATACTCTTTCTGTAAAAATAATCCAAGTAAACATTCAAGAAAAAAAGGACATCATATTCTGAAAAATATCAATTTTATAAATATTACAATCTTGACATCAGAAAATGTGTGACAAAGACCCTAAAAATTATTTTCAAGAGGCAGAAAAGTCTATTGTCCAAGTCAGAAGGACACTTCAGAGTCATATGTTCAGAGTTTGCTTCTTGAAGCTATCAAATCGCTCATGGTTGTATTCCACAGCTTGAAGAAATACTCTCTTTGCTGAGAATCTGTGGTAATGATGTTTGCAAAATCACTCATCATCTTGACTCCCCGCTCAGCGATGTCATTTACTACTTTTACATTGCTGACATATTCCAAGGTCCTGCTGTAGTTATCACTCCTTGGACATGTTGCTACAGGTTACAGAAGCCAGTCAGACTCAATGCCAAGGGTGTCAAGCAGAAGATGACACTCTGGACCAACCAGATCAGCCAGAGTCGGCTTGGCTGTAACCCGAGGGAACACAGGTTTCCTTGTCTGAAGCTATTTGGCTCCTCAGTAGCAAGCAGCTTGGCAGCAATGTCTTGCTTCTCTTTGTCACTGAGTCTGCTACCGAAGAGAGCGAACGGCACAACTTTCCGTGCCAGGTACCTGTGGTTTTCAAGTTTTTTGTAGCACTGCCTGAGCAATGTCCGGATCTGTTCTCTTGAACTTCCTCATGTCCTTCATGAACTGCAGATCACTCGCAGGAGCATCTGCAGCAAGTGTAGATGTCATCCACATGGATGTATAGAACAGTCCTAGGAAGAGGTTGAGGCGTTCCAGCTTCAGATAGACAGCAAAGAGTATTTCTTCAAGCTGTGGAATACAACCATGAGCGATTTGATAGCTTCAAGAAGCAAACTCTGAACATATGACTGAAGTGTCCTTCTGACTTGGACAATAGACTTTTCTGCCTCTTGAAAATAATTTTTAGGGTCTTTGTCACACATTTTCTGATGTCAAGATTGTAATATTTATAAAATTTTGATATTTTTCAGAATATGACGTGTCCTTTTTTTCTTGAATGTTTACTTGGATTATTTTTACAGAAAGAGTATTACAAATGCTTCAATTTGATACCCAGTTTGTTATTCTATCCCAATTGTAACAAAAGTTACAGGTGAAAAACTGTCTGGCAGAAGGCAAAATTAAGCACTTTTCTACTATCGTGGGCTTAATATCTTGAGGTCCAATGAGGCAAAGGTTCCTGACATTTTACCTCAAAATGATTGTGATTTTCGGCTTTTCCAGGTCAAAAAGCATGGTAAACCGTGCAGGAGGGTATGAAAAAAGGAAAAAGTTGATTTTTTAACAGGTTTAACCAGACATGTATTTATTAAAACTTTTTTTAAAGTACAGTAGACGATCCTTTGTTGCATACTACTACAGAGCATATAGATTGTTAGCTTTATTTAATAATATTGACTATACATTAAATACTCATTAATAAAGTTACGTAATACCTGAAATTATTGTGACGTAGGCAGTGACGTAGTTTCGGTTACAGACAAATAGAGACTGAATCTCCATTATATATAGATATATATAATGGAACCTCGGTTCTCGAACATAATTCGTCCTAAAATTATGTTCGAGAACCGATTTGTTCGATAACGAAAACAATATTTCCCGCAATAAATAGTGTAAAGTGGATTCATACATTCTTGACCATCAGAGGAATGCTTATTTATGTGCCTACAGTTATAAATAATATGGAAAGACGTGCATTTAAATTACAGATAACACAAAAAATGTAAATACAAAAAAGAAAAGCCTAATAAAGTTCATATCTAACCTAATTCTTTATCATTTTTATATAACTCTTCGGTTGCGATATGATGGCATATGTGGAGGGAGGCAAGCGGGAATGGTTATTTTTTTGAAGGGCAGCCCCTCCTCCATAAAATGACTGGATAATTGTTCTTCTGTAGTTTTTTTCTCCTTCTGTCTCTTGAGCTCAATTGAATCTTCTTTCTCTGCAGTTACTTTCCTCTTCTCTTTAACAAAGAACCTGTCCAATGTTAATTGTTTTTGCTTTCGTTTTAGAATTTTCCTAAAGTGCGATATAGTGTTATTGTTGGGAATGCACTAGCGGAGAAATGGATGACATGCACTTTTGTGGCTGGACTGACAAATTATGTGAGACTGCAAAGATGGACGACATGACCCTGGGACAAATTCTGACCAGAGTACGGGTCATTATGTCAGATGAGAAAGAATCGGTTGCTGCAACTATACAACAGGCTCAATCTAGTACCAACCACACTTCCCATATTTATATATTTGTGCTATAAACGCTCTGGGTTAAACCACTTCGCAAAAGACTGCCATTATCAGCATATAGATGGGAACAATGGCCCCGTACGCAAAGTACGAGCGAAGACATGTTGCTATAGGTACCGAAAGTGCTGAGAAATGGGGCGAAATGTCGGCGCCAACCTCTCCCCAGTCAATTTGCAAAAGGTACTCCCCATAAGTGAAGTGTTGATAAATGGAAAGAAACACACGGCACTAGTGGATTCCGGATGTTCTCGGTCTCTTGTCACTGGATCACTATGCAGTTCCTGGAGTCATCAGAAGCTAGATATCATGACAGCTAACGGTGAAATCATCCACGGTCCATGGCAATAGATTATGTAAATCTCGCCAAATCTGATATCCTAGTCGTGGAAAGTTAGCTGTTAGGTTTGACTTGTTCATTGGGATGGATATTATCAAAATGTAGGATGGGGTCAGCATCAAACCAGTCCGATGAAGCCATCTTTTCTAGAACGGACTGCGCCGCCATCAGGATAGAAGTACCGGATTTCAGCACCGAGTTTGATAAGAGGATTAGGGTGTAGACAGTGGTTAAAGGATCATCACCCTATTGAACTTACAGTATGCTTGAATATCCTGTAATCCTACGAGAATACCGGTATAAGCTGCAGGCGTGGCTAGACAACGAATGGTTGCTTCCCTATCCGGAGGGGAAACTGGGTCTCCCAAGGGGCTGATTTCAATGATAGCAGTCTTTCTAAAGAACACCTCTAAGGTGCGCTTTTTCATGGATTGGGTGGGTATGTCGATGCTTACACAGTCCAAGACGATGCCTGTGCGAAAAGGTTGAGGGTGTGGGAAAAAAGCCCCAATGTGCTGGTGCTTGTTCTCCAAAGAGCCTACTTACAGGTGTGGTGCATCAATCCTTGTGCCCGTACCAGTCTGTTACCTGAAAGGGGGCTTTGGACTCGATGTAGCACCATCTATTATGCGAGTCATTGTGGATGCTGCATTGTCGAAAGATGGCGCTTAACCGACAGGCAACATTGGCGTACATTGATGATCAATGAAAATATAGTGTCCGCAACCAGAGTGAGGCAATATCTGGTCAACTTTGGTTTGGTGAGCAAGAAACTGAAACGGCTACAAGACTGTACATGATTACTTGGCTTGAAAGTTTGGGGAGAGTGCAAAATGCTTAAGTGGGAGGGAGAGAACGAAGTCCCTGTCATACCGCATATTTTCACCCAACATGAGATCCGAGGCCAATAAAATGATGGATTTTCTGTCTTGTAGGGATAAGCTAAGATTTTCGTCTCGTATCTGAAGAGATGACGATATCATCAAAGAGTTTAGTAATCGCCTGTGTTACCAACTTCGTCACTTTCGCCTTTGATTTTCTGCTTCAGAAAATACAAAAAAAGAACCTGTTCTTTATAGATCTGTGTCCAGCCAATGCTTTTTCTTTTTACTGATGGAAGTCTTGTTTGGCAGGTTTTTTTTTCTAAAATAAGCGAATCTCGTCATAGTAAAACATTTGGTTGGGAAGAAAACATCAGCGGGACAAACAGTAAATGAAAATGAAATTTTAGAAATAAATACATACCAAAGTATATCATGAAAGAGTTAGAAAAAAAGAGAAAGTGTGTCATTGTTTAGGATGATAATGCTAAACATGTTTAGTAAAATTAACTCGAGAGAAGATCAGATCATTAACTTAGGATAATTCATTTTAATTCTTCGAGCTCAACCGGCTTAGCATATTATTCCCATTAAATCAGATTAGTGGGACACATTTTTCAGTTAAAAATATTCAAGAAATCAATTCAACACAATCAAAATTTCTTTCGTCTAGAATCTCAGATTCTTTCAACAATGGAACAAACATTAATATCAGGTTTTTGTCGTTGCAAATAAAAATTCTTATCGGTTATTTTGAAGAGGTGTGATTTGAGGGTTGATAGGAGTGATAAAGATAATTTAAAAGAAGCAAACTGTTTTTTTTATAGGAACCTTGGTTTTTATTTCATTTTATTTCTTAGAGGTTGTTAGAGAGAATATGAGTTAGGAGTCACTTGTAAAGATAACAGGATTGAATTGATAGAGATCTTTGCTTCTGAGTGAAAAGAGTTATTGGCACTTAACTCATCACATTCTACCATTAATATCATAAATATGTACAATCTTAAATGTTGAATTGTTTGTAGATCTCCATGTATGATATATGTATGCGCGCGCGTTAAAACCATCGATCATTTATGTTTGCAACTTAAAGAATCAAAATATAACAACAATTATTAAATGGGAAATTTTAAAGAAATCAAATATTTGCCGTAGTTTAACTGATTCTTGCTTAACTGATCAGAAAAATCTTAACAAAAAAGATGAATTTCTAGGGGAGTGTCTCCATAGAATTCATAATTCATTAATGTATTATTAAGATAAACCCCTCCCTTAAGATATATAAAGAAAACAAAAAGAAATACCAACTACAACTAAATAGATTTACCAAAAGACTCCAGCAGTCTACAAAAATAAGATATAAACAAAATGAATAAAGGAAAAAAGGAGGAGATGTGAGGGTTGAAGATGAATGACAAATTACTTTTGCCTGAAGGAGATATAACTTCATAGAAAACAAATTATTGATTTTAAAGGAAAAAAGAAACTAATATTTAAAACTAATATTAATTCAAACTAATTAAAAGACAAAAAGAGTAATAAAAATAATTCCAAACAAGTTATATAAAATGTAGCTACCTATAATTGTTTTAACTTCTCCTGAAGAAGGTGTACCTTGAATACCAATATCGTGGTAGAGAGAAAAACTTTTCTACGACTATATATATATATATATATATATATATATATATATTATATACGAAGGAAAGGAGTATTACATTTCTTTCTATGTACAAGTTCGATTCTCACTAGGGGCTTCATATTTCTGGTCTTGTGGTAGACTAAGCTTAGTAAATGGCTGCTACTTTTCTTTCTATGTACGAACTAGGAGAGAGACAATTGTTTGATGAAGTTTAAATGTCACTCTGTACTTCTCGCCTTGTACCAAACTAAGTTAAGCTTCGTAAATCAGTGCTACTTCTCTTTTTTATTGGCAAAGTAGACGAAGAGACCATTGTTAGTGAGTTCGATTCTTACTAGTGTCCCATACTTCTAGCTTTGTGCCAAACTATGATAAACTAAAGAAATTACCTCTTTTAAAGCTTTTGAACTGCAAAAAGTCGTTGCTTAATCGGATTAAATGGACATTTTAGATTTAAAACCCTATTGAACTAGATGCTTCGAATCTTTTAAATTGATGATTTCAGAATGGTAGGTATTTAACCAAGTCATTCGCTACAGGTATGATGGGATACTCGCATATATGGGGCATCCAGTGAAGATTGAACTGATCGATCTGCGATACTAACCTGCTAACAATTACATTACGGTGGGACACTCAAACTTTGAGAAAAGTATTTTCTATTTTTTTTTTATTTAGATCTTCTATTCTTGAGAATAACCATTTGTTTTTCACTGTTTTGTCTTATTATAAGAGCTACTATATATTTATCCAGTCCATCTACTCCGGGCGGCAGAATATGACAAGCTGATTTTAAGCGGAGTTCAGTTGGTTTGGATTTAGAGATTGCTTTCTCCTATACCGGTTGCCAAAACGGCCCAGTCATTCCTATTATTTACCCATAATTGAAGTGAAATAAGAAATGGATTCATGCCTTTCTTAAAGGCCTTAGTGTGAAGGGAAAATGTAAATAGTTTAGAGTCGCCGGGTTCATTTCTTACGCCAAACGTGTCTCAATCTTTTAAGGGCTAATCATTGATAAAAAGAATCCTATTTCATTGATTTCACCACCACCTTATGGGCGTGAGTCGGTTGGGTAGTTTTATGACATATCAACTCTCTTAGGCTATTTAATGTCAAAGTCAGCCTTTTTATTGAAAGGAATTATATGATATTAAGGAAATAATAATAATAATAATAATAATAATAATAATAATAATAATAATAATAATAATAAGTAGCCGAGAGACGCCAGTGAGTTGGTAGCCGAGAGACGACCCAGTGAGTTGGTAGCCGAGAGACGACCCAGTGAGGTACCAGCCGAGAGACGACCCAGTGAGGTACCAGCCGAGAGACGACCCAGTGAGGTACCAGCCGAGAGACGACCCAGTGAGGTACCAGCCGAGAGAAAGAAAAGTGTGGACAAGAGGAAATAAAGTACTCCATTGTTATTTTAAGAGCAACCCAGCACAGTGAGGTTATAGAAAAA
Source organism: Doryteuthis pealeii (assembly GCA_023376005.1). Taxonomy (NCBI): domain Eukaryota; kingdom Metazoa; phylum Mollusca; class Cephalopoda; order Myopsida; family Loliginidae; genus Doryteuthis; species Doryteuthis pealeii. The sequence goes on from CM042172.1 coordinate 48,587,253, forward strand.
GAATGCTTCAGATTTGGAATGACAACAAAAATTTCAGCACACCAGCCAAAGACTGGCAGACCAAGCAAGAATGATCCTGAATAAAAAAAATTATTCTCTGATCTCAAGAAAATAGAGATATGTAGACAGGAAAATCAAGGAATACAAATCCATCAGGAATCAACTAAACAAAATGAACAACACGCTGGCAACCAAAACCTTGTACAACCTACCTTAACAACACAGGAACTAACACCAGAACAGAGAATAGATATAGAACTTATACAACAAATCATGGCGGATAAGAAGAGTACATTACCATCCCTAAGAAATATAGAGTGGAATAAAGTAAAAAAAGAAACTGAAAAATTAAAAATATTAGTGAACATCCCAACAAACAATATCACTGAACTCAACAACCTTATCTATACAGGAGCAAAACTAGTCTGCGATAGAATTGATGCACCCCTTCGAAACACTAATACAAACAGAGAACCAAACAGGGACACAAAAGCTGGATGGGAGTTCAGATTGGAAGAACAAATAAAAAAACTACGACAACAAACAAATACGTTAAACAAAAATACAAATACAAATGTAATTAAAAAGGTTAAAAGACAACAGCAAATTAAGTTGGAAGAAGTAAATCAAAAGATATCGGCTATAGAAGGAAGACTCAAAAGATATCGAGAAAGAACTAAACAATACAAACAAAATAGGACCTTCCAAAACAATGAAAAGAGATTTTATGAACAAATTAATGGATCAAAAACAAACATTAGTGAACACCCAAATGCAACAGAAGCAGAAAAGTTTTGGAGTGATATATGGATGAGGAAAGAACATAATAAACGGATAAGTGATATTAAGAATGAACTGATGGAAATTGAGGAAGGACTTGTAGCAAGTGTTCATATAATTACGCTTAAATCAGTACTCAAGAAAGTAGCAAATTGGAAAACACCAGGCCATGATGGCATACATGGATTCTGGTTCAAAAAATTTACGTCTATCCACAAAAAATGGCCCAGCAACTGAACAGATGCCTACAAGAAACGGAAGTACCCGAATGGATGACAAAAGGGATAACTACACTAATCCAGAAAGACCCTCAAAAAGGAAATGTCCCCAGCAATTATAGACCAATAACTTATCTACCCATGATGTGGAAAGTATTGACTGCTATTATAAAAGAAGAAATATACTTTTCACTCAATTGGTGGAAACTTCTCCCAGAAGAACAGAAAGGATGTCGCAAGAGAAAAAGAGGAACCCACGATTTACTCTATATAGACCAATACATTCTTAAAGAAGTAAAAAATAGACAGAAAAATATTGCAATGGCCTGGATCGATTACAGAAAAGCCTATGACATGGTCTCACATACCTGGATTTTAGAATGCCTATAAATAAAAATGTACAAAATTTCCAACAACATCATAAACTTCATTAAAAAGCCATGGAAAACTGGCGAGTTCAATTAAAAGCTGGAAAACAATCCCTGGCAGAAGTAAAAACCCAAAGAGGTATCTTTCAAGGAGACTCGTTATCACCACTACTGTTTATTATAGCAATGATGCCGCTCAATCATATACTTAAAAAATGTACAGGGGTTACAAATTCACTAACTCACAAGAAAAGATGTACATGGATGACAAACATTTTTGGAAAAAATGAAAAAGAAGAGCCTAGTACAAACTATTAGAATATATAGCCAAGATATAGGGATGGAATTTGGAATTAAAAAATGTGCTATGTTTGTAATAAAATGGGGTGAAAGAAAATTAATGAATGGAATGCAACTGCCAAATCAGGAAACTATAAAATCACTTGATGAAAGTGAAAGCTACAAATACTTAGGAATTTTAGAAGCGGACAATATCATGCAAGCAGAAATGAAAGGAAAAGTTAAAAAAGAATATCTCAGGAGAACTAGAAAACTCCTAGAAACCAAACTTAACAATAGAACTCTAACCAAAGGAATCAATACCTGGGCTGTCCCCATTATAAGATACTCAGGACCATTCTTAAAATGGACAAAAGAAGAACTCAGACAGATTGACCAAAGGACGAGAAAATTAATGACCATGCACAAGGCTCTCCACCCTAGAGACAATAGAAATAGATTATATGTGTCAAGAAAGGAAGGGGGAAGAGGCCTTGCCAACATAGAGGACTGCGCAGAAACCACAATTCGACAGCTCGAAGACTATACAAAAAAGAGTAAAGACAAATTACTGGCGGCCAATAATAGTAGATGTGACATAGGGAGAAACAGAAAACAAACAAAGAATAGAAAACAAAAATGGGAAGAAAAACAATTATATGGACACTTCAAACGACAAATTGGAGAAGTTGCACACGAAAAGACCTGGACGTGGTTAAGAAAAGGAAACCTCAAAAGAGAAACAGAATTACTAATGATTGCTGCACAGAATAATGCCATAAGAACAAACTATATCAAAGCAAAAATTGATAAGACCCAACAAAATAGCAAATGTAGATTATGCGGTAATAGAGATGAGACTGTAAACCATGTACTATGCGAATGCAGCAAACTAGCACAACGGGAGTACAAAACTAGACACGACTGGGTTGGGAAGGTGATCCACTGGGAATTATGCAAAAAATTAAATTTTGACCATACAACCAAATGGTATATGCATAAACTAGAATCTGTTCTTGATAACAAAACACAAAAAATTCTCTGGGACTTTGAAATAAAAACGGATCACCTTATCCCAGCAAGAAGACCAGACCTAGTGTTGATAAACAAAAAAGAAAGAACTTGTCAACTGGTGGATTTCGTAGTTCCAGCAGATCACAGGGTGAAGGAAAATGAAAAAATGGACAAATATCTGGACCTTGCCAGAGAACTGAAAAAGTTATAGAATATGAAAGTGAAAGTGATACCAATTATAGTTGGTGCACTTGGAACGGTCCCAAAAGGATTAGAAAAGGGTTTGGAAATCAGAGGAAGGGTTGAAACCATTCAGAACACTGCACTGCTGCAATCTGCCAGAATACTCAGAAGAGTCCTGGAGACCTGAGGAGACTTGCTGTCACTCAGACTCCAGTGAAAGACCATCAGCTAATGCTGATGTGAAAACTCAAAAGGAGCGAATAATAATAATAATTTTAAAAAAAAGTATACTTTCGAGTAATTAATGCTCATAATTTGAACACAATTATATGGTTTCAAGTATTTCTATCTAATATAAGTGGTTTTCAAATTGATCTATTTATAACATGTACTACCAGTTCGAGCAAGTATTCACCACGGAGTAGTGGCAAGGAAGAAGTACTGTACACACCCCAGAGCTCCAGAAATGGAGTCTACCCACTGGATGTAGTTTAGTATCATAATCAGAGATTTCTTTTGGTGTAGTTGGATGATATTTCTACAGGGGATGTAGTCAGTGTATTTTAGGCCCTGCCGACAGAAGAATGCCTTACAGGTGTGAAACGTTTCCAAAGAGTTTAACATAGCTTCTTTCGTCCAGAATCACAAATTATTTAAACAAATAATAAAAGAATTAGCGTCATAGTTGCTTTTTATATTTCTTGGTAATAAGGATTGTGTTTTTAAGAAATAAATTCACCGTTTCTTTCATTTAAATATGCTTTTATTTCAACGCCCAAAAATGTTCTTTCGGAACAAATTAATGCGCTGTGAGCGATGCTGAAGCACTAACTGAACTTACTGATGAATGTGATAGTTTTGACCCAGAAATGAACACTATGAAGATTCATGTGAACGACACAGAGCATCAGTGGATCTGAAGATGATGATAATACCGACTATATTAATTCAAATTGACTATCCTGAAAATAAAATATAAAAAGAAGAATTCATTCTTGTCAGATTTTGTTACGAATAAACAAATTATTATTAGATAAAAGCTGTAAAATTTAATCTCTAGAAATTCAGTACATATATGTCTACCTATTCATTATAAATATGCACTACATTAAAACAGTAGATATATTTACTTACAGATAAAATTGGAGTCAGCACTTGACATAAATCGGCCCGAATTAGTCAAGAGGAAGATCCTAATCTGAATGTTGGCTGTGACTATCATGTTTCTTTTGGAACCAATAAAGATGGGTTACTATTTGGTTGGTAGATGTCAATCGTCCACCATATTCGTCAGATATCGCACGTTTAAATAGAGTTTCATTTGTGTCTTTACATAATTATCTTAATTAAAAATATATGCGCTTCCTAGAATATGTCAATTGCAGAATCCCTACACTCGATGGTGAGGCTCCAGTTCTGAATTTCTAAATATGTCTGTAGAGATATTTTTTAAAATGTACGCTTGAACATAATTTTCCACACTTATTTGGCGCTGATAGAACATCACTTGAAATAAAATCCAAAAATAAAAAGAAATCGACTTATTTTATGGATAAGATTTTATTCATTATCATAATAAGGAAGATTGTATAAGTTATTAACCGTGTTATGATGTAAGCAAGGATAATTAGATTGTCGAAAAGTAGGAACAGAATTAAGAATCAATGAAAAAGCTACCGACTCAGGGTGTTGGGATTTTGTAAAAAAGCAACAATAAAATTTAACAAAACTAGAAATAAAATAATTGTATAATGAAGGATGTCTTAACCCAGAATGTTGTGTAATATAATTGGATGTATCAAATCACTTGCCACCTCTAAAGTTTACCTTCGCAAATATCTAATACATCCACCATTCATGGTGCTGAGGGTAGTGGGCATAATTACGTCACTGTTAAAAAAACATCAATTCTAGGAATCACATTATTATTATTACTTTGTTTTTTTTACATCTGCTGTAGTTGGTGGTTCACTGGAGGCTGAGTGACAGCAAGTCTCCTCAGGTCTCCAGGACTCTTCTGTGTATTCTAGCCGATCCCAACAGTGCCGTAGTTTGGATGGTCTCGATTCTTCCTCTGATTTCCAGTTCACCCAAATTCTTTTCCAGTGCTTTGGGGATCGTTCCAAGGGCACCAATTACAATTGGTACGACCTTCACCTTCATGTTCCACAACTTAACTTCTTCAGTTCTCTGGCAAGGTCCAAGTATTTGTCTATCTTTTCGCTTTCCTTCATTTTCATCAGCTGGGACAGCAAAATCCACGAGATGGCAGGTTCTCTCTTTCTTGTCTATTAATACCAGGTCCGGTCTCCTGGCCGGGATTAGGTAATCCGTCTGTACCTCGAAATCCCAGAGAATTTTGTGCGTCTCATTTTCTAGGACAGGTTTAGGTTTGTGCATATACCATTTGGTTGTATGGTGAAAATTGAAAGGTAATCCAGTGGATTACCTTTCCCTCAGAGTTATGCCTAGTTTTGTACTCTCTTTGTGATAGTTTGCTGCATTCCCTTATTATGTGATTGACTGTTTCGTCTCTGTCTCCACACATTATTATTATATAATGATGATAATGATAATATGAATGAATATTTTAATCGATTGCAGAAGACAAAATGTTGGTTTAGTTAGCATAAAGAAATAAAATTGTCAACTAGAAGACTCTGCTTTTTCAGCATACAGAGTACAAGTAAAGAAAAAAAAAACCAAAAATTGGAGAACTACCTGAACCTTGCCATGGAGCCGAGAAATAATGATAACGGTGATACCAGACGTAATTGCAACACTTGGAACAATACTGGAGGATGTAGAAAATAAACTGGGGGGCTAGAAATCCGATTTTCCAGGCCACAGTACTGCTGAGTTAGAGAATAGTCCAGGAGAACTAAGAATCCTTTTTGTCACACGAATTCTATTGCAATCCGCCAGTTACTACTGATGTGAAAAACTCACAGGTATATAATAATAATAATAATAATAATAATAATAATAATAATAATAATAATAATACAATTATACGGACGCTTCAAACGACAAATAGAAGAGGTTACACATCAAAAGACTTGGACATGGTTAAGAAAGGGAAACCTCAAAAAAGAAACAAAATCACTTATAATTGCTGCACAAAATAATGCCATAAGGACAAACTACATCAAATCGAAAATTGATAAGACCCAACAAAATATTAAATGTAGACTTTGCGGTAATAGAGATGAGACTGTTAACCATATACTCTGCGAATGTAGCAAACTAGCACAACGAGAATACAAAACTAGACACGACTGGGTTGGGAAGGTGATCCACTGGGAATTATGCAAAAAATTAAATTTTGACCACACAACAAAATGGTATATGCATAAACTAGAATCTGTTCTTGAGAACGAAACGCACAAAATTCTCTGGGACTTTGAGATAAAAACGGATCACCTTATCCCAGCAAGAAGGCCAGACCTAGTGTTGATAAACAAAAAAGAAAGAACTTGTCAACTGGTGGATTTTGCAGTGCCAGCAGATCACAGGGTGAAGTTAAAGGAAAATGAAAAAATAGAGAAATATCTGGACCTTGCCAGAGAACTGAAAAAGTTGTGGAATATGAAAGTCAAAGTGATACCAATTGTAGTTGGTGCACTTGGAACAGTCCCAAAAGGATTAGAAAAGGGCTTGGAGAGTTTGGATATCAGAGGAAGGGTTGAAACCATTCAGAACACTGCACTGCTGCAATCTGCCAGAATACTCAGAAGAGTCCTGGAGACCTGAGGAGACTTGCTGTCACTCAGACTCCAGTGAAAGACCATCAGCTAACACTGATGTGAAAACTCAAAAGGAGTAAATAATAATAATACAAACTATTAGAATCTTAAACTAAGATATTGGAATTGAATTTGGGACTGAAAAATGCATCATTCTTATGATAAAAAGAGAAACAACTGAAGGAATAGAACTATAAAATCAGGAGAACATCAGACTACTAGAAGAAAAAAAAGAAAACTTCAAGTATCTTGGAAAATTAAAAGCGGACACCATCGAGCAAATGATGTAATAAAAATAAGTAAAGGGTACCCTAAAATAACAAGAATGCTTCCTGAAAGCAAACTGTGCAGCAGGAACCTAATGAAGGAATGCATATCTAGATTGGGTCCCTTGTGATATACTCTAAACCCTTCTGAAGTTGAACAAAGGAGGAACTCAGATTTATGGACAATAGAACAAGGAAATTGATAACGATGCCTTACACCCAATGGATGACATCGATAGACTATGTGACAAGAAAAGAAGGATGAAAAGGACTCGCAAGCGTTGGATGTGACAAGAAAAGAAGGATGAAAAGGACTCGCAAGCGTTGGATGGAGCAATACAATGTCTTACTGAATATGTAAACAAAAGCAAAGACAGATTCATTATTGCAACCGGTAATAACAATAACAACGAAAATAACTATAGAAGACAAAGATGTGAAGCAAAACAATTATATGGATAATTTAAGCAACACACGAAGGACATTGAATATGAGAAGATATGGTTACGAAAGGGAAATGTAAGGAACGAAAATGAATCTCTAATAATAGCAGTACAAAATAATGTCATAGGGGCTGATTATATCAAAGCAAAATTTAATATGTAGGAGAATAGCAAGTTTATTCTATTTAGTGATAGAAATAAAAAAGTTATTTTCATGATAGGTGAATGCAGCAAACTAGCATAAAATGAATACTAGAAGAGGCACGGTTTAGTAGGAAAGGTGATCTACTGGGAATTGTGCAAGAAACAGAAATTTAACCATAATAACGAATAGTATTAAGCATAAACCAGAAGCTGTCATTGAAAATGAAACGGATAAGATTCTCTGGGACTTTAAGATACAAGTGGGTCACCTAATCTAGGCCAGGAGACCAGACCTAGTTTTAATTAATAAGAAGAAAAGAACCTTTGGATCTTGCTGTATCAAACGATCATACAGCCAAAAGCGATTCCTTAAACTGGTGATTAGAGGAAGAATTGAATCCATCTAGGCCAGAGGAATAAAAAATCGGCTAGGATAATTACAAGTCCCAGAGACTTGAGGAGTCTTTCTGCTACTCAGTGAAAAACCATCAGTTAGAACTAGTGTGAAAAATTTTGATAATAATAATAGTAATAATATCAAATGCAGGGTGTGTGTAGACAGAGATGAGGTGATCAACCATGTATTATGCGAATATTGTAAACTAGCACAACGAGAATACAAGGCTGGGCACTGGGAATTGTGCAAGAAACTAAATTTTGACCATACAACAAAATGGTATATGCATAAACCAGAATCTGTTCTTGAGAATGAAACGCATAGAATTCTCTGGGACTTTGAGATAAAGACGGATTACTTTAACCCAGCCAGAAGATTGGGCCTAGTATTGGTTAACAATTAAAAGAGAACTTGTCAACTGGTGGTTTTTTCAGCAAATTACAGCATCTTGTCAGAGAATTCAAAAACCGGATTAAAATATCAATTTTAGTCGGTGTAGACAGATTGGAGAAATTGGAAATAAGAGGAAGAATCAAGACCATCCAGACAATATTGAGATGATTAGCTAGAATACTCTCCTCAGGTATGCAGGCATCAGAAGAGTCCTGAGGAGATTTATCGTCACTCAGACTCCAGTGAAGGACCATCAGCCTATGATGGAGTGAAAAAAGGAGGGAAATAATAATAATAATAATAATAATAATAATAATAATAATAAAGAATTTTAGAAGCAGACGTAATCAAACGGAGATGAAAGAAAAAGTTTAAAAAGAATACCTTAGAAGAACAAGAAAACTACTAGAAACCAAACAGTGCGGCAAGAATCTCATCAAGGCAATACCTGGACTGTTCACGTTATAAGATACTCTGGACCATTCTTAAAATGAACCAGAGAGGAACAGATTTTTCAAAAGACAAGATATTTAATAACTAGGTACAAGGCATTACACCCAAGAGATGATAGAGACAGTCTATATTTATCAAGAAGGGAAGGTGGAAGTGGTCTCGCCAACATAGAGGATTGCGTACAGGCCTCAATCCAAGGCCTCGAAGAATACACAAAAAAGAGCAAGGAAAGATTAATTTATGGCAGCCAATAACAGCAGCTCCAATATGAGGACAAGAAGAAAAACAACAAAAGCAAGAAAACAAAAATAGGAAGAAAAGCAATTATAGGGATACTTCAAACGACAAATTCAGGAGATTTCACATGAAAAGACCTGGACATGGTTAAGAAAGAGAAAAACAGAGTCGCTCGTAATTGCAGCACAGAACATTGTCATGAGAACAAATTATATCAAAGCAAAAATAGATAAGTCACAACAAAACAGTAAATGTGGGTGTGTGGAGACAAAGATGAGACGATAAACCGTGTATTAAGCGAATGCAGTAAACTAGCAAAACGAGAATACAAGGCTAGACATAACTAGATTGGGAATTGTGTAAGAAACTCAATTTTGACCATACAACAAAATGGTATATGCATAAAAAAAACTTGATATTGAGAATGAAACACATAAAATTTCCTGAGACTTTGAGACATATCTCATCCTAGTCAGAAGACCAGACTTAGTATTGATTAACAAGAAAAGGGGAAGTTGTCAACTGGTTGTTTTTGCAGTTCCGGTAGATCACAAAGTGCATATGAAAGAAAACGAAAAGACAGACATATACCGAGATCTTGTTAGAGAATTGGGAAAAAAAACCCAAAAACTGTGGAACATAAGTGTCAAAGTGACACCAATTGTAGTTGGTGCACTGGGTACGGTCTCCAACAACTTAGAAAACAGACTAGAGGAACTGGAAATCAGTGGAAGAATTGAGATCATCTTGACAATAGCATTGTTGAGATTAGGAGACCTGAGGAGACTTGCTGTCACTCAAACTTACGCTGGTGTGAAAAACCTCATAAGGAATGAAATAATATAACGACGATGAATGTCCCTTATTAAAAGTAATATTTTGATTTTGCAGAAACTACATATGCATAGATGAGACAGCTAAATAGAATGACAATTCCCTGGTGCCTAAACTAATGTTTCTCGGTCATCAATGATAGTAAGAGATATGAACGAGGAAATCAGCTGATCTTCTCTCCCAGCTGACCCGATTACGTACTGGAAACCTTCATTTATTAAGTGAAACAAACCGTGAGAAACTAACGAGACACTTTATTTTTTTTTTTGTTTCCTTCTTGACCGGCTGGAGCTAATTCTGTATTAAGCAGACTTGGAGGTAATTATTCTAAGCTATTTTTCCCTTTAAATTCGGTCGTGCAATTTATTACAAGGAGCAATGTCCGCCAGTTTCTCGACAGATCCTTATCAACTACAATCATTTATTTTCTGTCGCATTTGTTCAGAGGCAATGCATATTCTATATGTAAACGAACATGATCGTAAAGAATCTATCTACAAGGGTGCTCCGAAATTAATGCCTCCTATTTGTTTCCAAGGAAATAACAACAGATACAGAAAGTACACCGTTGGATAGAGCGAGTTTTCAGTTACAAAACACCATTTTCCCACATAGTCACTACCATTTTATATGCATTTTTACGACTGTGGCATGAAAATTAAGACTTTTTCAGTTTGATTCTGATAGGATGAGAGTGTAGTATCTGTTTTACTCAGGATAAGAGAGGCCGTTCCTCCTGTGGATTGAAAAATGAAGATAATTTTGACACACCCCAATAACTAAGTTGCTTCCAGTTGAGTTGGAAATCTCGCCGGTCATTCTCACTGAGTGTTGGGGATAGGAGCCCCAATTATAATTCAATAATTATTTGTAAAAAGCCTCGTTCGTAACTGAGACACATGTGTCTTCTCCAATATTGTTGAACCTTCTTGTGTAGCGGTCATCTAGCACATTCATGTTGTAATGAATATCAACTGATTTGATAAATCATCCATATAGAACAAAGACAATCTGATATTAAGCTGGGGAGTAATGGATGCAAAGATTTTGTTAAAACATTCGTCTAGGGGAAGTACTCTGTGGTGTAAAACTCACTGTTTAATTTCATGCATCTCATTCTCTAGGACATATTCTGGTTTGTGCATATACCATTTGGTATTATAATCAAAACTTAATTTCTTGTACAATTCCCAGTGAATCACCTTTCCAACACAATCGTACCTAATTTTTTACTCCTTTTATGCTAGTTTGTTGCATTTGTTTATTATCCGTTTAAACGTTTTGTTTCTGTCTCCACACATCCTGCACTTGCAATTTGGTTGTGTCTTATCTATTTTTGATTTGATATAATTGGTCCTTGTAGCATTATTTTGTGCTGCTATTATGAGAGATTCAGTTTCTCTCTTGAGGTTTCCCTTTCTTAACCACGTCCAGATTTTCTCGTGTGCAATCTCTCCAGTTTTTCTCTTGAAGTATATATATATATATATATATATATATATATATATATATATATATATATATATATATATATATATCTTTCTAGTTTTTGTTGTATTTCTGTTTTTCAGTATGTTGCAATTGTTGTTCTGGTTGTTGTAATTAGTATTTCTTTTGTCGTTGAATTGTCGCATCACTCAGTTGTAATGCTTTGCGTATCGTCGTCATTTTTCTTATTGGTTCGTCAGTCGTAGTTCCTCTCTTGTTCATTATCATTTAATAGTTTACAACGACTGTTCTATCTTTTTCTTGTCTTTCAAGTATTCTTATTCAGATTTTTTAACGTCTCTTCAAAAGTTTCTCTGTGCTATCTTTCTAATTATTCTTCATTTCGATATCATTTCATTTGAAATTCTGTAGCAGACTAACTCCGGTGATCCGAGTCACAGAAAAATAAATAAATAAAAAAACGCGTGACAATGTCACATCAAATTGTGCATATATATATATAGTTTAATACAGAAATGAAAAACATATATTGTAGCTAGTAGTTTCACGTTTTCATAATCATCATCTATATTATAAAGAATTACGAGTATTATGAAAAACTATTACATATAAAGCAGGAAAAATAAAATGGAATCAGATTTCCATTAGAGTATTTATCTCACATACATTTTTTTAAACGGTTACTAAAGATTTCATGAAACAAAAAACACAATTCTCTGACATGAGTTATTTTGGAAGCAATGAATTGAAGAAAAAAATGTATTGCTTCCCAAAAACTGTTGTTTGATGATTAAACACACATACAAACAAAATCAATTAAAATGAATCGCAACAGCTGAGCAAGGGAATAGGAAGTGAATAATCATCTTAGTTTTTATACTGCTCTGCTTGCCGGCATCCGAGCACTTTATTTTATCGAACATTCCTAAATTGTTTTTGTTTTTATTGCATACCGTTTTTCTCATTCGACGTTCATGTATATATATATATATATATATATATATATATATATATATATATGTGTGTGTGTGTGTGTGTGTGTTAGTATGAAAGTACGCATACGCTACTTATAATACTTTTAAAGTAAAAAAGTAGAAATAAATTTGACGAAATAATTTATATATTGTGTAAAAGTTTCTTTATATCTTATATTTTTGGGGGGGACAAATTGACTTATCGGAGCATAATTTATGTGCAATATATGCGAAAATGGGTCTGTAATTATGCTTTGTTAAAGGCTTGACTTTAAATTTATTTATTTTTATATATATATATATATATATATATATATATATATATATATATACCCCCACACTGATTTATTATATATAATGAAATAAATATATAAAGATTTTACATTGCATTTTTGGCACACCGTTCCAGTAAAAGCTGAAACAGTGACAATCCCCCCACACACACACACATTATATATATATATATATATATATATATATATATATATATATATATATATATATATATATATATATATATATAGAGAGAGAGAGAGAGAGAGAGAGAGAGAGAGAGACGTGACTAATTGGTAGATGAGTGAATTACTTCTCTTCCATAGTCGAGGTAAGATGGGGAATATTCCGATCGACTCTTCCCAGTACGGCACAACACACACATCTCTCAAATGAGTGATGTGTGTTGTGCCGTACTCAGTTAAACCTTGCCAAACTTTTGCTTCTCTCGCCATTTATATTCCTCGTAAAAAATATTGATTCTATTCTACCATATTTTCAGCATCTTGCACAGACGGAAAATAGAATTAAAGAACTGATGGACGATGCCGATTTTGTTCAGCCCCGTAGACGGATCTTAGAATACTGTCTCTGCTGCAGAAGCGTAAGAAACTCTCCCTAAAGGTGTTTCACGTGGTGAGTCTTAAATTAATTAAAATTAAATATTCACAATTGACTCAAATTTCGACATTAAATAAATCAAATGCCGTTAAACAAATTAACCAAACAGATTTTTACCACGAATTGTATTAATGCACAAGGAGGATATACAGTATCTGAATATAGAAGCTAAGTATATTTAATACATTATTTATTTTAAAAAGTGTACACAAATTGATCTGCATATGTGATTGTTTACTTGTTTATCTTGAATAAATTTTATTTCCGTCAGGCTATTTCTTTAATGTGCATCTACATTTTATAAGTTCAAATATTGGCATATAGATTTATGATAAAAAAAGGTCTTATGTATCTTTATATAGAATTAAATCAAAACAAAAATATAAATGTGCCGGAGCCCAAAAATAAACACGTGCATACACACACGCACGTATGTGTGTATGTATATATATATATGTGTGTGTGTGTGTGTATGTATGTATGTATGTATGTGTGTGTGAATGATAAGAAATATGATTGTTGGAAGGAAAAAAATTAAGTGCTTAATGCTTAATCGAACGGAATGAAAAATAAAAATAAACTTGAAATATTGTAATTTAATGTGATAACACAATCATTCGACAGTGAAAAAGTCCTTTTTCAATATTTGATGATTACTCAGCCACATGAAATTCTAGTACAGTGAGTATAGAGAGTGCAATACTGAAAGTGCGCATATATATATATATATATATATATATATAATACGTGTGTGTGTGTGTGTGTGTTTATGGTTGGTTCGAGAGGTGTTGCGATTTCATAACATTGTAGTTTGTAATAATACTGAACCATAAAATTCTATATAAATAACATTCTATATAAAGTTTCTAGTTCGCTAGAAGAAACATTCTTAATATGTAGAAGAATACTAAGAGGAGGCTATGTAGTGATAGAGATGAAATAGATATCCATATAAGCGACTGCAGCAAACTGGCACACTAAGTATACAAGAACAGATTCAACTTGGTGGTAATAGTTATCAACTGGGAATAGTGTAAATTTGACCCTACTGACAAATATGCCATGTGAACGCTCCTCAAAAGCATGGAAAATAGACTGAATAATTGAAACCACACAGAGCACAACACTGTTGAAATCGGCTTGAATACTAAGAAAAGTCCTGGAAATCTGAAGAGACTTGCTTCAGTGAAAAAACAAATAATAAATAAATATATAAAAGAAATCATTATGATAACAATAACAATACTCCATTCACGAGAGACTGACACAACAACTGAACAGATACCTACAAGAAACAAACATACCAGCATGGATGACATAAGGAATAACCACCCTAATCCTGAAAGACCCACAAAAAGGAAATATCGTTAGCAATTATAGACCTATAACTTGTCTACCAATGATATGGAAAATATTGACTGCGATAATAAATCAAGAATAGATTTTTCACTTAATTGTCGAGAACTTTTTCCAGAAGAATAGAAAGGTTGCCGCAAAAGAATAAGAGGAACATGTGATTTACTATAAATAAATCAATACATTCTTAAGGGAGTTAAAACTAGGCGCAAAAACATTGCAAGGGCATGGATCGACTACAAAGAGGCCCATGATATGGTCCCACACACTTGGATTAGCGAATGTTTAAAAATGTACAAAATATCCAACAACATCGTAAATTTTCTCAAAAAAGCCATGAAAAACTGGATAGTTCAATTGAAAGCAGGAGGGCAATCCCTGGTGGAAGTAAAAATCAAAAGAGGTATTTTCCAAGGAGCCTCACTATCACTACTACTATTTATCCTTGCAATGATGCAATTATATACTTAGAAAATGTACAAGGGGATACAAATTCACTAACTCACAGGAAAAAATAAACCACCTGATATAAAAAATGTTTTGCCTAAAATGAAAAAGAACTAGAAACCCTAGTATAAACCATTAGAATTTACAATCAGCACAAATGAATGGAATTCGGAATTGAAAAGAAAAAAGTGCCGTTCTAGTGATAGAAAAGGTGTAAATAACAACTACCAAATAAGGAAAATAGAAAAACACTTGGAGAAAAGGAAAGTTACAAATACTTAAGAATTTTAGAAGCAGATAGCATCAAGCAAACAGAAATGAAAGATAAAATAAATACCTCAGGAGAACAAGAAAACTCCTAGAAATCAATCTCTGCAGCAGAAATCCCATAAAAGGAATAAATACCTGGGCCATTCTTAAAATGGACAAAAGGGGAACAGATTGACAAAAAGAGTAGGAAATTAATGACAATTCTTTAACACCCTAGAGACGATAGATTATGTATATAATGTATTTATAAAGAAATGAAAGTGGAAGAGATCTTGCTAACATAGAGGATTGCGTAGATGCCACAATCTAAGGAGTCGAAGAAAAGAGCAAAGAAAGATTACTTATAGTAGCCAATAACAGCAAAACAAACAGAAAAACAACTAAAACAAGAAAACAGAAATGGGAAGAAAAACAATTATTTGAAAACTTTAAACGACAAATTGGTGAATTTGCACATGAAAAGACTTGGACATGTTAAAGAAGAGGAACCTCAAGAGTGAAACTGAATCGCTAATAATTGCTGCATAAAACAATGCCATAAGAACAAATTATATCAAAGCAAAAATTGATAAGACAACATAATAGCAAATATAGAGCGTGTGGTGACAGAGATGAAACAATATACCATATATTAAACAAATGTAGCAAACTAGCACAACGAGAATTCAAAACTGGGCAATCCACTGGGAATAATGCAAAAAACTAAATCTTGACCATATAAAAAATGGTATATGTATAAACCAGAATCTTTTCATGAGAATGAAACGCATAAAATTTTGTAGGACTGAGATCAAGGCAGATTACCTTATCCCAGCCAGGAGACCAGACCTAGTATATATTAACAAGAAAATGAGAACTTGTCAACTGGTAGATTTTGCAGTTCCAGCAGATCACAGGATGAAGATGAAGGAACTGTAAATCAGAGGAAAAATTAAGACCATTCAGACAACAGCATTACTGAAATCTGCTAGAATACTTAGAAGAGTCCTGGAGACCATGGGAGACTTGTCACTCAGACTCCAG
Organism: Doryteuthis pealeii; assembly: GCA_023376005.1. Taxonomy (NCBI): domain Eukaryota; kingdom Metazoa; phylum Mollusca; class Cephalopoda; order Myopsida; family Loliginidae; genus Doryteuthis; species Doryteuthis pealeii. The sequence goes on from CM042172.1 coordinate 48,603,421, forward strand.
TGAAAGATCACCAGCTAAAGCTGGTGTGAAAAACCCAAAAGGAGTAAAATAATAATGCTTATATATTGGTCATGCAACTAAAACACTTTCCCGTAGACTGCCATCTGTCAGACAATAGTTCTATTAAACTCTATATCAACATTAATGTCAGACCAATCTATTCGAAATAACATTTTTAAAAATCACTTGTTGGTAACAAACATACGATATAACATGTTTATAAAAAAAATAGATTGCAAATGCTAGAAGCGATAATTATAAAAACAAAATTAAAATAAATAAAATAACATTCAGCCTGCAAACCAGCATACAAAATGTATAACTAACAATTTTAATAGATTTAAAACTAGCAAAGAAATAAATAAACTTTACGTGAGCAAACATTCTAGAAAAACTACAAAATATTCATAATCTGTCAAGACAGAAAGCATCTCCAATATTAAAAACAAATGCGCTCAGTGGATTTATAAGAAAGATTAACATCCTTGAAAATGGCCAATGACGGTGGGAAACACTCGATGAGATAATTACCAGTTATCCTTGCAAAGTAAAACCTTATTTTATATAATCTTGTAAAACAATAAAAAGTCAATAAAAATATAATAATATGTTTAGATTGATAGAATATTAGATAAAAGATCAGAATTGGTTGACAAGATCTGGCATGAAGCTAGACACTTGCTTTATAATCATGCAGCAGATTGGATCAAGGCGTTATTCTGGTAACTTCCAAATAGAATTTATATATATATATATATATATATATCTTTGCATTTCACTTCACGCTGATATTATTGTAAAAGGCATATATCCATGATTTCTCTCAGTTATGGGTAAAATATAGATGTTACTTGACTTTCTAGCCTTAATTAAGCAACAGGTCTAGAAGAAGAAAAAACTGAATTTAAAACCTGAAAAGTATTGTTCGGAGAAGCTGTGCCATACGGTCACATCCTTTTTTTCTGTTATCAGCTTATTCAGAAAGTGTCCTTGGTTCTACACTAAATAAATCATTTGTGTTCGTCATATATATATATATATATATATATAGGGTGTGTGCAGGAGAGAGCGGGAGAGAGAGAGGGGATGGTGTAATGTTTACCAGCGAACCTACTTTGAATTTCAGCTAAGACTATTTATGTGGAGTAATGTCCTTGGAAAAGTCATGAATCCAGTTATCCTTGCAGTTTGTTCCAGCGCTGGATATCTTTAACATCTCTGAAATTTTGCGATTCTTCCCAGAGGAAAAACTGTGCCGTACTGAAAAGAGTAGACCACAGAAAAAACATTTTTTGTTATATTCTCTGCTATTTACCTATGAGGTAAATGACAAAATGCATGGAGAAGGATGTGACATGACGAGTTCTTTTTGTTGGCATCTACTTTATTTTTAACGAAAGGGGAAAAATGTAAAGTTTGTTTTTGTTAGACACAAGAAATGGTTATGTTAATATGGGAAACATCAAAATCAAGATACTGCATAAAGTTTGGTTACAGATTCAATCAAAGTTGTCTGCACGTCACTAAACTGATAAGTTTATCAAAATTGTCGGAAGTCACAAGAGTGGACTTAATTTTTTTGGGGCCGAGGGAATGGCATTAATGACGATTGCAAAATGGCTACAATAATCTTATATAAAGAACCATCTGAGCTGTTAAAACCTTAGTCAGACCGGAGAGCCAGAGGGAAGCTTGTCAAAAGAACCACGTGATTTCTAATTGCTGGAATAAGAAATCTTTGCTACTAGAAGAAATAGACCGTGTCACCAAGAAAAACTCCAATAAAACAAGAGACATGGCCCAGTCCACCTTTGCTGAATTACTTAATGCTAATTAGCCTAGAAAAGACTGAGGAGCTTTGTCTGGCGTTCTGCAAGACAAAACTCCTCACAGTCTTTTCTCTCCGACCTAGTGTGCAAAATATTCATCTTCGTTATATATAATAATAAATCCATTGTTATTGTTAACGGTGTGTTATCTTGTTCTTAGAGTTGCCAACAACTACGACAGCTCATTTTCATTAATCTCCCGACCCGTTCCAAAGACACTCCGACCAAATTGTGTCGATCCCATATTTGAGGATCAAAGGAAAGCACAACGTGGGTGCAAAAAGCATCGAGAGAACAACTAGCCGGAGACATATGTAGTAGCTCTGGAACTATGTCATTTCATCAAGTACCGTGACTAGCATAGGATCATATTTAATATCTCTGAAATGTTGCAATTCTTACCAGAAAAAAAAACTATTAATTACCCTTAAGCTCCGAAATGTTCTGTCCATGATGTTTTAAACTGTGCGGCTTTGGAACGAACTAGTGACCAATGGGTTACTAGTTCACTGCAAAGCCGCACAGTTTAGAATATATTTTTAATAGAATTTTCTCTAAAACAGATGTAAAAAGTGACAGACAAGGGGTGCTCTTCAACTTGTTTTTAATACTCTTATTTATTTTCTGACATTTTAGTTAAGTATACAAATTTTGGAATAATTCATGATTGTGACAACGTGTGTATCATAAGAATGATGAGCGCTTGACTTTCATATTAAACCAAGCTTGTATGATACGAGAAGTATCCCGAAAGTAATAGTTCATATTTATTTACATGGAAACTATAATAGACACAGCATAATAACGTCGTTGGATAATGCGATTCCTCATCTAAGGTTTTACAGAAGAGGTTGAATATTCACGGAAATAGCTCATAGTATTTTGCCTTGCAAAGAGTTGTGGCAGTTTGCCTAAATTGTGTGTGACTTGAAAGCAGAGATATATCATTGAATTCTTCCATTCAGAAAAAATGCACCCATTGACATCGATAGTCGGTGAACTGGGGTCAAACATTGGATAGTTGGACAGTGGGGGATGAATTGGAACAGTAAGTATAGTGAAGAGCGTGATAAGACGAGTTGAAAGCAATTTTAAACATATGAAATAAAGAGCGCCTTGATCAATTCATCCATGTGAATCGGGCCGTTGAAAGATCGATTACGACAAAATTCTCCTGATAACAGCGCCATCATTGTTTCTGTAAAACAAAATAGATCATCGCCCCTGGTAGAGATTTTTATGGGCACAGAAAGACTAACACACTGCTTTTTACTTAAACAAGAAAACAAACCGGAATTTATAGCATATCAAACATCCTATACTGATAAACACGTGGGGGCGCGTGGTGTAATGGCTATCGTCGTAAGAAATGTATACGACGAGACACGTTAAAATCTTGGACGAGGCTTTTTGCATTTCACGTAGCGCTTCGAAAAGATATGAATCAAACTATTCTCCCTCCAGCTATGGGGTAAATAGCAGGATAGACTGGGTTCTTTAACTTTGGTTAGGAAACCAGTCTAAGAAAAGGAAAACTCTGAATTGAAACCTGTTAAACCCTGCAAAAGAGAGACTGTCTTTCTCTTGTGCTCTTTATGTGAAACCTCGCTGATGCCCTGTCCGTCTATATGAAGATTCCCTACTCGGTCCGATATTAATATCTCCCCACTAGGCATGCGACTAGAAATGGAATATGCAGATGATGTCTATTCATGAATGAGAATAAATGAGTTAACCATTTATATCTTTAGGACATATACAGCCTGAAAGAAAATACATCTATTTGGAGGGATGAAGATTGGAGGAAGAGAAAGGTCATTGGATCAATCAATGCCCTGTCAGTTTCTCTGATATAGCGGCACATTGTGTAATGGGCAACATTGCTATTCAGCGTTTCTGGAAGATATGCATCTGCTGTTCAAATATTCCTCTAGCAAATAGACTGTCTATATAATGCAAAATGTGTGTTTTTGATGATGTACCATTGCAACAGCTGGGTAGTTCCAAATGCATCTATGGATAAGCTTGATGCCTGTCACCACAGACATATGAGAACAAGTACCTGACACCGATGACCAAACAGCCTAATTTCCCAGAAAGCTCTGTAAAAGATGTACAACACCCTTCCACAATCAACAAGGAGGGCGAAACTACGGTGGCCCATGTTTGGTTGTGTGCTAGGGATGCCCGAAGAAGCACCTGCCTAAAAATCCCTGTAATTTGCAATAATAGGGTCAAACAACTACTGTATACGAAAGGTCCACCACAGCACAAACTTATTTTGTAAGCTGCAGGCAGATCTTAAAAGTGCAAGACAAGGAACCCTAAATTCTAGCAAAGCGGCTTTACAAAGGAAAAGTCAAAGAGAATTGAAATGAGAAAGAACTTAATGCTGCTTTAGGATGTTCCAAAGTGGAACATAGTGACAGTAAATCATCAGCATCAAAGAAGGGATTATGTGGCTCTACTTATTTATGCTAATTAATAATCTCCACATAGGAAAAGACTAAGTCCAAGTACCATTCCACTATGGCTGATGATTATTTGGAAGCTTGTTACTAGCAGTTACTTACCAGACTATTCAACCCTGTTTGATTCAGTGCAAATCATCAGGGTGAGGTAGTGACCAAAATGTTATTCAGTTGTATTGTGGCGTATGTGTTAATGAAACAAACATATATTGTTTATATAAAGTATACTCAGTACATACATAATCAAATAAGTTTTAAATCAAGTAAATCATTTCGACCTGGTCATTTTAAAATTAGCTTGAAAGCTGATACATATGTGGGCACCACTGGACAACAAACCGCGGTTAGAGTTTTCGGGCGTGAAATCGGCTACCTTAGTTCAAATCCTAGACGAGGCTTTTGCATTTCATTTCACACTAATATCCTTATAAACTGCATGAATCTGTCCAGACTAAAATAGGTAAAATAGTAAAATGGCAAGTCTTGGCGTCTCGATTGGGTAGGCAAGAATATTCCGCTTACAAATTGACCTTGTGTTGCATCCTTCCCGAGGTGGAGAGGTTAAGTAAACACAAGTCAAACCGATTTATTGTCTATTAAAATGACAAACCAATTGTCTGTCTAATTTAGAATATCAAATGCTAAGCGCCACAGAATGTAAAAAAAGTAATTCTTTCACACGGGAATTATTTTGATCAATTGATTTTCAAACCTAAAAATGGGGTCATTGCTGTTGAGTGCAGATGTGAATAGATTTCCCTAACAACACAAATACTAAGAGACGTCCAGATATTAAGAAAAGTCGAAACAATTAGTGTTTAATATGTGAAGTGAAAGAATTAACAGAGACAAAAATATCAAACGTTTGAGCGTGAAAGCTGAGAGTGAGTGAGAAAATAAAAAATGAAAATGAAGCGCTGAGAATGTGGTGAGAACTTACCATTTCAGTTATGGGTATCTGTTTGAATAGTCCAAAAAAGAAGAAATAGATTAAATAATTATTAAAATCTTTTTTTTTTTTTTTAGCAAAAGAACATTTCAAGGTCTTAAATAAAGAAATTGATGTCGATCGGGTTTGAACTCGTTCCAAACGGGTCGTGATTACTAATGTTTTCTCAGATTATTATCGCCTTGTGCCATACCGTATGTTATAAACACATATTTAGTAGTCGAAAGAATTAAGACAGTCCCTTCTTTCGAATAATGCAGATTACATGAATTTTGTTCCTGGGTAGCAGGTGTTATTTCTTAATTTATCATTTTCTATACAAAATGGTCAGTATTCCTTTCAAACTTTTCTTTTGTGCCTTGGATAATAAAATTTAGAAATTAATCTATTTTTATGCAAAAATGGAAAGTTTACATATTTTAATTTACACAAGATATACCCTTGAGCAACCTATGGGTTAAATAGAACTACTAGTGTTCTTCTACAAAATGACCTTGACATAAAATAAGCCACGAATGTTGATATGCCATTAAAACAAATAAACCAAACCAATGTACATAAGATCAGAATAAAACATATGAATCAAAACTCATAAAAGTAAGTTCCAGTAAATTCTCTATCAGGGACTCAAAACTGAATGTACTTTTTATCTTCTGGAAAATGGGTAATTTCAAAAGTTTCATTATCCAAGTCACAAAAGCAAAGTATGAATAGGCCAATTCCAATTTCTGTCAAGGAAGATGAAAAAATAACATTTAAAAGCATCTTCTCATAGTAGCATAAAAACGCCAGTTGTCCAAGTTTTAGTAACTTTAAACCGAATTATTTGTTGTGGTAACTTGAAGTATTACATTATTTCGATGATTTGCCTATCAGACATTCATAAGAATTAATTCAAAGCATATGTTGTATTTCATAGCCCTGAAAAGTCTATGATATATTATTATTAAGAATGTTATGCTAAATGTAAGATACGGCATTTTTATTAAATGCAAAACTCATCCAAATTTATCTGATCTATTTCAAAATTATAAATTATTCAACATGTTTGCTAAAAATTAATATACATTGTTTGTAATACTTACTTGATATAGTTAAAAGAGATTGTAATATGGCAATCCAAATTGCCATTTACTAGTTTAGAACAAGGTCAGAGGTATTGGGCACACAGTGAGAATCGAACTCGCTAACTCACTTTCTGCAAATAATAGCTCAACAGGTTGGTCCAAGTTGTCATTTGCTAAGCTGAGCCCTAGTTTGGCAATGGGCCAGAACTATGGTACACCCAATGAGAATCGAACTCACAGTGTTCTGCTAACTCAACAGTGGTCCAAGTTAACTAAAAAAGGGTAGGCATACCACGAAATTTCTAGGATTTTCTCTCAAACATCACAAAAGAATTGTTTTATAAACAAATTCCATGCACAACAAGGGGTCTTTTAATAATATTGACCATAATGCATATTGAGGGATCCCATTTTGGAATTTTAGAAAGATGCTTATTTTTAGAGTTGTATTAGAAAATGTTTTGATTAGACTCATGTGATATAAAATCTAATTTCCATGTATCATAAAAACATATTTTAATTCAGTGCTAAGATATCTGCAGCATTTCTTAGAAAACTGCAAAAAGGGGCAGAAAATATATAGTTACTTTTCTTCGGTGCTTGCTAGTCCAAATCGTGTGTATGGTGGTTGAAGGAAGGGAAATTTACAAAGACATGCCTTCCATAATAGTTATCGTCATTAGAAATGGACGCGAGACAAGTTCAAATCTTAGACAAAACAATTTGTTTCGTGCTACTCATTGGAATAGGCATGAAATCATTTCTTTTCCTCTCAGCTGTGGGTAAAATACTCTATTTAGTCTTGGTTCGTCAACATAGCACAGAAACAGGAAACTCTTAAACCAACCGTACACTGCTTTTATCGCATACAAAAGTTTCCATGTTTTAGGTTTCATTCTTGCACAAATCCTATAATATTTTCTCTACTTCAAAATAACAACAATGGATTAAGTAATGTTAAGGATTTTATAATAAATTGTTTGATACTATTTACGTAATTACAATATTGCACAAATATAAGTAAACCCCTAATATGCTTTATGAGTTAAAAAGAAGTAAAATGTGTGAGTTAATTGTGAAAAATCCTAGCGTCTTTCGTTATTGAGTTTGTTTTAATTTTCTTCATAGGTAAACTGGCAGCAGCAAACATTTCAGTCAAGAAACTACTGCCTCTCATCTCTAATGGTGGCGTCTATTGATGAATTTATCAAACAGCCACAGATAAAGTACCATGACAGTAAATCGATCGAAACCTTCATACCGCATCGCTCTTCCTGTGGCCACACAAGAGACGTGTTCCGATGAGGTTACGAGCGACAGAACCCAACATGTTCAATCCCCCCCCCAAAAAAAAAACCCGCATTACCACCCGCGTAGATGAACAAGGTGCGCGTTCTGCGCAAAAGGCAAACCGGTAAATTCAATCCTAACTTGCCAACTGTCACTATTCGGTAACAGTTAGGAATAAGTTCGATATCCTATAACAGAAAAGTTTACTCCAAATGATGAAGGCGAAAACTTTGTCAGCGCCCATCTAGAAACAGCTGAATGCATGTCGACAAAACTAAGAGCCAAAGACACTGTCTACCAGGGGACAGTGTCTTTGGCTCTTAGCAGTTAGAGAAAAGAGAAATAATATTTAAAAAAAAACACCCCTACGTAATAAAATAAAACCAATTAACGCCAATGTGCAAAATCTTAAGACAGCCCAGATATAACTAAATAAAACGTATACAAAAGAACAAAGATAATACATCCAAGAGCAAATAAATAAAATCAGAAATTCGGTAGAAGATAGACAATTGCAATTAACATGGTAAACGGTAAATGAAGTGGTTGGAAAAGCAACAGCAGATCAAATCTAAAAGCATTCAGCCAAGAAGATAGACTTGTGAAGAGGAAAGACCACTTCAAGAAACTGCTAGACCCACCCCACCTCAAAGATCATAGAAAATAATACCCAAAACATCGCTGATAGCCAACTAGACATTAAGCCATGACACTTCACGACGGATGAACTCGACGAAGCCCTAAAAAATAAAGAAGTAGAAAAGTAGCGGGTCTTGACGAAGTAACCTCTGAAGTATGGAAAACAAAGACATTTGACAACATACTTCTTATGCTATGCAATGCAATGTATAAACAAAATACAATTGAGAAATGGATGAAACTCTGCATCATTCCCCCCCCCGCAAAAGACCTCATTGTTATCAATAAGAACTACATAACCATTGCTACCAGAGCTGCTAAGGTTTATAATACCCTTCTTAATCGCATCCGACCTGAAGTAGAGAAAAAAAATCCGTAGAAAAAAGCAAAACGGATTTCGTAGAAATGGGTCGACAACTTCATAGTTCCTGACTATCGGTCGAATCATTGAAGGTAACCGAGCAAAAAATCTCAAAGTAACAGTAGTTTGTAGATATCTCAAAGACATTTGACTCCCTACACAGAGGAGAGAACAAATAATACTAGCATATGAAATAAAATGTTACCGCTATAATGATGCTCTACAAAGATCCAAAGCAATTTCTTTGACATTACTGCTGGAGTCCTACAAGAAGATACATTATCACCATAAATATTTATAATATGCATAGACCACGTACTCAAAACGTTATTTAGATCCCATAAAAAAGGGCTTCACCCTCAATAGGCAAAAAGTCGGCAATATACCCCAGAGACTATTACAGATGCAGACTACACAGATGATCTGGTGCTTCCATCAATTACAATTACTCAAGCAGAATCTCTGCTTCATAACCTTGAGAGAGTGACAAGAGATAAAACAGAGTTTATATGTTTTAAACAACATGGAAACATCTCCATACTGGATGGTAATCCTCCGAAATTAGTAGACCAATCTACATATCTAGGTAGTCATATCTAGAGAAAGCAAAGTCAATGGACGCATAAGAAAGGTATGGATTGCTATAGACAGATTATCCATCATATGAAAATCTGATCTCACAGATAAGATAAAATAAGAATTCTTTCAAGCCATAATTGTATCAGTGCTACTGTACTGTCTTGAACAAATCCTGGAAGCAGGTAACCTGCCTTCCATTACACAAACCATGCAAGTGAAGCGATCGACATGCTAGACACTGTTGGAAAAGCAAGGATGAACTCATAAGTGGCGTTCTCCGATGTGTAAACCGACCATTAAAAACATACACCAGCTCAATGGGTTCTGGATGCCAGGCAGAAGACCTGTCAGAGGCAATTACCGATAGGGAGGATTGTCGAGAGAGAGAGAGAGAGAGGGGGGGAGTGTTATGGGAATCCTTGCTGACTGCGAGATCTGATGATGATGATGATGATGATTTCAATTAGAAAATTATACAGTTGTGATGAAATTATACGTAATTGTCTCCCCTAGAGCAGTTCACTATAGATACTAAAGAAACTTCACAATAACTGGACCATAGTTAAATTATATGAAATAAAGTTTGAGTAAAGAAATTATTTTTTTTACTACAATCTTCTTTTTTATAACAACCAAGGCAGATATTATTAGGCTTTATTCATAATAAAACTCTACTTCATTGAAACTCTAACCCAAAATATGTATATGTAAAGTAAGAAGGCGGAGTGGTATACTGTCGGTATTAACCAGACAGCGATGGAGTCTATCCCCTTTTCCCTAGTACAAGACCAGGGAGATTGTATTTACGTCTGAGGTGGAGCACCACACCTACCATTCTAACTTTAACGCACAGATCCAAGTCGTGCTATTCACGCGCTGAGTTGGCGAAGGCCGGGATCGAACCCGGAACCTTGTGGTATATATATATATATATATATATATATATAGAGAGAGAGAGAGAGAGAGAGAGAGAGAGATGTACTGCAATATTATGTTGAGTTACAGAAATGTAGGGCTTGGTTATAAATAATACTTAATCATATCCATTTTTATTGGATAATGTTACACTTGAAATAATAAAAACTTGGTATGCTTGATTTGAATGAAAATTAAATTTTCAGTAAAATTTGTTAAGAATATACTTACTTATGGGCGACACTATACATAACTACCTATCTATCATTTGTGTATGTCATAATTTTTGTTAACACTGATGTAACACTCTTCGCGTCGCACTAAAAGGAGAAAGGGATAGATTAAGCTGAATGAAACCTATCCCTCCCCCATACACATGCATTTGTGCTTTTACAAAACAGACTACGAATATCCATAAAAAAGGAAAACAATGAGAATAATTTTGTTCGTGGGGGCGGGTTGATTTAGAGCTAAAGCTTTTATGAAAACAAATCCAGATTTATTCAGTAGACAAAATTTCTCGGATAAACAAGTCGATATTTTCCAGACAATTAGAGAGGCTATTCTATTTCAACGTCCAGTTAATATGACATTGAAAGAGAATCCACCTGTCTATTTTGAAAAGGAATAATTAGCATCTGCACAATAATTATAATCTGTATAATAAATAGCAGTAAAGTAACCTATATGATGGTCGAGACAGTTCCATGTGTTGCTGTCAGCGTTACTGATTATCAAGTGAAAAGCCCAAGTTTCTAAAAGCAGATTCGCAAAGGGTTATTATTATTATTATTATTATTATTATTATTATTATCCCTTGCAACTTTTTCAGAGTAAATAATAATAATTTTCACTGAAGTCCAAGGAACAGCAAGTCTCTGCAAATTTCTAAGAATTTTTGTTAATCCAATTGGTTTCAATTCTTCCTCGGATTTCTAGTTTCTCCATTCTCTTTTTTAGATTCTTTAAGATTGTTCCGTTTGTTCTGACAATGACTGATATTACTGTCACTTTCATAGGCCGGGATCGAACCTTTTAGCAAAGTCCAGATAATTCTCGAGTATTTCGCTTTCCTTTATTCCGACACTGTGATATACTTGATCGGCAATGTCCAAACTGAAACGTGTTTTTCTTCTTGGCTATTAAAACAGAGTCTGTTCTTCTGATCAGGATTGGGTCATCCATTTTTATTTAAATTTTCAGAAAATGTTGTAGATCTTATTTTCTATCCGACTTATTCTGGGATTTTAGAAAAAAAATTGATAGATTAGAATCTATTCCAATTCAATTCCAAATTTCACAAACAAATAACTATGAATAGTCAAAATTAGATCACTTATGCAAAGTTAGAAAAACCCAGGATTATCTCTCGCCACTCGTCCCTATCAGTTATGTAGGTTTTTGTTGGTTGGCATACGCTAGTGTGTCCATGTTTTGATGTCAACTGAAAAACATCACTTGTGGATCCATCCTTACTTTTCCAGCAGTGTTCAGTGTGTCGTTTTCATCTAACTTGGATGATTTGCTAAGCGGCCATACAGCTGTTTTTGTTTGTTTGTTGTTTGTTTGTTTGTTGGGTGCTGCCTCCAGGATTTGTTTAAGACAGCGCGTAGCATCTTTTAAGTTTTCCCATATAGCTTTTTCTCTAGTCATTTTGTTAGAGTTCAAGTGGTGCAGCCATACAGTACTACTGTCACGGCTAATGCTTGGGAAAATGTCTGCTTTGCCTTATCAGAGAGAACAGATTTCCATATGATCAATAATCTGTCTATGGCAATCTAAGCCTTTCCCATACTTATATTGACATCACTTTCTGTAGATGAGATATTACTACCTAGATATGTGAACTGGTTTACTAATTTCAGGGGCTTGTCATCCAGTGAGGAAATATTTCCTGCTTGTTTAAGACACATGGACGCCATTTTATCTGAGTTCGCATCATAGTCACTGTCTCTTTGTCGCCTTATTTAGGCTATGCAGCAGTGATTCAGCTTGTGTAGATGTATTTGTGAGAAACAAAACCTATATACGAAAAACATTTACTTTCATTTATCCATCCATACATTACACGTTCGTTGTATCTTCAAATATCTTTTATTCGAAATGTTAGACAAGATAAAGTATTCACATCATTGTATTTTATCAATAATAACCTACAGTATTGACCATAAATAAGTACACTTTTTTTAGTTGTTTTTTTCTATTCTTTGTCAAACAAAACGGAAATGATTAGGTATTACCAAATTCTACAACACAAACTCCATTACAATAATATCAATAAACACCAATCCAAAAATAAGTACACATTGAACGGTGTTGGTAATAAATAATATCTAGTAATATCAGTTTTGATTGCATATTTTCCAATAGAAATGATAAAATCCTGCTTCTTTGGTTTACAATAAAATTAACTCTTTTTTCATAAGTATTTTTGCGTAATACTGTAGAAAATTCATTTTGTTCCTTTATTAATTCTCTTCAGTATTTGTCCGCAACACTTTCAATCTATCTTTTCGTATTTAATCTACTAAATGATATACTTGATACTATAAAAATATTATTTTAGATTAAATTATGATGATTTATGATACAACATCTGATCAAAAAGTATCAAGACTGAAGCATTGATATTTTTAATTCGTCTAGATTTCTTTGAGGTCTAGTGATGTCTAGATTTATTTGATGTCTAATGTCTATTTGAGGTCTAGTGATGTCTAGATTTATTTGTCTAGTGATGTCTAGATGTCTGTCTTTGAGTCTAGTGATGTCTAGATTTTTGAGGTCTAGTGATGTCTAGATTTCTTTGAGGTCTAGTGATGTCTAGATTTGAGGTCGTCTAGTGAGATTGAGTCTAGTGATGTCTAGATGATTGAGGTCTAGTGATGTCTAGAGATGTCTCTAGTGATGTCTGTCTAGTGATGTCTAGAGATTCTGATGTCTAGAGATGTCTGATGTCTGTCTAGAGATTTGATGTCTAGTGATGTCTAGATTTGATGTCTAGTGATGTCTAGATTTATTTGATGTCTAGTGATGTCTATGAGTCTGATGTCTAGATTGAGTGATGTCTAGTGATGTCTAGGTCTGAATGAGTGATGTCTAGTGATGTCTTTTGAGTCTTGATGTCTGATGTCTAGTGATGTCTTTTGATGTCTAGTGATGTCTAGATTTATTTTCTTGATGTCTAGGTCTAGTGATGTCTAGAGAGTCTAGTATGTCTGATGTCTAGTGATGTCTAGATAGATGATTTGATGTCTAGTGATGTCTAGATGAGGTCTAGTGATGTCCTAGTGATGTCTAGTGATGTCTCTAGTGATGTCTAGATTTCTTTGATGTCTAGTGATGTCTAGTGATGTCTAGATTTATTTGATGTCTAGTGATGTCTAGATTATTTGATGTCTGATGTCTAGATTTGTCTAGTGATGTCTAGATTTCTTTGATGTCTAGTGATGTCTGTGATGTCTAGTGAATGTCTAGATTTGTCTAGTGATGTCTAGTGATTCTAGATGTCTAGTGATGTCTATCTAGTGAGATGTCTGATGTCTAGTGATGTCTAGATGTCTATGATGTCTAGTGATGATGTCTAGTGATTCTTGATGTCTAATGTCTAGTGATGTCTAGTGATGTCTGATTGAGGTCTAGTGATGTCTGTCTAGTGATGTCTAGATTTCATGTCTAGTTGAGTCTAGTGATGTCTAGATTTGAGTCTAGTGATGTCTAGTGATGATTTAGATTTATTTATTTGAGACGTATTAGCGCCAATTTGAAAAAATAAATGAAGTCAGTTTCGATACTTTTTGAACGATAAAGGATTGAGCCTGTTTAACAGTTATTACTTACCGAAATTGTTCTTGTTTTCTAAAATTAAAAGTCATCTTAAGGGTAAAGTTGGGGACGTCGGGGTATAAGTGTGAAAGTTCCTATAATGTAGATAATTGGTGATACATTCTTTCAGTTTTGACTTATACATGTAATATTGAGTTCTTGCGTGAGTATGTAAAAGGCCTACCTGTCTTGTAGACAGGAGAAAGCAAATGTACGGCTACATTGTTCGAGCGATTGGAGAAAGAGAAAGAATTTAATTTTCGCATTTCCACCTGGAAAACGCCACCTAGCAGCTCAAAGAGAAAACACGGTAGGTAACAGTGAAAATAAGGAATGTGAATTCCAAAGTATCTTCTTAGTCCATTTTAAGAATAGTCCAGGGTATTTTACAAGAGATTCCCTAGTGTTTATTTCCTTGACGAGCAGAGCTTATTTTTGAGAAGTTTTCTTGTTTTTCTAATTTACTCATTTCTTACTTTTTATTTCCTCTGTTTGGTGGTGTCTGTTTCCAATATTCCTAAGTACTTGGAAATCAATTTTTCTCCAAATGTTCTTATATTTGGTTGTTTTATCTCTTCTATTGTTTATTTCTTCCCCTTTTTCATTACGAGCACCTTTTGGTACTAAATTCCATTTCTGGCTGTATATTATGATTTCCGGTTCTTTTTCATTTTTGTCAAAAATCTTGATATCATCTAGGTGCATAAGGTGTTTTATTTTTTTCCTGTGAACTTGTAGATTTGTTGTGCTCTGGACATTGTCTAATATATAGTTGACTGGCATCATTGCTATAACAAATAGCACTGACTTTCCTGATGAGATTTATGATTTTGTCAGATATTTTTTACATCTTAAGATAGTCAATTATCCAAGTTTTCGGGACCATATCATAGGCCTTTGTGTAGTCAATCCTGCCATGTCTACATTTTCCTGCCTTGTTTAACGTCTTTGTGCTGATCAATGCAGAGTAGATGAACCGTTCTTGTTGTTCCCTTACAGCATCATTACTATTTTCCCGGAAATAGTCCGATTATTATTACTTTTTGCAAGTTTTTCACTCGTTAATTTGATAATGTTATCATTTATTCGATCCGGCACTTTCGATTGTTAATATAGCACAATCACATTATAATAGTGGTAATATAAAATGAATATGCACTGATAGTTGCATTTATTTGTATTGGATATTACGTTAATGCTAGGAAATTAATCTAATAATATTATTATACGTTAATATGATAAAGTTATTGGACATTAATTTGATAATAATGTTATACGGTAATCTAATATCATTAGACTTTAATCTAATGATAATGTAATTATATTATTATGATGGCGTCAATTAGAACAATTAAAGACTGCCTTCAATTGTACTAATTGATAGTGACACAATAGCATTATTGTATCATAACCAAGATGCATTTGGAATTAAGAGAAACTATGTAATATAGCATAATTAGAATACAAGTTTGCTTGTTTGTTTGTTGATGAGATAAAAATTGTTTATTAAGAAATGACCAATCATTCACAACAATCAGCAGATATTACCATTTATTCTGGTTTTTACGGAATTCGTTTCTCAAAGAAAAGCCATCCTAATTCCCTGAAAGACTGACAATTCTTCATCGAAAATGATAAAATGCTACAAAAAGATGAAAATATGAATTCGCTTAAAAGATGACAGGAGATAGTGGAGCAAAATAGTAAATATATTGTTTGATAAGATTAACGCTTGAAATTTAAAAAACAAAACAAAAACAACAATTCAAACGAACATAAATTGCCAATGTTATAAATATAACATTTTCGACGTAGGAAAGAGACATGACGAGACGAGTTCAAATCGTGGTTGTTTGTATTTCACACTGTACCTGTACCCTAGGGAAAGTTATGAGTCCAGCTATTCTCACTCTAGCTATGACTGAAGATTGGGCTCTTTAACTTCGGTTAGGCAACCAGTTAAGAAGAAGAAAAAAGTATGAATTCAAAACTGATAAACTCTGTTTAAGAAAATGACATTGTGTCATATTCTACTCGTGCGGAGGGTATGGTAAATATATAAAAATACAATTTTGTCAATGTCATAAATATAAAAAAAATAAACAAACACAAAAAAACCAAAAAAAACAAAAAAAAACAACAGTTTATTCAATCCATCGTTTCCAGTGCTTGGTGCCATCTTTTTGTTTATGTGGAATTTCATCCACACATATAGATAAGTGTGTGTGTTTGTGAGTGTTTATATCAGTAAAATCCCCTTTCTTAAGTGGGTCGTGAAGATAGCTCCGGGTTAGGAGCTCTGGTGACAAATCGGTCGAGTTTCGATCCCGACATGATGCAGCCTGCATATCTAGCCGCACTATGAGCCCTAATACGGCAAAAGGGGACAGTATGAGGATGAATATATATAGTGGCATGAGCCGTTTTCCAGGGGCGCTGCATAACGGTTATCGTTGTAGGTAATGGACACCGTGCCCAGAGTTAAATTCTGGATGTAACTGTTTGTATTCCACATAGTTCGAGCCATACCTTTCAAACTATTATTCATCTAGCTATAGGTGAATAGTAAGGCAGATTGGGCTCTTTAATCCTGGTCTGATAATCGGTCTAGGAGAAAGAAAACGTTAAAACCTGTTAAACCCATTTAAAATTGGCCTAATATCATATCCTGTTTGTGTAAACACACACACACACACACACACACATATATAATTAAAAGCTTATCAGCCAGGAGCCCACATCAGACACACATATATAACTTTCAAACATTTCCTCGCGTATATATAGGAACATTTCAAACGAATTCAACTTTTTCAATTCTTTTTCGCAATAAATTCTCTCCTGACGATAACCTAAGGTTTAAACTTGTTAAGAACAATCAAAAAATAAATAACATAAAAAAATATTCTTGTTTGTCATCAATTTTTCACCATACACACACACGCATTATATATATATATATATATATATATATATATATATATATATATATATATATATATATATATATGGGAGTAAAAAGAGGAAATCAATCTAACAGTATGTGAAGAAAAGTAGACAAACATGGGATGTTATACTGGATGGGAAACCTCACTCCAGTACAACATCCCGTGTTTGTATACTTTTTTCACACACACACACACATATTTATACTTACTGAAAATTATTCAGACCAGTCGGTGGGGCTCAGAATACGCCAAATGCATACTCTGCACAAAAAGGAATTTCCTGAGAATTCGATGGTGAGGCTCTACATCTGAAGCTCTGGGGAATGTTGAGTACCCCTTCATTGCCATTACTTCGAGCGCCACTAACATGGAATGGTAATACATATTAGAGTCACGTCTATGGGTTAAATAAATATGTTTGGGAATTATTAATATTGAGTAGGATTGTGTGAAACCATGTTGCAAACAAATGATTGTTGTTGGATAGGAATGGTTGCTTTAAACTCAAACTGTATTTAAAGTATTAATATTAGATAGTAATACTTAAAACAATACAAGTATGTGCAAATCATATGAATTTTATATCATAACTGTGTTCAAACAAATAATTTGAAAAAATTGGATTTTAAAAAATGTAAAGAAGCATTGAAAATATAGTTATGATTACAATCAAACAGGTACAAATGGATCAAATTTTGACATTACATAACCCGTAAGGAGTTGATATGCTGTTAAAAAGAGTTAGATAACAACTAACTAAAGATTATTAAGAATCGTATATATTAGAAAACCAAAATAATACTAATAATAGACAGATATATCTGTCTATTATTAGTATTATTTTATTAAATAAATGAAAATCTGTTGGTACTTACATTCTGCCATCCAAACTGGAAAACTGGTTTTCTTAGATTAAAGACATTAAGTAAATCTTTGTTGATAATATCAGACATGATTGCTTGCAGACCGGAACCGGCACTGACGATCGTCATAGACTTTTGAAACTGAATATGGAAAGGAAACAAACTTCGAAAAAAATAAGCAGGGATCTTAAATTGGTCCGCTTCAACAACATCCTTCTGGATGGACGATTTGAATCCCTCGTTGTGGAAGGTGAGATTGAAAACGACATGCGATGAATCTTGAGTTTCAACAAGACTCTGAATCCTAATGTCGATATCTGTATTGTAAAATGTCTTACCGACTGCCCGAATTTGCCCAATGACGTAGTGTACGTAACCCTTGCGGGAACTGCGATAATGCAAATCCAGACCCATTTCGTGTTCATTCTCGCAAAAGAACGACGGTGGAACGATGTCTTTATAGGAAAAGCGTAGATATTCGTGAAGGTTGTCCAATCCATTAAGAAAATCACGTAAATTGCGGCCGAGAACCCGTAACACACGATCGTAATTATATTGGCTCACGTACTTGACGAAGCAGACGCCAAATGAGTCCATGATTTCATTCGGTTCGATGCCCGTGCATTTGCTCGCCGCATTCGTTATTCGGCCATTATATCTTCTTTGTAGCGTTCATGAAGACTGAAACTGTGTTCCTCTATACCAGCCTGACGACGAATCTCTTCCCACATCCTTTCGCCGTACGTATCCTGGAGATACGTAACGACTGATTGCATTAGGAGTCCATACATCTTGCACTTTCGACTGTTGATATGACACAATCGGATTACAATATTGAGATATAAAATGAATATGGGCAGATAGTTGCATGTCGAGGAGGTAGATAATATATATACATATATATATATATATATATATATATATATGTGTGTGTGTGTATTTTTTACGGATTTAGGTTTTCATGTAATTAGGATATGTGATAATATGCGATGTATTTTGTGTTGTGTCAAATACATGTGCATATACATACGTGTATGCATGTGTATGGGTGGAGAGACAGAAAGAACGGTAAATTGAAGTGACAGCAACAAATAAGATATATAAATATATATATACATACATGTGTATATGCATGTAAAATTTGAACAATGTGTTTGAGTGGGAAATGAATGCGAATATGCGTGTTTAGTGAACGTATATGAATAAGGAGATGGGTATGCATATGATTGTAGGGTGGATGTGTACGTACGGTGGATATGCATGTAGTATGTATGTGTGCGCATTTGTGGTAGTTTCGTATGCATGTGTGTGCATATGTTGGTGAGTATATAGGATGTATATACATATATGTGTGTGCATGTATTTATATGTACATGCATATATTTGTTATAAATGTGTGAGTGTGTGCATGTGTATATGTGTGTGTATGTGGTGGGGATGTGTGTATGGTTAATAGAGAGGAAGACAGATGGGTGATTTGATAAAAAGACAGTTAACGTAATGAATATATTTAAAAAAAACACAATAGAAAAATAAAAAAGTGTTTGTGTGTGTGTGTGTGTGTGTGTATACAGTATTTACGTATGCACGCCCCGAAGGATTCAAGAATAGATACAAGCCATTTGTATTTATGCCGACGTAAGTAGATCCAAACAGATGCGTTTACACATAGGTATGGGCACATCCATTGAATTGCGATTTCGTTGACGTCATGAAAAGAAAGAAAAAGAGAAAATAAAACAATAAATTAGCGATTTTGTATTTAATTTAGAAAGTTTTACATAAAAATATCAGCATGAAATAAAATCGTTACTTTCAAGAATGTAAGCAAAAATTTTCACTTATACCCCCCCTCCAACATATACACACACCAAAAAAAAAAAAAAAAAAAAAAAAACTTGGCCATCAATGAAGTAATTCGTTTTAATAGTCTTTGCAAAACTAATTTATTTCAAAATGCCTCGGTTTTTTCATATAAATTTATGTGAGTTAGGGAATTATTACGTAACCTTTGCTAAGTCCGGCGTAATGCCATAGCAGGAAGGTAGTTATTTATTAAGCTTTGCTTTGTTGTGGCACGATGCATCCGGTGAGACTCGAACTCACTAGTAATTCTCTGCTTGCTAACCATTACACCACCCATTGCGCTTAGAGGGGTTGGATACATGAGCAAAAAGAACTATCAGTCAACACCAGTCATCCGACGTAAATATTTCTTTAGTTCATCTGAGTCTGATACAAGGTCTCAATACTCGGGTATTTTGATCAGAAGGTTGGTTGCTTGATTTTCTACTGCATGCCAATTATTAATGGGTTATTTTATGCCAAAGTCAGGTTAACAATTATGGTTTCAAGACAAAAATCCTTTTAAACAGGTAAACACTTTATACTTATTGCAATGTCAATACCGTACAGCATGATAATAAATGAATGTTCTTGTCAAGATTTAAATGCGCCTTTTCCTTCTTTTGTCCATCCACAAGTTTAAACATCTGGGATTTTTGTGACCCAACTTCACAATGTAATCTAATGAGCACGCAGGCTTTAAACAATTTTTTTTCCAATTATTGTATCTCATAATCTATTGCTTTCTGCAGCTTCAATTACACCCAATCACCCTCCAGAAACCAAAAATAAATAATTCATGCATTCATTTACTTAATTATAGTGTTAAAGTTCTGGCAAGTTATATTTGCTAAAAAGAAATGGTCAAGTGATTCGTTGAAATATAATTATGAAATTTTAAAACTTAATACGAGAATAAAAGTGATCATATGATGAGGTTGCTAAAATATACGGTAAGAACGAATATTCTGGTTTTATTACAGTATAGTAATAATTATTGTATTTCATGGTGAGTTATTATTGATAAACAAAAAAAAAAGCCGCTGAATGTTATTTTGAGGGGAGATGGGCATCGCTAAGTAATTTCACTGAGAGATAACAAGGGAAATTACTCATGATATCACCATGACGACCAAATAGGTTATGGGGGAGAAGATAGACAATGCCAAGTAATCCCCATTGACATGAAGAGAAATGACTTGTTAATCCGGACTTGTTAATATTTTATTCTGCCTTATTTATCAATTAAACTTTATCACAGATATAAATATTTACGAAGAAAAATAAACTATTATATATATATATATATATATATATATATATATATATTCAGAATAGCATTCAGAACACTTTGTTAGATTTGAAAAATATTGACTTTCAATAGTTATTCCTGTATTCCTACAATTTAAATACAAGGTCGAAACTATCTTTGACTTTTTGACACGTCTATACACGAGTTATATTTCCCATGTTTTATTTTCTAATATCAATTAAAAATTGAATCCTAATATTTTTATCCCATGGGTTTTTTCTTCTCATATTTTTATCCCAGGGATTTTTCTCCTCCTCATCCTCTCCTCCTTCGGAGTAAGAAAATTTAATACAAAGAAAAATAACTCGTATACCTGCACGTTGGAAACTCAGAATTTTTTATGGGACCCATCTGGTTCAGATGTACCGTTATATTTCTTCCCTTGATCAGAATACGCACGAATTGCATCCAATTTTTATGTTTTTGAAAAAAAGCGACCTTTCTTTTCTTTCCGAACAATTTCGGGCCAATTAGAAACATGTGTGTTATGTAATTTTAATCTTGGCAAAAAGCCTTTGGTCATGATAATACAATCGTTAATAGACATTAAAATAAAAGAGTTGGATGTTTTGAAGAGGTGATTGGTGCTTACACAAAACAACAGCTGCTACGATAGCCGCTCTCTTCAAAAGTCAAACATGTCAAACTATTTTAGCAAACTACTTTTGAACTGAATCCTAAAGAACTGGTTTCATGATTCAGGAATGTCGGTCCATCTTTTGATATAAAAGATCCACTCATTTTAGAAAAACAAATCTTCATCCAATGTAATTGTTGTGAGTCCTGCCCAGAAGTACAGCAAACTTACTCGATATATCAATTGTAGGATAATTTCGGTCAAGTTACGGTGAAAACACTGGTTTCTGAAATTAATCGTTAGTTCTTAAATGGGTGACCTCTTCGGGAACAGTAGGTACTGTAAGCAACCGGAGGCTTATATGTAAATAGTAAATAAGTCACGCTGAAAGTTAAGCTTTATTGAGCTTTCTCACAACTTAGATGAGTGACTACTTAGTAAATAACATCCACTCATATGCGAATCTAAATACATATATTAATTACGGGATTAATTTATCCGATTTTTTACCCGCATCAAACGAAATCGGGGTAAGCAGTTGAATGTTTTCTTCTCATGGTTAATAAGTATTTAACATTGTCTTAAGATTTTTGCTTTGTTGTTGCTTTGAAATAAAAACATTTGTTACATCCTTACTCGTCACAAATGATATTCTGTCAGTTTAATCTTTAGCAGACTTATCCTGTAAATCTATTTCGTTTAAGTTAGGTTCAGTGGTTTTATGGCATGACAAACTTTGTTGGATTATTTATTGCCGAAATTAGAATTTTTTTTTTTTTTTTTTGCAAACAGGTATATGGTTTCAAGTAACAAAATATAACGGTCATTTGTAAATTTAGTGGCTAACGTACTGGACATCGACATCATAGTAAGCAAATTCAAACTCCAGTCACGCTATCATAGGGGCCTCCAATCGACTTTGCACGAGAAATATACACATGACAGGAAAATTTACAAAACATTTGTAAAAGTTATTTTATCGTAAAAAACATCTTTGTATTATTTGAAAGAAATAAGATTAAAGAAAACACTAATATTTCATTTTTTTTTTCATATCATAAAATTTCTAAAATTGTGTTTTAAATTAATGTTTATATTTGACCGCTCAAAAAGGGGACCTAATTAGAAAATAGAAAATGAAATTTTCGTCTAAAAATACAAAGTTTTTTAAAAATACAAAGTTTTTTAAAAAAGAAATCTCTCTAAAATCTGGTAACTTTCCAATTTTAATGAAATTTTCACGACTTATTCATTTATAAATATATCACTTTTTGAAATAGGTTTTGTGTGAGAAATATCATTAGATTTTTTAAAGATTTTTGTCATAAAAATAGATGTATTAATAATATGATACAATTGGTACCTATATAGATTTTTTAAAGAATCGGCCTAAAGTTAAAAAATTAAAATTGAAAATAATATATAAGAAAAATCAATTTAAATAGTAAATAAAATATACTCCTAAATTTAGAAATGTTTAAAAATAGTTAAAATGTGGAAAATACATCTTTGAAAGATGTTTTAAAATTATTTTTATCTTTTTACGATGTCATCACTACTTAAAAAAAACATTTTAAAATTATATAAACTCGAAATCTTTTTATATATATATATATATATATATATATATATAATTTTCTCAATAAAAAAGATATTAGTTTTCAAAAATGTTATTGTTGATAAAAAAATCAGAGACTATTTTTAGAAATATAGTTTTAATAATTTTTGTAATAAACAAAAAATACGGTCAATTAAAAGTATGGTGTTCCAGATCAGAAAGGAAATATATGGAGTTACATTCCTAAATGAAACATAAAAAGTAACAAGGAAAGATAGTTTCTTTTCCAAAAGAAATCTTATAATGATGAATATAAAAATCTTTTAAATATTTAAAATATTTTTTCTTATATTCTATATGTTGTTAGAATAATGTTAAATAAATCACAATTATACAATATTAGATATTCCTAGTATTGCATTAAAAATAAAAGATTCATTCCTACTAGGTTTAAAATATTTCTATTGTAATTTAATGAAATTCCAAACATTCTATCTCAAAAATTCGTAGAAAAATGAATTTTATTTCTATTTAAAGGTAAACATTTTATTTTATTTCATGTAATAGATAATTAAATGAAAAAATGTTTATGAATAGTTTTTATAAAACAATCATGTACAGGGATTGAATAAAGAGTCTCGTTCAAATTTCCATAAAAATTACTATGTTCGACAAGGAGTACCCAAAGAAGGCTTGAGGACATATCAGCAGAAATGTATATTATCATCTCAGAAATATAGACAGATAAAACAAAATCATTCTAAGAAAATTTCAAAATCTTTAAAGCTGGTTCTTTGTCTGATCTGGGTGTGTAATGTTTACAAAAGTTTTTCAAAACAATATTATCAAAAATATGAGCATGTTTTCTCTCCACGTTGAAAAAATGAAACTCAGAAATAAGCATAAAAAATATTACTTAATGAATAATATATGGCATATAGGCAATTCTCCGAACATATGACCGCTTCATATAAATCCTCCTTAGTGATCAGAGGTTTCAAAAATTTCAAGGTATGAAAAATTCCTCGAAATATAATCAAACTAAAACTGTAAAAGTTCTTCTGACTGAACACACAATTTACTCAAAAAGCACATAAAGACTTATCTACTAATAGGTATGAACTAAAAATGGGAAGGAAATGGCACAACATTTTAAAAAAATATTTTAAAACGTTAATAAAAAATTGAAAATGATCTTTTTCTGATTTCTTTTACGTTTAATATAAAGAATTATTGCCAAGTTTATGTGTTAAAAATAGAAAAATATTTCTGTTACACATAACATATTTTTGTTTACATTTTCAAAACTGACATAACACTTTAACATAAGCCACGCTAACTTTCTATAAGTGTAATTTGTGTTTTGTTACACTGTAAGAAAACACAAATTACTATCAGCAGTAGTGAATGTCTCAGCATTAAACTCGTAATAGATGGGTTATGAGAATATAAATGACAAATTTGTGATGGGATCTAATTCATTGTATTGTATCTCCTACAAACGAGTATGGCTACCCGAAAAAAGAAGAATTTTTACATCAAAAATTATATTCAATATTTTTTTCATAGAGATGGGATCTCATTATTTTAGCTATATATTTTTAATACAATCCAATCTTTAATTTAAAAAAATATGCATAGACAATTTTTAAAAATTTGTTAATTTTAAAACATCTCTAAAATAAAAAAAAGTTAGATGTTAAACTTTTGATATCAAATTCCGTAAAAAATAAGCTAACGATTAACAAAAAAACAAAAAAAAAAGATAACTATTTTTCTTATTTACGAGACTAAGTTTCAAAATGTAAGACGTTCTACCGACTTTGCATGATCATCGATTTTTTCATGTATGTTCCGTCATTTTATTCTCTTTCCAAATATGTAAAATTCATTTTCAGCTAACGAAAAAATTACGAAGAAACTTATTGTTCTGTATATGGGAAGTCGATGCGCGAAACAAAAAATAAGAAAAAGATAATTAGCTTTTTTGATTTATATCAAATATTTATTCAAGATAAAATTCATTCTTTTATTAATTCAGATATCGAACATTTTATCAAAATCGGATTATTTATTTTTGCTGATTTTTTAAAGAATTTCTTGTGATGAACAATTCACGCACCTGTTTATAAGGGGGTTATGAACAGGTGCGTTAATTTGCACATACTTATGTACTGAGCTTTGTTTAGTCTGATACACAAACTTCAAGTAGTTTATAATGTTTAAAAGGGGTCACCCATCTAAGTATTGAACAAGTTCATCGCTGCTTAATTTAAGTTTCATTGAGACTTGACCATGAATTACAATACACTATTTGTTATCTACAAAGCTTTGTTTAGTCTAGGACACAAGCATCAGGTTATTTACAGTAACTACTGGTTCTAATGGGTCACTCATCTATGTACTGAACAGGATAATTGTTGCTTAACTTCGATGAATTAGTGGGGGAAATTTTGATGACTAAATAATGATGCTATGGATTTATATAAAAAAAAGTTCTCAAAACATGACAGAAACTTGTGCATCAATCGAATACTACGAGGGTAGACATTCACTTCAAAATATTACTCACTATTTATCGGTGCATCGAAATTTTTGGAGTAATTTTCCAATACATAATCCATGTATCACTACTTCAACCGTCAGAGCTTTTTTTTTTTTTTTTCCAGGTTTTGTGAATATTTTTTTAGATTTCATATAAATCAGATCCTGATCAATACAAATGTTTTCTTTGTTTTTCACTAAACAGGAATCTACATGTAAAGTTTTGGTTGCTTAGTGGAAACCCTACTGTAAATAATACCTTTTCATCAAACCATGACTAATGGTTGGCGAAAGTTCGACCGAGCGTTACAATACAAAATGCTAACAAGAATCCACCACCCACACACATTTAATTCAGTAAACACAGAAGTCGAATCGTACATACGTGACTGACAAACTAAATATTTATGAGATTTTAAAATGTTATTACTAGTATTGAAAGTAAATCAAATGTTTGAATTCGTTTTAAGTTCCGCAAAGTTTTCCATTAATTTACTAAATGATTTTTATTAAAGAACAAAGTTCCAACAGTTTCAAAATATTGTCTTTTACATAATTGAACTGACATTTCAAAATGTGGTCCGCTTGAATTAAGAAAAACAAATTATTTTACTATCATGCATCGGGTTTTGAGAACATCTTTGTCAAATCACCACCAGCTAGACAATCCACGATGGAAACAAGAAATCTAAAATAATTGTGTGTTAGTCTAAAGATTAAATAATCCTGAGAGTATCTTTAAAAAATTGGTGCGTGTTTGTGATAGTTACTTAATCTGCATAAGTAACATAAGTCTGTAAAAAAATAAAAAATAACATTTTTTTTCTGAGAACAAAATACATTTTGCGGACCTTCTTTTTCTATAAAATATTGAATTTTCTCCCGTTGGAACCAGAACAACATATATATATATATATATATATATATATATATATATATATATATATATATATGATAGATAGATAGAGATGTATTTGAAAAAAAAACCCCAGATAATGTGTGTCTAATTGTTTGTTTTTGAGAGTTAAAAACAAGAACATTACGCAAGTACCCAACCCCTCCGTTCCCGGCAGGATGTGACCTAAGGTCAAATTTAAATGGGGAATAGCTGGTTTGAATTTTCCTTCTCCTCGACTGATTAACTAACCAAGACTAAAGAACAGTATGCCTTACTATTTATCCATAGTTGAGGGACAGATAGAGCCATGCCTTTTCAAAGAGCATTAGCATAAAGGAAAA
The DNA here is from genome assembly GCA_023376005.1 of Doryteuthis pealeii. Classification (NCBI taxonomy): domain Eukaryota; kingdom Metazoa; phylum Mollusca; class Cephalopoda; order Myopsida; family Loliginidae; genus Doryteuthis; species Doryteuthis pealeii. The sequence continues at coordinate 48,630,229 of CM042172.1, forward strand.
CGCACACAGCCTCCTCCATAATTTGAACTCCGATAGCCGATTTCATTTCTACCGAAGATGAAAATTGCCTCAAACGTGCTTTAATTACGTAAGTAAAGCCTAATTTCATTGCAAAACAAGGACTTGGTTGTTTTGTGATTCTGAAGGATACATTTTTAGAAGGAAAAAAATTAAGATTAAATTGCAGTGTGACAAAAAGGAAAATATTCTATCATGTTCACAAATGATCAAAGAAATTAAAATGTCGAACTCACAATAAACAATAAAAGACGGATTTTGTGCTTGTTCAAATAATTAGGACCAATATCTTGTGTAGCCTTTATGATAGAAAATAGTGGTCAGAAGTATTTGAAAAGATTCTTATTGCCATTCTACCTAGATTAGACATTCAGTCTCTCCTCACTAAAAAGATTGGCACAAGCAGTTGGTAGAGCGTTCGACTAGGAAACACAAGATTCCAGGTTCGATACAGACCCTTGCCAACTCAGCGTATGAGTAGCAAAGGGATGTGTACAGTAAAGTAAGGAGCTAATGGTAGGCGCCACGCCTACCATTAGCTCCATCTCAGACGCTAAGACAATCTCGCTAGTGAAAAAAGGATAAACTTCCTCGCTGTCTGGCTGATACCGACTTTAGGCCACCCCGACGACTTTATTCTCATTTCTACTCGCCTAGTTTCATACATTACTATATTTATTAATTTTGAACATTCCATAATTTCGAGAACTGATTGCCAAATCAAGTTCTCTTCACTTGTGAGTTTGACGCAACACAATCTCTTACGCTTAACTGCTTCTACATTTAACCTTGTTCCATACTTTACAATGATTAGAATTTATGAAAGGGTTAACTTTTATCCTAAACGTAATATTGGCGCAAAACAATCTTCCTCACCCATTTCCCGTGTGTGTATAAACTAAATGACAATACCTATTTTAAATCACTGACATGTATATCTGAAGTCGATTCATGTGTATGTCTGAGAAAAGGGACGCTTAACTCAGACACTAATTTGTTGTTTTTTTTTAAGTTGCTTCTTTCGATTCTTTCTTTGGAAAAGGCGTGTGTACTAAGAACAACAGTTTAATCAGACACACCCTCTATCGACACTTAATTAGATATCCCTCTCACGGTGTTGGAATGTAATACAAGGTTGATTTAGTTTGTGGACCTCACAGGAAGCAAACCTATTGAGAGTTATGCCAAAAAATAGCTCAGCTTCATAGGTATTCTCCTTTGGCACCAACCAATAAACCCAACCCTTACTCGTTTAGACAAGGAGTTACCTCATAAAAAAAGGTACCCAAGAACTGCGTTGATTTATTTCTATAGCACCCAATGTCCCAGGTAATTCATGTGTTTGTAAAATCTTTCAAAGTTTATGTGTGCAAATGTTTTCAGCAGAATTTTATTCCTTTTTGACTCATGTGATTTTACCGGAACAGATTCTCCAGATGAAAACGATAATTAAATTATTTGACCATGTCTAATCCTCATGTTATTCTTTTCTGGTGTAAACAGAACATTTTTGTAAGATTTAACAAGTTTAATGACAACAAGGATATTAGTATAGATTATCCATGCACATCAGTTCTCGAGACCGTTGGGATTTGATTCGTCGTTATAGAGAAAAAATTACATTTGTATTACATTTTATAGTGATGTAAATCTCACCCTCAGCGGGCATAATAGTATTATGATTTTGTGCCAGACTAAATATATCTTGTTAAATATCAATAGATTCCTTGTCGGAATTAGTTATTAGCTAGCTATTCTCGAGGGTCATTGCTATTGCAGTGAATTCTATCCACACTTTATGCTCTCTATTTTTAACCTTGTTCAAAATGAAAGTAATCTTTGAAAATAATTTACACGAGAGCTGAGGGAGCTACATATTTCCCAATGATGCCAATGGTCGGTGTTCCAGCTCAGCGGGAAGAGTAGAATCGGAAAATTCTGATGTTCAAAGTTGGTACACAATCGTAACAAAATCTTCTCGACATTTGGTCATACGATATACTAAGCTACACTACTTAAATATCAAGGTATAATCACATCCTGCTTCGGCTGTGGGTAAAATAATAAGGTAAATTGCGTTCTCTAGCCGTGGTAAGTCTAGGACACGAACAAACCTAGGACCTGCTGTCCCTAAGAGAGCCCAATGTTTGTTCAAGCAGCTCTTGCAATGAGACTAATGCAAAGCTGGATCACCTCTTGACTTTCCATTGTACAATATTAGTAACATTTTTGCACAGGCAAATTCTTGGCTTCAGTCTTGTTCCGACAAATTCTATAACAAAACAGGTACCATACGTTACGCATACATTTGACAAAATCTTGTTGCGTAGATAACATCTATTCTTCCATATAACCTTACCTAGCCCTATGTTTACATCTACGCGCAGATCCATGGTGTCGCGAGACTAACGGTTTTAACCACCACAACGTAATGGAAAAAGTTCTCTGTCTCTGTCACTGTAATCATTATGTTCCAGCTCAGTGAAGTAAACTTATTTAGTTAAATATCTCTATCATTTCCGGAGAGAGTTTATATAATTCACGCTGCTATTTTGATGTCATTTACTCGTCCCACTAAAGCTAACATGTATTAATAGCATGTGAATTTTATGATTGTACTATATCTACTAGAACACATACTGTTTCTCTGCCATTTACCTGTTCTTCGATAAACCTTAAGAAAAACTGAATATTTATTTTTTTAAATACTGACACCATTCAAAAACCAAAATAGATATAATGTTGTAGGTAAACTATTTTAAGATGATGACGTATTCCCGAAATGTGAACAAAGACCAAATGGGAAAAATTCTTAAACGTTAAACAAAACTAAAGTTATAATTATGTAAAGATGACCTATGTTAATTATAATATATATATATATATATATATATATATATATATATATATATTGATTTAATAATTTATTTTTCTTCAGAACTAATCGCATCCGAAGAATTTATTAAACAATGTTCGTATATGTGTGTGTGTGATATGTATTTCTTGTATACAAATCAGCTGTTTTTCTCAGATCAAAAGATTATCTGCCCCTTAGAATTGAAAATAATATTCTATTTACCATAACACAGTTATGGAATTTTATTTATCACCATAACAAAATTATATTTGTAATACGTCACCAGATGACTTCTCTACAGAGAAATGGACAATTCAATCATCGCTATGAAGTAGACTCTTCTGGTGACGTAAAATGGTGTTACATAATAATGCGGTCCCATTAATATTGTTGGAGAGAAGAAAACAACAGAAAATATGTATTTGTACAATGTATTAATTGCGCTTGAAATTCTTTTGATCCTTGTTCAGAATAACAAACAAAGAAAATTTACGAATCAGTTACAGTTATTTGATTCATTTTCTTTTTTTCTTTGCTAAACAGTTACAGTTATATCCTAAAAGAACTAAATACCATTCAGCCATTTATGTTCAGAAAAGTTTGAAATATTTGCTGTTTAATATTTCAATATGATTCAATAAAGAAAACTGCTGTGGTAATGTAGAAAAATGTAGAAATGTAATATGTACATTTACCATCCAAATAAAAATAAATTTCAGTTATTTGCTCCATTTTTTTAAATTTACATTTTAGTCCCTGATATTATTTGTCGGCAATCAGACGAAATTCGCCATCTTAGTGATTGAGGGGAAAGACTGAATAGATAATACAGTTTGGGAAATCGTAGCGAATTGAATATGTAGATCTGGGATATAATTACTCAGTAAAAATAAAATAAAATAAAATAACGGATATTTATTTTAGAAATACTTACACTACTTACACATTTAAAGAACCATAATAGGTATTGTAATGTTGTGGGGTAATTATTTTGTGAGATGATGACGTCTTCCAAGCATCTGTTACATGTTATATGTCTGCGAAGAAAAGGTAGAATAGGAAACTTCTTAAATATTATACAAAACTAAAGATAAAATTAAATAAAGATGTCACTGAAACTGGATGGTGAATGTAGGTATTACATACCTATATAAAGTTTTTGCACATCGCTACAGACATTTCATTAGTATAACATTCTGGACAAAAAGTGTTGCATAAAAAACTTACGATCAAGTCACAAGTAAAGCACCCGGTCCCTGCCAGATCACCGAAGTTAAGCAGCGATGGGTGACTTACTTAATAACAGCAGATACTGTAAGCAATCTGAAGCCTGTGTTCCTAAGAAAATCTTAGTAAATAGCAAAGGAGAGTTACTTAAAATGAGAAGTAGGTGCAGTGAAAACGCCGCAAGTGAGAATTTTCTATTACGATTATAATAAAATCTATGGCTAATACGTTCCAAGGAGACAAATGTTGGTGAATGAAGGCAAAGCACGAAATCAACTTAGGAGATTTAAGTAGACGCTGTTGACAGATTTCAAATTGAGGAGTACGCGACGAGGCAGGTGATGATCGCGAAAAGTGACTGGAATATTGTGATAAGATGCGAGGTTACAAGGAGGTACTTTTTATAATGCATTGGTATGATAAATGTTATTTGGTTCAGGTAGTTTACCTTTCACCTGCAAAAGAAGTTAGATTTTCATTGACAATGGAGTGATTTGATATTTCAGTATGAGAATCTGAATGAGAGAAGCTCTGTCGAAACAAGTTTTGACAGAACTCCTCATTCAGATTCGCTGGTGGCTTGATAGCTGTCACGGGATGGAAAAAGATAGAAAAACTGAAGTTCCTTCTGGTTTTGATCAATTGTTTTTGAGACACCGTGCAAAGGTTGGTTTAGGTTTTGGATGCATTTAGACTATCTCTTCTTTCCGATTGATATAATAAAATGACTATGATAAAGAGTTTCTACTCTCCGAAATCAGTTTAAATTCTGAGCCGGCTTGAAAAGCGAAATAAACGTGGCAGATAAAAAAAAATGAAAATTCATTTTTTACTTCTTTCGATATTAGTATGAAAAACTACAACCAACAGCTTTTGGGCCTGGTTCAGTATCAAGTGAACATCTTGATAAATTTGACACTTAAAAAAAACTATTACCCTTGGTAAACTTATTTGGTTAAATATCTGTATCATTTCCGGAGAGAGCTTATGTAATTCACGCTGCTATTTTGATATCATTTACTCATCCACTAAAGCTAACATGTATTAATAGCATGCGAATTTTATGATTGTACTAATCTACTAGAACACACCTGTTTCTCAGCCATTAGTGTAATTGCTACTATTAATTGACAAACCGATTGCCGAGACCGACGCAAATCCAGGTCAGCATTTAAAAGACAAAACCACAGCTTCTTTAAACGAAACCTTTTATTAACTGAACAAAGAAAGAAACAAACAGTTTTATATGATGGTATTGTGTACCGCAGGGAAGCCTAGCACAACAAATAAGCAAAAAAAATTGTAGAACTGCTTCTTGTCAGCTCCAAATGATATCTGGCTGGTTCTGTCGAAGGGAATATGGCAAGAGTAGTTCTCTTCACAGGAAATAATCATTACGCTTCGAGAATAGAATTATTTTTATCTTAGAAACACAACCCCATATATATGTAAGAATGGAAAGGGAATTGAATCCGACCATATGAGGAAAAAATGAGTAAAGAAAAGAAATGTAGATGGATAAAAATGAATTTAATCGATATCACTTTTAATCGATATCACTTACACATGTGTTTCGGTCCGTTTATCAAAATGTATACGGATTACGCTATTATTATTAAAATAATCAGATGAAGTTGAAATGATAATAATAATAATAATAATAATAATAATAATAATAATAATAATAATAATAATAATAATAATAATAATAATAATAATAATAGGAAAAATGTAAAAATATTCCGTACACAGAGAGATTTTTTACGACCTTCATCAGAGTGAATTTTTTATTTTTTGAGTACAGACAATTGACAAAATCTTGTTGCGTAGATAACATCTATTCTTCCATATAACCTTACCTAGCCCTATGTTTACATCTACGCGCAGATCCATGGTGTCGCGAGACTAACGGTTTTAACCACCACAACGTAATGGAAAAAGTTCTCTGTCTCTCTAATCATTATGTTCCAGCTCAGTGAAGTAAACTTATTTAGTTAAATATCTCTATCATTTCCGGAGAGAGTTTATATAATTCACGCTGCTATTTTGATGTCATTTACTCGTCCCACTAAAGCTAACATGTATTAATAGGCATGTGAATTTTATGATTGTACTATATCTACTAGAACACATACTGTTTCTCGGCCATTTACCTGTTCTTCGATAAACCTTAAGAAAAATGAATATTTATTTTTTTAAATACTGACACCATTCAAAAACCAAAATAGATATAATGTTGTAGGTAAACTATTTTAAGATGATGACGTATTCCCGAAATGTGAACAAAGACCAAATGGGAAAAATTCTTAAACGTTAAACAAAACTAAAGTTATAATTATGTAAAGATGACCTATGTTAATTATTAATTTATATATATATATATATAATATATATATATATATATATATTGATTTAAATAATTTATTTTTCTCAGAACTAATCGCATCCGAAGAATTTATTAAACAATGTTCGTATATGTGTGTGTGTGATATGTATTTCTTGTATACAAATCAGCTGTTTTTCTCAGATCAAAAGATTATCTGCCCCTTAGAATTGAAAATAATATTCTATTTACCATAACACAGTTATGGAATTTTATTTATCACCATAACAAAATTATATTTGTAATACGTCACCAGATGACTTCTCTACAGAGAAATGGACAATTCAATCATCGCTATGAAGTAGACTCTTCTGGTGACGTAAAATGGTGTTACATAATAATGCGGTCCCATTAATATTGTTGGAGAGAAGAAAACAACAGAAAATATGTATTTGTACAATGTATTAATTGCGCTTGAAATTCTTTTGATCCTTGTTCAGAATAACAAAACAAAGAAAATTTACGAATCAGTTACAGTTATTTGATTCATTTTCTTTTTTTCTTTGCTAAACAGTTACAGTTATATCCTAAAAGAACTAAATACCATTCAGCCATTTATGTTCAGAAAAGTTTGAAATATTTGCTGTTTAATATTTCAATATGATTCAATAAAGAAAACTGCTGTGGTAATGTAGAAAAATGTAGAAATGTAATATGTACATTTACCATCCAAATAAAAATAAATTTCAGTTATTTGCTCCATTTTTTTAAATTTACATTTTAGTCCCTGATATTATTTGTCGGCAATCAGACGAAATTCGCCATCTTAGTGATTGAGGGGAAAGACTGAATAGATAATACAGTTTGGGAAATCGTAGCGAATTGAATATGTAGATCTGGGATATAATTACTCAGTAAAAATAAAATAAAATAAAATAACGGATATTTATTTTAGAAATACTTACACTACTTACACATTTAAAGAACCATAATAGGTATTGTAATGTTGTGGGGTAATTATTTTGTGAGATGATGACGTCTTCCAAGCATCTGTTACATGTTATATGTCTGCGAAGAAAAGGTAGAATAGGAAACTTCTTAAATATTATACAAAACTAAAGATAAAATTAAATAAAGATGTCACTGAAACTGGATGGTGAATGTAGGTATTACATACCTATATAAAGTTTTTGCACATCGCTACAGACATTTCATTAGTATAACATTCTGGACAAAAAGTGTTGCATAAAAAACTTACGATCAAGTCACAAGTAAAGCACCCGGTCCCTGCCAGATCACCGAAGTTAAGCAGCGATGGGTGACTTACTTAATAACAGCAGATACTGTAAGCAATCTGAAGCCTGTGTTCCTAAGAAAATCTTAGTAAATAGCAAAGGAGAGTTACTTAAAATGAGAAGTAGGTGCAGTGAAAACGCCGCAAGTGAGAATTTTCAATTACGATTATAATAAAATCTATGGCTAATACGTTCCAAGGAGACAAATGTTGGTGAATGAAGGCAAAGCACGAAATCAACTTAGGAGATTTAAGTAGACGCTGTTGACAGATTTCAAATTGAGGAGTACGCGACGAGGCAGGTGATGATCGCGAAAAGTGACTGGAATATTGTGATAAGATGCGAGGTTACAAGGAGGTACTTTTTATAATGCATTGGTATGATAAATGTTATTTGGTTCAGGTAGTTTACCTTTCACCTGCAAAAGAAGTTAGATTTTCATTGACAATGGAGTGATTTGATATTTCAGTATGAGAATCTGAATGAGAGAAGCTCTGTCGAAACAAGTTTTGACAGAACTCCTCATTCAGATTCTCTGGTGGCTTGATAGCTGTCACGGGATGGAAAAAGATAGAAAAACTGAAGTTCCTTCTGGTTTTGATCAATTGTTTTTGAGACACCGTGCAAAGGTTGGTTTAGGTTTTGGATGCATTTAGACTATCTCTTCTTTCCGATTGATATGATAAAATGACTATGATAAAGAGTTTCTACTCTCCGAAATCAGTTTAAATTCTGAGCCGGCTTGAAAAGCGAAATAAACGTGGCAGATAAAAAAAAATGAAAATTCATTTTTTACTTCTTTCGATATTAGTATGAAAAACTACAACCAACAGCTTTTGGGCCTGGTTCAGTATCAAGTGAACATCTTGATAAATTTGACGCTTAAAAAAAAACTATTACCCTTGGTAAACTTATTTGGTTAAATATCTGTATCATTTCCGGAGAGAGCTTATGTAATTCACGCTGCTATTTTGATATCATTTACTCATCCCACTAAAGCTAACATGTATTAATAGCATGCGAATTTTATGATTGTACTATATCTACTAGAACACACCTGTTTCTCAGCCATTAGTGTAATTGCTACTATTAATTGACAAACCGATTGCCGAGACCGACGCAAATCCAGGTCAGCATTTAAAAGACAAAACCACAGCTTCTTTAAACGAAACCTTTTATTAACTGAACAAAGAAAGAAACAAACAGTTTTATATGATGGTATTGTGTACCGCAGGGAAGCCTAGCACAACAAATAAGCAAAACAATTGTAGAACTGCTTCTTGTCAGCTCCAAATGATATCTGGCTGGGTCTGTCGAAGGGAATATGGCAAGAGTAGTTCTCTTCACAGGAAATAATCATTACGCTTCGAGAATAGAATTATTTTTATCTTAGAAACACAACCCCATATATATGTAAGAATGGAAAGGGAATTGAATCCGACCATATGAGGAAAAAATGAGTAAAGAAAAGAAATGTAGATGGATAAAAATGAATTTAATCGATATCACTTTTAATCGATATCACTTACACATGTGTTTCGGTCCGTTTATCAAAATGTATACGGATTACGCTATTATTATTAAAATAATCAGATGAAGTTGAAATGATGATAATAATAATAATAATAATAATAATAATAATAATAATAGGAAAAATGTAAAAATATTCCGTACACAGAGAGATTTTTTACGACCTTCATCAGAGTGAATTTTTTATTTTTTGAGTACAGACAAAAATCCGTTGGAGACAAAACAGAATTTTAAAATGTTCGAAAAAAGAATATTTTTTTAATTATTTGGAACGCAGAGACCGTTAAAAATTTGAAAGTGTTGGTGGATGGATACAGTTTGTATTGCAAAGAATAAAATGTTATTAATATTCTTAAACTTGTTGATGATTGAATGAAGCGTGTTTTCATTGTTATTATTTGGGAAAAAAAGAAAGAAGAAAGAAATCGGTGAAAACCAAAAAGAGTTATCCACTCAAAATGAGCGAATGGGTCAAGTATGTTTTATTGTTTATGGAATATTGTGTTATATAATAAATTGAAATTAATTAATGAATTGTCAAATAATGTGATGTGGTGATATTATTTAATAAATGTTTGTGTATTAAATTTGTACGAAAATTTTTAAAGAAAATAAATGTAGATAAAGGTATGTAATTAAAGTTATTAATAAATGTAAGTTGAAAAAAGAAAAATTATTGTAGTTAAGAATAGAAGTAAATGGTTATAAATAGATGGGCTTGTTGTCACTTGATTTTTGTTTTATTATATATTTTATTTTTAGTTTAGTAAAAAGGGGCAAATAATTTTGTTTTATTATATTTTATTTTAGTAAAAAGGGGCAAGTTGTATTTATGTGAAGTAAAACAAGAAGGTGAAGTAGAAATAAAGTAATATTGATAAAAAATATTAAAATGTGGTGATCTTGTGATCTTAATATATTAATGGTTGATAGTTGATGTAAGGTAAAAATGTATGTATGAATAGTAGGTGGTTAGTTTATAGATAGGTAAAGAAATTAAATTAATGAAATACTCATAGTAAAAAATGAAAGTTTTGGTGGATGGATACTGTTTGTACTGCAAAGAATAAAATGTTATTAATGATCCTAAACTAGTTGATAAGTGAATGAAGCGTGTTTAAATAAAGTAATTATAATGATATATTAGTGGTAAATAGTTATATAATGTAAACATTTTTGATTAATAAATTGATTAATAGATTTTAGTTTAAAAATGGGTAAGTTGTCAAAGTAATGAATATCTAAAGGTATTGTTAAGGGTAAAAATAAGAATAAAAAGAGTATAGAAATGTGTAGGAGAAAAAACATAAGTTAATATGTTAATGTTAGGTAAAATTATTATGGTGAAGTTCTAAAAATGATGTTTAGTTAAATCAATATAAATAGAAAAGCATATTATTCAGTTAAAAGATGGTTATTGGATAGTGGTTTAAATAATAATTGAATTAATTGTCACTATACTTTTTATTTCTATTTTTAAGTCTTATTTATTTTATGTAGTATAATTATAAAAAGGAAAAATAATAAAAATAATATAACTAGTGTATGTGGTGTGGGAGTTTTATTTATGTAAAAAAATAATTTATTAATTATATTTATTTATATTTATTTATTAGTTTTATAGAAATATTATTTATTTATATAATTATTTGTTTTATATATTAGATAGTTTATTAGAGTAGAAAAATGTATATGCGTATGTATGAATAGTGGGTGGTTAATTTTCATTTTTATCCATCTACATTTCTTTACTCATTTTTTCCTCATATATATAAGTAAAGTCGTCGGGGCGGCCTAATGTTGATATCAGCCAATCAGCAAGGGAGTCTATCCCCTTTTCACTAGCGCTAGCACAAGGAGATTGTTTTTGCATCTGAGGTGGAGCGCCACACCTACCATCAGCTCCTTACTTTACCGCACAGATCCCTGTGCTACTCATAATGCTGAGTTGGCGAGGACCGGTATCAAACTAGGAAGCTTGTGATTTCTAGCCGTACGCTCTACCGATTGAGTTAATCCGACCCTGATTATATATATATATATATATATATATATATATACATTGAGGCTCGAGCGCTTTGGTCACTACATCTGAAAATACACACACAGAAACGAAAAACAATACAAACTTACTTAGATGCAAAAAAAAAACAACAAAAAAACCCCACTTAACCTGGCAATATTTAACGTTCGAACGCTAAGAACGATAAGCCAACTACCCGAGCTAATTGCATCCGCGGCCGAAAAAAATATAGACATCATATGCGTACAAGAACACAGGTTTGAGCATAGTGATCTAGAAGTAAAATACCATGAATTTAGTAATGGCTGGACATTTGCCTCGGCATCAGCATGGAAAAACTGTTAATGCCACCAGGAATACTTCTCAGTCCTCTAGCACTAAAATCAGTGAACAGGATAGAAAAAATCCAACCGAGAATTATAAGTACTACGTTTAATGGCAATCCTAGCCTGACAATAGTCTCGTGTTACAGCCCCACAAACATAAGCACAGAAAATGACATAGAAACGTTTTACAACGAGCTATCCTCCCTGTGTAGAGACACTCCCAAACATAACGTACTTATCATTGGAGGAGACATGAACGCGAAGATAGGCAGAAACGAAAACAATAAATTCTGCTTACACGACACCCAAAATAGGAATGGAGAACTCCTAGCCGAGTTCTCGCTTGAGAACCGGCTTATATGTCTAAACACTAAATTCCAAAAGCGAAAAGGCAAATTATGGACATACACGTACCCAAATAACTCAAAAGCGCAACTAGACTACATCCTAATAAATAGAAAATGGTCAAACAGTGCTATGAACTGCGAAGCATATTTCTCTTTCGAAGGAGTATCCTCCAATCACAGAATAGTCACAGCCAAAATACGCCTAAGCCTACGCAAAAACAAAAAGGCAAACCAGTAAATCGAAACGATACGACTGGTCCTCACTTGCTAACAGCGACATACGCAATCGCTACTCAGTAACAGTTAGGAATAAATTTGACATCCTCCAGGAGACCTCAGCAACTTACACTCCAAATGAGGAATATAAAAATTGTGTCAATGCCCACCTAGAAGCTGCAGCAGAATGTATACCAACCAAACCAAAAAACAAACATACTGTCCCCTGGGAGACAGAAACAATTAGACTAAAAAGGAGAGATATTAAAAAAGCATCCCAACACATGAAAAATAACCCAACTAATACCAACAAAGAAAATCTTAAGAAAGCACAGGTAGGACTAACAGAAATATACAAAAAGGAACAGATGGAATACATACAAGAAAAAATAAATAAAATCAGTCAGGCAGTAGAAGACAGACAGTCGCGTTTAGCATGGCAAACTGTAAACGAAGTTAGTGGCAAGAAAAGTAGCACTAGATCAAAGCTAAAGGCAAACAGCCAAAAAGATAGACTCCAAAAATGGAAAGACCACTTCCAGAAATTGCTGGGAACTCCCCCTAAACCCATAGAAAATGACATACAAAAAATAACAAATGACGAACTAGACATTAAGCTAGGGGATTTCACGATAGAAGAACTCAATGAAGTACTAAGTAAGTTTAAAAATAGAAAGACCGCGGGCCTCGACGAAGTACCACCTGAGATCTGGAAAATAAGGAAATTTGATAATATACTACCTAGACTATGCAATACAGTATACAGACAAAATTCGATAGAAAAATGGACGAAGGGATGCATTCTCCCATTCCCCAAAAAAGGCGATCTAGGACTCGCCAAGAATTACAGAGGCATTACCCTCACTGCCAAGATATATAATGCCCTTCTCCTTAACCGCATCCGACCAGAAATAGAGAAAATCCTTAGAAAATATCAAAATGGATTCCGCAGAAACCGATTTACAACCACACAAATTCTGACCATTCGCCGAATCATAGAGGGGGTTCGAGCAAAGAATCTCGAGGCAACCCTACTATTTTTAGACTTCTCCAAAGCATTTGACTCCATACACAGAGGGAAAATGGAGCAAATACTGCTAGCATATGGCCTACCCAAGGAAACGGTTAACGCCATAATGATGCTCTACCAAAATACAAAAGCAATGGTACGTTCACCAGATGGCGACACAGACTTCTTTGACATTGTCGCCGGAGTCCTACAAGGGGATACACTAGCACCATATATATTCATCATATGCCTAGATTACGTACTCAGAACATCACTAGACACCATAAAAGAAAATGGCCTCACACTAAAAAAAGCAATAAGCAAGCGATATCCCGCACATACTATTACGGATGCGGACTATGCTGATGATCTGGCACTACTCGCAAATACACCTGCACAAGCCGAATCCCTACTACATAGCCTAGAAAATGCAGCACGAAATGTCGGCCTGTACGTGAACTCTGATAAAACCCAGTTCATGTCTTTCAAAAACAAAAGCGACATTTCAACCATCGACGGCAAACTCCTAAACTCTGTAGAACAATTTAGATATTTAGGCAGTAACATCTCCTCCACAGAAAATGACGTTAGTGCACGTATAGGAAAAGCATGGGCCGCTATAAATAAACTATCGATCATATGGAAATCCAACCTCACATACAAGTTAAAGAGACGGTTCTTCCAGGCCGTTGTCATATTAGTACTGCTGTATGGCTGCACCACCTGGACACTAACTAAGCGACTAGAGAATAAACTAGATGGGAGCTGCACAAGAATGCTGCGGGTGATCCTGAACAAGACATAGAAACAACACCCTACGAAAAAACAGCTATACGGCCACCTGCCACATATCACACAAACGATCAGAGTAAGACGACAAGAGACCCGCGGGACACTGCTGGAGAAGCAAGGACGAACTCATAAGCGACGTCCTCCTGTGGAAGCCAGCACAAGGACAAGCCAGTGTGTGCCGACCAGCAAAAACGTACATTGATCAGCTCTGTGTGGATGCAGGATGCTGCATAGAGGACCTCCCGAGAATGATGAGCGATAGGGACGGATGGAGAGAGATTGTCATGGATATCCGCGCTGAAAGCGCGACATGATGATGATATATACATATACACACATATATACACACACACACACACATATATATACATACACACATATATACACACACACACACATATATATATACATATACACACATATATACATATACATATACACACATATATACATATACACACACACACATATACATATACATATACATATACACACACATACATATACACACATACACACATACACACACACATATACATATACACACATATACATATACACACACACATATATACATATACACACACACACACACACACATACACACACATATACATATATATACACACACACACATATATACACACACATACACATATATATATACACACACACACATATATACACACACACACATATATATACACACACATACACATATATACACACACACATATATACACACACATACACACACATATACATACACACACATATACACATACACACACACATATACACATATACACACACACATATACACATATACACACACACATATACACATATACACACACACATACATACACACACACATATACACATATAAAGATTGATGAATAATGGAGTCAGGAGAGTATAGTATAATAGCAAATTAACTATATATACACATAGACGTTGTGTCATGGTTATTGTCGTAGTCCAAATCCTGGACGGGGCTAGCTTACATTTCACATGGGGTTGATGACCTTGAAATGGTATGAATCCCGCTATTCTCCCTCCAACTATGAGTAAATAAGACAGCCCGAACTCTTTAATCTTGGTTAGCTAACTGGTCTAGAAGACAAAATCTTGATTGCCAATTAAGTATAAGAAATTTTTCTGCCCATGCAAATACTTACATTTTCACCTACAGTGGGCCGTATGATCATCAGATGGATAACAGTATCGTGTATTAGTATTTTATACTAAATTTGACAGTATGTGTGTGATAAAGAGCATTACAAAAGTACAACAAGTAACACACACACACACATATATATATATATATATATATATACACACATACACACATATATATATATAAAACGATAAAAGGCAGTCATCTTATCATCGATGTCTTAGAATATGCCAATTGCATCCTCTGCAGATGAGTAAAGACATCACCCCACCAAAATGGTGTCCTCGCTATGACACTAAACTGCATCCCTTCTGATCAAGTTCTGGAGATTTTAGAGTTACTCCGTTATGGTTATTACTCACTGGTTCATTCACAACCAGTGGCAGTATTTGTAAAACAATTATCTATGGATTAGAATACCCGGCTGCTGGTGGATTATCAAACAAAAAAATCAAAATAAGTTCTAAAAGGCTGTCAATTTAATTAAATTTATATTATGGCATTTTCCCCCAATTGTGTAATTTGCTGCAAAATTAAAAAGAAAAAATATATTACATTAAAAAGAAAAAAAGGCAGAGGAAAAGAAGAAAAAAACAAGGAAGAATTGAGGATTTACAGAGAGAAAGAAAAATTATTATGAATATAAAAGGGGAATAACTTGAAGAATAGTGTTAATTATCTAATGATTGAGTTATCAAAATGTGGGAAACCTCAAGTAATGGACAACATAGGAAAGCCTGCTAAAGGTGCCAAAAATAACCCAGCTTCGTCGGCATTCCTCTCTTGGATTGCCGGGTAATAAACCCAGCCATTTAGATGAGCTGCCTGGAGAGGCAAAACACGCGGGAACTGACCTGATTTATTTTACCCCCAGTGCAACACACAAATGTGCATATCCGGTAAAATCATCGTAATGTAGATTTATTGCAGATTATTTGTGGCTAAATTTTATCATTGATTTAAAAAATACGCGTTTTTATCTTATTGATCTTTTCAGCTCTTCTTTCTTTGGACAATTTGATTTCAACCATTTACAAAATATTTCTATAGTAATTCATATGCAATAATTTATATATAACGGAGATTTGGTCTATTTGTAACCGAAACTGCGTCACGGTTTATGTCAATGTATGTTTCAGGAATTAAGTAAGTATAAGTAAAATTATCATATAAAATAGAGTACACCACTAATATATATATACTCAGAAATTTAGTACGCAGCCTTCGATGGTCTACCGTGTTTTTAAAACAAGTTTTAATAAATACATGCCCGGTATTGCGCACACGAAGGGATTGAAAAGTGCTCGTACCATTCTGAGAGAAACTTTAAAAATGATGTACGTTTGCGTAGTGTTTTGAACAGGATTAATATGATATGTAATTTCAGA
Organism: Doryteuthis pealeii; assembly: GCA_023376005.1. NCBI lineage: Eukaryota > Metazoa > Mollusca > Cephalopoda > Myopsida > Loliginidae > Doryteuthis > Doryteuthis pealeii. Next base: position 48,646,760 of record CM042172.1, read on the forward strand.
GCTCTCTCTCTCTCTCTCTCTATATATATATATATATATATATATATATATATATATATATATATATATATTGGAATGAAGTGCTTTACTTTAGCTCCTTCTGGAAAAGAAAATGATTGATTCGAACAAGTACTGCTTTTATTTAGACTTTCTTAACAAAAAAAAAAGCGATTTTAATGCAGACGTTTTTCATCAATTGTTATCTTCAATTGAAGATAACAATTGATGAAAAACGTCTGCATTAAAATCGCTTTTTTTTTTTGTTAAGAAAGATTAAAAGATTCTATGAAGAGGGATTTCTTATGTATTGGGGGAAAAACACAGCGCTCGATGTTGATAATGATTCTTCTATTTAGAAAAGAGTGAAGATATTAACATTTCATAAGTGTTTTCGCTATTTCAAGAATTTTGATGATTAAATGATGATGGCCGATGCTATTGCAGATCTTACATTATCTTTCACGAAGATAATGGAAAAAACGTTATTATATTTAATAAAGTTAATGGTTAAAACAACAAAAAATATTTTTTTAAAGATTTTAATTCAATAAATAGAACGAAATTTTTTGGACAACAAAATTGCAACACTTCTAATCAGACCAAAAATTCCTTTTATTTATTTTTTTTGTATGCATATGCTTAACAAATATTGAATATTTCTTTTATTAACAAACAGAATGTTTTATATGCCAAACTTATTCAGTATCGGAAGTTTATCACAAACAACATATAATCAATTAATTATTGATTAATAAAAGATTAACTAAAGAATTTGTTTTTATCAATTTTCAAACGATTAAAATTGGCTAAATGCCAGTTGCTTTTCGGATTGATTTATTTCTTATTGATTACAGTTGAAATGTCCGGTGTATTACACCCTCCCTACTCTGCTAGATTGGTACAAGAACTGTTGACTTAAAAAAAAAAAAAAACAAGCCCCAAAAGGTCGAATGGCTGTTTGAAAGAGTTTCCCTTTCTGTTCTTTGGAGCAACGTATTTTTTATTTTTCGGATTGGAGATAGGAAATGAATGACCGTCACTTTTTTAAAAAATTGCGTCATTATTTTATAATAAAAAAAAAAAGTATTTATATTTTTAATTAGAATGGATATTGGACACGAACTGCCAGCAGTCGTATAAATCCAACCCTATCAAAAGAAAAACAGAACTTAAACAAAAACAGCATAGACGAGAGAAATACGCCAATTACGAGAAGAAGAAAAAAGAAATACAAAAGTCGTCTAACAAAATATAGATAAGTAACATCGGATCCATTAATAAAAAAGGGATTCACTACTTGATCGCACAAATTTTACAGGCAATGATCATTTCCAATTAAAATATGACTTTACCAAATTTTGACAGATTTCAATCGCTACCCCTTACGTCTTCACAGCAAGATTTTGTGGAATTAACTTTTGGACTGGAACTTAAAATTTCTACCAAATATTTACTTTGAAGCTGCATTGAAATAAACCATTTGCAATGTATTGGTTACTTTTTTTTGTTTGGTTGGTTAGTTTTACGCCATATCAACTACAGTGGGTCACTTAATACCGGCAAAGTTTTGAAAAATTCATAGCGATAGTTTCGAAGACATTTTTTGTACTCACAGTATATTTTATAATTATCTATAATAACAGTTAATTATAATCGTCTATTTTAATTTTATATTAAGTAAGCACTTTGTCTATGAGAATTGTATCTGTTATATGAGACTTCATTAATATCATGTTAACAGAAGATAGAACTAAACGTGATTTATGAAATGAATTAATCTTTTTATGACAATTTCAACAAAGACTGCATACAAATTACAAAATATTCAAGGAATAAAAAAACAAAATCATTCAAATATGGTAAATAGTAAACCATTAATATTGCAGGATCCTAAACACAAAAAACTTATTCTCTCCTATTAATCTAAGAAAACTCTCGATTCAAACCAACTGTATTCTGCTTAAAATTCAAAACTTCTTATCGGGAGATTAATGGTTAAGTTTTACCAGTATTAATTCTAATTTAATCTCTATTAAAATTAAAGGAATATCAGTCAATTTGAATATTTTTTCAAATACCAATCAATCATACTTACATTTCCGATTCTTCACTTTCACGTATTACTCTTCCACACATTCATATACACAGATATTATAAATTAAGTTTTTAATTAAATTCTGAAGTCAATATATATATATATATATATATATATATATATATATGTATGTGTGTGTGTGTGTGTGTTACGGTCAGGAAACCTGTTCTCAACATAAAAATGTTGTTATCATATAACGGGATATTTTCGAAAATTCAAATATCTCCGACTCGTGATTTTTCTCACAGATATAAATTCCTCGTGATTCTTTCCACTCTTTTCTTCTTTTTTTATCTGGTTACTTGAGTGATCTGAAAGGATTCTAATCGACCGATGTTCCTGTTTATCAATTCACCGACTAATGCCACCATCCCCAACCAATAGACCTGCCTAAGTAAATAATCATGTTATGTATAAAAGGTTACTATATTAATTAGCAATAATTTACAAAGTTTCATGTAGAAATTTCGAATATTATAGAGATAAACTTCTAGCCTTAAATACACATTACTTTACTGATGGAACCGCCAGTACCTCTTATTTTCTTCATTGTACCAACTCAAAAATATATGGTAGAAAAATCAAATTAAATAATGAATTTCCCACTGCAAACCACTGGTTACTTTTGTGTTGCAGGTGGATAGAAGTAAAGGGTTCATAACAAGCATTTTATCCGTGCAATGAAGATTTAGAGAACGAAGGTGGCGAATCTGAGACGTGCGTATTGAATAATAAGGTAGTCTGTTTTTGTTGTTGTTTTTTAAGTGGTGGGGATATACAGTGAAGCATATGGTGGCCATTTGGAATATTTAATGAATATTGAGAAAGATATCCCAGTTTTGGGGTCATGAGTTACTTCGCCTGCCGGAAGACACAATTTAAAATAACATTAAAGCTTTATTTAAAAACATGTAAGGAATTTACAAATTAAGGTGACCTACTTTATACGATTTTTAAACAAGATCCTGGAAGAGGAAAAACATAAGATTTCAAAAAAATACAACAGGACGAACCCCCTCATACGTTTAATTACCAATCACTATTTCACTTACTCTTGAAACATTGATTAGAATAAGACTACATTGGGAAATATATTTTAGACAATAAATATAAGCATAAAGTATATAGATAAAAGTATTTGATAATGATTTTGATTTGGTTTGGTTTATTTAATAACATATTAATAAACCCATTAAATGGATTATGGAATGTAACTCACCAGATCTTGATTTATGCAAATCAAGTAATATTTTAAATGCTTCATTCATTTTCTACTGAAATGGTTTTGCATAAATTATTTTTTATTGTTGGTCTTCCATCTAAGCTAAATATCTTATGGAGGTGGCATAAGTAACCCCCACATCAAATTGGCTTACAGTTTATAGTAAAATTGCGCCCAGTCTGAAATATTGCTCGCAATTGCATTCACATTTAATTTAAACTGAAATTAATATGAAATGACAATGGTTATCGCCGTAGAAAATGGACTCGACGAACCGAGGTCATCTTCTGAACGAGATTGTTTGAATAGTACTGCCTTGGTGTTAAAGGAAACCCATTTTGGAGAAGGACATCTCGGAATTTAAATCTTCAACGAGCATGGCAGAATCTGGAATCCCTAAGGTTGTCCGATGTTGTGTTCAATCTCGTTCAGGCGTCATTAATGCCTTTCTCTTCCCTTGGACAATATCATGAAGATTGCACAGGCTGATACCGAAATTCGGGCGCTTATTCATGAGGTTTCCTTAGACTGATGGGTGCCAAAAATCTAAAGAACATTTTAACAAAATGTAAATACGTTTTTAAAATAGGGTGTCAATTTTCAGGTGAAGCGTTCTGGACAAAGCAAGGATATATGGATTGATACCATCTGCAGATTTTTCAAACATCTACTGTGGATAATGAAATCTTAGCTGATTGGACAAGATCCCCTACCCCTAAAAAAATAACGAATAAAGGAATTAACATGAGATCAAAGAAATGGAGGTTGTCTCTTTTATAAAGCTGACTTTAAAGTTTTCTGATTATATAAAACAAAGTTAGACTTTAGAATATTCTGGTTTTTCCGCTTTTCTTTCAGAAATGTTCATATTTTTTTTACAGAGTAAAGAAAAATTAGGGTAAAGTTTATGGAGTTATTAGTTTTCAGCTTTATTCGAAATCCAATGGGTTATTCCCTCACAGGTTTGTATCCTGTTCGCAGCGCCATATTGAAGTCAGTAAGTCAGTAAGTCTACTTAAGCAGTGTCCAAGACAGTTGGTATATATAGAAATCAAGAATGACCCATTCATGAATTTGGGTGATTTGGGTCAGTCCATTCCTTGAGTTCTGATTGGCTGCTTGACCGTTTGATTTGAATGACATTGTGGAGTCTTATATATATCCTGTCATTCTGCAGTAAACTTTGTGACATTCGGGTTTGTATTTCAGTTACAACCGTTTGTTGCCTTGTCTTCCCAGTTCGACGGTAATTGGAACTAATTCTTCAGTGGCTTACTAAGAATTTGGTTTCATGCCTACATTTGTTACATAATTCATGAATAACCAATGAATTATGTACGTACTGTAGTTAGATATCTGGTGAATTAGAGTTCATTGGATTCAAAATAACGGGGGTTCAGTGGAAAACTACATTGACGGTTATTGACAGGTAGGGACATTCCACTTGACCTTCCGGAAACGCGCCATTAGAGGTGTGAGAGATTAGTTTAAGTTTTAGAGTAGCTAATAGCCAAGAGCGGACACTATCGTTGGCTAACGGGGGGTCGCTTATCGATCCGCGCAGTTTTGTGAGTAGGGCTTGTTGTTAGTAAAAGCGTAACAGAAAATCAAAGTTTTGTTAATTTATTAAAACAAGAGATGACCAGCCCAACAAGTAGAATCAACACGGAGAAGTAGCCCGAAGAACCAGCCCGAGAAAACAACACGAGAAGATAGCGGCCGAGTTAGCAGCAGTAACAAGCAGAAAGGTTAACAAATAAGAACCATCATCTTATACTCTATCTCTCTCCCATTATTTACCCGAAATATGTTAGAAGGGTATATTACACATTTTGATACGAGTTCCGATCGTTTGTTAAGGAGTTTGTTCTGTTCCGGAAAAATAACAAAGAACCAATTAAAAATTATTAAACATAAACGAAAATCACTATCATTTGACAAAGAAAAAACATGGTTAAAGAAATGTATACAAAGCACATATGACGTAACAATGGGCAACTCCGATAATTCTAAAACTTGGCAACTTGCAACGTATTAGCGAGCATTAAATAAAAACGACACAGGCCTATATAGGGACGACGAACTAATAATTCAGAGAAACTACAACGATCCAAAAACAGATAAAATTAGAAAATAGGTCATAAAATATTCAAGCAAATAGAATTTGATATCAAAACCAACCTAAACCAGACATACTTCGTAGACGTAATATTCAACCTAAAAAAGAATCGTTCCAGTAATTCATAAAACAAAACGACACTTACGTTCTCCAACCATCCACCCATCATAATAAAAATCCCACTATTCATCAGTTTATCTGACAACTCATTAAACGAAAACATCTTCAAAAAAAGGCAAAAAAACAAAAACAAAAGAAGACTACGAAACAGCACTAAAAACAATGGACAAACGGACACACACCCCGAACAGAAAAAAAAACAAGTCGAAATAGAAACATTAATTAGTATTTATAAAACTAATAGAAAAACACTTCCCTAGATCAAACAACTAAGGAGAGCACAATACATAATCTATACATTGGGAATACATTCACTACCTTCTCCCACAGAACAACTTATTTATGCTGATTCCATCTGTATGCACATCAATAAAGACTTCTTACAGGAGCACAACAACCCGATGAATATTAGATTTTTTAACAAAAAATTTTTATATAGCATAATGTGTAATACACAACTCCAAATATGAGAAGCCACACTTATAAAAATAGACAACCCACACTTAATAGAATGTATATAGTGTTTTGGGGAGAAGGAGGATTTTTACCTGATATTTTCTCTGTATAATATTTCATTTATGCCACAAATATATCCTGAAGGCAACGGACTTAATGTATCTGCGTATCATACACGCCCCCATATATATATATATATATATATATATATATATATATCAAATTTCATCAAGCGTAAGTTGAATATAGATTTGATGATAACTATATGATCAAGCGTAAGTTGAATATAGCGTAAGATAACTATCTGACCATGTGTAAGCTATCAAGCGTAATAAAACTATGATCAAGTTGAATATAGCGTAAGATTATGATTATGGTGGATATAGATTTGATGATAACTATACCATTTTGACTTGAAAGAGGACAGAAAACTTTTGAAGGATTGTCTATTCTGTCAAAATTAAAAAGGCCTAACAAAATGAAGTCAATCAAAGCTAAATCAGATATCTGAATTTTGATATCTACTGAATGTTTGTTCCTATCTATCCATGCATTACTGATACGTCTCTTTTCATTGGCATATTTCTAACTTTAGATTTTCTAAATATAACCATGTAAGTTTATTTTATCTTTTATTTCTACTTTTTTGTCTCTTAACCTAAAAAGAATTTTTCAAAAGATTATCCTTTTCTTTTCGCTCTAAATAAACAATATATCTCGTTATTTGTCTCTGTCTCTCTAATCTCAAGATCTAACATCTCGAATATCATGGTCATAGGTTTTTGTTGTAGCCAGGCTAAATTTCACCCTCGTAACGACAACACGATTCGCCTAATCCATTTCAATATGAGATTCATCAAAAATAAATGTTTGTCACACACACACAAACATTGGCATATCGCAATGTTGTTAATTGTTGACAATTTACTCTTGATCCATTTGTGCAACCATGTTGTGGGTTCGATCCATAATGTTTTCCTCATACCTGTAATCTTGTCCAAACTCTAGGTAATTCTTAGTTTGTTTTTTCGCGTTATGGAACTAGAGTAGCGGACCATTGTTTATGAATTCAATTATCACTAGGCGCTCCATATTCATGGACTTGCAAATGTATTACTCACTTGTCCTTTTTAATTCGATTTTAAAATTAGGCTGCACTTTAAATAAAGTATGTAATTATGATTATGTGGTGTGGGGGACGAAAATATTGACCTGTTATTAATACCGACCAGTTTCAGCCTTAGGAAGTGTTTGTTTTAAGAAAATATTTCGAGACTCCTTAAGCCATTAGGAAGTGTTTGTTTTAAGAAAATATTTCGAGACTCCTTAAGCTATCAAGCTTACCAAATAAAGGGAGTATTCAGTTTTCTGAAAATCCAATATCGTTTACATTTCATCCATTTTTTTTAGCTTTTTTTTTTTGTCGAAGATTTCGTGTTGAGAAGAAAAATCAATCTATAAAAGTTAGTGAGAATATTTTTATTATTCAGTAGTTTAATTTGTTTTAAGTCTTTTCAGTGTTAGTGTTTCTATCCATAAATCAGCATGGCTTTCTTGCATTGATGTGATATTTTAAGATGCTCATTTCGGCAAGTGTCTCTGTTAAAGAAATGTTGTTCAACTGAAAGTAATTATCATTTATTAGAGAAAAATGCCTATTATTATCTATTGTAGAATTGAAAGCTATTCTGATTTTCCAATATATTGTTTGGAATAATGTGTACATTCTAAAAATTTATTAGTTTATATATATATATATATATATATATATATATATATAATATATAGAGAGAGAGAGAGAGAGAGAGAGAGAGAGAAAGAAAGAGAGAGAGATATAGATATTAGCGTTAGTTTTAATGAATTGAAAATATTCAAGTCTTTGAAATTAGTTTTCTAAATCAACTTATTTAATCAAGGCAAGTGACAACTTGTTTTGAAAAATTCAAAGACATTAACCTGAGATTAAAATGGTTCAGTGGTCACGAATATACGAGTTTTAGGATCTGGTCTTTTTTTAGGATGAATTGGGTTGATAACGCTTAGTATAAAACATTATTGTACAAAATGGAAATTATAGATTTAATATTGAAATAGCTCATTCGATAGGTTACTCACTTTACAATTTCCTCCAAGGAACTGAGGAAGCATATCATATATGTACATTCCCATTCTTATCCCCCGGGAGATATGATCTGAGGTGCTCTAGTGTTGCCTAAAACCGCCGATGGTAGCGACCTTTATGTATAATATACACGTACCTGTATGGTCGGCGCTCTTGTAAAACGATTATTGTCATAGAAAATGTAATTATTAGCCAAATTCAAATCCTGGACGAGACTGTTTGCGTTTCAGTTCGCGTTAATGTCCCTGGGAAAAACATGAACACATCTGTTATCCCCCAGCTATGGGTAAATACTAAGGCAGACTGTGTTCTTTAACACTTGGTAAGCCATCCAGTCTAGAGAGAAGGAAAATTCTAAATTCATTGTACAAGATCTTGTTTTTCAATTATTATGAATAAACCCCATCATAATAAGGTATTTTATGCTATGGCTTCACGAAGAAAGATTCATGAAGGCGTTCTTCGATTGGTGCTGTTTTTATTTACTAATCTTTCAGTGTCTGTTGTTCATAAGTGGTCATCCATATCAGGTCTTGACAGACTCATTGTTGCTTAATTCATTTACTGGCGTTCCAATCTAATTGAATGTTATTCCTTTGGTGTCACCCATCTAGATAATACTACTACTTATCTAACGAAATTCACCTCTACCGTAACACGCGAAGATCTTAATAGAAATAAGGTCGTCGTCTTTTGCTCCCTCGCCACTGTTCTTTTATACTCGGTCCGGCCGAAACGTCACAACTCTCGTCTCGCCAGCTACGAGACTTGCCACTATAAATTGTTGCCTCAAGGACACTCCCGAGTTTTACCGCCACAACTAGTCGGACTCGTCACATGTTTTGTTCTTCCGCCCACACGTGCAACATGCCACCCGCTGTCTCTTCGATCGACGGACCGTTGTTGGCTCATTACAGGTTCGTGAATTTTGCCCTTCCGTCTCACTACACTCCCCCATGATCTGCAAATCACAGACGTGACAACCCGGGGCAGGTCTTTTACGCCTAGTGCTTCTTCGCGGCAGTACTTCTACCTCGTCGGATGACTCGGCTGTATCGGTGTCATCTGGTGCATTTACATCAGACCCGTAGTTACTTGTCTCCGGGGATCATCGTGCACATCGCTGACGGTGATCAGCCTCATGCTCCGTGTAGATTCTTCGCCGCCATCCCCTGTGTCTGACGAACTAGAGCCCATAACCGGACGCAGATCCTTCACATGGCGCGGCGTCCCGTCGACCCACACTGACTGTGCATTGCGTACCTTGGTCACTTTTCCCCGCCTGCGTACGCTCGTGCATTTTCCGCCTGGTATCTTAATCCACACCTTGTCTCCAACATTAAATCGACTGTGTCGGGGTTGCACAGGTGGGGGTGTGGATCTATGCCGCGTATCCGCACAGAGTGGTTATAAATTGCGTTGGCAGGCGCGGTGTGGCGGGAAACTCCGTCCTTGGGGGTCACGTTGTACCAATACACAGCTTCGAGGGCTGAGCACTGTTTTCGTGCCGCAATGGTCTTTATGCTACGGTGGCTTCGTTCCACTATACCATTCCCAGAGGGCACGTATGCACACCGATAGTGGACACGGACGCCCCAAAACTGTAGGAATTCCTGAAAGCGGTGGCTAGTAAATGCCGTATCGTTATCCGTGAGAAGCTCCAAGGGGGGACCTCGTTCGCGAAAGACAGCCTCCAATTCGCGAGTGACACTGGTAGAGTCCTGCCGACGTATAGGTCGCCAAATTGCATACCGTGATGGCCCGCAGTCAATCAAGGTAAGGTAATGAATACCATTATAGTGTGTGATATCCATACCCACTCTTTCCCAATTGTTCGTCACACTCAGATGCCCCTTGTTCCAGCGCACCGGCGGTGGGTCGATCGACTGACACGTCTTGCAGTCTTTCACTACCTTTCGCACATCCGCCTTGGTGACAGCAGGGTGAGTCTGTCGTGCGAAGTACAGCGTGCGCCTAATGCCCGGATGACCACTTTGGGCGTGAATGGCAACCAACTGTTCTGAACTCACTGCAACGCCACAGGTTTGGTTCACTGGTTCAACGTTCTGTTGTATGCTATGCAGCCATTTCTGGGGCACTCTCGTTAACTGGTCGGCTTTGTTGGCATCCGATTTAACCAGCGACACATCCACCGTTAAGCTGTATTCTCGCACAAGACTCAGAAACGTGTCTAGCCGTCGTCGAATTAGCATCTCGCTGGCGGCTTTCGTAGTAATTCGCGCCTTTCCGGTTAACATGTCAGAGAGCCACCGATGTACACACGCCGAGTCTGTGAAAAGATGCAACACCCTCGCGTTCCACTGGAGGGCTAGATTAATGCCTCGCACGACTGCATCTAATTCGGCCAAATTTATATGTTGACTGTCGTGTTCGGATCGCATCCAACTTGCGTCCTCTATGACCACTCCATTTACTTCCACGGCGACACCAATTGCCAGCGAGCTCGCGTCTACCCACACAGCATATGTGGGTCCGTTCACACACCAAGTTCCACGTGCTGGGTCGTTCTGACATAATCTACTCATGACATCGGTCATCATCTGTCTTAGGGGACCATCGTGACTAGTGTCGTCCCACCCCGACGTTACTGCAGTTGCTCGGCGTTTAATAAACGATGTCGCTACTCGCAACCAACCACAGACTGGATAATGACTTGTTAATTTCCCACATACCGAGAATACGCGTCGTCGGGTAAGAGTGGAAGGAACATCAGGAATTTCACTGCCTCGCTCCCATTCCAATGTACCCCCGCGTTCATGAACACGTAAGCCAAGGACTCGCACTCCATCTCTAAGCCGTTCGGGAGACTTACAAGTCAGCCCGTGATCCTCCAAGTGTTTCTTCACTCGTTCTGCCGACACCACTTTTTCATTAACGTACACGTCGTCGACATATGCTGATGTTGCTCGATTAATCATTGCATCCTGGGACAGTGTAGCAGTCATGATTGACCGCATGATCATGGGGGCCACGTTCAGGCCGAATCCCAGGCGTGTCAGACAATATCGCTGTCCCTTCCAGATCACGGTCTGAAACGGCCATAACGACTTGTGCACCCTAATCTGCAGGTAGGCCCTTCTCAAGTCAATCAGTGCCACTTCTGCCCCTTGCTTCCTCCACTCACGCAACTTCTGGGCGCATACATCAGCATTAGCAGTGAAGGCGTCCACATGATTATTTAGCTCCCTGTAATCGAGTACGGGACGCACCTTGTTTTTATTGGCCTGCACGACTGCCATAAGGGGAATGAGTCCTTTCGGTGGACCAAGTTCCTTTTCGGGGTACGGTACTAACCAACCGTTATTCAGCCATTCGCTTAGTTCAGCATCGTATTTCTGGCGCACGTCAGCGGGCACTCGGTATTCAGGGGTGTTGTTGTTGAGCTGTACGGGTGGGTGGCCCTTGGCCCACTTCCATGATGCAACCCAGATTTTCGTGCTCTGGTCATATTCCACATCGAAGTCTGGCTCGTTGATGGTGATAACCGCGCACGAGGGTCGGTCAATTTGAGGAAAGCTCACTGCCCCGTTACTAGTCACACATACCCCTCCCAACTTCTTGATAATATCAAATCCCAGCAAAAGGTCGAACCCCAGCAACTTCTCGTCCATGACTAGAACCTCAACATCGATAGGACAACCGTTGTTCACGTCAACCTGAATACGACCGACTCCGGAACATCTGAGAGATCTTTCCCCGACAGTGAAAACGTTTACTTCTTTTCTCTTCCAGGAGCGACAGAGCTGTCTACACACGAGCGATCTTGAACAACCTGTATCCAGCAACGCCAAACTCTTCAGCCCATCGATGCGTACGGTAATTGCTGGCAGTGCCTCATTCATACGGGACTCAGGGAGCAGACTGGCACTAAAGTCTATTCCCCTAACCCGTTTCCCGGACAATTGCGGGACACATGACCCACTTCATTGCACTTGTAACACCGAATTTGGTGTGGTCGCCCTCCGGTGCGTGGTTCTTTGCAATCTCTTGCTAAATGATTGGGCCCGTTGCAACGATAGCATGTTATAGTGCTGCGCGGAGTCCCGGTGGGAAGCTTCTTGGTCTCATCCGTCTTGGTTTCATCCCGTGACACTCGCACGGCAGCAATCGCCAGGTCCTCCTTCATTGTGTTGTCTTTCATGATCGCTCGAGCTCGATCCAACAGCTGGTCTGTGGTCATAGCCTCCATCCTGGATGTTGCCCGAAGAAGCTGTCTAACGTGTTGTGGTAACCCAGACACGAACGCACACGCCAGCCAACGTTCGGGCAGCAAATCCCCAACCAGCCGAACCAAGCGACGTAAATCGGCCAGAAACTCATCCACAGTTTCGTTTTGCCGTAGTCGTCGGGCCACAAATTGGTCGAATGCATCAAATGCGTCAGTACCGTAGGCCGTTATTAGGGCTCGTTTGATTTCTTCTGGGTCTGCCTTTCGCTCCTTGCTCAGTTGGCGATACATGGCGAGAGCACCACCTCGCAGGCGTAGCGGCAAGACACGCTCCACTTTGTTCATGCCACAGAGTTCGCAGACCAGTTCGACATTCTCTATCCATTCTACAATCGGCATATCGGTTGCAGCTCCGCTGAACTCCGGGATCAGTCTAATGTCGAAGGCCTTGTCCGTCATTATGACAAATAATAACACAAAAAAGCCGAAATAGCTTCTACTTCTTATCTAACGAAATTCACCTCTACCGTAACACGCGAAGATCTTACTAGAAATAAGGTCGTCGTCTTTTGCTCCCTCGCCACTGTTCTTTTATACTCGGTCCGGCCGAAACGTCACAACTCTCGTCTCGCCAGCTACGAGACTTGCCACTATAAATTGTTGCCTCAAGGACACTCCCGAGTTTTACCGCCACAACTAGTCGGACTCGTCACATGTTTTGTTCTTCCGCCCACACGTGCAACATGCCACCCGCTGTCTCTTCGATCGACGGACCGTTGTTGGCTCATTACAGGTTCGTGAATTTTGCCCTTCCGTCTCACTACAATAATGAACTGGCTTATTGTTGCTTAACTTCAGTAATCTCGTTGGAATTGAAGCTTCCACGCCGGTAAAATTCTTCAGTTCTTTGAATAAAGTCGAAATAGATATTTTTGAATGAGACTTGGGATTGTGTAATGAACTAAGCATAAACATGTCTTTATTTGGTATTTACTATCCACCTTAATGTGACCCTCCAGCCAACAAGAGAACAATGATAAAATTTATCAGCCCCGTTGTCATTTCTCTATAATTAATTTGGTTGCAATTATATTATTCTACAGCTGAATTAGAAAATCTTTCA
>CM042172.1:48667705-48745205 GCA_023376005.1 Doryteuthis pealeii
GGACCAAGAATAGGTGATAAATACCTAGCAGAACGGCTTAGACTGCGAAATTTATTCGCAAAAAATATACATTTCTGCTGTAAATTGCTGTAACAAAAAGTCAGTCAGCGGACAATATTTTATTATCAGCAGGTTCTGGTATATGGACAGTTCCGCAATTGGGTGATTTCGGCTTAATTAATCGATTATATCCCTTAATTAATAAAAAGACAATAACCAAATTTGACGTGTTTCTTAGTTAGAAGGATATTAATCTATATGCAAGATTTCAAATCTGAGTGACTTCTCTGTTCTTTGTTATAGATCGACACGCACATACCAAAATCTTAGTCTTATATATATATATATATATATATATATATATATATATATACACACACACTAATATATATATATATTATATTACACACACACTAGTATATATATATATATATATATATATATATATATATATAGGTTAAGTAAACAAACAAATGTGTTTATTTTTATATGGCTTTAAGCCGAGAATTTTTGGAGGATATGTGCTTAATTGAAGTCATAGCTAATTCTGAAAGTTAATAATTAATGAATTTAGGCGGGCATATATGTTTACATGTAAGGCCAAGACAGTTTGACTGTCGAGGTTTCGAGTAACACACTGAGGAGTCTCCCACGTCTATAACCTTGCTGATGAGACCTAATAGTTCTAAATGTACATATATGTATTCACACACACACACAATATATATATATATATATATACTAAAGCTGAGTTTATCAACCTTCGCCAGCTAAAGGATTTTTTCTATTTATGTTATGGACACAATATTTTTTACTTATATATTCCTTAGATATTCCTACTCATTGTTTTAAAAAAAATTAGTTTAATTGGTTTTAATTAGCCGTAATTAGCAATTAAGTCAACAACCGACCAATCCCTGTCTAAATTAGACCTGACTCTCTTCCACTCTCCCTCTATATAGAGAGTTAACGTGAGTGGGAGAGTTAATGTGAGTAGTCGAGTTAACCGGAGTGGGAGGACCCACTGCCTGTAAAAATCAGCACGCAAACACCCTCCTAGCACCTCCTAACTCTAGGTAGATTCGCCCCTCCCTTTCTCCAGACCACAGAGAAATTTTTTACGGCATGATTTCAATTTTAGTTGAGCGTAAATTTTACGAAATTGAAATCATGCTTTAAAATAGATTTTTTAAATTACTTTAATTATTAATTCATAGAGTATTAAACTTACTTTAAAAAATATTTCATGTTGGGGTTTTAAAAATAGTTATATATTTAAATAGTATGGAATTCAAATGAGCAAACATTGACTACCCCCACTGTTTAAGTGAAAGTTTTCTTCGGGCTTAAAAGTTTGTTTTAGTTAAAACTAAAACAAACTAGACTGACTTTTGATTTAGGTCGGTAAAATTAAAACGGAAAGTTTTTTTTGCTGGTACCAAATGACAGTTTAACTGCAGTCTATGAATTAACATTTTGTGAATTTGGTTACGGTTTTAGGGGATTAAGGTTGTTTTTAATTACGTATTGCTTAAAAAAATAAACAACAAAAAACACAAATTACTATACATTTAATATTGAAAAATATTTTTAAACTAAGTTTAATTGAAATTATACATTGCTATATTAACACAAACAACTGTCTCAATAATAGATTCAATAATTAATTTCAATGGTTAATTAAATGTATAGTAATTTGGGGTTTTTGTTGTTTATCTTTTAAAGCAATACGTAATTAAAAACAACCTTAATCCCCTAAAACCGTAACCCAATTCGCAAAATGTTAATTCATAGAATGTAGGACTGACTTCTGACTTAGGTTGGAAAATTAAAACGGAAAATTTTTTGCTGGTACCCAATGACAGTTTAACTACAGTCTATGAATTAACATTTTGCGAATTGGGTTACGGTTTTAGGGGATTAAGGTTGTTTTTAATTACGTATGGCTTTAAAAAAATAAACTCTGTCTTTAGTCTTTTTATTTATGCAGAAAGAAAATAGTATCAATCAAATATATACCACTCCGATATTACAGTCTGAATAATACAAGTAATTGTAATCTTTGCGGAGTTCCGTCATGGCCTCTTGCCTCAAAACATGCTTGCCAGTGACTGCTGAAAAAAACAAAAAACAAAAAACAAAACAAAACACTAGCTACGATTGAAGACCGTAGCGGAAGCGGCGTGAAAAACAAAAACAACTAGGGTTCAGGGTTTGGGGTTGAGGTTTAGGTTTAGTTTAATGGAAAATAAATAAATAATTTGGGCTTTGTTTTTTCCGAGTCACCCTGTATACAGGGTGACCCAGAAAAAACAGAACTTTGTAATAAAACATTTTTAAAATTTTAACTAGAGGGGTTTAGGGTTAGGGTTGGGTTTTCAGTGGAAAATGCCCTAAGTTGGTTCTTTTTTTTTTTCAAGTGATACCGCTTCGGATGCAGGAAGCCAGGACGGAACTCCGCAAAGATTACCATTATTTGTATTATTCAGACTATTGTCCTCGTCTTCATTGTTATCTGTACAAAGTTTCGGCTGATGTGCCCTCCGGCCTTCTTCAGGTATTTCTTGAACCTTCTTGTAATTTCGGGAACCTTCTTGTAATTGGGAGCCATCACGGAACTTTGAACCCAACCCTTTATTAGGTCCACGGGGGTATCCTGTTCTCATTCCACTAACCATAGCTGGGATACAGGTGTTAAGCTGTGTTAATTATTATTCTATGTTACTGCTGTCCCTGACCAGGATTGAACCTGCAGTCTAGAGATAACTGGCATTTAGAACTGTCTTAATCTAACTCCTTTATCTACTAGGATATGTGTTCAATTGGACAATCCAGTGTGAATTTTTTCAATTGCAAAAGTTACAATTTATTTTGTAAAAACGGATTTTAAGTAGCCTCTTGGTAGGCATCTTGATCAAAATGGACAGAAAAAACGTTTAAATATATCAAAATATTGCTTTTTTTACTGATGTTACTAATTTTCGACTTTGATCTTAAATAATCAATTTAATAAATTTTAGTGAAAAGCAGATGATATTTTGGCAGATCCTACTCTTTTCCCTAATCATCTAGCGAGAGCTTAATGGGTGACCCAACGGGTCACGTTTTGTCTAGTATATATATATATATATATATAATATATATATATATATATATATATATATATATATATAGCTACTATGGTTTAGAATGACCTTTTTTTTTAAACGCATCTGACCCTAAATAGAGAAAATTCTAAGGAAAAACCAATAAATGTTTTGTAAAAAACGATCCTTAACTTCTCATTACTTAACAACGTCAATTCGTTGAATCGTATAAAGGATTCGAGGAAAAAAATCTAGAAGTAACATTTTGTTTGTAAATTTCTCCACGGCATTTGATTCCATACACAGAGGAAAGGTGAAACCAATACAACTGGCATATGGTCTGCCCAAAGAAACTGCTACTGCTATAATGTTGCTCTACAAAGAAACGAAAGCAATGGAGACACAGATTTCTTTGAGATTATTGTTGAAATCCTAAAAATGATTCAAACTATTTTTATTCGTAATATGCCAAGACACAGAACATCATTAAATGTTATGAAAGAAAAGAGATTCATGCTAAAAAAAAAGGGCAAGAAACAGGCGATATCCCACAGAAGCTATTGCAGATGAGGACTACATAGATGATATAGCGTTTCTCGCAAATACACTCGCATAAGCCGGATCACTGCTGCATAGCATTGAAAAGCCAGCATGAGGCAGTGGTCTCTCTCAGAGAGAGAGAGAGAGAGAGAGAGAGAGAGAGAGAGAGAGAGAGAGAGAGAGAGAGAGAGAGAGAGAGAGAGATCCACACTGAATAATAAGACTTCAAAATTAGTAGACCATTTAACATGGTTGTAATATCTTATCCACGGAAAGCGGCGTCAATATACACATTAGAAAATGCATGGGCTTATGATCTCTCTGATAAGACAAAGCGAGAATTCTTCCAAGCTGTAGTCATGTCAGTGCTGCTGTGTGGCTGCACCACTTGGACATTTAACGAAATAGACAAAAGCAGCATCCCACAAAAAGCAGATGTACAGCCATTTACCTCATATCACACAAACCATCCAAGTAAAACAAGAGAGGTTAGACACTGTTGAAGAAGTAAGGAAGTTCTCCAGTGGATACCTTCACATGGATACACCAGAATGGGCCGACCAGCAAAAACTTACATGGATCAGCTCTGTGCGGATACTGGATGTCACGATGAAGTCTTGCAAGGAGCGATGACAGATAGGGATGGTTGTTGAGAGAGATTCATAGGAATCCGTGCTATCAGTGTGATATATATATATGTGTGTGTGTGTGTGTGTGTGTGTGTGTGTTCACTGTCATTTTATACAACTCATTAACAGCACTGGTCTTGATCCACCCATGAATAACTGATATGGAACGTTGTAAGCGTTTCAATCAAAATTTCTGTTTTATGAAAATTCCTTCATTTCTATGGTAACAGACAACTTGGTAAGAATTCCAATATGTAACATCAACTGTCATTTAATACTGAATCATAATCAAACGAAACTAAGAATTCGGTACTGACTCAACCAAACTTAGTAGTACAAATAATCTAGATTTAAAAGATTGTGTTACGTGTAAATTCTAGGTGAGTGAAGTCTGCTTGTCTAGAAAATCAGTATTTGATATCCTGTCTTTTTATTGGGTTCGAACACCGATTTATATTACAGAAAATACGTAACTATTTCAGTCTCCAAGTAGAGCACAGAGCACCCAGTGGTAATCAACCTCATTATTGTACGAGTTCTTTAAAACACGTGTTATCCTTAATAAAATACAGACTCGAATGCGAAGTCTTGTCAATGTAGAATCTTTATTCCTCTCTTCAACTACACTCCTATGAGTGTTGTATTGTTACTAGCCTCTCTTTTTTTCTTTACTTCAATGGAAGGTGTTCAAGATGACAAACTCTTTAACCTAGTGTCACCAATACAAGAGTTTCCAGTCAAAATTTAGTTCGTCTATTATTTCTTAGTATTGCTCTTTCTTGATTCAATTTAAACAGATTTTTCTATATAACAGCTGAAATGTGAAACAATAATCTCCTGTAAACGTTTTCTAACCTTGATCTTTTCACCTAAAGATTTGATTAGGTGTGTGCTAAATTCTTTTAAGCTGCTTTCTACATATATAACAGCAACGAACATAAAGATTATATAAAACATTCATTGAATATTAACAATAACTGTCTGAAAATCTTAAACAAAAACAATCAAGATGAGAACATTCGATAATATTCATTAAATTATAACAACAATTTACCTCATCTGATAAACAATTAGGAAGTAAAATAATCGAATGACCGAAAATTCCTAAACAAATAATTAGATATGGTGATAGAATATTTTTCTGAATGATGCAGATACATTAGCTGAACATTTTTCAATCTCAAGGAAAATGTTCCCCGTCACGTTCAATCTAAAAATAACAAAATCATTCTTGTAAATGACCAAGCTTATTCAATGGTAATTACTATTGGAAATTGTTAGTAACCTTAGAAATTGGCTGATCCCCTGGAAAATTATTTGTAATAAACAATGAAGAATATCAGAGAAAGAGAAAAATATATTCATTTGGTTGATTCTTCTCATAGGATTTTGATTAATGAATCATGGATAAATTATGAAATTAATTAAATTTGCTTGCTTTATTTTATAATATAGAAGACGTAAAGGTAGTCATCTATTGGAAACACACACAAAGAAATGTCGAAAGTCTCACATTACAAATAAAATTAGAACTGATAATTGGCAGAGGTTGGCAGATCAAAATGAGTAAAACAAAGAATACCTGAAGAAAAATATGATTTTCTGCCTAAAGAATCAATTGGTAAGTACCAAAGAATAGTGGTTAGTCAGATGACCTTGTAGACTATTGTTAATGAGTTCAATCCTCTACTGTTCTACAAGTATACATGCCTTATACACGACTAAAAACCTCTATGCAAGTTACCCCCCCACACACACACACACACCCCTGGAGATATATAGCACTTAAATATTTATTTAACACATCAAGTTCAAAATACAAATCAATCAAAATAAGCAAATAAAATTAATGTCTTTGAAAAATCCAAAAATAGGAATTTAGTTTCCCTGAATTGTCCAATAGGATACATGGCGTAGAGGATATAGGCATTGGTTAATACAGTTCCAAGTGACAGTTATCTCTAGGTTGCAGGTTCAATTCTAGTCAAGGGCGATAGTAACATAGAATAATAATTAACACAGCTTAACACTTGTACCCAGTAATGAATACGAACAGTATAACCCCGTGGATTGAATAAAGGGTTAGGTCCAAAAGTTCAAAGTTCCGTAAAGGCTCCCGATTACGACAAGAAGGTTCCTGAGTTTGAAGACAAGGTTCTCAAGTTCGAAGAGAAGGTTCCCAAGTCCGACAAGAAACACTCAAAGAAGGCTGGAGAGCACATCGGCCGAAACGTTGTACAGATAATAATAAAGATAAGGACAATAGTCCATATAATCCAAATAATCCAAATCCTCTATTTCTATGGGCTGCTTAAAGATATTTTGTTTATATGTCATGACTACTCGATTTATTACTGTAGCAGTCGCATATACTATTTCATTTAAAAGCGTAAAATTTGATTTACAGTCTTGCAGAAGATCTTCCTGTGCATAGTTTTCCAACTTTATCTGCATTCGCTTGGTTTTGTCATTTTAAATCTTTTTTAAAGATGCTCTTTGTTTCATATCAAATCGATTAAATGAAACAAAATATAATCATATTTAATCGATTTTAATCTTATTTTCTCTGTCATCTGTTTTTTTTTTTATTTCAAGTTGTCTATTTTCTAATTTGTTGTATTCATTTTCTGTTGTTGAAATTTTCATACAAGAATTGTTGGATTGCTTTCATGTATTATCTGTTTGATTATCAATTGTGTTCATATCAAGTATTAGATTTCATTTTGTTGGATATCATCAACTACTTGTTCTTTGATAGAATTTTTATTTCATAGTTATTATTATTATTATGAAGAAGGAGGGTCATCGAAAAATAAGATCCAAAAAACTTTCAAAAAGCTAGGATCATCAATAGATACTTTATAAATAACATTATATAAGCTTTAGAATTATATACTAGTTGTCCAAAAGTTTAAAAAAAAGGAAAATACTTTTGATACATTAATCCACTAAGGTAGAAAAATGGTTAACCTCATTAATTGGGAATATTTGCGTGTGGAACCATGGGATGTTTTTTCTTTTTTTATTTTGTTGTTTTTTCTTTTCTATTTTTCTTTTTTCATTGTTATAACAATTAAGATTTATTTATTGTTATCGTAATATCCCGTTTTTTCCCAGAAAATTTACATAAAGCTTTCAAGCTAACATTTTCATTAGTACTGTTTAAAAAACACTAATTGATTTTTTCGCAACACAATATAGGAGACAGAAGATATTAGATATAGGAGCTTCGTCATAAGTCCCCACCAATACCTTAGTTGGAATTTTAAAGTTACCAGTCAAGTAATTTGAATTTTCGTAATTCCGACATGTATTCCCTTAACTTAAACAATTAAATCAGTTAAAATTATGTATGTACCCAACCCTTTCACCATAAGTGACAAGGTTGCAAGTATGTGACATCCAGTTAGAATCGAACTCTCTATTTAGTAGTAATGGATCCGTGGGAATAAATTGCTAAAAATCAGTTGTCAAGAATATACGGTACCGGTATACAGTATAGAAGGGGCTGATTAACAGTGGTCTCTTAGACAAAAATGTGTATTGGCCCTGTAATCCATTCCACTCTAACATCCATTCCATACCGATTATATATATAATATAATATAATATATATATAATATAATATATATATAATATAATATAATATATATATAATATAATATAATAATATATTATTTTTTTTAATTTTATTTTATTACTTATTTTTCTTTCTTCTTCCACCACCGAATACAAGAGTAGAACATTCCTAAATCCTATTCTTATAAAACTCACCAAATATGAGATATTATCCAAATGAACAAATGGTTGAATTTTCAGCTCAGTATACCGAGACATTTGAGGTAAATTATTAATTTTGTTGAATTAATCTTAAAGGCTTACTATCAAATTACGTGTGTTTCGTATATTAATACAAAGTTTGAAATTCTGAATTTTACTATAACCATTTGAACTAACATGAAAGAATAATTTACAAATCATGGTATCGGATATCGGCGTTAGCCCCCTGACCTGGTCGCTATCTCTCTCCCCTTCCCTCTCTCTGCCACACTCATCAACACTAATCTAGGAGGGGACATGTGTACTAAATTAAAACTTACATCCTATCTTTCACTCTCCTCTTCTCCTTTTCCTCGCCTGCTTCCTATCTCTCTTTCTTCATCTTCATGCAAAAATCTACATGCTACTTCGGCATGTAAAACAAAACCATGGGTAGCAGCGTGGTGGATGTGAGAGACGGCGGAAGAGCCTAAATAGGCCAACGGCGTATATCATAAGATGCTGGGCGGAGGAACCCAAAATGGGTGAACGGCCAGGATCAACCAGTTCAGTCAGGTAACTACTGCTCCTCATCTCTAAGACTAGCGCTTATTGATGAGTCAACTAAACAGCTATCGATAAATATCCGATAACCTTGACCCAACTGAAACCATTCGTGACATTGCACAAAGTTCAAGAATCATGCAGCAACGTACTCCCTGCTTTCAAAATTAGTACGCGTTCTGCTGAGGCTCGAGCACCGGCCCAGTATTCGATAAATACCCTACGGAGCTCTAAAAACACACACCTAAATCACATCACTCTCAGCACAGACAAACAAGACACAGAAGACATAACCCTAACCGCATTATCTAATAAGACAGACATAAAACCCAAATCCAATACAAACCTACTTAGATGTAAAAAATCTCTCAAGCTAGCAACATTTAACGTTAGAACACTAAAAACGATAGGCCAGCTTCCCGAACTTACGGCGTCCGCAGCCGATAAGAATATAGACATCATATGTGTGCAAGAACACAGATTTGCTCATGGTGATATAGAATTAAAATACCATGAATGTGGAAATGGCTGGACGTTTGTGTCAGCATCTGCATGGAAAAACTCTGTCAATGCCACTATAGGAGGTGTAGGAATGCTTCTCAGCCCTCGAGCACTAAAATCCCTTAACAGCATAGAAAAAAATCCAACCTAGAATCATGAGTGCTACATTTAATGGCAATCCCTGCATGACTATAGTCTCATGTTACAGCCCCACAAATGTTAGCGATGAAACAGACATTGAAACATTTTACAATGGGCTATCCTCCCTATGCAGACCCCCCCCCCAAACATAACTTACTGATCATTGGGGGAGACATGAATGCACAGGTAGGAAGAAACGAAAACAATAGATTCAGCTTATACAGCACCCCAAACAGGAACGGTGGTCTCCTAGTGGAGTTCTCCCTTGAAAACAGGCTTGTTTGTCTAAACACCAAATTCCAAAAACGGAAAGGCAAACTATGGACATACACGTACCCAAATAGCACAAAAGCGCAACTAGACTACATCCTAATAAACAAAAAATGGATAAACAGTGCAATGAACTGCGAAGCGTATTCCTCCTTTGAAGGAGTATCCTCCGATCACAGAATAGTCACAGCAAAATTATGATTAAGCCTACGTAGAAACAAAAAAACAAACAAGTAAACCTATACGATACGACTGGTCGACACTTGCTAACAGCGATATATGCAATCGCTACGCTGTAGCAGTAAGAAATAAATTCAATATCCTCCAGGAGTTATCTGAAAGCTTCACACCCAACGAGGAATACGAAAACTTTGTTAGTGCGCACCTAGAAGCTGCAGCCGAGTGCGTACCAACCAAACAAAGTGCCAAACACACTGTTCCTTGGGAGACTGAAGCAGTTAGACAAAGGAGAAACGATATAAAAAAAGCAGCCCAACGGCTTGTGCGGGTGTATTTGCGAGAAACGATATATCATCTATGTAATCCTCATCTGCAATAGTTTCTGCGGGATATCGCCTGTTTCTTGCTCCCCCCCCCTTTTTTTTTAGCGTGAACCTCTTTTCTTTCATTACATTTAATGATGTTCGTAGTCTTGGCATATTACGAATAAAAATAGTTCGAATCATTTGTAGGACTAGAATCTAGAAATTTCAATGTATCAACTCAAATCCGTTAAGCCTAGAACTGATTCCTCTCAAAAGAAGACATTTTCACAATACGTGTTTCGTTATGATAACTCAATTTGATTTTTTTTTACAAAATGAATATTTAATATTCTTTTCTTTTTTTTCTTCTAAATTAAATATGGATTTTAAAAATCACAAAAGACAAAACAAAGTCAACATTTTTTTACTAGTAATTTAATCTGATCAACACAAGACTAATGATATTTTTCTTACTCATTCTTTCTTTTTATTGAAAAAATGTCGATCAAGAAACATCATTTATATCAATTGATTTCAGATTTCCCAAAAGTACAAAACATTTTTTTGCATTTAAAAGAAATGCTTATGTACCATTTGGGATATGGGCAGATAAATGATGTAAATGTGTACTTCCCAATAAATTCTCAATGATTCAAAATGTTTTACTTTAATTACATTGATTTAAAATAGATTAGATTACTTTATTTTTTAAATTAAATCTCATTCTTTCTTTACCTGTAAACAATGTTATGATTTTGATTAAATGAGATTGTTTCTTAAACGGTTTTGTCATATTTCATAATTTTTTTTTTTTTGTAAAAATCTTGTTGCACCATTTCGACTATTTCATTTTATGGGTTTCTTTAGTAAAAGGTCACTTTTTTGGGGAGTGTAAAACAAAATGGAAGGAAATACATTTTTAAATCATCTTAGATGTTTTACTCTGCAGGCAAAAGATAAACTCTTTTAATGTAGGCAGTACATCTGTAGAAGACTGTAGAATGGAATGGTCGCTTAAAACGTTGTATTGACAATATCATGAACACAGTGATGAGATTCAATTGTCCGGAAAAGAAATTGGAAAGACTGAATCTAATCTTAGAAAAAAATGTAAAAAAAAGAAAATAAACCAATTGGCAAAAAAGTCATTTTTATGTACATAGCCAATCTAAAATTATTCATCAAAAGCAAAAACAGAAAAAATATTGAATAAAAAAGTAATTTCAACAATGAGACGAAAATAGAAGTCAGTATTGAGAAATGTGCAGAGATACATAAAAGCTGTCAACTGACGGAGCTGACTTGTTTGGTGATAAAGAAATTAGAGCCAATTATATCGAACGTATTTTAAACTGTAGGAAAAATAGGAAAATCGAAAATTAGATAAATAGAAAATTTAAACTTTTAAGAACGTCTCAGCTAATCATCCCTTAAGTGAGATATAGGAGGCGTTGGAAATATTCAAGAGAGCGCTGAAAAAATGCACAATTTGAGCTGCTATCATTTTAACCCTAACCCTAGTCTACGCCAGGAACCCGACGTAAATATTTATTTAGCTTATCTTAGCCTCGTACAAAATTTTAAATCGATTTAGATAACCTAACAAGTACTAGCACTTCCGATTAGAGTGAACCTGGGAGTAATGACAACAAAGGAGTGACTCCACATTCTCCAGAACTTCAGAGCTGGTGCATCATCAGAATTCGTTGAGCAAATTTGCTTAGGATTCTAACAATCTAACTTTAATCTGTCACAACCATAGACAAAACGATCACCCAGTAAAAATCGAATTTACTGCACTAGCTACTAAAAATAGATTAAGTATATGAAAAGTTTTAGATTAAGTATTTTTGTTTATTATCAACAACAAAGGTCATCGCTATTTATATCAAAACTATTTATTAATTCAGTAAGTTAAATCATCACTTCGTGCTAAGTTTAATTAACATATAGGGTTGCATATGGTAAGGGGGGTAACAAGCAAGTATCTCAAACCATTCGATAGTTTATATTCGGTCATATCCTTACTCCTTGCGGTCAAGTTATGCTGAAAACACAAGTTCCCACTGCATCAACAAAGTTAATAAATATGTACAGTACTTAGATAGGTAACTACTTAATCACAACACGTACCGCAAGCAACAATGAAGCCTGTGTGCCAGATTATGAAAAACTTATGCTCTGTGGATAGGGCTTAGAATACGCCAGCTGCATTCTATACACACAGGGTAAGGTCTCAGTGCTGAAGCTCAGGGGAGTGTGGAGTCACTCCTTTATTGTCATTACTTTCAGTTCACTGTAACCTGGAGTCATAGTACCTGTTAGGTCCCATCTATGGATCAAATAGATCTGTTTGAAAATTATTCGTATCAAGTAGGAATACTTTATGCCATATAACTTGGCAATTTATTCATATAATAAATAGTTATTAAAGCTATTGTTGTTTACTAAAGATTATTATTAGTTATTTGTGCAAACAAATTATTACTATCAAATAGAAATAGTATCTTTAAACCATAGTATTATGGATAAAATATTAGTATGATATAGGAATATCTGAAACAATATAACAGTGTGCAAATTATTTGTATTAGACGGCATTACTTTATATCATAAATGAGTGCAAACAAATGACTATAGACAAATAAAAAAGGGTAATTATTATCGTTAAAGGACTTAGCTTAGATACTGATGTTTAAAAAATAAATATTCATTACATCAAATAAACATTTTTATGGTTGTTTTTCCATCGGTAAATCATGATATATTTATGTAACTACTGATGCATTGTATATATATATATATATATATATATATATATATATATATATATGTGTGTGTGCGTATTAAATATTGTTCTTTGTTGTTGTTCTTTCATCGATAGATATTCATTTACCTATATATATATATATATATATATATATATATGAAAGGAAGGAAAAACTTTTAAAAAATGGCATTCTGTAATAAATTTATTTCGACCAAAACTTAAAAGGCTTTTAGAAATTTAAATAAATTTCTAAAACTCCTAAATTAATATATATATATATATATATATATATATATATATATATATATATACCCTTAAATAAATACCCCCCGAACAACCTTTTAATAAAATGTTAATTTTCTTCTCATAAATGGGTTTATTCTATATATGGTTTATATACTTTTATTATTTATAGATGAGCACTATATAATCAAAACAGATTTTTCCGGTATTACTTATTACCAATGTAACTAGAAACCAAAAATATAAATACTTAGCAATCATATATATTTATGAAATTTTAATTTTTCCTTACGTTGCAATCCTGAAGAGTTTGGTAAAAAAACGATAGCTATAATATCTATTTTCCTAAGTTGGAATTAAAAGTGCAAAGGATTATTTATTTCTTGTTAACGTGGTATAGACATAATAGGCGCCAAAGGCTATCTAGACCAGATAGCAGATGCCGTGGGGACTGTGGATTATTGGATTTTTCATCGGTAGGTAGGCATAATGACGAACATGGTGTTAGATTGTTTTAAATTTGCAGAAGGCTTAATTCCAAGAGAAATGCGCGTGTGTGCCGTATGCGAGTGGAGGCAGTTTGTATGTGGTCAGTACATCTGATGGATTTCATCCCGAAAAAGAAGTAAAGGAAACACTGGTCGATTGCTGGGGTTTGCAACGATATTGAGAAATGTGTTATATATTTGTGTAGACTTATTTACTCAATCCCCGGCGATAAACACCAGGCACAAACAAACATCACAAGAAACTTTTTATTTTCATTAAAACTATGAATTATAAAATATCCTTCACATCTTCCATATATATAAAGCTGCTTTGTCTATCTATCTATGTTTGGCCGAGTCATGGTTCTACATAAAATTGTGTCGCTAAAACAAGTTCTTTTTTTTTACCGCCACAATTAAGATTATGGTATATATATATATATATATATATATATATATATATAAGAGAGAGAGTTTTATAATTTGCTTGAAGCATTGTGTATATATTGGTTAAGAGGCTGATTTAGAAGGCTATCACAATGCAGGTGTAAAGAAAAAATAATAATACGGTAACAATGATGTTGTGTGTTAACCTGTATTTAATTCTTGAATTTTCGAGATAATATCTCTTTTTCAAAAGATCACTGGAACTGAAGCAGTCTAGTTATGGTATTTCTTTTTAAAATGAAATACCATAACTAGACTGCTTATGTTTTATCACTTATTTTCAATCTTATGTTTTAATAACCTATTGAAGTATTTGTTATTTTTTAATGATTGATTATTTTGATTTTATAATTCGATTTATTATTATCTCCGTTATATCAAGAATTTTGAGGATGAAGATGATGTTCAAAGCGCTGAAGAAACCATCGTCATATCCCATAAACAATGGGGAGGGGGCGCCAAGCCAAGTAATTTTATGTCATCTTTCAGAACCAGTTTATGGTTACTTGGCGATACCCATCTCCTCTCCATGTAACATCTGATGGATTGTACTGGGTTACATGGTAGCAAGGAACGATCCCTTACTTATACAGCTGGTTTGAATGCAGAGTTTTTTTTTCTTTCATAGAACGATTCCATACTTTACAAACGTTAAATTCTATATAAAACATTCATTCCGTTGAAAATTTGGCTGGAAATGTCTTTATTCCTTTTAAGTGCATTACTCTATTAAAAATCCAGCTATGATGTGCCATTTTAATGAATATGGTTACATATATACAAACAAAAATGATAATCATAACCGCAACCTGTGAACCCGTAGTATTCCTGTTAATAACATTGATGCTTCTATTTTGTAAGAAATGAAGGATTCGAATTAGCTTGTCATAATTATCTCAGTTATATCAAGAATTTGGATGATAAAAAATGTCGTTCAATGCGACACAGAAACGGGAAGATCATATCAATGACTTGATGAGGTCTTCAAATTAGTAAAAATCAGACTGAGGAGGAAAAAAAATGCCGAAATAAATTTATATCTTAAATTATATATATATATATATATATATATATATATATATATATATATATATGAAGGAAGGGTGGATGGGTTTAGGATCCGACGATATGCTGTAGATAGAAGGAAAGTGGTCAAGAAATGATCAACTCAAAACAAGTCAGAGGGTGATACGTTTCGTCTGTATTCACAGACTTCCTCAGTCATCTGAGACTTTATTAAAGCAAAGCATACGTTTAAATACACGTGGCGGTGGCGGCGCCGGGGAGGTCAAGGGGGTGAGTGTGTAGAGATGTGAGATAAGGAGGAGCGGGGAATTTTGGGTAGGATGGGGTCGCTGGGTCAGTTGAGTGGAGGGGTAGAGGATGTTTGTTTGAAATGCTGGGGCGGTGACAGTGGTTGATGGGTCAATTGGTGTGGGCATATATTGATTTATGTGAGTAAAAGTTCATGTGTAGCTAAGTATGTTAGAGGCGAAATGTGAGTAAATGTTCATGTATAGCAGAATATGTTAGAGGGGAGAAATGTTCATGTGTGGCTAAGTTATGTTAGAGGCGAAATGTGGGAGATTGTAGTGTTTGTTGATTGTCATTTGTTATCCATTATCATGGAGAGAAAGATTGTTCTCGTGGATTATAGATTGAGCTATTGATCTGTCAAGGTTGAAGAAGCCTTTTCTGGTGTTAATATTTTTTACATGAGGTATTAGAGCAGCTTCGCATAGTCGTCTTAAATTTTTTCTGTGTATGGATTTGATGAGTTTTGCCTGGGTGAAGTTGAGAGAGTGGTTGTGTTCTATCATGTGTGTGACTAGAGCATTTAGTTTGTCGTGTATTCTTATTGATCTCTTGTGTTCTCTTAGGCATTGTGAGAGGTCCCGTTGGGTTTCACCTATGTAACATTTGTTGCAGTCTTCGCAGGGGATGGTGTAGATGCCGGCACTGGGGGCGTTGGGGGTATTTGGAGTGTCTATGCGTGTTGAAGAATTGACGAGGTCTTTGATTGTTTGGGAGGTGGTCTGAATGATCTTTATTCCTAGGTTCGTTAGTTTTTTGTAAAGTGGGATGTTTTGAGTGTGGGTGGGTAGGATTAAGCGTGTGTGGGGAGGGTTGGGGGAGTTTGGTGGTGGAAGTGTTTTTTGGTTTAGTTTTCGTGTGTATATCGAGTGCTTTTTTCTTGGCGTTTAGGATGAAATATTTAGGGTATTTTAAGGTTTTAAGGGCATCTTCGATGTTTTTGTATTCTTCATCTAAGTATTGGGGGCTGCATATGTGTAATGCTCTTAGATATAATCCTATTATGAGGCCAGATTTGATTTTGTTGTTGTGATGGGAGTAGTAGTGTATGTAGTCGTTCTTGTTGGTGGGTTTGCGGTGGACTTTGTAGGTGAGTGTGTTTCCGGATTTGATTAGTAGGGTGTCGAGGAAGGGTAAGGAGTTGTTGGACTACCCTTCCTCGACACCCTACTATCTCACATCTCTACACACTCACCCCCTTGACCTCCCCGGCGCCGCCACGTGTATTTAAACGTATGCTTTGCTTTAATAAAGTCTCAGATGACTGAGGAAGTCTGTGAATACAGACGAAACGTATCACCCTGTGACTTGTTTTGAGTTGATCATTTCTTGACCACTTTCCTTCTATCTACAGCATATATATATATATATATATATATATATATATATATATATTATATATATATATATATATCGGTAGATTTTTTTCAAATTTCTAACTTCATGCATTTTGTGTTCCGATTGTCGGGGTTTTATATGTGTATATATGGGTACATACATTTACGTACCCATATATACACATACAAAACCCCGACAATCGGAACATAAAATTATATGAAGTTAGAACATACATATTCACAATAGTCTGGCCGATTTAGCCTCAAAAAGAGCTATACCGAAAAAAAAAGTTACCAAGGCATATTTTGTATCATTATAAGTGCGGTTTAAAGTTCTAAAAGAAAAGAAAAAACTCCTTACTTATAGGCAATGGGGAACTTTTTTTATAGGCATTCTTCTGAACATGTGTCTGGATGAGTTGGATTATAATCTTTAAAAAAAAAATTGGTGGAGGCCAGTTAAGAAAAGAAAACAAGCCTTCTTGACAGACTTTAAGCCTGGAAGATCAAGAAATCTTTTACTTATTTAATTAGCTGGATGTAATTATGAGTATAATAAAAATTCAACTCGTATATATTTCACCAGGCTGGATAAGTCAAATGATGAAAAGAGAAGAATTGTAGGGCAGACTCTAAATCTTAAAAATCAAGGGATCCTTTGTCTAATTAACCGGTTGTAATTAGGGGTATAATAAAAATTCAACACTGATCCAAGTTCAATATCTCAATTTAGACTGGTCAAGGGAATAGGAAATACAGGCCTCCCCAATTGTAAGATTGTCAACCAATCAAAATGAGGTTTGGTAACAAAAAATGAAATAAATAAGAACACAAAAAGGTGGGACCAATAATGGGAAAGGGAGCAGCAAAGACAGAATGTGACCACTACATGAACAAAAGACTCAGTTATTGAAGTAAAAGAAATTGATCAACTGTGTTTTACTGCTTTTCAGGTATCTAAACTAAATTTGAACCTATTTTCTATCATTTTCCTAGAGTTCGTGAGTGATCTGCGGCAATTGTCTTAAAATGGCTACTGATCAGATGAAAGTTATACGATGACTATCAGATTCAGTTAACTACATAATAGACATGAACTCCATGCATACCTTATTCAGCAAAATAGTTCTGTTCCTATGAACACTATGACTGCAGTAAAATGTTTGTTTATGCTAAATGCTTGTGAAATTCAAATAAACAACCAGAATCTTCCAGTCTTAAGAAACAGAAAATGCGTTCTGCAAGTTGTTCATTAAATTGGAAAGAGAGTTTTGTTTTTTCTGCACGAACCTTATTTCATTTGATGGAAGACATCGTAACCAAAATAAAGATTCACGTGTTCAAACTATTTCGTTTCGTGATTTTATGCTTTTAAGACTTGTGGCCAAAATAAGTGCAGATTCATTTTGTTGCCTCAGAAGAAGTCTTACTACAAATTATGCCATACTCGTTTTTGTTCCAGTAAGAACTTACCTTCTCGATCTGGGAAACGCAAAAGCCTTGGTCGGCCACATGAGCTTTCTATGTTGTCGGTTTTTAAACTATATGCCTGGTTTGAAGAAGATATTGAACTATACACACTCGTTGAGTTACATGCAGAAATGGCTGAAAACAGAACTGAAGATGTATATTCAGTACAAAAGGCTGAAGCAAAAAACTTCAAGAACGCTAGTTTTTGTAAAGATGAACAGAAGGAAAACTGCTTTGCTTTCACAAGATGGCCAGCCGCAACAATCAATGGTATGAAGCCAAGCATCAAAGCATTGAAGATGAGTCTGCAAGAGTTGACATGGCTGCTGCCAAAATCATCAAAGCACTAATTTGAGGGATATCCTACAGCATGGACATCTATCCATCAAACCATAACATGTTTGGACAGTGTTTAGTGTAGGCTGCAAGAATTCGATCAGTGATACCAGCCTTGCTTTTTGAGTTGAGTGTTGATTATATATTTGGATCAAAATAAAATCAGTAAAACGGGAAGATCATACCAATAGGACCGAGTGTGAGATTTTCAAATTAGTAAACAGACTGAGGAGGCAAAGATATACCGAAACAAATTTATATCTGAACCAAGTAGTTTATTCTTTTATTTATAATATTCCGTATATGTAAATATATATACACAAATCTTTTATATGTATATTTTAGTTCTCCGTTTTGGTTGGATCCTATCAAGAAAACACTTGATGTCAACCACACACACACACACACACACATCCTTAAAAGGATAGACCTCTCTTTTGTAGCCTTTAGATATGTATGTATTTATCAGTAAAATTCTCCTCCGCTAGTGGGTCCTGCTGATAGTCAGGTAGTTAGAGGTTCTGACTGTTGACTTTCGATCCCGTCTGGATCCACAAATATTGTTATCAACATACAGTACTGTTTCGACGTATTACGTCTCCACATTGTGGCTAGACTTTGCAGGCTGCCTCCAGCTGGATCGAAATTCGAAGAGACATATATATATATATATATATATATATATATATATATATATATATATATATATATATATATATATATATATAGGGGAGTACAGACAAAAATAGGCTACAAAAAGTCGCCATTTTTCACCAACCCCACCAAATTTGGAGAGTTAAAAATCGACATAACTTCGCCAATTTTTGGAAGCTCAAATTTTAGGAATTGTCTAATGTTAACATAGTCCACACTTCAGAAAAATTGAAAGGGTAGGTGAAAAATTTATTTTTTCTGGATGATTTGACATGGAACTATATATATATATATATATATATATATATATATAAGACAGACAGGCATACATAGATAGCAAAAAACCTAATCTATCAAATGAATTCTGCTTTTTTATACTCTTATACAGTGGTGGATCATCAAAGTTAAGCAGTGATGTGCCTGCTCAGTACTTAAAGGATCGCATCGAAACAGCTGATTGTTTAAAGTATTCTGAGACAAAGTTTGGTAAATAACTAATATTTGTCTAACGCTGTCGATGCAATTTGTGCAGAAACAAACAATTGCATCTTTTTCGTGAGGTTTAATGAATGTTTCATTGTTAAATAAATAGATCATGTGTGTTGTGTTCAAAACTGTGCGTGGTTGGAATTTTTAAAGGTATGTTTGGCAGGTGGTTTGAAAGTTCACAGAATCTCAATTTCTTCGAGAATTTTGGAGTAATCATAAAGAAGAATGTTAAAAATATTTTAGAACTTGTCCAAACTGACTTCAGAATTATTGACAATATTTGTGATTGGCAAATGAAGGAATTAAAAAGTGAACAACAAATGTTTCGAAACCACTTTTGCTTGTATAAAATTAGAATGAATGCCATAGGAGTTTCACATGAGAAATAAAATATATCGGTAAAGAAAATATTGAAAATTTTTTTTTTCAGATTGGCAACCTTGATTTAAAATCAGTTGACCCGTGTTGACTTCTTAGAATTCATGTTTACCATAATAATTTTAGTTTATTACAAGAGTGTTTGGTTAGGTGTGTTACGAAAATAGAATACAAGATACAATTCTGTGACAATGAGACAGAAACATTTAACAAGTTAACACAGGCTTACTGATATCATTTTCTACCCCCGACACAGATATTTAGATGATACAAAGAATTTTGAGGTTGCCAAGAAACTGAACGACGAACCGTGTACTAGTCGATCGGTCACTTCAGGAACAAGAAATGTAATAAAAGTGAAGCCACTCGTGAAAATTGATCAACCTCTGACAGTGAGAATGATTGATAATAAATTAGAATTGATCAGCTAATTTTCAATCAACACTGAAAATAAAGATTTCAATTTCTAGATACATTCTTTGTGAAGATATTTTGGACCAAAAAGAAAATTCCTTTGTACAACATCTAGAATTGTTTATGATTATTATCATCATTTACTTGAAACCTTATAATTACTAGCAAAAAAAAAAAAAAAAAAAAAAAAGACTGATCCAACAAGTATTGGCATGCCATAAATTCAAACAGACAAACACTGGTTGTCTCATGCCTCTCAGCTTGAGCCAAATTATAATAAGTTAAATAAATGACTTCAAATGATATTATTTATTAGCAAACTCAACAGCATTGAACATCTGTAAACAAAAATAAAATCGAATCCCTTTTGTAACTAGAAATAAAATTGCAGAAATATGAATATGCAGCTGTCTAAAAGTAAATGTACACCCATATATACTGGGCTTCAATAGATAATACCTAATAATATCCGTTACGAGCTAACCATTAAACACCGTGAGATATCCACGTTTTGATGGTATAATGTTTCACCAGAAATAATACAATCCTAGAAAGAAATCAACTTTTTTACTATAAAATGTTAGTTGTGTACTTATTTATGGGTGATACTGTACACATACAGAGTGATATATATATATATATATATATATATATATATATATAGTTGAATGAAGTGACAAATAAAAGGTTTAGCTTTTATTCATTTATTTGGGAACGATATTACTACCAATGGTTTGCTGCTAAAAGCATTCATCAGGTAAACGAAATAGTTGTTTTAAAAATGACAGAAATGGTGTAAATGGTCAAATGTGTACGTTTTTTTAACTGTATTCTAGTGTTGCAAGTTTGCGTGTTTATCATATATATAATATATATATATATATATGATATAGATAGATAGATAGATAGAGATAGAGAGATATAGAGATAGATATAGATAACTTCCTTGGTTTTTGTTTAGAATAATATTAATATAAAATCTTTTGAAGTTAATTAAAAAAAATTACTTCTGTTGAATGTTGAAAACATATTCAAACATTACCGACGTTGTGACTCACTAAAGTCACATATATATGTTATGAAATATTTTGATACGATTTCAATATATCTCCTTTTTCTCATATGATATATGGAGATTGAATATTTACTCAGTTATCAGAATTTTCCCAGTACTAAACAGATTTTCCTTTTTTCCTTAATTTCAAGTGTGATATTCTGCTGAGGGTACGAAAACAGTCTCAAAGGTTTTATCTCCCTAATGCATATGGAAACTGTAAGTCTACCTATTTAATCATTTATGGCCGGTGGCGTCAATGAAAGAGTCAATATCATGAAAGAGTCAATGGGGCTAAAAATTTAGGCTTTCACCATTAATTAATAATAGATACCAAAAGCGTTTCATTTTAGAAAGATATTTATATATTTTATAGAATCAGTTTTTTTGAAACTTGGTTTATTTGCTCTGATACTGTTCCTGAAGAATAATGTTTTGTTAATGATTTAACAGAAAGTTTGTTTTTTGCTTATCTATTTGGTTGGTTGGTTTTACAGCATGGCAATCCCTATTGGGTTATCTAATGGCGAAGTCTTTTTAAAAGAAATTATATGGTTTCAAGTAACTAACGATAATAATTTGTAAACAATAATAGTTTCAAGTAACAATTCTTATTGAATAATAACAATCATATGTTTGCCCACAGTCATAGAGTACGAATAAGTTGACATTTTGAAGAGATGTTTATTGCTGGCTTCTCTTTGATATGGCTGGAACAAACACGTCTGTCAATAAAAATTGTCGCCTAGAAACGAAGTTTTATTTTTTTTTTTTTTTTAATACTCAGCACTTAATTTTTAGCGAACTGAACATATCCACTTTTAAAATAAGTAAGTGAACTGAATTTCTACTTTATTTACATATTACTATATCACACAAAAATTAATTCAACACAAATTGTATCTTCAATTTCAATAAACGTAATTCCAAGAAAGCAGAAATGGACACACATTTATTCTGCTCATTATAGACATTTAAAAAAATATTTATATGTAAATAAAAATTATATATTGCATTTTTGGTTATTTTCATATGCCAATGTCTAACTGTTCTAACTGTAACTAATTAAATCTGTTTTTAAGTCATAACTTAATTCTACACAACAAAAGAAAAATCATAAAAGAAACAAGAAATTTGGTCTTTAAATGAATCTTGTAATTAAAAGAAAATAAAAACAAATTAATTAAAATATTTCACGGTGAATAGGACGCACTTTTCACATACACATATACACAAAACCAACAAAAAAAATACCTTTAAGAATCGTTATGCAAAATTGAAGATTTTTTTCTGTAGAACGATTTTATGCTTAAACCAAATTTTATTAGATATTTTCTCCATTAATATATCCTGCTAAAAGAGAGTTCAGTCTCATGATGTACGGAAAGTTGTCTCAAGTAGAATAGGAAAATATCTTGTGGCAAAAATAATATTCTGTATTAGTAGAGTCCTATTCCTGAAAAATTACATTGCTTCTATTGAAAACTGGAATTCTAGGTCATATTTGGAGTTATTCTAAAAATGTATACACTTGAAAAACACATAACTGCTTTCTTTAATTAAAAAGATTATTGATGGGTGTCGTTTTAAAGGCTCTACTCTAGATTTTAATTTTCGACTTACCCCAAATTAAGATCTTAGGAAACATAGAACATTTTTAGGATAAATTCCTTCATCCCAACTTTTAAAATGTCTCATGTTATATGCTTTCAAGAATTCCTCCCTAATACAAATAATCTGAACACAGGGACATGGTCTTACGTATTATTATAGAATGCAAATAATTTGCACACATTTATATTAGTATTATCTGCGTTATTCGGACTATTGTCCCCATCTTCATTGTTATTTGTACAACGTTTCGGCCGATATACCCTCCGGCCTTCAGGTATTTCTTGTCGTATTCGGGAGCCATCACGGAACTTTGAACCTAACCCTTTATTCCACGGGGGTATCCTGTTCTCATTCCGCTAACCATAGCTGGGGTAGGAGTTGTGTTAATTATTTTTCTAACTGCTTTCACTCAGGATCGAACTCGGGTACCAGAGATAACTGTCACTTAGAACTGTTTCAACCCAACTGCCTAATCCACTCGGCCATGTGTCCAATTGGACAGTTAAGTGTGAATTTTGGGAACTTATAAACCGAATGTCTTGATTTGGCTAGAATATCTACCTATTTTTACTTATGTATGATTTTTTACCTAGACTCATATTGTGTTTTTTGTTTTTGGGTTGTTTTTTTTTTCAATCTGATCTGGCCTTCTTAATTATTGGTTCCCATAGTGTATTCATTTCTATGCTAGGTCTACTTAACAGCCCAGTACAGCCTATCATATGTGCTGATTCTTTGAGGCGTCTTCTCTTCCAATGTTCTTCTCTATCTATTATTCTAACTTCATCCCATAAGGGCAGATGGTTTCCCTTTTCATTCCATATATGGTCAGCCGACTTTTCTATTTCTCCTCGGACCACTGCTTTACAATGTTCTTTTAGTCTTACTTTCAGTGGGCGGCATGTTTCACCTTTGTATTCTTTGCCACAGCTGCATGGGATGGAATACACACAATTTTTGGTCATGTTGTATTCTGTTGGGGGCTTGACTCGGACGAGATGTTTACGAAGAATTGAGTCACTCCTGAATGTTGTCATGATGTCATAGGGATTACATATCTTTTGAATCTTTTCAGCCAAGCCTTTCCCATAGGGCAGACAGACTGTGGTGAGTTTTCGGGTATCATCCTCTGTCCTGCGATCCAGATTTCTCATAGCCGATGTTATGCTCTCGGGATAATTGTTACGACGGAGGGTCTCTCTTAAGCTGTCCATTTCCTTCTGGTATACTTCATCGAGTCTGAGAAGGTTCCCGAGTCTGAGAAAGTTCCCGAGTCCGATAAGAAATACCCGAAGAAGGCCGAAGGGTATATCGGCCGAAACGTTGTACAAATAACAATGAAGATGGGGACAATAGTCCGAATAACGCAGATAATACTAATCTTCAAGCCTCATCTCAAACATTCAGAGAAATATCACATTTATATTGTTTCAAGTATTTTAAGCAGTTACGTGGTTATAAGTAACTACTAATAAACATCCTTAGTATGTATATCTTCAAATAATTACTCTTAATACAAAGAGTATTTGAAAGTTGAAACCTTACAAAGGTTGAAAATGAAGAGGTTACTATGAACAGTGATAGTTAAAGACAAATAAGCACTCATTCACAGATTTAATTTTCATTTAAAGCCAGACAATACTAGTTAACAAGCTAAATATACAGGTCATTACTACCGAGTAGTGAGCTTGATCCTCACAATGAACTTGGCCATAATCCACACTGATAAAGGAAGTAGATAAATTCTCACCGTCTTCATGGGAAGAATGCTTATCGTGACACAGGTTCGCCATTAAGGTATATTTCGAATATATGTATTTAGCCACTTCTTGGGAAATGGCAGCGGACACACGTGCTTAGAATATTATTACATCCTGTCTATCACTTTATAGATTAAACATCAGAAAATGCCATGAACAAAGTAAGAAAGAATTGAATATGATATTTTAGATTATCATTATTTAATTTTTTTAAATGGTAACTATATTACAACCTCTATTAAATGTAAGTACTATTTATGAATAATTATTCTCAGCTATTACAACATTATAACACAAATTTTTTTTCTGGATAAAGTTATTTTTTAATTGCTTATGTAGTGAAAATGTAGAAAATGGTCATTGCTCCCATCAAACTTTAGTTTTGTGTAATTTAGAAATTAACATTTTATGTAGGAATGAACAAATTCCACCGAATATATACTATAACTATAAATAATATTCGGAGATAAAAAGATGTCGATTGCTTTTTATTTTAAAATTTGCTGAATAAATAACACATATACTTAAAAAGAATAAATGATATATAAGCTTACAAAATAGTAACAGTATGAAAATTGAACGGAACAATTGAAGATTTGGTTTGTTTTGTTGATTTTACCGCATGTCAAAACTTGTGATAACTAGTGTCGAAATAAGATTTTTTAGCAGTTATATAGATTGAAGTAACTAATGATAATAATCATTCATACATTTGATATCTTCAAGTAACTATTCTTAATACAAATAATTTGTATAATTATGTATATCATATTTATATAGGATAGTTATATTGTTTCAAGTATTCCTATGTAATTATAGTTTTAAGTTACAATTCCTATTTAATAATCATAATTATTTCTTAATAGTTATATGATTTCAAGTATTCTCATGTAATACTAATAATATACACGGTTTAAAGAATTCCTATCTAATACTAATAAATTGTACAATATTATATATTTTCCAGTAACTACATATGGACACAAGTGTAGGCCGACCAGCAAAAACCTACATCAATCAACTCTACGCGGATTTTGGTTGCTACGCAGAGAATTTCCCAGGGTCAATGACCAATAGGTTGAGAGAGAGAGAGAGAGAGAGAGAGAGAGAGAGAGAGAGAGAGAGAGAGAGAGAGAGAGAGAGAGAGTCATAGTTAATAATCATAATAATCATTTTTGCACTCTTATACGGTATCAAACATTCCGATATAATACAAATAATTTTACAGTTATAGGATTTCAAATATTTAATCCAATACTAATAATTTTCAAACAGACCTATTTAATTTTTAGATAGTACCCTAATAAGTAATAATATTTCAGATTATAGTGGAACTGGCAAAGAAGAAAAGACTCCGAATTCTTCATAGCCTCCCCACTGGAGACAGTTTAGTGTAATAGGTAGAACACCCAGACAAACTCTCTCACACACACACACACACACATATATATATGTTAATTTTTCGGTAACTGTTAGTTTAATAGACACCACCCTTAGAGATAAATAGCAGTAGTGTCCTGACTAAACTGTTTGATCCTGGCCATTGACTTATGAGGTTCCATCTGACGAAGCACACCGTAGACCCGCTTCCAGGTTCATCCAACTTGCTTTACATCCACCATGGTGCTACCCATGGTTTCCGATGTTATGTTGGCGCAAATAATAACCCCCTCCCCCATAATTTGATATAAAGTGACAGGCTGATGTAAGATCAGAATGTAAATATGGAAGCCGAATGTTCGTTTAACGTGATGTTTGACCTATTTGGTTTCTTCTCTCTCTCGAAAAACAAATTACAACTTTAAAATTTCTAAGTTTCGAGTCCTCGTGTCCTTGTTTTTATCTTTTTTTTTCATTATTCCATTGTTTCTTGCTCAATTTCATGAAGTAAAAGGTTTTGTGTTATTTAGACCTATCGGACTGCTGCCCTCATCTTTATATACACACAATATTTCGTCCAATGGTATTACTCCGGCCTTCTTGTCAAACTTGGCAGCCTTCACGTAAGTTCGAGCCGAACCATTTATTTAATCCAGTGGGATAAATTGTTCTCATTCCATAAACCCATGACAGAGTTCAAGTGTTAACCAAATTCCATGTTATTTTCGCCTGGAGTCAGTTGATTTCCAGAAAATTGTCACTTTGAACTTTATTAATTCACCGTCTACACCCATTTCGCCATGTTTCCTACTGGATAATTCGGTGGGAATTTTTTAAACTTATAAATGTAATGCTTTTTTACTTAGAATTTACACTTATGTATAATTTTTTAACTTACTTATATTGCAATTTTATTTTATCTTATTTTTTAAGTTAATCTAATCTAGCCTTTTTAATTATTAGTTTCCATATTATGTTCATCCATATACTACTTCAATGGATTATATAGAAGATTCGGTTCAAAGCTCAGTGAAGGCTTCCTATTCCGACATGAAGGCTCCCGAGTTCGACAAGAAGAAACACTTAAAGAAGGCCGTAGAGCACATCGACTGAAATATTGCGTATATAATAAAGATTACAACAGTCCACAAAATCTAAATACTAATTATGAAGCCTCATCTAAAAAAAATATTTTTTAAATTAAGAAAAATAAGAAAAAAGCTTCACTAAAGACAAGAAGTGGGTGATATCACACATAAATTATTACAGATGCTGACTACGCAGATGATCTAGCGTTTCTCGGAAATACACCTGCACAAGCTGATTCACTGCTGCATAGCCTAGAGAAGGCAGGAAGAGTCATTGGCCTCTATGTGAACTCAGATAAAACGTTCATGCGTTTTAAACTCGATAGAGACATGTCCACACTGGATGGCAAGACTTTGAAATTAGTAGACCAGTTCACATACTGGGGTAGAAATATTTGATCTACTGAAAGGGATATCAATATACGCAAAAGAAAAGGCATGGATTGCTATAGACAGATTATCGTTCAAATGAAAATATGATCTCTCTGATAAGATTAAATGAGAATTCTTTCAATCTGTAACCGTATCAGTATCATGTAGCACTATGACTGCACCACTTGAACTCTAACAATCGATTAGAAAAAATAGATAGAAACTACACAAAGATGCTGGGTGCTATTTTGGAAAAAAATCCTGGAAGTAGCATCCCACAAAAAACTATACCTCCTATCACATACTTACATTGATCAGCTTTGTGTGGATACTGGATATCGTGAGGAGGACTTGGCAGAAGCGATGACCAATAGCAATGGGTGAGAGAGAGAGTCTCTCTCTCTCCCACTGCGACATGATGATGATATATATATATATATATATATATATATATATATATAATGAATTTATTGCGTGTCAACTTTGTTCTTGAGAACTTTGGGGAGGGGCAGGAGGTATCAATTTGGATATATAATGGTTTATTATGAGCTTTATTGATGAAATTTGTGATTATGCTCGGAGGCATATTTTAAAGTATGAAGACACTTTGGCAACAACTTGTTATTAAGAAAATTAATTATGTTGTATTTTGAATTCTTCAGTGTAGCAAAATAAATAAACACATTGTATTTATGAGAAACAGAGACTGTTTCTTTGCTTGAGTATATATATATATTCGATATTATGTAGACTACACGATACATGAGGTAAAACATTTATTAAAGGGGTCGTTGATAGGTCCCAAAACTACTGAAGCTACTCGTAAGAGCGCTTACTACATCCTACTCTGTGTGTATGGGGGGGGAGGGGATTTCGCACTCATATGTATATTTGATCAGAAGTTTTTCGCTAATGAGTATTTGGTTAAAAAGAACGGACAAGAAAAATGTATGAATTTTTGAAAAGTTTTTCTTATTTCCGAACAAGGGAACGTAATTCTGTATCGTAACCAAAACGCATATATATATATATATAGTAAGGCTTAATTCTTGATACATTTTAACACATCTCTCATATTCACATAAACGCATTAATAAATCTACGGCCTAATGTTGAAAAGATCTTTTGTTTTACAAATGTTTATTTTCAACATAAAGACCTTCCTTGTCAATATCTATAGTATTTGGAAATTATATACACACACACATATGTGTGTGTGTGTGTGTGTGTTTTAAAGTGTATCGTGACTGAAAAGAAGACGTAATAGAATATTAATTATCTCTGAAAAAGTTTTATTGCCATTCTACATACTTATTCCAGGTAGCTTTAATTGTGGTCGAAGCACCCATGAAACTCCTCATTTGATATTGCTTGAAGTTGCGCAGTTACATTTCGTTTAATGTCCTTCAAGTTCTCAAATATTGCGTTTCTCCAAAATATGGTGATCAAAAAATATCGAGACTGCTCATCAAAAATTGTCGAGAGTTGGTATTGTCTCATATAGACAAAGTCTAGAAGTCTAGACAGTGATCTGAACATAATTCATTTATTATATAAATTTAAATTTTCTGTTTCATTTAGTACATTAGACTCTATGCCTTTTTTTCATCATATCTCGTATATGCAAGTATATTAATAAATCTGTGGCTTAATATTGAAAATAGCTTTTATTTTACAAATACTTATTTTTCAATATAATCAACTTCCTTGTCAATACACCTATTTCCTTATTCATTTAGAAAACTTGTTTTAATTCTGGCGTCATCACAAATATTTCCCTTGACAAATTTAAACATTCTAAAAATAAATTTTAAGCAAAGGTTTATTCATGAAATCCACAACCCGAGATATTTAAAATGGTTAGGAGGTTATAAATAACATCAATGGAACCCGATTTTAAAAAAAGGAAATCTAATCCCCCCTATACTTGTTTTAAAAGCAGTAAACAAAGACATATATATATATATATATATATATATATATATATATATATATGTGTGTGTGTGTGAAAATAATTATAGATTTTTGTATCAAAAAATAATTTTGCAAGATATTAAAATCTGGTTTGAACATTAACCAATAATGCAAGTACTACAGACTGTATCTAAGAACATTGAAAAATGTTGATCCATTATTAAATTTTATTTTAGGGAACCTTACCTTTCTATTGCAGAAAATACTATAAATAAAGCCTTACAACTGGCTAAGTAAAACATGGATATACCAGAAGTAAACCATCGAATTATTCAGCATTGCCGTATAATTCTGTTATAGTATAACAAAGAGATATGGATTAGGAAGGGGACAGAAAGTAATTATGAGGTGTCTATGGGGTCATATGATGG
The DNA here is from genome assembly GCA_023376005.1 of Doryteuthis pealeii. NCBI lineage: Eukaryota > Metazoa > Mollusca > Cephalopoda > Myopsida > Loliginidae > Doryteuthis > Doryteuthis pealeii. The sequence goes on from CM042172.1 coordinate 48,697,634, forward strand.
TAAGAAAATGCATTAGAGTAAATCGGCTATTGTTGTTTAATATTAATACTATAATAGACCCCAACCATCACGATTTTTATCAGAATAATTGTCTTATTATTTTGGATAAAGGGGACAAAATACGTAAAAACTTGCACTGAATTTTTATCATGTTCGTTTTCGAATTCAAAAACCAAAGCAATTTCAAAGTCGTTGACATTTAGATATTACTTTAAACCTCAATTATGGTATTGTGTCTTCGTTCAAAAAGTCAACGAAAAGCCGTGTTATATCGGCACAGTATCGAATCCGACTGAGCAGGTGTTCAAACAAGTCCCCAATGGCATAATCTGGTAATTCTTGCAATATCAACATTTTCAACTAGAAGAAAGAGGATTATAAACAGGTTCGTAAAAATAGTGGTTATAGAATAAGCTTTGTATATAATGCTAACAAGGAATAAGCCACCCCTGGTGAGAGGGTGGGGGGAGAGAACAAAAAATTGATCGAGGGATATTTTATGGTTTGCGCCTCTTTTAACATAGCAGTAAAATAATTAATTGGAAAGTGATTTTTTTCAAAATAGTAAAAAAGCATTTTCCATTCACGACCGAATTGCATAAAATATTTAACAAAAATACTGTAAATGCAGTATGACAAATATTGCCAGTAAGATCGGCAAAATAACTAAGGGTAAATCAATTAAAAAAAAAAAAAAAACAAAACAAAAACAAAGAAAAGAACTACCGTGTAATTTTAATTAAAAAATGGAGTGTACTCATAATGGCTGATGCCAAAGTGAATGTATTGTACAAAAGGATAATATACAAATGAATGGGTAAAATAAAAAATGTATACTTATGCTCTACAAAAAATACTTTAAAAAAAAGGTGTTATAACCATAAAACCAGCTGTGTAGATGCACTGCTGTCCGAGACAGTGCTTTGTAAATGCACTGCTGTCCGAGACAGTGCTTTGTAAATGCACTGCTGTCCGAGACAGGCGTAGACCCAATATTTGTAAATTTTTAAGAGAGATCCAAACTAAAAGGCGTGTGATACATTTTGTCTGCATGGGAGTTCGCGGTGATAGCTAAATCAAAGATCTGAGCTATTGAATGGTTGTAGACACAAAAATAAATGGCTGCTTAATCGTTAACTGCTTATTTATGTGTTTTGTTCACCCTCTATGATAATTATACTGTGTTCTTGTATATATTTATACGTTTATCCCAATGACTTTATAGTATATTTTTCCAGACGATCCTTTCTGTGAAACTCGGGTAGTAAGCTTCTGTTTCCTATTCGGTTCTCTAACCGGCTATACGTACGTATTGAGTGCTTGTTTCAATGTTTATTGTATTGAGATTCGGTTTTTATTTTATTTTCTCCGTCAAAGTCATTTTCTGTATTTTGACTAATTCGTTTTTGCCTTTTTCTGACGAAATCATTTTCATATATATATATATATATATATATATATATATATATAACGCTGGCAGTTTATCTTTTCAATATTTCTAACCAAATTTATTCATTTAGCGTCATCTTAGCGACAAAAACAAGACAATCATTTAGACATATGATAAATAGTTCTGATAATGAGAGTTTATGCAATAAATAAGCAGCCTTAATGATGGTTCAGAAAAGAACCAAAAGTACTTTGTTTACTAATAACTCTTTCGGACAACTGATTAATGCCTTTCAAGATGATAACATCAACAAATTTTTAGGAAACTTGAAAAAAAAAAATAGAAAAACCCTGAAAATGATAATTCCATAATTTTTAACACACACACACACACACACACACACATATATATACTGTATTATTAAATGTGTCGGATAAGGAATGTCTTATTAATGTTTTGTGTAACTTTTGTTTTCTTTCAAGGGAATGTATATAAATATTAGTATTATTTTCATCCGGGTTCAACCGATTTCAACTATTCTCTTTATTTCGAGTGTAAAAAGAAAAAAACTTCCAAAGCTTCTCCTGCTGTTTATGGACTTGAACAAGATACAAAAACATTCTTACAAAATCTTTTTGCGATCAGATAAGGACTTCCTTTGCTTTTAAAAGCTCTTACACTGAACATTTTAATGACATAATGCTTTAAATATCTTACTTTGAATCTACCATTTATTTATTATACTGTATGTTAAAATAGAAAACATTTCTGTATTTATTGTTATAATTATTCAATAAATATAGTGAATTTTTTACAATAACAAAATGAATTTTTTTCACATCATCCTTACAATTCAAATTATTTCAACTTGTTTGCACCCTCCCCCCTCAAATAATTTACGTGGAACAAAGTTTTTAAGCGACGATCAAGTGAAGAGCACTGTGAGCAAATGTCTAAAGAATCAATCCAAATACTTGCTGAAGGAAAACAAAATTTGTGTTTTTCATGGGAAAATCTGTTTAAAGAATGGAGATTATATTGAAAAATAAAGAATTTTTCCTGGGTAGAATGCGAGTTGTTATATTGCAAACTTCACCTTATTTACTGAGTGACTCTCGTAAGGTCAATATTTTTGGTCAAATCTTATGAAGATTACTTTTCGTGCATTTTAATAGACGATTTTTTATTATGTTTCCTCAAGTGTACCATTAAGCTAAGAATGTATGTTTTGGTATTAGTTCTTTAATTGCCACAATCTGGACGTGTCAAAGATCAAATTTCTAGAATCGGCTTTGTTGAGTAAATCAGTTGAGGTTGAGATCAAATTAAGATATTACTTAATTATTTATACTATTAACACATCTCGGTCTCTTGTCCTTGTCTTGATAGTTATATTCACACATTGTCTGTAAGATGCCTCGCCGGACAATGATCTGGAAATTAAAATTGTTGTTTAAGAGATCCTAGTTGGATTCTACCTAGAATTGTTAGTTCAATCCGTGGGCTCGGGTTCAGCAGAATGATAAGACAAGGACAAAATAACTAAAGAATTCAGTTTGAAATTCCCAGAAGGTTACAAAAAACTGAAGGCCGATGGATACAACAGACAGAACGCTGTGAATATAATAATTAAAAAGACACACACACATATCTGTAACCGAAACTACGTCACTGCTTACGTCACAGTAATTTCAGGAATAAACTAAGTTCGTCAAAGAGTATTTAATTCGCAGTCAATATCATTACCACATGAACATAAAGGAAAACTGGTTTATTATATACTCAGAATTTAGGCTGTTATATTTGATGGTCTCCCTTGTTTATTAAAACAAGTTTCAATAAATACTGGTATCATTGATTTATACATTGTTTTATTTTAATATGTAAAGTTATCTAACGTATAGAGTTTTACGAAAAAAATATTTACAAATAAGAAATCGTCCTATAATCTTGTTCTAGCTTAAATTTACACAAACCGAATGTACTTTTATAGCATGTGCAAAAAGCCGGATATAGTTTTTTAGCATGTACTTTTTTAAAAGGATTGGATAAAAGTTGGATAAAATCGAAATAAAAAATTTTAAAAGTATATTTTTTTTACATTAAAATCAAAATATTAAAAAATTAATAATAAAATATTTAACTTTGGGAAAACTTAGAATGTTCTAAGTGACTTTATTTTTCTTTTATACATGTTTACATTTTTTAATTGGTAAGGGTAAATTGTGTTTAAAAACTATATTTTTTATTATTCAGGGTTTTATTTATTAAAATAAAATAAAGGATATTTTTCTCTTTTTTTTTGGTAGTGTTTACGGTTGTTTTTTTTTGTTTTTTTTTCATCATGTTATTTTTCATCTGTAATATATCTATTTAAATTAATTTTAGCGAAGTAATTAATAGTTAGTAGTATTTTGTTTGTTTAAACACACATTCATCAATAAGTTTAATTTTATTCGGTATTAGATTATTAAAATAACTATTTAACTTTAATTTATATAGATTTATTTTGTTCTTTAAAAATCAAATATTCAATTAATTTAATGCTTACTTTAATAAATATGAAATTTATTCAATCTCTAAGAAAATTAATAAAGAGCATAACATATTGTTTACATTCATTCATTGATTGTACAAACATTTTTTTAATAAATTTCATTTATCGAAAATAATTTTTAAAGGATTTATTTTTATACAGAATTGAACTGAATAAAATTTAGTTTGAGAGTTTATTCACCTAACTCAGGCAATATTTTTCAAAAATTATTTTTTAACACCGTTTGGAGGATTTTTTTTTTTTGCTAGTCTATAAATAATGGAGATTCAGTCTCCATCTGTTTATAACCGAAACTACGTCACTGCTTACGTCACAATACTGAAAATTGTCAATACATAGAAAAATAAAAATAAAACAACACTGTAACAAGTTTTTTAAATTATTTTTTACTCTCGCTCTTTTTTCAGCAACAAGAGGTTAACTAAAAAGTTTACTAATAAATAAATACCAACGATTTTGTGTTAAGTTTATGTGTAAAGTATTCATACTAATTATTTGATTAATTAAAAGATGCACGCAACATTTTATTTGAGGGGGACAGAACTAAGTTTCCATTTCCAATTCTTTTTTTTTTTTTTACTCCTTTAATAAATTTGATGATTTTTCTTATGATTTACTTACCTCTAACATTGAATTTTAACCCCTCCCCACGTAGGCAATATCTTTCAAAACTTAATTTTTACACCGTCCGGAGGGTGTATTTTTTGCGCTAGTATATATAATGGAGATTCGGGATCTGTCTGTAACGGAGACTACGTCACTGCTTATGTCACAATACCGGCAGTGATTAAGTAAGTATGTCAATGAGTATTTAATTTATTGTCAAGATCATCGATACATAAAATAAAGAACAACCTTTTATCATATATACTTTGAACTTAAGTGTGCCACATATGACGGTCCACTGTGATTTTAAAACAAGTTTTAATAGATACATGACCGGTATTCTTGATTTCTATATAATTTGTTTTATTTTGATATATTTTTAATGTTATCGCATAGAGTTTCACGAGAAAATTGTTTACAAACAAGAAATAGTCAAATTATCTACTTCGTCTGGTGTCGACTAAATTTGAAAGGTTTTGTGTATTTAACTATATCCTGTCTAGGTTTACGAATGTCCAAACATTTCAAATATTTGTTTACATTTTTCACGAAAAAGAAAAAAACGTTTACGTAATTTTGGATATCGATAAAATTCAGATGAAATTTTAAAGTATTTTGTAGAATATTCGTTCAATTTTAATAAAAATTTGTAGAATTATGTAAAAATATATCTTTTTTTTAAATTCTGTCGATTGAAAGATGTATAGGGACCTTTATTTCAATGTGTAAATTACACCCCTGTCCTTATATTTAACTTGAATGAAGGTTAATATTGTCATCAAAGTTTTTGGACCGTTCAAAAGAAGAAACTTTTTTTTTTTTTAAACTACTGATGATTTTTTTTATTCGGCCTACGGAAATAATTAAAATTATGAACAAAAAAGTGTTTACATTTTCGCACCATTGAATCAATTGAATTTTAACGTGGCCAAATACAAGTTACGCCTAAAGACTTAAAATCTTTGTAAAATCAATTAAGAGTCAAATTTTCACGAAATTTCGATACTTATTAATCTTTAGATGAATTTATGTTTAAAATAGGTTTATAAAATAGTTGACTGTTTTTGTTCATAATTTTCATTATTTCCGTAGGCTAATTTTTAAAAGATAGGCTAATATCATCAGGATTTTAAATTTTATTTGTAACAACTTTTTATGTCGGTATATTTTAACAGATGATGTAGCTTTGGTTCCGAGCAAATATCAAACTATCTTTTTGGTACAAATAATGTTCAATATATGTGAAATAAGAATAGAAAAAAATGTGTCATAGATGCAGTGCCACATCGAGATATTGAATCTTGCAATGAAAAAACCAGAAATCATCAATAACTTAAAATTGGTAGATTTTAAAACTTTTTGGATTATACTTTTGGATTTGATGGGCAAAAATGCTTTTATAAACCAATTTTTAATATTAGGGAAGCTCTAGAAAGCATTTTACAGACAAAATAGATTACAAAACGTCGCCATTTTTCGACAACCCCACCAAATTTGGATAGCTAAAAGTCGACATAACTCCGCCAATTTTTTAGAATTGGAAGCTCAAATTTTTTGAATTGTTTAATGTTAACAGTCCACAAATGGAAAAAAAATTCAGAAAAATTGAAGGGTGGGTGGGTGACAATTTTACTTTTTTCTCGATGATTTGACATGATCACCGATAAAGTGATCACGTGTCGTTATTTTGGAGGTTCAAATTGGCGTAAACTTACATCTTAGTGGAGGGGAGTGAATATGATGCTTTTAATTAATTTTTTAAAAATAAATATCAAACGTTTTATTTGATTTATTTTATTTTTTCCTATTACCCTCAGCAATATATTTCGAAAACTAATTTTTACATCGCCTAGAGTTGGTTTGTTTTTGTTTTTTTTTGCAAAATTATAGCCAAATACATTCAAAATACATTTTTATCAGCTTTGTTAGTCGCTTTGATGTGTGACTTCCAGAACAGTCAAACTAGAGCTGAACGTAAATGTTTAAGAAATTGTGAGCGGCAATAAAAATGGAATATTTCAGAACAAAATGGAATGCAAGAGATTCTGGGACACGCCTAATGAGCAAGCACTGATTGTTTCAAAGCAAAGTCTTCATTCAAAGAATGTGATGTTCTTTATATAGGGAGCGTGTTTCTTTTGTGACCAGAAAAAAAATGATTAGGGATTATCTAGATTGTGTTATTTACCAAGTTTTGTTTAGTCTGGCACACGGGCTTACAGTATCTGTTTTTTTTTCTAAATAGCCTTCTATCTAACAAACTATAAGGAAAGGGGTACGTTCAAATCTGAAAGCACCGGTTTCCACTACATAACCAAAATTAAGTAGACTGTTCAGTGCTTAGATGGGTCACCACTTAAGCAGAAGAAGGTACTATAAGCAAGCCGAGGCAAGTTAAGCAGCAATGAGTGTTCAATACTTGATTGGGTGACCATTTAAGCAACCTGAGATCTCTGAACAAAGCTTAGTTGGCATCAAATTATATGAAAAGCGGTTATTTTACATAAATAACATTTATTTTTCGATATAATCTTCTTTGTCAATGCAAATATATATCAAACATTATCCGCTGAAAATTTCAAATTACTATTCAACTAGTAAATACAAAACACATTAAGCCACCGTCACATGCACACACGGATATATACATGCATACGCAGACGCACACATGGATTTTATTATATCCGTGTGAAACATACAATCAATACGGATATTATTAGGTATTACTTATTACCAAATTAAGAATATAATGGAGGAAATATCCGACAGAATGGAAGAAAAATATGATGTGAAAGCCATTTTGGTTAATATATTTATTTCTATAGTTATTTATATATTTAATAGATATCTAAAATTTCTACCAAATTGATTTTCAAATTCTATTTATCTTACCAAACTATGCAACAGTAAAACTCTGTAAGTGAAAATAAAATTGCAACAATATACATATTCATTATACTTATTTTTGACTTATACACATTTATAATTTTGGTTAATAAAATTGCAGCTCCTCTGTAATAAAAAGATGCAACACCTCTGTAAACTAAATATATCAAATGTTTGTACTTATTTTTGGATTGATACATTCATATTTTTTGTTATACAGTTTAAATGCCGAGGAGCTTGATAATGAATAATACCTAATAATATCCACTTTGCTCGTAAAATATTCCTCTAGAAATAATCAAATTATGATTTATTTAGTTTAGAAGAAAATTAATTTTTTATCAAAGAAAATGTTAGAGGTGTACTTATTTATGGGCGATAGTGTACATAATCGAAAGCCATTTATAAATAATTTGACAGATAATACTCTATATATACTGAATACCTCAAGAAATTGGAATCTTATCAATACCCTTACCAGAATTCGCATTCTTCCCATTTCTTTGCAAAAATGTCTTTGAATAGGCTCTTAGTGTTTCAATTATTACAAAGAGAATTATTATTATTATTAATATTATTATCATTCTGAAGAAGGGGGATCCTCGAAAAATAAGATAAAAAAAACTTTTAAAGAGTTTTGGTGTATTCACGGTAGATGTCTGGTGCTTATCGTTAGTCTTTATTGTAGCGCAATTCTCCAGCACCTTGCTCAGTATCCCCCATCATTGCTACCTTCTGGGCACTTTGTCTTTCTTCAATCTCGATTATCGTGTTTTTGCCACAGTTCTCTGTGTACGATTTACTATTACGACTAACTTTCATACTCCAGAGCTTCTTTAATTAACGAATTTATATTGTCTACCGATCTCTCGTGTGTATATATATTATATATATATATATATATATATATATAGATGCTGATTATGTAATTTGCCAAGAGCGGTCAATATCATTGATAGAGCATTTAAAATTGCATAGTCGAGAAACTAAAAGTCAACAAGCGTCGTTGATATATATATATATATATATATATATATATATATATATATATATATATATATATATGTGTGTGTGTGTGTATGTGTGTGTGTGTGTATGTGCTCAATAGAAACTGTAATATTTGGATACAGTCTACCTTCCAAAATGATAAATATTTTCTTTAAAATTCTCTTTTCCGAACTATCAGACCAAAATTAGCCCAAATATTCACACATTTTAAAACTCCCGTGACGAAATTAAATTTACCCGCCATAATCTATTCTTAACTGGCCACTAAAAATACCATCTTACGCTCTCGTCGTTATTTTAGGATAAAGGTTAAAGAAAAATAATTAATAGTTCAAATAACAAATGAAAATACATTTTTTAAAGAAAATGACCACTTACTGTATCTGTTGAAATTAATCCAGTGAAGAAAAAATTAAATAATCCCCATTGCTTTAATTCATTCATGACATTTTTGTTCGCATTGTTTACTGTTATTACATTTTTATTTTTGTCCATGCAGAAGTAGTGTGGCCAGCTGGTGAGATTTCTGCAACATTAAAACATTTTCTTTGACTGTTAAATGATGTTGAGAAAGTTTCCATAACTTCAATTCTTTGAAAAATCACTGACCGTGACACGAACTTGTAAACACGTTTGATGGCCGGAGAAAATACCGGTCAAAATTTTGGCATTATAAAACCCATTTTAAAATGTTTTTTTTTTCTTTAAAAAAAGAACGTTTCTCCGAGTATTACTCGAATTCGTCTGAGATCTCAGAAAACATTGTACAGTATATAGTCTCTAACGAATGAAAATTTACGCATGGCCTTATAGAAAAGAAAGAGGAAATGAATAGAGAAGTCAGGATTCCTGCTCAGAGGCACGACTAAGAGAGACAGAAACGGAGAAATGTTTATTGAGGAACGATATGTTTTACAGGATGAGCCACGCCTCCTCTTGAATTATCGTCGTAATTTTTAGAGTTGATGTGTGATGAACGAAGTGTAATTATCAAAGGCTATGCACGTGAAATAACTAACATGACGGAAATAGATAGATCCAAGAGAAATGGTGAAAAATATGGAATCTACAGTTGTTTCTTTCGTCTTCTATTTATCGAGGTAAGATGCTTGACTTGTTCTTTCGTTTGATGCGTGTGCAGAACTAGTAGTAGTAACCATACATCTCATTCATCAAGATATCTCTCTCTCGTTCGCTCTCTCACTCTCTCAAACATACACACAGACACAAATATTCCCCCTCTCTATCTCTCTGCGAAGGATGCCAATAGAATGGTCTCAGCAATTACATACGCGTGCGTTACAATAATTACACTTTTTTTTATTGTCGCTTTAGAAAGAAGTTGAGCATAACTTGCTCAGGTTAAATCATCAGATAATGATTTAGAGTTGTTGTTATGTTTAGCTAAATGATATTCGGGAGAGTATATTCCTTATTACATAAACATAATGAAGAAATGTAAATAAGTTTAAAAGTTGGGCAATTGTTTTCTTTCCCGTTTTAAAAACCCTTAGCTGAAAATTCCGATAAAATAATATCGTCTACTACTTTGAACTGACACAGGAAAGGTAACTGTTGACAAAAGTCGACCGGGGAAAATTTCAAAAAATAAAAATAAGGAAGTGAGTCGTGGAAGCAGCGTTATTTAAATTTCTGAATTTCTATATCGGTGATACTTCAGCAGATTTTATGTTGACGACACGAGCCAAACGTGACTTATCCTCATACTACTTCTTTCTTTCTTTTTTTCCCTTCTTTATCTTATCAGCCTATAGTATTGAAAAGGATCAATACCATTCAAAGAATTAAAACCCTGACGTGTCTATTGTTCATTAGCTTCTTCATGTACCTCCGCAAGAAAAGGGATTCTTGTTCTGTAAAAAAGGTATACATTTTTTTTTACCTTTTTACAGAACTCCATTTTATGTTCCTTATTTTTGCTGAGTAGCAGAAGCCACAGCAAATTGAATTCCATGAAAGTTTGACCTCTTGATGTGCGCTGTTTCCTTTATTTGTCTCACTTTCTAATATCACTCTTAATATTTAAGAAGAAATCAAAATTATAAACAAGAAATGACATTGAAAAGTGATTAAAATTAAGAAAAAATTCTATTTTCACCGATTTATTAATCTCTAAAATTTCCAAACTCTGATCAAATTTTCAAAACGAGGCCAGGTTCAGGAAAATGACGATTCGAATTTCTTGCTTCCCCTCAATTAACATTTTTCTCTTCCAATGTGTCATTCTAACGAGCCAATTGCTCATTCTGCCGTCACAATACTGTTTGTTTATGTTCTCGAAATTCCATTAAAGAACTACCGTTAAATTTCCTCAAACAGAGCAGAATTCGTTTTAGTAGATTCCATTTATGTTGAGATGTTAGAGTATATTCTAGATCTAGACATGTTTATCTTCGTTTTGGGTTCCCGAAATAAATTTCTCATCGCCTGTGACTATCTTGTCCTAAAATAACCTGCTTCTCTATCGAGCAGAGAATGACAAAGTACAAACAATGTCAGTTTCTTTGATTTTATGTGGAATTCATTTTTCTATTGTCCCTTTCAGACTATTTGCACCTTTGCATATGGATAAGACATCCAAAACAATAGTGTGCACGGTATAACACTAAACTGCATTCATCGGTGATGCTCCAGTTATGTATCTCTGGAGAGTCACGCCTTTGTTACTATAACTCTCAGGTGTATTCAAACACGAGTTGCTAATATTTGTTATGATCCCATAATTTTCAATGCGATAGATAGAACTCGAACAATCAAGTAAGATAATGCTGTAATCAATTTCAAACAGGTTACATCACACAATTTAAAACAGAACACTAACGGCGAAACAACGCTAGATTCTGTAATTTCATGTTTGTTTCATCTTTTGTTTTAATTATAGTCTGTCTAGTGAAGACTTTCAAAAAGGGTGGAGGCCAGCCGAAATATTGGATGAAAAAAGATCAAAAGCAATACAACGTTCATTATTTACAATTTTGTTTTTTGCTCTTACATTTTCCTATGCTTCTAATGTAACCAAAAAACGTTCCACACACACACACATATATATATATATATATATATATATATATCATCATCATCAGGTCGCGCTGTTGGCACGGATATCCATGACAATCTCTCTACATCCGTCCCTATCGCTCATCATTCTCGGGAGGTCATCTGTGCAGCATCCTGCATCCGCACAGAGCTGATCGATGTACGTCTTTGCTGGTCGGCCCACACTGGCGTGCCCATGTGCTGGCTTCCACAGGAGGACGTCGCTTATGAGTTCGTCCTTACTTCTCCAGCAATATCCCGCGTGTCTTGTCCGTCTTACTCGGATGGTTTGGGTGGCAGGTGGCCGTACAGCTGCTTTCTCGTGGGGTGTTGTTTCCACGACTTGTTCAGGATCACCCACAACATTCTTGTGCAGCCCCCATCTAGTTTATTATCTAGTCGCTTCGTTAGGGTCCAGGTGGTGCAACAATATAGCAGCACTGACACGACAACAGCCTGGAAGAACTGTCTCGTTAACTTGTCTGTGAGATTGGATTTCCATATGACCGATAATTTATTTATAGCGGTCCATGCCTTTCCTATACGAGCATATATATATATATATATATATATATATATATATATATATATATATATATATATATATACACACAATAATAATCAATTACATAGATTCATTATTTTACCCTATGATTCGGCCACAACTGTTTTTGAAAACACCTCAATAACCTTGGAATCAGAACTGTCACAAACTCATAAAAAACAATCAGAAATTTAACAATAAAAACAACCATATCCACATGAGGTCTGATGCAGGTCTGATGTTTAGCTTGCAATAAACAATATATAAGATGAGACATCAAGAAATATCAACAAACGAATCTATGAGTACAGAAAAGAGAGAAAAAAAAACGGTCAATTAAATAATGCACTAACAAAATACATTCTGGAAACCAACCACCTCTTTAATTTTAAAGAATCCAAAATGTTAGTTAAGATACACAGCAAAAGACTAAGGGAAATTATGGAATCTAGCATAATTTCGAATTACAATGCGATTAAACAATGACCTGGTTTTTACAACTTAAACTAGTGCTAAAATATTACAAAATACCATATTTTGATTAATAATTTTTTTTTCTAAATACGCAAACAAATAAAGTATTTTCCATTCATAAAAATTGTTTCCAACAGATTTCGAATAAAATTCCGTGACATGGTTTAAATGGGGATGGCAACATTACGTGACGTCATAGGTTCTTATGTCCTTTTCTCATATTTAAGTACGAACAGAAGACGCCACAACTCACTAAAAGCTGAGGCTCATAGATTTCTATTTACCAATAATTTCTTTTTTACCGAGAAGATGGCCCTGACGATGTTTTGATAAACAAACCGAACCAATGCAGTGTCGGTTTAATAAACATCACCCGTCAATATATATATATATATATATATATATATATGTGTGTGTGTGTGTGTGAAGAAAAAAAATGGAAGTGAATCCGATAGTATGGAATATTGTAAAAATTGAACAAAACATCATTTGAAGATCAACAAAAAGAAGCCCAACACACCAAAAACAGAGGCCTGCAGACTTTTTGTTTTCAATAATTTTTTTTTTTTCTTAAACCAACGAAAACCCTGATGAAGGTCTATCTAAACAGACCGAAACACTGTAGCGTAGGCGTAATAAACATTATTCGTTTATGAAACTTGTGTTGTGTTCAATTTTTACAATATATATATATATTGTGTACCTGATGCAAACAATGATAGCTTTAACACCTCTTTATATAAAACCCTATTTGTATAAATTATTGCTTTTTTATAGATACGAAATAGCCTGTATAAAAATCTATTAAATCATGCAAAATTAATATCTTCATCAAATGAAATATTCTATAATGAATGATATTAAACAAAACCTTATTAATAATGGATTTCCAAACTTAAGTCGATGAATAAATTAAACTAATGATTAACAATAAGAATGAAATAAGTGATAAAAGTAATATTTCGAAAAATAATTACAATACTATTTATTCTATTGTAATCAAATGCTTCCAAATTTTACATTAGACAAAACAATATACATAGACATACATCACCTATAGATTATAATAATGGAATACAATTTATAATTTACTACAAAGAATTTAAAACGTTAAATTTAGTTGTTGATAATTTTTCCCCTTTCAGACAATAGAAAAAACAATGTTCTTTATCAATTTGAATGTTCATTTGGAGAATGTATATCCGGCAATAATAAACAGATGACTAGTTACATTGAGTATACTACGACAACATTACCAATATGACTAACTTTACGTCTATCAGATTTCAGCCCCATATGCCAACATTGAAAAGAACAAAACTGCTCTTCTACAACATATAGAACTATTTTAGTTAATACAAATATACTTCACACTGGCAATAGTATTAAAATATCAACCATTCTAGAAGCTTTATACATATAGATTTAGACAACCCGCTATTAATAAAATTAATTATAAAACTAGCTATAATATTCTTAAATGCCTTACATGAATAGAACAATTTTTATCCAACATCAGATTAACACCTCTTTAAAACATCTTTGATAATGGTTCAAATTAGAACCGAAAGTGCTTGGAACAATTCTTTCAGATTTTTCATAAATTCTTTTCGGGATGATGTTACAAAAATCGAGAGAGAAGCAGAAATGTTCTGCTTCTTTCTTGATGAATCCGGATTAAAAACATTTACATCTAAAAACGGACCTAATTATCATTATGCTCTGATGATGATTTTTTATAAATCAAAATATTGTCAATATTAGCAATGAAAATGATATAATATATATTGATTTTAACAACATTGTTTGTTTTCATACCCATTTATCTATACATATACCGTCGGATTTATTCCCTTACTCTTAACTCAGATATATATATATAGATTATATATATATATATATATATATATATATATATATATATGAGGGTTATGAGTATAGAGTCTGAAATGTACTACTAACTAAATTGTAATTTTAAATTTACAATGTATAATGTTTAATCTATATTCTTAATATTCATATCTGAATTAAGTGTCTTAACAAAGATTATGTTGAAAAATAAATATTTGTTGTTTATAATAAACGTGTTTTTGTAATTAGTTTGAGGATTTCTTGATGTACGTTCCTACTTAATTATTTATATTTTCCCACGAAGGTTTCTCGCTGTTATCGCTAAGGATTGAGTGTCAGTAAGTCGTGATGACGTGCTACAGTTGACTGATTTTTTATTAGCTGTGTCGAGTCATCATTTACTAAGCTTTGCTTGGTTTGGCACAAGGTCATAAATATGGAGCACAGACAGAAAACCAAACTAACAATGGTCTGCAAATTTAGATCGCTATTAGAGTAGCTACTTATTAGCATTTGCTTAGTATGGCACAAAACTAAAAATATAGAGCACCTGTCAGTGGTGTAGGGGTGAGATAGCAGTCTGTCCCGGGCGAAACTTTTATGGGGTCGGTACTATAGTAGCCTATAAGTCTATATATGTATTTTTGTGTGGGTGGGGGGCTAGAGGTGGGAAAACTCAAGGGCTGCTCCGGGCGGCATAGACACTATCTACGCCACTGGACCTAGTGAAAATCAAATTCTTTAACAATAGTCTGTCACAGTAAAGAGTTGAGCTGTTATTTACTCTACTTAATATACTGCAAACCATTAATCATTCCACCACGCGAGGCATTCAAAATTGAGAGTAAATTAAAGCTGGTACAATGCTACAAGTATGGGCCACCTAGTGAGGCTCGAACTTACATGTCAGTAGTAATTTATTCGTAATGTTAACTCGTTAACCATTACACCATGCGAGTCACGAACAATAAAGAGTCAAGTAACCTTCAAAACTGCTTCTCATATTTCCTCAACATTGTATAAAAAATGGAAACATTTGCTAAAGGGGACAGATTTTTTAGAGGGGGTGAGGAAATACTTTTCACATCTGAAGCTCCTTGCTCGTCTCATTCCGTACGAAAGTATTTGCTTTGTAGGTCGGACCCCACTCCTCATCACAACAATCTTTGCCCAAAGATTTGCAGAGAAAACTATGTATACTTTGTCCACACCCACCCACCCCTCGCAATTTGGGGATCAAAATTACTGTCTTAAGATACGACTAATATACGGGTAAATACGGTTGCTACTGGAATCATGCAGTCTTCATCAAAATTTAGTGACAGCGTTTATAGTGGTGTCAGATTGCATGGTAGCCTCTTCCTGTCGCCGTCTTTGCGATACGCTCTCGCTTCAGGTTATTCAATACCAAGTATCAGTAGGCGTGTCAACGCTTTAGTAACAACAGTAGCATTAGTAATGCCATTGAAAACAATTGACTTGAACAGTAGGAGAACTATTACTTCATAGTTCTATAGTCATAGATAACTTAGTATTACACCAATTCAGTGAAATAGAATATTCAGATTTTTGCGAACAACTTCCATATTTCTCGTTCGAATTTAATTAAATTTTGACAGTAATAAAAGCAACAGCTTTTTTCTGCCCCTGTCAGGTAAGTTTTGCCAAAGAGCTGCCAAATATTGCTTTAGCACACTAAATAAGCCATGACTTTACGCTAAAAGCATCGAAGTTAAGCAACAATCAGTCTGATCATGCTAGATGGGTCATTATTAAGGAACCTAAGGTATGTTGGCCAAACCAAACAAAGCTTAGTAAATAGCAAATTAAGCAATGATGAGCCTGTTCAGTACAAAGAAGGAACACTAGGTACCGTAAGCAACCTGATGTCTATGTAAAAGAGCAACCGAATTTGAGTAAATATCGATATAAAAGACTTTGTTTTAGGTATTAACTTTATAGAAAAGCAAATATTTTAATAAATTGAACAGCTAATTTATCGTTTCAAGATCTGCCATCTTTCAGTTTCTATTAATGTCAAGTTTTAACAATTTTTCATGCTGACGTGGACTGAGCAATTGGACAGTGTCCGAGGGTTCAAAGCAGTAAAAGGACCAAGTAGCAAAAGTCTAATTTTTTAAAATGAATCTATGTGTTATAGATTAAATGTTTTAAGACTACAAATACCAGCTACATTCTTAATATAGACCACTAGATATGCTAGTAACGTTACTCCACAGCAATCATCAATATACTGGAAATACGTTCTATAAATGGAATAAACTGTTCATTAATTGTCATTGACTAAGATTACCTTAGTTTGACACAAGGCCAAAAATATAGAGCAACTGGTGAGAATCGTACTCATTAACCATTAAACCCAATAAATTTTTCTCTTTTTTTTATACATGGAGATTCAGAAAGAATTGTCTGATTAAGATTGTACATATATGGAAGAAATAAGACAATTCCAAGGTCATCAACAATTCGCAACAGCTTCAACCTCATGTTTCAGTTTTTTTTCAATTCTCTGTCAAGATCCAAGTATTTGTCTATCTTTTAGTTTATATTCATTTTTACTCTATGGTCTATCGGTATGGCAAAATCCACCAGATAACAAATTCTCTTCTTTCTAATTAACATCGTCTAGTCTTCTGGCCTGGATTAGGTGATCCGTCTATATCTCAAAGTCCCAAAGAATTTTATGAGTCATTCTATAGGACGGATTCTTGTTTGTGCATATAGCATTTTGTAGTATAGTCAAAGTTTAATTTCTTGCACAATTTCCAGTGGATCACCTTTTCCATCCAGTTGTGACCAGTCTTGTACTTTCTTTGTGCTAATTTGCCGCATTCGGTTATTATGTGATCAATAGTTTCGTCTTTGTCTGCACATATAGTACACTAGTTATTCTGTTGCGTCTTATCTATCTTGGCTTTGATATAATTGGTCCTTATGGGATTGCTATTATTAGTGAATCAGTCTTCTAAAATTTTCCTTAGCCATTTTCAGGCCTTCTTGTGAGCAATCTCTCTAGTTTGTCGCTTGAAGCATCCATATAGTGATTTTTCATATCATCTCTCTTGTTGCTTTTCTATTTCTGTTCATATGTTACAATGACTGTTATTGTAATTAGTCTTTTTTTGCTCTTTTTAGTGTCTTCTTCGAATCCTTGAATTGTCACATCAACGCAATTCTCAATGTTGGCAAGACTTCTTCCTCCTTTTCTTAATACATATAATCTGTATATGTAATGCTTAGTTCATTGTCATTAATTTCCTTATACTTTCTGTCGGATTTCCTCCCTTGTTCATTTTAACAATATTCTTATAGTATATTACAAGAAGAGAAGCTCAGGTGTTTATTCTCTTGAAGATTATGCTGCATGGCTTGTTCTCTTTTTCTTTCATCTTTTTGTTTGATGGTGCCCGTTTTCAATATTCTCAAGTTCTTGTAATTCTATTTTTCTCCAAATGTCCTTAGATTTTTCCTGAGTTGATAGTTCTATTCCTTCTGCTGTTCCCCCCTTTTTGACACATTTTTCGATGTTAAATTCCATTCCTATACGCTAGCTGTCTATTCTTATGGTCTCAAAAAAAATGTTTCCACTTTTTTTTTCATTTATGACAAAAATTTTGATATCATCCATGTTCATAAGAGGATTCATTTTTTCCTTTCATTTTGTAAATGTGTAGCCTCCGTACATTTCCTAAGTATATAGTTGAGTTGCATTACTGCTATAACAAATACCAGTAGCGAGAGGGAGTCTCCCTCTAAGATGCATATTAAGATTTTTATCTCTGCTTGGGTTGGTCCTGTTAATTCCACCTTCCAATTTTCCATGGTTTTAGTGATGATATTTATAACTTTGTCGTATATTTTGTACATTTTATACATTAAATCATCCAAGTTTGTGGACCATATCACAGGCCTTTCTGTAGTCAATCTATATCTTTGCTACATGTTCTGCCTTATTTTAACCTCTTTAAGGATATGCTGATCTATATAAAGAAGGTCATCTGTTCTTCTTGTTCCCTTTACAGTATTCTCTCTGTTCTTCTGGAAATAGTCCATGGCAATCAAACGAGTAATATTTCTCCTGGTATATGTGTGGTTAGAATTTTCCCCATCATAGTTTTGGGGGTTATTTTCTAGTCATCCATTCCTTTGTTATCTGTAGAATAAACATACTAAGTTCCAATTACCGTTGAATTGATAAGACAAGGTAACAAGGAGCCGTAACTTAATACGGATCTAACCTTGTTGAATTCCTACTGCAGAATGCCAGAGTATTTATGAAGCCTCATAACATCATAGAACCCAAGTTATGAATTCTTGTTTCCTTGTCTTACCAATTCGATGGTAATTGCAACTTAGTATGTTTATTCTACATCATCCATTCGGGTATGTTTGCTTCACGTAAGTATCTACTCTGCTATCGAGCCAATATTTCGTGGATGTACGTGAATGTTTCAAACCAGAATCCATGTATAGCATCATAGCCTGGTGTTTTCCAGTTTGGTACTTTCTTGAGTGTTGTTCTCTATGATTTCAGGGGTACATAGGTCTTGGAATCTTCTTGAAGTCCTTGCAATTCTTTTTTCATGTTATATATCCATTCAGCCTTTCTCTTGCGTTCTTTCTGTTTCCATACCTTCCGCCAAAAGAGTTTTGTCTCCTTTGCATTCGTCTGTTTTTATGCCTTCTCCACCGAATTGTTGGTTGAATTTTCTTTCGTTATTGTTTTAAAAATTCTGTTTTGCTTGTATTCGTTGGTTCTGTCCCGGTATTTTTTAAGTATTCCTTCTTTCGGGAATATTTTTCTTTAATTTCTTCCAGTTGTATAGTCAGTCTCATTTGCTGTTGTCTTTTTTCAGTATGTTTTGTCATTAATTATTTTTCCTTTCTGATTGCCTTCGCTTGTTATCGCAGTTTCTTTCATTGTTCTTCTAGTCTCATTTCCCATCCTACTTTTGCATTTCTCTTGGGGATACGTTTGGTAATACCAATTTCATCACAAACTAGCTTTGCTCCTGCATGAATAAGGTCCTTTAATTCGGTGATGTTGTCTGTTGTAATGTTATGTAATACTTTATTTACATTTTCGGTTTCTATCTTTACTTTTTTTATTTCTTTTCGTAATTTGTCCTGATTTTTTTGTAACCTTCTTTTCGGTTATGATGTGTTTTATTAGATCGAGATAGTTTATTGCATATGTTAATATTGATGATCCTGGGTTCTGCGATATCTTGGTTGTCAGTATTTCATCTCGTTTAGGAGGCTCATCTTGAGCATATTCTTCTCGACTTGTCCACATATTTTCATTGTCTCGAAATTAGAAAAACACCCTTGCTTGGTCTGCACGTATTTGGCTTGTATTAAAGTCATCAACTTATTTCCAATTTCTTAAATTTTTCTATAACCTCTTTGAGTTGGATTACTTTTAAAACAACAATGGATCACAAGTATCATTTTATATCTGTAAGTCAGATGAATTGTTGTTTTGGCTTTTGTGTAATTAAAATTAGAACAACCAACATTGGCGGGATACCTATCAGTTCCCCATGCTGACTTTTAAGAAAGAACCTGTCAATCATGACACTCGTATCGGATTGAATTTATATTTGTCTTATTTTTCATGGGTAGGATATTTTAGCAATACCAAACTCGGTGGTTAATTATTATCTGTGATAGTGTCACAGATGTGACCTGGTATTCTTCGAGGGGAGAACAATCTATTATGATATATCGCTCCTTGTGTTTTTTCGCACCGGCGACAGAGTGGAGTTTGTGAGATAACAAGTTTCCTTAGGTCTTCTAAACTCTTCTGAGTATTTGAGTCAATCTTAATAATGCTTTTCAATTCCTCCAGTCATTTTTTCCAAACTCTTGGGACTGTCTCAATGGCACCAACTACAATCGGTATCAGCTTCACCTTCATGTTCCATAGATTTTTCAGTTCTCTGGCAAGGTCCAGGTATTTGTCTTTTCGTTTTCTTTCATTTTTACTTTGTAGTCTGCCAAAACGTCAAAATCCAATAAGCAAGTTTTTTTTCTTGTTAATTGGCCCTAGACCGGGATTTCTTTCAAGGTTTCTTTGTCAGAATTTGAATAAATTTAATCCAATTACTAACTATGAATATATTGTAGCATAACTTCGCTACAGACCTATGGCAAATCATACATTTTTAAGCGGAGTAATCTGATTTGAATTTTCCTTCTCCTATACTGGTTGCCTAACTAATGCTAAATGATACAGTCATGTATTGTTGCAGTAGCATTTGTTATTGTTGTAATAGATACAGATTAGAAGTATATTGAACGTTTTTCAAGACTTGTTACACCATCGAAGTGGTAGACCGTGTAATACCTCTTTATAACATTTCTAACTGCAATGTTACATGACGGTTATCATCTCTTCTTTCCTAACCTATTAAATTATCAGAGTGTCATGCTGAGTAATTTATTTCATGACATATCTAAAGGCAATAAATAAGCAGTGCTTATCTCCTCTACAAGTAACTTGCAACAGATTCTTCTGAGTTACGTTATAGGAAGGAACAATCTTTGACCAGACCCAGAAGCATATTAAGAGCTGGAATAATTGTAACATCTCATGGGTATATCTGAGTCTTTAGTTTAGAATTCATTTACAAAGAATGAATCAATAAAGTTAAGAAAAGATTAAATTAAAATCTTCGCCTGGTTTCTAAACATTTACTTAGAAAGCCCTTAATTCCCACCCATAAGAATACTTTCTATGCACAGAGCCAATAAATTATTTGAATGCTTCTTCAATTTAATTCTCTTGATTGGAAATTCTTCCTTCTGTAAGGAAGTAGGTTAATTGTCTGAGGATAATGGTGTTCTGGGAAAACATATTCAATTAATAGACAGAATGAATATTTGTCGAAACAACTGACAAACTATAAATTAGTTGCTGTTGTCTAAAATTAGCACCAGACTAATCCTTAAATTTATCTATTCGTTAAATACCTAAAGAATTCTTCAAAATTACGTATTTGTCAAAGAATTATTTTTATTATTCATCAAATACTTAAAGAATTCTTCAGATTATTCACATACTTTAATTTTCAAATTATGCATTTGTCAAATACCTAATGACTTGTCAAATACCTAAAGAGTTATTCAAGATTTCATCAATTTGATCCTCCTTAAAAAAAAGTTAATGTAGTTTTGATTTTTTAACCTGCTGATGGAGTACAGGTGATTGTTAATCGCTATTACTTGTTTTCGACTAGGACTCCAGAATTGTGTTTTACCGCTTTAGTGTCGAGGTTTGAATCGCTAGACTATCGGTATGTTCTCCTGACAGTTTTTTTTTTACTTCCTTATCTGTTTTGATTGCGCGCCAAAGGGAAGAAAAAGGATACGCTACACATGAGAGAGAAACAAAGCAAATATGATAAGAAAAAAAGAAAGCGATAACCTTATGCATCATAAGTCATCTGTTTCAATGGAATGAAAGAAAGAAGTGAGAAGGAAGTGAACATAGAGAAAGAAAGAAGCGAAAAAGAACTGTAGCTTTTTCATTCCTCGCAACTTCGTTTCCATAACGACCCGGTTTGAATTCATTCAACTATAACATACCGGAATCATGACTTGGAAAGATATCTACATCTGCTTAAAATTTCGATTAAAATTGAAAAAGTATTTTTTTTTTTTTTACTTAATGATCAGCAAATATTATTCAAAACGAAACAAATAAAAAACAATAGAATATGTTCGGAGAGTAAGCAGAATTTTTTCAATCTCTATCTAATATTACCGGCTCCGCCCAAAAGTGGAAAACAATTGAAACTTTTTCTTGATTTTGTAGTCATTAGTAAAAAGTACACATTTACACAACCTCATCTTCATGTGAATTCGTAGCTACGTCATGTTGCAGCAGAACAGCGTCCGGGTTACCTACTTCAAGGAAGATTGATAAGTGGCTTTTAAATAGCACCCAGGTACACACCTTAAATAAGGTCAAGAAGTGATTGATGGCCAGTGCCCCGCTACGCATCCCGAGGAAGTTCAGTAAGTGTCTGGGGAACAGCACCACAGTACACACCTTAACGAAAGTCAGGAAATGGTTAATAGACCGAACCCAGGTACGCACCTCAAGGAAGGTCAAAATGTGACTGGGGTACAGTGCACTGGTATATACACCTCAATATGCACCTCAAGAGAGTTGAAGAAGTGACAAGGAGAGCACAACATCCAATTTCTGGACTAGCCCAGAAACAGCATAGATAAAAACTTTATTGAATACACAGGGCATTTTAAGAATCAAAGTTGCTGAAGCTGAAAACTTTGACGAACATTTGAGTCACTGAACAGAATACTAAAATTTGTTGGAAACTGGCAGTCTCCATATCGCTCCAAATTAGAAATCTGACGAAAAACATTGTTCTAAAGTCTTAATTAATAAATGATGAAATGGAAATTCCAATTTTCAATCAGTGATCAAAAAGTATCCAGACGTAAGCACTAAATATTTTTAATTTTGAAATTCAAAATTTAAATAAAGACATGTGTAGAACTGAAGAAATAATAAACTATCGATGTTGCTGATAAGCAGCTTTGGATGAAATGCAAGATTGTGCAAGTGCAACACAACTATACTAACTTGGCTCGGAGCGATTTTTTCTTGTTTCCTAAACTGAAAATTCATTTCTTTTTGTTCATTTCTGTCTTCGTAAACATACTACCTTGATCTCGATACTTTTAAAACATGTCATGTATTTTGTATTTAAGAAATTGTGCCTGTGGATATTCCACGGATACATCTATAATAATTGAACGAAACACTGTATTGAAAAAAATTAAAAAACAGTTTTAATCAGAATATTTATTGAACGCAAATTTTACCTTAATATATACATGATAATACTGACATCAATAAAACTATGAATAACATACCGAGATAAATTGATAATTTCTATATTTTAATTTATAACGATA
The DNA here is from genome assembly GCA_023376005.1 of Doryteuthis pealeii. Taxonomy (NCBI): domain Eukaryota; kingdom Metazoa; phylum Mollusca; class Cephalopoda; order Myopsida; family Loliginidae; genus Doryteuthis; species Doryteuthis pealeii. Next base: position 48,720,977 of record CM042172.1, read on the forward strand.
TATGTCCCCAACAAAAATGCAAATATAATCTTACAATAGCAAAAAGAAGAAGTAACCTTTTTAGTTGGATGGTTTTATTCAAAATAAGGCCAATGCGGCCGCTTCATGCAAAGGTCAAAAAGCAACACTATTGAATTATAAAGACTATAAACTGAATAATTGCTCATTAAAAAAGTAAAGTAAAAAGAAAACAGGGCATTTAAAAAAATATTAAAAAGAGAAAAAGTTAATAATTTCACTCATATTTTTTCTAATAGCCTGGGGGTTTTATTGGGGGGGGGGGTGCTTTGTTTTGGTTAATTTATTTTTCTCCCACTTTATTAGTCAAAATATGCAATTTGGAAAAGATTGCTACTTGTGTCAAATTATGTAGTCTATTTGCTAATTTGTTAGAGGGGGGGAAAAGTAGTTGATTTGATGACGTAGGAATGTCACCAATATAGCAGCTTTATATATCTGAGTGTGCGTATTAAAAACAGTTTATTAGAAAGAATAAGCTTGAAAATTAATAAAACAATTATTCATTTTCAATCATTGATGGGACTCTTCTTTTTTGAAATAAGTAATTTTTAAAGCAGAATATGTAAATTTACTAAGCTCGTTAGGATTTTTAAAGATTTTTCTCTAGTTATATAGTAGGCTGCTTAAAAATGTAAAGCAGGAAGTGATTGTTTTGTTGATATTCTTTTAGGCATATCCAGAGCCGATAAGACACGACAGACAGACAGACAGACAGACAGACAATATTCCACGTTGTTCCTTCAATCATTCTATTTACCTCACAGTGAACCAGTGATTTTATATATATATATAGTTTGCTATATTTATAAGTAAAGAGTACTCAAAATCATTGATAGAGCATGCATATCCAATTAAGGGTTGCAAAAATATAACAGTGATCACTATTTACTTACAAATTAAGCAAACTATTATCAATACTTATGTTCATGCGACCGTTATCATCTTGCAACACCCTCTGGTTAAAATGAGACCATCCAAATTGTCCAAGATTAAAAGCAAAATGTAAATTCTGATTATCTGGTGTTGCTTATCCGCCGAATTATTTTTTGTGTCGTCACCTCAGCTAAATAATGGGCCATTCCGTTTTTATTATAAAGAAAGGGAGAGGGGACATACTGCACAGAAAAATATAATAAGAAAGAAATAGATGAGAGAGAGAGAGGGGGGGTGATCGCACGGAAGCTATAACGCTATTGTGTTTCAATCGAACAAAATGAAAAGATGAAAAGAAAGAAAGAAAGAAAAAATATGAGAGAGGGGGTTAAATGAAGATTATTATACTTTTTACATATTGAACTATTTTGCAAAAGTAAACAAAACGTTTTAAAAATTAAATCACCATACTTTGGTATATCCACAGATCCTGATATAAAATCACATAGGTGAGCAACTGCTAGTTACCAAGCGCCGTTGACTACCCTGAATTAGATATACATGTTCTATCAATAATATTGATCACTCTTTACTTATAAATATAGCAAATTATATAAAGAAAACATACTAAAGATATATTTTTGCGAAAATATATGAAATAATAAAAAAACACTTCTATCAAAATTTTATTTTCAGCCAGGCTGACGGCTTTGTTACGTATTATATTGGGTATACTTAGAGTTCTTTTTATCATTGTTTCTTTTTATTATTTTATATATTTTAGCAAACATATATAGTTTTTAATATATTCATATTGTGGATCTGTTTCTGTATAGGAGCCCACTATATGTACAATATATGCGAAAATGAATACGTTATTTTCGAACACTTCTGCCTTCTTAATCGGTGTAAACTGTTAGATATTAGAATATGGATTTAAGCATGTACTAAAGTGGAATAAATACATAATATGCAACACACGTATGAAACACAATGCGGACAGTTACGTGCTTTCATTTTTTTTAAATCCAGTCTATATATAACTTTAAAAAACCGAGATAGTTTAAATGTTTGTTTTTTTATCAAATGTTTATTTGAAAGTATATGTATTTTTAAACTAAATACACCCACTTCATTAAATTAAACCTTAAGCATTCTTAAAAAATATATAAAAATATAAAAATACTTTTGTCACATTTTTCCAAGTGGTCTTACTTACTTACTGAGAGAGGCAGACACAGAGGGTAAACGAAACATACTTCAAATAAGGACTGTAGCTCAAATACACAATGTATATGTATATATTTAGGGGGCAAGATCTGAATTACATTTGATTCTTATAATAATAGCACTTTACTAAGCTTATGTTAATTTTGACGTATGGAGTACACGGAGTAGTATGGAGCACACGGAGAATCGAACTCACTAATACGTGTTTGTTAATCTATCTCACAGAGAAGTATTAGTCATTTTACCAAACTTAGCTTAGTTTAGCACAAGACTGGAAACAGGGGCCATCCAAAATCGAACTCATTAACATTGATCCGCTAGTAAAACGACCATTAGTTGTAAATGAATCGAAACAATACTTATGTATTTTATTTATTTCTATATATCATCTTATGAAGTTGATATTGGTCTATGAAGAAATTCAGGTAGTTTTTTTTTTGTTTTCAAATAGATACTTTTTAATTAAGTAACTCTTAGAAGATTTATCGATTCAAACATTTTCGAATTTTGTCTTAATCTTATGTAATTTGTGTACATGCCCATCTTGAAGAACTATCTATAAATCTAATTTATTATATTTAATTAAATGTGAATAGTTATTTTTGTAAGACAAATTTGTTTTTTTCTTTCTTTTAATGTTCGGAAATTTAAGTAAAGGGTGAAATATAACACTAAATATCTGCACAAGTATTTAAGAGAGATATATCTCTACTTCTGTAAAGTAACATTTCTATTCCCACTCCTTAGAAAGAAGTCGGGCACTGCTTACGTTCTTAGAAGCCATGAATGAGAAAAGTTCAACACCCAAACGAAATCTAATTTTTGACAGAATTCAAAGCTAAATGTAACACTTTTTATTATCTTTAATGAAGAAATCCAATATGGCAAATAAACGATACCTTTCTTAAGGGACCTACCAGTTAACTTGATAGGGTAATATTAATACCATCATATACGTTGGTGTAGTGAGACCTTGGAAAGTTTGCGTCTTCTCCAGGACACACATTGGACAAGGTTCTATCGAAGCCCGGCAAAACTAATCTCTCTACGCTACAAATATAGTCCATGGAAACGGTAACGGCCAACATATCATGGCAATAATTTGGTATTGGGAATTAGAAAGATGTTAAACAGAACTGTTTAAAAATTATTTGTATTAGATAGGAATACTTGAAACTATATTAATGTGTGCAAATTATATGTATTTAAAGTTACTTGAAACTAATTTTGCTAACCATTGCCTGGATAGCAATTTTATTTCAATAAGGTGGAGCTCGTAAACCATTACTTTATTTTATCATCATTAATAAAAACTAAATGACACGGAGTTTACTGGTTTGTAAGTTCGGTGATCAGCCCTACGCAACACTAGATCCAGATTTGTCATCCAAGTTTTTTTTCCTCGGAAGTCTTTCTCATAAGTATCACGGAAATGTATCGGACGTTTTAATTCAGTATTGTCCTTCTCCTTGACCGATTACCAACCAAGACAAGAAAGTCCAGTCTACTTAATTTCACACCCAAATCTTCTTTACGTGGCAAATGCTATCGTTATTATAAAATCCGTTATATCGAAGTCGTATTGATCACTCAAAAATCATTGAATTGTTTTTATATAATGCGTGTCTGGAAAAACGGGGACTTGCACTATCGTCATTTGATGGTTCATATTGTTTCGAACCTTATTACCCTGTTGTTGTTGTTGTTGTTTTGAACCCATTAAAGATATGAAAAGAGAAGGAACCAACTGATCCGGTCATAGGAGTGAATTCCAATCAACTCCGCCACAAAGATTGGATTTGCATCTCCAATTAGTGAGTATTCTTCTATTTTAGAATAAGATCAATATTTCTCAAAGGTGCATAGTTCATTGGTTATTGTTATTCAGTCTGAAGTGGGCAAATTGTACCCATTGTTGGACATCTAATGCTGTTAGAGTAGTCATCAAGGATCAATTAGCTGAAAGTATCTTTGAATGCTAACAAAAAATGGGGTATAAGGGTTTCTGTTATCAAAATGAATGTCTGAGGAGACTAGAGAAAATAATTGGTAAGGAACAGAAGACAAAGAATAGGAAGGTTGGAAAAGCATAAAAGATCCTTTGTTGTACGTAAGCGTTTACTGGGACCCGCATGCGCGTAAAAAGGACGCTTATTATCGCCCTACTTTTCTGATTCGATCGGTATTAATACCTGCGAAAAGCCATCATTGTTTCACGTTTTTTTTAATTATTATTATCATTATATGTGTGTCATCTGTTAAGACGATGTAGATTTCCTATTCATTTTAATACTTTTGAGAACTTCTAACGTCCATTCGTTAAATAAACATTACACTTATTTTAATTATATTTTATTTAGTCTTTCTATGAAATCATTCATAGGATTGATTTTAATACATTCAATAATAAAACAATAATATTGGAGATCAATAACACCAAGTAATTATTTATTAAACCCGGTTATGCTAAAACCAGTATGCATATTAACCACGCCATATATTATATCAACCTTTATTTCTTAGGGATATGTAAGACACATTGCAGGATTTTAAACGCACTAATGACATGGGCTGTTTTGAGGCAAATCTAAGATTTTGATAGAGACCTCGTGTATAAATAAGATTTATTCTAAGTAATAATGATTTTGACTATGAATTAAATACTGGGCAATTTCTGAGGGTATTGTGTCGTAAGCAGTGACGTAGTTTCGTTTACAGACAGACATCGAATGTTCATCATAATAAGATTAAGAATAGTTATTTGAAGCTGTATGTTTTACAAATTATCATTAGACACTTGAGAGCATATAACTGCTTGCAAAAAGAAAAGGACTGACTTCGGCATTAAATAACCCAAAACGCTTTAAGGGTTAACAAGATGGGCTAGTAAAAAATTACTAGTGAATTTAGTTCACACACACATTATATATATATATATATATATATATATATATATATATATATACATACACTTCTGGGCTTGTGCCACAAATAAACTTAGCTTATTAACAAAGAAAGACATTATTCTGGCTTTGAGTCACAACTAAACTATATTCAATAAATAAAGTGCCTTGCATGGTGTAATAATTAGCGAACTAAGCTAGCAGATATTACTAGTGAGGTTGATTGTAACCGAGTGCCCTATAAAGCTAAGCTACGTAAATAACTAATTAAACAGCTCGCACCTACTGAATTCGCAGCACGCAGAGAAGCTGAGGGACCGACCTGGTATTTTTAATAGATAAAGTTGCAAAGAGAAATTCTTTTTTAGGCAAATAAAAGGCGAATAAAATCTCATGTTTATTTTTCTCTTGACATCAATCATTTGTAATTTTGCAGTACACACGAACTGTTGCAGTTTTCGGGATTTTTTTTTTCTACTAACAATCTAACGTTTGTCTGTCGACTCGCCAGGCGTATTGGTTCGCAAACTGGATTAGTGAGTTCGATTGTCACTAGACACTCCATATTTCTGGCCTTGTGCCACATCTAAGCTAAGTTTAGTAAATAACTAACGTTTGTCTATCGTCTCTCTAACGCCTGAAAACATCCTGAAAATGCATCTATTTCATATTATCATTCAAACTTTGTTCTTCACTAAAAGTGTTGTATACAAATCTACTACCTTTGTTGTTATTGCGAATACATCTTCTCACCTACACAAACTCACACATACATATACATAGCATTTAGTTATAACACATATATATATATATATATATATATATATATATATGTCCATAAAAAAACTGTAGTTAGTTACTGGTAGTCTTTTGTATATAGTCTGATTTGTATACAGTTAGATGGTTTACGTCTTTAATACTAATAATTTGTACACAATTATAGAGTTTCAAGTAAATAATAATCCTTTGAAAACATTTACAGCTTCAAATAATTTGCTTAGTTATATGGTTTCAAGTTTTCCTATCTAATAGTAATCATTTCAAACGGATAGATTAGACTTAACAAGTAGTACTGTTCTGGGTGTACCTGGGAATAATGGCAATGAAGTGCTGACTCCATACACCCTAGAGCTCCAGATAGATACCCTCGCCACTGGATACTGTATTGGGTCATACGTAAGTTACCCAATTCTTATGCAGGAGATACTGTCTATATATATATATATATATATATATATATATATATATATATATATATATATATATGTGTGTGTGTGTGTGTGTGTGTGCAATTTAATATTTATGCGCGAGTAAATAATTCCACAGATTTGTAATATCTGACGATCTTGCAAACCACTGAACGTAAAAACCTTTTTTCATATTGACAGAAAATTTTTAATACATTTTAAGCAAACATAAAAAGTTCATACTCGTATAAATAAAGTCGGTGTCGGTATCAGCCGATTTAAGTTGTGCTACTCATGAGCTGAGTTGGCACGGTTCCATATGAAACCCGGAATATTGTGGTACCAAGGCGGGTGCTCTACCGACTAAAGTAATGCTCTAAAGTGTGTATATATATATATGCGCGTGTGCCTCTAAATTGGTTACAATAAGTAGAATATAGTGCTCTATGCACAGAAACTCAGGGAAATATTACGATATTTCAATTATAAGAAAAAAACAAGCTAAACAAAATGAATAATTTTGTTCTACAAAACTTATAAAAGACAGAGGTCTGTCTGAAATATCAAAATTTGAAATAAAATTAAGAATAACATAATATTCATCATTTTGAATTTTCATTATTCCTTATTTTGTACTTTTCTATTTTTTTAATACAACAAAAAAAAGGTATTTCAACATTCATCATATATATAACACTATAGAGAGATGAAAAAAATACCAAAGACATGTATTAGCACCATCCTTTACAGTTTAATAAATTCAATTTTATTTGCCTAAATAGATAATCGATTCATTTCTAATTTCTATCAAATATTTTTAAAATTCCTTTCAACATATTTGTTTTTCCTTTTTTTATATACATTTTCTATTTTTAAGGCATATTACTTTGTGTTTTCTATCCGGACATTTATATATCTTTCATGGTCTACAAGTTTTCCTTTTTTAACCACCCAATTTTTTACCAAATATAAGACACAAGCCGCCTAGGAACAACCAACGCCTTTCGCCACACTCCACTGTGAATTGACTTCTTAAATATGCCCAACTGATTGTTGAGATCGGCAAGAACTAACATTTTACAGTAGACTAATTTGCATATCTATGCTTCTTCAGGTATTTATTTTAGGAATACAAATAGCAAGATCATTTCATTTTCCCCCCAACATTGGGTTATTCGAAGACATGTTCTTCTGCATGGCTTGAAAAAATATACTATTAATTCAAATGATTTAACTTAGTATATTTCATGAAGTCAGAAAATTCAGCTATTAAAGAAAAATGTTTGCGTCGTACCAATTATTAGTGTATTTATTACCAAGTAAAAAGTGTCAATTCCATAATTTTTTTTCAGAGGTAATATAACAATTTTTGAACGTTACTTCGAATAAAAACACACATTGGTATAATGTAAAGCTGCAGGGAACATTTTGCTGAATTATACCAGATGAAAATGATTATAAAACAATCTCTAATAGTAACAGAGACAAATTATATATATATATATATATATATATATATATATATATATATATATACTGCAATTTATATGATTAGAAATATACAAGTTAGCGTTAATGTTAAGAATAACCAATCCCAAAAAATACTCCATAAGACCAATAGATTTCGTGAAACTGGCAGTCGTATGAAGTACATGTTTGTACTATTGAATGATTGCGTCTTTAAAAATCATCTTCATGAATTTAACTATACTAGCAAATATATGCACCCTCCGGGTGCAAGTATTTAAGTTTTAATGTAATAAAATATTGTTTTAAATTAGAAAGGCTAATGAAACTAAATAAGAATACAGATAAAAAGATTTGAAACAGAGGGGGTATAATAAAAGATTTGAAACAGAGGGAGTATAATAAAAAATGGAACAACTGAAACTTATTCTTCCATCACTCTCGTCTTTCATTGTTATTTTTTCTAATTTAAGTATTTAGTTAAAAGAGGAAGTAAAGAATAAAATGACAGTTATTTTATCTTGTTAATGGATTTCATTTAAGATTCATTGAAGAGATTTTTGCTTATATTCATTAAAATAAAACTAAACAGTTAGAAATCAATAATACTGAGCACATATTTATTAAATTCGATTTTTTAATATTAATATGCAAATTAGCCTTCCCATTCACACTGTAAACCGCTATTTTGTTGTATATATAAATATAATTGCATGTTGTCAGTATGTAGACATAGTTAACAGTATTAATAATGTAAGACAATTTTATTAATAATTGAGGTTTAGAAAAAATAAAATCATGGAGAATGTGATGTCAATCACTAAGAGAATTTTGACTTGAGTAGGAATATAGTTTCGGTTACAGACAGAAAAACACACAATCTCCATTATAATAAGATTATATATATATATATATATATATATATATATATATATATATATATAGTGTGTGTGTGTGTGTGTATTTTCAATTTGGTAATTAATGTTCTTGCTTTTTGTTGTTTATTTCTTTTTGTTATCATCCCATAAAAATTCTTTTCGGTGCTTGATATTCATAGTTTGAACCAAAAAAGCATAGACTTATAGTTCTTATAGAATTATATCATTTCATTACTAAATGTTATTTGGAAGAGAAAGAAAACTAACCACACGTGATTCGCATCGTTTTACAGACGGCAAAGTTTATGCGCACATCTTGTTTCCGGTAGTTGTAGACAGGATGCGAAAACTTTACATAAACAAGGAAATCTTACTAACAAAAGTAAAAAAAACAACAAAAAAAAAAACGCTGCACAATAAAACACACTCACGCGCATATATATATATATATATATATATATATATATATATATATAGCCTGCGTGTAAGTGCTTCAAGAGAACAACCCACCCACTAACCTCCTATAAATAAAATTCAAACGAACACTTAATGACCATTATTAGATTTTGACTTGTATTTCTTTTATCTTAATTTTAGTTGCTTTTCAACGAACTATTCAAATTGTCAGTTTACGGCCATTAGAAAACAAATAGTTTTGAAATTTTATCAGATGAACCAATGTCAACCGTCATTCTTTTTTTTAATAGTATTTCTTTCATCTAAATTTTAGTTACTTATTTACACTATTAGTAATATTATATTAATCGTATTTCTTTCATCTTAAATGTTTTTCATCGCATTTATTCAGACCGTCACTCAACAGGTATCAATGAATGAAACAAGAGCAGGGTTATGAGATAATGAATAATCTTTGTCATAACTTCTGTTCGTTTAGCTGTTTTTCATTACGAATGTTTTTGTTTTTTTAAAACGCTACATTCTAATTCAACTCACTCCAAGACCATTAGCTTAAGCAAAGTGAAATCGGGATAAAGAAATAGGTTCCAACGACATTTGCACTCGCATTCCATACACCGGAAGTATGTCTTTCACGAACAGTGCCTTAAGTAATTCTACCACGGAAATATCTGTAAAGCCAGGATCAAATCTTTATTTTCAGTCAGATTCTTCCCATCCCATTGTTTACTATCTACTAGTGTAGTGGTATTCCAGAAGGGACGATAAAAATCTGTCCCTTGGTGGAATTTTCGGATTTCAGAGAGATGACTGACACCAACCTTAAAAAGTGGTTGCCATTCAAAAATATTATGAAAGGGAAAAGAAAGCAAAATCTATTGAAAATCATTTTGCCATTCGGAGTCGCAAAATTTATTTAAATTCTGACTAGTTATATTCACCCTATTATTTGGTGTCTGTCTTGAATGATCCTGGATCTGCGATTGGAAAGTCTTACTTCCCTAACAGGACGTTAGAATGGGCAAATATGGAAGGCAAACTAAAGTTGTCTATGGAATAAGATTCCCCTCTTAATATCTCCGATACTGTTCATAAAAAAGACAGATCGGTACCAAGTATTGCCAAGATGAGATTGTAACATTGATAGTTTTAACGGCTTCAGATTAAGATTTGTCTACAGTGTTTCCTCACTGAATAATAGCCGGATATGACTGAAAAACAACGGAGGTTTAAAGTTGTCATATTTTAATATTTTCTATTATGCCTTCAACATGAAAACAAGTCTGGTCGATTTCTGAAAAAAAATAATGTATTTCAGTTTTGAAGTCTTGAATCCAGGTCTCTCTCTCTCTCTCTCTCTCACACACACACACACACACACACACACACACACCTATGTCTCTACCCGACTTTCTCTCTACCTCTATATCTAAATATAGCTATTTAATCCCCTCCAGACACTTCCCCCCCTCTTCTCTGTATCTTAATCTCCCTCTCTCGCTATATCTATCTCAATCACTTTCCCTCTCTCCTTATCCAATCTCTTTCTCTCTTCCTCCATTATCCTCTCTCTTTCTCTATCTCACTCATGACGATAAGCGATTTGATACATTTATTTTCATTTGTCTAGGATAGTGCTCTATACTTTACTCCCTACACAAAAATAAAGTAAAAAATGTCAGATATTATATAACTTTTTTGGCAAAGTTAGCCTCCTTATATTAGTATTATAGAATCATTTTCAAAGATAAAACCCCTCCCTACAAAAACAGCTTCATATGCCACACACCTGTCTCTGTTTTAACCTCTTCACGCATTTTTATTAGTATCATTTCCTGTTTTATTTGTTGATTTTGTTTATGCTGAATGTTTTCGTATCCTACACTTTAAAAGGAAGTTCAGTCGTTTACATGTGCCGGTGATGGAGGAAAAGCCAAGACGGAGAAAGACGGAATTTTACGAGTTCGTCTAAATAAGATACAAATTATTTCCTTTCTTCATTCTCAAATACAGAGGAGATGTCTTTTCCTGTTCTCTCCAAAATATATCAGGAAAATCGATGAAAACACTTTTTTGTTGTTGATTTTAAATGAAGAAATGAAAGCAAAGAAATTTGGGTCATTATTAAAAAAGTATTTTTGTTCTATAAGACAAGAGATTGAAAAATGAAGATTTATTCATTGGCAATTATCCAATTTATGATGATGCAGTAATGAAGGAAAGGAAACTACTGCATCATATTGATAGGATTGGAGAGGTAACTATACATATATTTAGGTGGATGTCAAGGGGAGAGTGCATGCTGATGTATATCTATGTAGTCGGTCGAGTTGCCTTCAATTGCCTTGTGGTCGCTATACAACATGGAAATCCTATCTGTGTACACTTAACACTATCATTATATATATATATATATATATATATATATATATACACACATATATATATTCATATATTCATTATCACTTGAGTTGTAGGAGTAATATTCTTTTAACCTTTTGAATATATTTATTTTTAATATTTGGACATTAAGCACCGTTTTATTTTTTTTACTGATTCTTGGCCTTTTAGTGTTTATGAACTATATATATATATATATATATATATATATATATATATAAATTGACATAAGATATAAGAACAGTGAAAATGTAACTTTATCAACGCATCAAATCGATACCATGTGGCGCCAGTAGCACAAATATCCATGACAATCTCTCGCCAACCGATCCTATCGGTTATCGTTGTCGGGAGGTTTTCTACGCAGCATCCAAAATCCGCACAAAACTTGTCAATGTAGGTCTTTGCTGGGCGGCCCGTATTGGATTGCCCCGTCAGGCTTTTGTTCTAACAACGATTGGTGATGTCTCCAGTCACTACCTCCCTTAGAGGCTCTTTCCAATATAACTTGCTCCATTAAAAACAATTACGACAATAGATAGCACATAATTTAGCATCTTCCTACATTCATAATAAGAGTCGGGGCTATTTTATTTCAATTTAACCGTAGTTGTGTTGTCTTTTAAAGTGCCGATATCCTGGTCTTCCACGTTAACGATATTGATTAATTGTTATGTATTCACCTTCAATACATCTGTTCCAATCAGCCCGCGAGACTTTTTTTACAATCCACAATAATTGTTGAAACTATCTCAAACGTCTTTCATGATCCCAGAGTTTTGATGTACGTTCCATTAAACTAAGTTTAAAATGCTCTTTTTTTTAAAACTGGATTTAGCCAATTGTTCCCCAAAATTTCAGGGTTCATTTCCCATATCAACTTGCATCTCAAATGTTTTCTCTTATCTTTTTTTTCTTTTGTATTTCAAAGACCAACTTTGGTATCTGCTCCACTGTGTGTGTCTTCTTTTTGAACCCGTTGACACTTAAAAAATGGATCAACTTTTTGCAATTTCTGCAAACTTGTCCAAAGGCAGAACATTTGTTTCTGTCCATTTTATGCTTCATGTTACAATATTTGCAGATATTTTACTCTTACTTGTTTACCTGAAACACGCGACCATTTTCATGAGTTGTATTAAAACTAGTCTATAAACTACTCAGGTATCAAAAGTCACGTGTTTGTAATCATTTAAGCATTTTATTTTCCTTAGCTCCAACCAACAATCCTTCGATCAGTCTTAACCGTAGCAGTTTTTCTTTGATTTTCATTTCTTTTGTTCCAAACTTTTGTTCACAAAACTGATTCAACCTGTGAAAATACTGCAAAACGGATTCATTCTGTTACTGTATTTTTGAAAAGGAATTTCATCCTCTCCGCAATGATCAATTTCTTCGTTGGTCTCAAATTATTTTTTATTACTTGGGATACTTATTCAAATGTTATATCCTCCAACTCTCTAGGGTAAACCATGACAGTTACTTTCATTATGGCTTCGCAACCAGCGTAAACCAAAAATGAAACCATTATTTGGTTTTCCCCTTCTACGTTTCCTTCGTCTTTTAGTTTTTTGGACCTTGCATAGACTAAAAAAACACTTAATCCATGTCTCTACGTAATCAGGCTCTTCCCATAGTGTTAGAGGGTTTCTCGGTGACGCCATTTTGTGTCGTAACAAAGAACATATCGATACGCAAGCCTGGTTTAAGTGTCACTCTCTCGACAACAAACTTATCTATACCGTCTTGTCAACACAAGACGGTCCGTGATTGGTTGATATCACAATTTTCCCTGAGAAATTTACCCCCTATATTTAACACAATGGAACTTACATAAAGATTAATATTATCTTTAAAAAAACTTTATCCATTCGAAAGAAGAAACATTAAATAAACTCATGATGATTTTTAAACATTTTTTCAGCTTACGGAAATTATGAAAATTATAAACGAAAAACGTTGCTTAACGGTGTAAAAATGTAACCATTGTTTTTCGTTTTGAAATTTAACGTAGCAAAAACAAGTTATGACTAGAGGCTTTTTTCAAAATTCTATGAAAAATCAATGGTCCGATTTTCAAGGAAATTTCCATAATTACTTTTTCATGAAAAAGTGTCTGAAATAGTTTTTTCATAAAATATATTAGGGGACATATTTTTAACGAGGTCTACCCCCCCCCCTATTTTATTTTACGAAATATAAAAAAATGAACCGACAAAAAACGATTTTTACTTTTTTTTCTATAAAGATAAGAGTCTGAATAATTGTATAAAAAGATTTTATAAGTTTCGATGCCAGAGCGTTTTAGTAAAAGAACCATGACTACAGAATTCTGCTTTAAAATATCAATAAAGAAACTGACTGTGTTGTAAAAAAAACAGACTGTCTTATTTATTTTTCAAGATAACGGGGAGTAATTTTTCCCCGATCGGCAATTTGATCTTTGAATTAACTGTTTTTCTTTGTAACAACTTTTTATGTTCGTTATTTCTTTTTTGCGAGATTTTTAAAAATAAAGTTAAAAAATATTTACGTTTCTTCCTTCAATTGATCACGTGACGTATTTTGGTGTTACCTAGTGTAGATATTATCTCTTTACAATATAAATTGCTCAGTTGTGCGTACGTCTTTATTTGAATTTTAAAATTTAAAAAGTTTAACGATTCAATCTCGATACCTTTTCATTGTATGTTGTATTTGAAAAAAGCTTATGTGCGAAGCATTCGATTCTAATACAACTACAAAGTTGTAAATAAAATAGATGTAATATTGAAACTATTTCATGTCAGAATATCTGAATAATTTAATTGTAGTATATATCATTTGCAGCTAAAGTATAGATCAGCTAAAGTATTCTTGGATTCTTTAAATAACTTATTAGAATGATTTTATATTTTATCAATAATTTCTTTTAACTCATCACCGAAAGCTTTAGTAATTACTTTAGATTTATTTCAAAATTCTTTTCCAGATTCATTTTCATTGACATTTCTGATTTCAGTTTGGAAACGAGATCCAAATGTTGACATAAAGGAACTGTTGGATTTTTCAAGCTAATATTTGGTTGGTGTGGAGGAATTTGAAATTAATTTCTTCCCGGCCAAATACAAGTTGTCATCTTGTAAAAAAGACATTTTAAATTGCCTTCTGATTTTGACGTCAGATAAAACAGGAAGGAACGGCTTAGAGAAAAACATACACAAGGATTCGTTCATGTAAAGGTCCACAATGAGTAACAGCTATCATATTTATATATATTTGTCTCTTTTCACTTTTATCTGTCAGTCTTAACCTATTTCTATGGATCTGTGTGCTGATATCTATCGATTTATCTGATATACGCATATGTGTATTCATATATATATGAGGGGACTGCAGAATACGCCAACTGCACCTCTGCAGAGGGGTAAGATCCCAACGTAATAGCTGTTTGCTGTGGCTGGCGACCAATGATGCTTAAGGACGGAATTCTGGTGATTGGGCAATGACTGAGATGCAACACTCTTTAGCCCTTATTTTAGCTAGACGGGCAGTCGAAGATGAATCGACTTCCAACTTGAAGTATTAGCACCTATATGATTGTCTCGACCATATTGCTCTTATGACAAATCACCAACCCTTTTTATCATATATGTGATAGAAGGAGGTGGCTGGGGGTCTTAGTGTTCTGAGTATGACATTAAACTGTATCTAGTGGTGAGGTTCCAATTCTGGAGAGTACACCTTCATTACTATTACTCCCAGGTCCATTGTGACCCAGAGTGGTAGTACTTGTTAGAGTCCCATCTATGGGTTAAGTAGATAAAAAAAGAAGTTTTAAAAATTTGAATTCCAAATAAGAATGAATAAAACACGTCGTCAGCATAAAATAACCCAAGGGTTGATATGACGTAAAATCCAACCAACCAACCACCTACAAATGCCTGTATGACCCTGCTCGTTTATATAAAACTCACTATATATATATATATATATATATATATCAATAAAGGAAGAACTCAATACAGTAATCCCATAATAAATTTATTTCGACAAAAATTGGGGCCCATATAAATCTAAGTTGATTTAAACCGGCTCCCCAAATCTTCGCCTCATCAGATGGGTCTCAATTCACTTATGAACAAGCATATCACAAAAAAAACCAAAGAGCTGAATATATATAAATTCAAACAAAAACAAAAAGACAAAAAAAAATTATATATATTTTTTAACAGTGTGGGAGTGTAACCATAGAAACAGGAAGTGAATGAAAAAAAAGAGATACATCTCAAAGTTGATTTCTAGGGTGTCCAGACAGACAAAAAGGTGACATGACAGAAAAAAACAGAATAGTATATTAAAATATAAATAGACAAGTATAATAAAAAGATTTTAAATTTAAACATTAGAGTATAATGATGTATAAAAGAAAATACTAGTTAAGATATAAATAATAAAATAAATTAATAGAAGATAATAAAATTAAAAAATATTAAATAATAGAAAATAAAAATTAATTAAAAATAATACTAATAAAAAAATAATACTCAGAAGAGTCCTGGAGACCTGAGGAGACTTGCTGTCACTCGGACTCCAGTGAAAGACCATTGTTTATATGGGCCCCAATTTTTGTCGAAATAAATTTATTATGGGATTACTGTATTGAGTTCTTCCTTTATTGATAAATATTGCTCTGTATATAATCTAAAAGGTTATTTTACATTGAGCTCTCTTTAGTGATTCACTGTATTTATACATACTGGATCATCAATATTAGTACAGTGAATCTTGAAATCACATATAGAATCATCCCTTACTACCAAGTTTTGGATAAATCTCATATATATATATATATATATATATGAAAAACAAAATGTTCCAAAAAAGATAAATTTATGTTTATGTCGACGTTTAAATGTTTCGGTTTATATAAAACTTTCTTCAGCTGTTTAAAAAGGTGATTGGTGTTTTCAATAACTCAATGCATGTCATTCAAAAACATCCACCACCTTTAGAAGGATAAAAATCTTTTTCTCTTCCTTTTATGATATTGTCCCGGAGAAGGTTTTATATAGACGGAAACGTTAAAACGTCGACATAAACATAATAAATTCATCTTTTTTTTTAACATTTTATTTTTCCTATTTCTATATATTGTCGGATTCATATCCATTTTTACCACACATATATATATATATATATATATATATATATATATATATATATATATATATATATATATGTATGTGTGTGTTGTGTGTGTGTGTGTGTGTGTGGTGCATGTGTGTGTACAAAAGTTTAACAAACATAATAACACAATTAGAAATATTTCTTTTATGTTATTTATTTTTTTACTGTTACGACAATCGATCAAGTTACGACCTTATATTATCATCGGGAGAAAAAGTTATAGTAAAAAATGTTTTCAGAAGTTTTTTAAGGGGTTTCAAAGTACTGGATAAACCACAAAAGAAGTAAGTTGGAGAAGGGACTCATAGAAATTATATGAAAGGTTGTGTGGAATGGGAGAGGAGAACTGGCGGAAAATGAGTTGTGGACATTTTACGTTCTGACTGCGATATTCAAAATTAATCTTATTTAAAGTGAGTTTATTTTGCTTAATGTATAGAGCTTCGAGAATTTGGAGATTTTCTTTGTGTCCTTCTTTATGCGTTTTCGGTTAGAATTTTCCGGTAATTAGCATGTGATTTTAAGTGTTGCGAGATGGAGTTGGTATCAGATAAATATAGTGTTAAGCGGCAGGACAATGTCGTAGTAGTGAGACTAATATAAGCGCTTTTAATTTTAGAGAAACAATCTCCTAAGGGACATTTAAATTTGTTAGTCTCGTTAAGACAACTAGACGGAGGGGGATCACTTGCGGCTAGTGACAAAGTTAGTGATTATAAATTTCGGGTTATAAAATATTAATCTTACTTCATCGTTGGGATTGGTGGAAGAAGCGTTATTACGATTTTTTAAAGCTATTTCATTAAGTTTGCAACTTCGGTGTATCTGGTTACGATGATATGTTATGTGTTTAAGTGTTCGGTGTAGTATTTTTGTAACTAAAGATAATATTATGAATGGTCTGTCTAATTTGTATATCGACTATGTAGTTAAAACATTAATTGTTGATAAGGGCTTGTTTAATATATCCTAGCCTGGAATATATTATTATTTTTGTGGAGGAAATGTGTTTTGCTCGATTTATTAAGTTTTTTCACAGTAGCTTTTTTTGTACTGATAAGGACATTCGCTGTTGTAATTAAGGGTGCATGAATTATTACTTGTGTGTTTTCTATATGGATAAGTGGTGAAAGTTTTGTTGGTCAATCAATACTTCAAGGAATGGGAGGTGATCATTATTGTTGAGTCCGTATGTAAAATTGAGAACGGAATAAGAATGGTGGAAGGACAAATCAGCTGGAATCCAGCGTGTTGCTGATTTTGGTTGACTAACCGATAGACTCCACATTGGTATTAACAGACTGGCTATAAAAATGGAAAAGATAGAGAAGAACTCGTCAGACACAAAATGTCCGTCGTGTTCTGGATGAGTAAACTTAGTGAAGTAACGGTAGATACGCCTCCCTTGTGAGTGTCTATGCCCCACTGTGAATTCTTCCAGTTAGGATATCGAACATTTCTATTCTGAGCACAGAGTAATCAGGAATGATAAACTTGTCATTCTTGGTGACTTTAATGCCAGTGCAACAGCAATGAATTGTATCTCCTATGATTGTACAACGAGTTTGATCTAGTTATAGGCAATTCTCTGTTCCAACACAAAAACAAACAAAGGTACCTGGATGCATTCAAGATCTCAAAATTGGTATGTGAACGATTGTCACTGTTCGTTCCTGCGATCGCCAGGATCTTCCTGATGTCAAGGTCATGAGGGAAATTGAATGCTGGAATGACCATTCTATCTTGAAAACGATTTTTAAGATCAAAATCAAAATTAAAAGCAAACATCCGGTCACATCTACCAAAGCGCAGAAATGTATCCAAAATACGGAAATTAAGCAACAGTTCATTGGTAAAATCATTTTGAACTTCTAGATCGAAAGAATGTTTGGTTGAGCTTTAACTCAAAGCTTTATTATGTTTCGTTTGATGTACTCGCCCATATAGACAAAAAATAAAACATCAAAACTAGTTCTATGACGATGACACATAATAAAAAATTTACTTTAGCAAAACCAACTTTTCGTCGATTCTAAATAACATCTCTAACGCTGAACGATCTGCAGCTTAATTGAATCTCAAAACAGTAAAAGCCTAGGTTCAGAGACGTTTGAGGGAAATGCAAAATAAATGGTGGAAGAACAAATCATCTAAAATCCAGCGTGCTACTGACTCTCGGGACCTCAAGACCTTTGATGTTGATAACGGCTTCATAGACCAACTCGATCAGATCCTTATTAAGGATGAGATAGATAATGAACAATTTACGAAGTTTATAGGTCCGTTGTACAAATGAACGGGGGGGGGAAGCACATTGACTGGACAAAATTGTCTCAGTGGTCTGAAGTCCTCGCAGCCACTCGGGTGCTTGCAAATAAAAAAAAGAAATTATATTGCTTGTTTGCCGGTTGATAGCCAACACACACACACACACACACACACACACACATATATATATATATAACCTACTTGACGTCATTTCGGCCTACTTCAAACTCACCATTACGCCACTGTACTAGACTAAATTTCAATTGAGCATCTAACGTTATGTCACTCAGTAATGTCCCCTATGTCAATATATATATATATATATATATATATTATATCCATAAAAAGTATATGTAAAATAAATAGAATACAGAAAATTAACAATATATGATAAGAGAGGTTAAAAAGTATACATTACGTTATTAATCTTTTGATTCCTTTTTAATGATGACTTAAGCATGAAAACCTTCAAACTGAAGAATAGAATTCTTATTAAAGAATATAAACAATATTTTTATTTTTATTTTTAAAGAATAATAAAGAAAGAATTTCTAATAAAAAAAGAATATTTTATTGTACTTTATATTCATTTCCATTGCGTTTTCATTGTATTTTCAAAATATGCTAATAAGTTTGCAGTCATACTTAAGAAACTTTAAGGGTAAATCACAAAATAAATAACAATTTTATTGTGTTTATCATTTTTAAAAGTGTCCGTAGTTTTCTTTTAGGTTTACTGATAGTTATATAATTTCGTGAATTCTCATTTTAAGGCATTACGTTCGGTTTATATAAAAAAAACTGTTACATCATGGCTTGTGGAACCAATTAATGATGTGTGGCGGTGTATTAACACACACATAAACAATGTTTTTATTTTTATTTTTAAAGAATAATAAAGAAAGAATTTCTAATAAAAAAAGAATATTTTATTGTACTTTATATTCATTTCCATTGCGTTTTCATTGTATTTTCAAAATATGCTAATAAGTTTGCAGTCATACTTAAGAAACTTTAAGGGTAAATCACAAAATAAATAACAATTTTATTGTGTTTATCATTTTTAAAAGTGTCCGTAGTTTTCTTTTAGGTTTACTGATAGTTATATAATTTCGTGAATTCTCATTTTAAGGCATTACGTTCGGTTTATATAAAAAAAACTGTTACATCATGGCTTGTGGAACCAATTAATGATGTGTGGCGGTGTATTAACACACACAATATATATATATATATATATATATATATATATATATATATATATGCTGCATCCACCCATTTCCCAAAAAAGCGACATCGGACTCGCTAAGAATTACAGAGGTATAACACTCACTGCTATAGCTGCTAAAATATAGAATGTCCTTAATCACATCCGACCTGAAATCGAGAAAATCCTTAGGAAAAATCCAAACGGGTCGAGTCGTAGAAGGGGTTCAAGCAAATAATCTTGAGGCAACGCTTTATAGATTTCTCTAAGGCATTTGACTCCATACACAGGGGAAATGGAGCAAATACTACAAGCATACGGCTTCCCCAACAGTCACCGCTATATTGATACTCTACAAAGACACTAAAGCAACGGTTGTTTCACCTGATGGTGACAGATTTTTTTGGCATTGCTGCTAGAGTCTTGCAAGGCGATAAGTTAGTACCATTTATATTATAATATGCCTAGATTACGTACTTCAAACGTCATTGTATTCCATGAAAGAAAAAGGCTTCACCCCAAAAAAGGTAGGAAGTAGGCTATATCCCACCGAGTCTATTATGGATGCGGACAACACAGATGCAAATACACATGCACAAAGTGAATCACTGCTACATAGCAGTGATGAAGGCTGCAAGGAACATTGGCCTCTATGTCAACTCCGATACAACTGAGTCCATTTGTTTTAAACAGGCTGGAGATCTCTATACTCGATGCTAAGACCATAAAATCGGTAGACCAATTTATGTACTTAGGTAGTAATATCTTATCGACAGAAAGCAATGTTAATGCACGCATATGGAAATCATGTGCTGCTATTGACAGATTATCACTCATATGTCTATTATTTAAAAATCTTTTTCAAATATATGTTAACATTTTTTTTACGAAAGAGCGTGGCAGAAATAATTTTTACACCGCCCGGAGGTCGATTCTTTTGCTAGTAAGAATAAAAAAAAAACAAGTAAACAGTTAACTGAAAATAAACTCCAATAAAAATCCCATAACAGCACACTCCCTCCTCAAATCTTTAAACAAGTAAAAATAAACAACGAAAGACCCTAATAAAATTCCCAAAAGACCATAAAATCCCTAAGCAATAGCACTCCTCCCCACTCAAACCTTAAACAGTAAGGAAACAATAAGCAGAACTCCCAAACAGCAATAAGATCCCCGAACAGTAAGCGCTCCTAGTTAGTCAGACCATAAACTGAAAGAGACAATAGCACTATAGAAACAATAGTCAAACATAGCACCCCTACTCCCTCTGAACCATATAACAAAACTACCCCATACAAATTCTACCCCACAGTATATAATGGCACACAAATAGAACTCCTCGTTAATCGTGCCATACGCAGCGAGAAACAATAAGCAGCACTAATCTCAGTGCCATATTGTTTTCCCTACAAGGCATAAACCACAGTATAAAAGAGCGCACAATATGCCAATCTAGTCACTTGGTTTGAAAATAGCATAGGCGAGAAACTGTCGGTAACCAAGAGCCGTTGACATCAAATTCACGCTACCCATAGATATACATGCTCTATTCAACATATTAAGCCCTATTTACATATAAATATAACATACCACCAACACATGGACATGCTAGTGTGGGTCGTCCACCAAGGACCTACATTGACCAACTATACGAGAATGCTGGTTGCTGCACAGAAGACCTCCTAGGGAAAATGAATGACAGGAAAGTTTGGCGAGAGATTGTTATGGATATCCGTGCTGCCTGCGTGACATGATGATGATAACATATCATATTATATATATATAATGGCCTGTGAAAACTATTCAAATTAATCGTATCCATTTGAGTGTGAATATCTGTTGATACGTGTCTTCATTTAATTTGTGACTGTGTAAATCTACTTATTGTGACTTTTAGTTTGTTCAATTCTAAAATTCATTCACGCTTCACTGAACACAAATCTGAAAGCTACAACAAACAACACGTAAACTCGGAAGAAATTAGCATATCATAAACTTTAGATCCAAGACAAGTGTGTATGTAGGCGTTCATGGGTAACGCTTCACACCCAAATGGAACAAGGCTTGGAGGGGGGGGCGATTGAGTTACTGTCTATTTGACAGATCAAATCTGGACACGACCAAAAAGGACAAGCGGAGATCTAGCGTTGATGGACGAGAGGAAAAATGAGAATATGATAAAACTTCTCCATTCAAAGGATATTATGTATGGCAAGAGGCGGCGAAAGACAACCGGGAAAATAATGTCGTCATAGCGTGCGTTTTCCAAACAAAATAACGGATGTCTTTGTGGAAGATAACAAGTTTTATGGTTTTATTGTTGTCTCTTAGTTTGTCTTTCGAAATAATATCCAGTGTTATAAATTATTGATCATGTGACTCGAATAAAAAAAATCTAAATACATTTTACACATTTCAACCAGGGACATGCCGGACCGCACAAAAATGTCGAAAAATAGAACTTGACACCCTGACGAGATAACAGTGTGTATGTAAACACAATACTACAAATATTATATATATATATATATATATATATATATGTAGGCATATTTTATCAATATGGCAGACAAGGATGTGAGGTTTTTATTAGGCTTTTCTTGTTCGCGAGCGAGATATTCTCAAATGATTACAGAATACATGATATTAAGCGGCTTGGTCGTATCCACAGTTTCGAATATGACCCAAAAAGTTTCAAAGGACATGTAATCAAGATATAGGACCAGTGATTTAGGAAAATTATTGTATAGCCTTCATCCACAATCGCTCACGTACATAAAATGGTTAATAAAAAAAACGTCAGCTCTAAATCTTTGTCTGTCATATCTAATTTTGCCTCCAAGAGAATTTGCTGCCTAAATTCTGGCAATTGGTTATGCTGATTGTTTTTATGCTGAAGAGGTTACTGATAGTATACTCCTCTGAGAAATTGGCCCGTGAATTTGAAACAAACTCGTCAGACATATGTCCGCTCAATACCATATATATATATATATATAATATATATATATATATGTATGTATGCGTTAATGTATGAGTAGTGGCTTACCGGTGGGTAAGAGTTCGATCGTTGGAAGCGCACAGTATCCAGGAGTCAAGACCGAGAAAAAAAAGTGCTCAATACAATGTAGAGCAAAATTTATTTATAAAATGGATAAAAGTAACCTACTCGAGTTTCATTGTCTGAATCGTCAGGGTTACATACGCTGAATTAATCGAGTTTTCGCATTTCAACGGTCATACATGGTACCAACTGACATTAATCGAAAACTCGATTAATTCAGACGATGAAACTCGAGTAGGTTACTTTTATCCATTTTATAAATATATATATATATATATATATATATATAGATAGTCATTTCACATATTCGGGTCAATTTCTTTAATATGAGGGTGGAAACTTGATTAGTACACAGATTTCTCATGGGTGGGGGTAATACTATCAGTAACCTCTTCACCATAAACACCAACAGCATTACTAATTGTCTGAATCCTGGAATTGATAACTCTCTATACGGTGATGACTTCTGCATCAAATCCAAATGATCCAAATGCATGCGTATAGCAAAGCGTCAATTACAACAAAGCATCAACATATTAAATAAATGGTTAATCATAAATGGCTTTAATATTTCAAAAATCAAAACTCAATGCCGGCATTTTTGTCAATTAAGAAAAATATACAGCGTACACTAAAACTGGACAGATCAGAAATTCTAGTCGTTAATTAATACAAATTCCGTGACATTATTTCATTCTTCACTTACAATACTTAAAAGATGAATGTAGCAAAGCACTGAAACTTCTCCATTTAACACATAGACTGGGTGTGCCCCAGTCTATGTGTTAAATGGAGAAGTTGCAAATCTTGTTAAAATTATATAGAACCATAATCTGCTCAAAAATTAGACTATGGCTGCTACATATATGGAAGATTCTACTTGAAATTAAATAAAGTCCATTATCAAGGATTGATACTAGTCTCAATCCCAAACAAACCCTATTTGACCAAAAAGAAAAAAAAAGCCATAAAAACTTCTGGACTCTGCATGGAACCTAGATTAAAAGACGCAGACATCACACTCACAAACATCCATGATACCATACAATTAAGCTCTGCCCCCCACCCATGGCTTCTTAAAAAGTAGTAATCCTTGACCTAAACAAGCCCACTAAAAAGAACACTCACCACTTAATCTATCAAGA